>JAOTON010002268.1:1507500-2107500 GCA_034440635.1 Lepas anatifera | reverse complement strand
CACCCACAATTATATCTTAGAGTACACAGTTTTTGAGACATTGATCTTAATTTGTGCTGGCAGGAAGACTGGTTTAGAAGATCTCAATTATCTCTCAAGTGTTTTTTTTCAGTAAAGGTATAGAAAACAAGAATGTGCACGACAGTCGCAGTTCCATTGAGCATGTTGCATGTCCAACATGATGACGGGCTGAAGCCGCCGCGTGAGTGGAGTTATAAAGATTTGTGCTCGCTCGGCTGCGTCAGCCGAAACCTCACGGGAATGTAATGTGTATCAAGCTCTCCCAAGGAAGATTAAAATTAATTCACCACCGGGTGTCTCCAGGGTCATCAGTGGACAGAGGCTCGCTTTTCAATACCTGCTGATGAAGAATGTCGATAGAGAAAAGGCTAGATGAGAAGTTTATTCAAATATTAATGTATTGAATGCTTTGGCCAATCATGGTCGGAACAGAAACATCATAGCGTAACATTAAATTGGGCCATAATGATATTTCCAGAATATCCATAAACTAAAAATATAGAAAGGCTGATGTACTGAATGCTAACGGACGGTTGGAAAGATAGTCGGTATCACATTTTCCGGAATCCATTCTCAGAATTGAAACAATAGTTCTTTTGGTTGACATTTTTTCCCGATGAGTATCATTCTGTGAAAAAGTATTTCAGTCTACCGGCTTTTCAATCTGAGAGGTTCCGCATAATTGTCCGGCACCATCCGGTATGTGTTGGCTCAAATATGTTCTTTATTTGCGGTATGTTTGCATTTCATTTTCAGTACCGGGGCCACCGTTCGGCCTGAATTTCTCCAAAGCCGAGCACGATTCAGTCAGTCTCGATTGGCGACGACCGAAAAATCCGAACGGCATCATACAGCGGTAAGTTCGCGCACCGGCTCAAAATGTCCATCCGTGTAATGCACGCACGGCATCGAACCTCTGCTAAATAATTTGCATCGTCGTGTGAGGCCAGAACACTACAATGCTAGCGGGTTGCTTATTACTGTTATGCGGCATCCAAGTAGCGTCGAGACTCACAACCATGACGACCAGGAAGTAGCGGTCGATGCAGTGGCGGATGCGAGGTCTCCAGATAGCGGGTCTCCAACCCCCCGGAATTTATAAGTGCCTATTATAACTCAATAGCCGGAGGCTGTTCCGAGGCAATGGCGAGGGAGGCCGGAGTCCTCCAGCCTTCCCCCTCAAATGAATTCCTGGATCCACCTCTGGGTCAAGGGTCTAGTTTGTATGCTTATTTGGAACACCACCTGAATTTAAGCTTTCTAAGTGCACTCTGAAGTATCGCTTTGATATTTTTCCGTTGGGACGGTTCAAAGTTTATAATGGGCAAAGTTAAAGTAAGTGGACTGTAAGTGTTTATGGCTTACTACAGGAGCCTTGTACAGGGATCATCCACTCACTGATAGACCTTAAAATGTGTGCTTCCTTTTTGCAAATGAGCATCAGCCTCAGAAGCATGAACCAGGTACGGCTGTGTCCGCCCAGGGCTGGGACATTCGTTTTCGGACCGAGGCGCGGCCGAGGGCTGGTTTTCACATAAAATTAGGTAAAAAAATAAATTTTATGAACAAGGATAGACATAATTTTCCCATACGTCACCCAATCCATCACCATGATATTTACATGGCTTTGAAAAATAAATTTTACGTTGCTTTTCTTACTCAGCTATGATGTCGTGATATTTGAATATTGGAAGAAATTATCCCTCATTGGCCCATACAAAAGGATACAAGGTATACCATACCAAGAGATACCAAAGGATAGGGATAGGGATACAATTAAATTTGTCATGTAATCTATTAACTTTAGCAACAAATCAGAAACTGCTGCAGCCTGCAATTCCAGGAGAAGCGATGAATGCAAGTATCAGGCTGAGTCTCGAAAAAAGACTTTAGGAATAGTGAGTATGGTTTGAGTAATGACACTGGCACAGAATGAATGATCATTGGTATCCGATGTACACCTGTTGTCTTTTTTTCTATTTTTTTCCCGTCTGCTGACTCTTATCTGATTCTCAGTCAGCCTACTAGAGCTAATAATATCATCTATCATCAATCTTAAGTTCTCGGAAGGCCTGCTGTAGATAGGGTGCCATAAACCACAGAGTGTTGTGGGAATGACCTAGGACCCTAAAAAGATGATAAAACAGATGACAGTAAAAACGCTAAAAGACTTGCAACCTAAAATGCCGAAGTCCAGAAACTAAGACGTGTAAACCCTAAAAAGCTAAAAAAGGCTAAGTCAAGGAAAGATAAATAAAAAACGTGGGATGAGGTAAATGCAACTTTTCGATCTTAGACCGTCGTTAGGCAAGGAGTACAAGGTGAACGTGGCTAGAGGTCTGAGGTAAACTTTAAAAAGTCTACCTCAGACCTCTAGCCACCTCCACCTTGTACTCCTTGCTTGACGATGGTCTAAGACCGAAACGATGCATTAACCTCATCCCGCGCTTTTTCTCTTTATCTTTACCTTGGCTTAGCCTTTTTGGGCTTTTTAGGGTTTACACGTCTTATTTTCTGATCTTTGGCTTTTTAGGCTGCAAGTCTTTTCACACTTTTACTGTCATCTGTTTTTTCTCATCTTTTAGGGTCCTAGGTCATTCCCACAACACTCTATCATCAATCTATCAGCGCTGATAGTCACTATATTTGCTCCTTTGTCCTGTCTGCTGTATTCGGTCGTGCGTCTGTCTGTATAGATGCCTGACAGTCTGTCTGTTTATGCTTGTGGCCGTATTGATGTTCTTATATGTATGCCAGGCGCATTCAAATTGAAATTTCTGTATCTTGTTTTTACTTAGTCTTGTCTAATTGTTCCTCCAATTTTACCCAATAACTGACTGTCTTTGGACTCCATGCAAGCGTTACAGGCTAGCTGATGGTTTTGCATGGCGCCCAAGGTGTTACTTTTTCTTTTCATTGATTTCAACAGCACTAATCACACGTAGCAATCGATTGAAAGCAAGAGCGATAACCAAGATGGGCACATAAAGTCACTTAGAGTAACTCAGTGCCCCGGCATCACACCTCCTGGAAACCACAATCAATACGCTGAGAGAAAAACACTAGCGCTGTGGGACTCGCCAACATACCCACAGTAATTCTCTACCACGAAGTAGTAGTCGCGAAAGATCACACCAGCACCACGCATACACAAATCAGGTATCATTCGCCCGCTAGCCCTACACCAAAAGGAACGGTTCGGACATGCGAGACACTGGCAAATCAGATGAAAAATAGATTAGATGTGCTTTTTTGTCTGGATGGCTAACAAAACTTTTTTGTAAAGTTTTTTATCGTTATCATCATGATCATCCCCATCATCATCATAATCATCATCATCATCATCATAATCATCATCATCATCATCATCTTCTGCATTATTATAACTATTCTCGCAGCTTTGGTACTTCACCCTGCTCAAAGTGTTTCTGATTCAGTGTTAAAACAAGAGAGAAGTAAAGGAATAATAAAAATATAGGCGGAAGTGATGTGACCCAGAAATTTTAGCCCACCATTAACATTTCCTGATTATTTTCAGTGACATGGAACCATGTAAATATGGACGAGCGAAAGGGAAGGGCACTGCTACATACCCAATAATGGGTAGAGGAATAATTAGAAAATGTATTATCAGACCTCACGTGACGTTACGAAGAGATACCCGGGAGTCTAGAAAAGGCCGGACCGTAAGTGCTCCCCTCCAATAGGTTCGGCACTTTACGTGTGTAACAAATATTTTTCCTGCTAGTCTTTGTTGATTATAATGGAAGCAGACTAATAGTCAAAAGATGTTAGATGCGAGATGTAATGTTGGTTGGATGATATGTAAAGCACAGGGACTCTGTCGGCTGCGCTGTTGGATTTGTCCGAAATCTAGCAACTGTGTGAGATCTGTAAACTCCCAAGTCCTGGTTAGGAATAGAATAAAGACTTCCCTGGGAATGAAAAGGTACACTGCACTGAACAAGCTAATCGGCTGTCGGTATATCTTTCCTTTGAGCGCTTCTGAAAACACAAATTCTCCTTTTCAAATGCCAAGTTGGCGTGTCATTAACAGCGACTGAACGCCAAACAACTCGACGGGTGGTGCCTCCGAAAGTTAATTCTAGTTCAGTCAATCCCAGCCTAGCAGAAGTTTACTGGAAGTGATGGTGCAGCTGTCTCCGAATCGGGCCTATACCAGTAACCACCTAACTAGCTTGGAAGCCTGAGGTTATCTCGGACTATATCATAGACTGAACTTCCGCTGGCGCGCCTTAGACTAGACTGAACTGAGAGATTGGGCAGTTGAAGAATGGATGCTTCAGAGTTTCGTACCCAAACGTACCAGAATTATAATATAGTGCCAGTTTTATTATAATCATGACGTATGATATAATCATATTGTTTGTTTTCATTGTAATTTCTAATCCATGGAAGAATGTACTGAAAATTTGCTAGAAACTATGCTAGCCAGGTTCATTGGTACAAGGCCAACACAAGCCGCTGCAGCTGGTGACTGTGGTATTTATTATGCCCAAAAGAAGAAGAGGTTGGAGTCCTTGGTGTTCCTAGAATTTAGATGTTTTTAAGGCAGTCTATGAGTTACCAATATTTTTTCCCTATATTTTTAGTGGAGCGGCTGCTTCGTAAGTTTTTTTCGTCAGGTTTTCCATGCGTTAGCCATGTGCACCTCTGTTTTGAGTTGAAGGTAGCTATTGTTCGTGGATGCCCGAGCCGTTTCTCACCAGTCTACATAATTGAAATAGGCATGACAGGTGCCAACGAGATACTCCCGGGACAAAACTTCGACAAAATATTCCATCTATGGTATTTGGAGTAAGGGGGGGCAGGTATCAAAACAAAAGGTAGAATTGAAACATGAAAGGAAGCAAATTATTAAAATGGCAAGAGGTAGACAATTCTGTGATTCTCTTTCGTCACGTGGTAAAATAATCTTGTAAGAAGGTAAAACTTTGCCTGAACCAAGAAGTTAACCATCAGTAGAATTTCTGTCCTATTGCTACTAACATCGGATGTACCCTAACCAATTCTGGTAATTTGTGTGCCATGTACTTTGCAGACCCAATTTTGTACAACTATTTTTCAACTGCCCTGGGGATATGATGTCAGGGTATGAATACTGCCAGGAATAGGGCTGACAAATTAGCAGACTCCCGGCACTACACAGATACTTGGCAGACTATCAATCGGATAGTCCACGAATTAGATGAATAACTTTAAGTGTGTGCCATTACGCATCGAAATGCATTCGATAATGAACAAAGTCGGTTTTCCAATCTTCAGGATTTTCCGTTGGCCCCTGTATATCTGACAAGTCTGGCTGTCGTCGATTGTGGCCACTGTTGCTGCCGAAGGTGCGACAGTACATTGCTTGCCGCAGCGCTGCCTTGTGTGTCGGCCGTAGAAAAGCAGCAAAGGGACATGACTACTAATTAGACAATTCTGATTTACTTAGTTTATTTGCCACAGAGCTTTGTCTATTGAATTGTCCATCGTGACAAAAACGGATCCAGGATTTCCAATCGTATGGGAAAGGGGCGCCATCGGGAACATGAGGATGCCTTTTTGGGCGAAAAAAAAACAAGGAGAGGGGGTGGGAGAGTACATTTTAGGTGGCGCCATCAACCTTTCAGGGGGCCCGTGACTTCTTCAAGTGGCGTCGAGGTTTTATGGGAGTGAGGGTAGAGTGCCCCCTTGCCTCCTGGGTCCGGCTATGTATCGAGGTTTTTAGTGGCGTAAAATCCAGGCTCCCTGCGAGCTTTTTTGCTTTGTCCGCGCTTTCTGGAGTTCCAATTTGGTAGACGTTCTCTGTCGGATTAAATATTTTCAGTAGCCAAGTTCTGTGGCAATATTAGGTTGGCGAGTAGGTGGGTTTCTCCACCCCTGGCCAGAAGCCAGTGCGCACGCCCGTCTAACCGTTTTTGTCCGACTTTCTATAATGATGTCTAGACATTGGCTTTACGCTACGATGTTCCGCTACGTGTCTCCCAGGTGACGCACCGCTCCTAGTTATCGTCTATTATTCCCATTAGCTATCAACAGTCGTGTATCGTTATTGGATCAAGACGTTCAACGCCCAGCTTTTGAATTATTCTTAATTTGGTGGAAACTGAGGCAGCACGTGACATCAAAAGTCATATCAAGCATTGAAAACAGTGAATCCTAGAAAATAATACTTGTTTGTGTTGATTTTCAGGCCAACATTTTCTTAGTGCTGTCAGAGTCAGAGGTTTCCCTCCAAATCTGGAGGGTTAGACCTCCGAATTGAGGGAGGATCTTGGTGTTGAAGGTTTCTCATTTTTGGGAGGGAAAACTGGAGGGTTTGCCTTTGGATTGAGGGGACATTTTAGACTTGGAGGGTATTTTTTCAGTGGAAAATGTAGTTTGGCCAATTCTTTACGTACAAAAATATACATTTTCCCTTCACATTATGTTTGGCGCGGACACCGCACAGCACAAAACCAACGCGGAATGGGAGTCGGATATGGAGAAAATATAAAACAGGCATTCAGAGGATGTCACATTTCTGTCATAGCAGGATAAAAGTGCGCCTATCTTACAAGTACACACGGTACAAGTGCCTCTGATTTAAATAGACTCGGAATCATTCGCGGAAAACCAGAGGGGGAGGGTCAGTTGGAATCCCCAGGCGGCGAAGGAATATATTATCATTTTGGCAACTGGACCCAATCTGGCACTTGCCTTGTACGCACCATGCTCCCAGAGGCTGGCGCGGCCCTTCCGTGGGATTATATAACCAGTTTTACCAAGCTGCCATATTTTCGAAGTTGAGTTGCTTATACGTATTTTGCCTGCTGACCTTTTACCCAACGCACTGCTCGTGGAGTAGTGCGTACTGTTCTGAGTAGTGACTAAGTACTTTACCAGGCGGAGAAATCAATAGTACAACTGGTATCCATTCAATAACTTCTTTCGCAGTCCTCGTTGAAATTTATCTTGTGCTCGCAAGTATATATGCAATTCCCGAGCTAAGATGATAGCTGTAATGACCACTCGAATAAATGTTCGTAACCACTTAGGCTCATCTCAAGTGATCATGTGCTTCCCCTTCAATCTATGTCGCTGGCAGCTCGCCGCGGATGGTGGAGAAAGGCCTCCTTGAATCTCACTTAAGCACGGAGGTCCGGATTTAGAGCTGAAGTTGCCTTGTTCAGGGACGTTTGAATTATGCTCAAGTTGATGGGGGGCAGAGGCGGATCCAGTCGCTTGGTGGTGGGGGCACAGCCCATATCGGCGAGCAAAAAAATGCTGAGCGGCGGATGCAACGGTCGGCAGGACTTAAGTACAGTAGTGAATCATCTTTGTCTTACCTTCAAAGAGAGAGGTATCTTGTGAACGGACAAAAACCCTGAACTTTTTCACTGACGAACCTGTCCTCTCCCATCGATTATTTATGAAACACTAGCCTTCTTTAAGGGAGGGAGAAGAGGGATTCGCCCCCTCTATTTCACTTTTGGGGGCGTGGCTGGATTGTCCCTCGATGTGCCCCTGGGCAGGGGCTGCAATCGTGATTTCCTCACTCCATGGTTATTTCCACCACCCCGAAATCAGTCACATTCATAATGCATAACAATCTACTAACAGTAGCAATGTATTCACCGCAATGTTAGATATTAACACAGCCCTTTGAATATTTCGTGCAAAACTATTGACTACAGCATGAGAACTTGCTTAGTGACCCAAGACTATTTCTCAAGGATCATATAGCCATCACTTATGTGACCTTGAACCTCGGATGTTTTCTGAGAACACTGGGTGCTCGGAGTATTTTATGTCATTCCGGCCAGCCTCAAAATGTCCCCAAAATTTATCCGTGCATTGCAATGGAGTGGCCATGGCGATTACCTGGCATTAGATCATCAATATAAACCCGCCAGCACAAACTGCCTTATTTGATGACGTTCTTTGATATAAATTGCAGATCAAGTACGGCCATATGACCCTGGCAGTTGGTGCTTCGGTAAGCCCCCAAGCCAGGTCAAGTAGGTACTGAAACCTTCAAAGGGAGAGAGAGAGAGAGAGAGAGAGAGAGAGAGAGAGAGAGAGCATAGCTGCTAGAATATGAGCCAGTGAGATAATTATCCTCGGTAAACTGAGACTTTATCCAATAGTTATCTTCAGTTTTGCGGTCCTCAGCGCGAACCCACCATGACCCGGTCTAACATTGACCTCTGCCCGGTCAGGTACACTATTCGAGTGAACTGCGAACAGCAGCTGTTCCCACTCTGCGCCAAAGACCCCCAGTGTCATCACAGTAACTACACCGTGGAACTGGCTGGAAACGACACGGACATGGTCAGCTTCAGGATCGAGGGTCTTCAGGCCGCCCGCACCTACACCATAACTGTGGCGGCCGCCACCGGCGCTGGGCAGGGCAATTTCACCGACCCTCTCCAGGTCACCACCGTCGCTGGAGGTGGGTCAACCTGGAGAGAGTAGATACTTCGCAGTGTACGGTCACGTCCTATTGGATGGTCTCGGGGTTGAAATCTCGGAATTATGAGCTTTCATCTTAATGTAAGCCCCAGCCATATGCTGGGTAAAGCTTTGAAAATATCACATCATATTTCATGTAGTTTACACCTACTTTAAATAATATTTTTCAAGAGCACTCAGAAAAGGGAGTGGAATATTCTGCTGCGCTCCTTTGTTCGCAAGGATGGCCATGCTTCTTATTTCATGATGGAGTTTTTTCCGGTCAGATTATCGAGTTGATCATGGTCATTTGATTGCCTGTAGCAGATGGTCATAGGTCATGCCAAGGATCACGTATACCACTTCCTTAGTCTTCTTCCCTTTTCCTTGGTTCTGTGCTGAAGGTCACAGTCATGTCAAGTCCTAAATGTTCTCGAACGTTTCAACTGGCCAGTCTTATCTGGCATATTCACTTTGGTCCCTTTCCACAGTCTTATAGTAATATTCTGCATCAGAGTTCTCTAACATGACATATCAGACTGCGAGGGAAATCCTTAGACATTATATATAATTTAATTTAAATTTAATAACATAATAACATAATAATAATTGAATAATTTTGATCTTATGAAAAATTGATAAAATGCAATTACTTTATTTGAATTATATAATTAATTTGAACATGATTTGCTGCTTTTCACACAATATCATCGACTTCTCACTTATACCTAAAGAGTACCTTCTCCCGGCGTTCCGAAGGATTGGTGCGTAAAAATGCAGTTCAGTCAGGTGGTGAGATTAGGTCTGTACCTACCTTTATAAATAATACCTAACGGGTTTATCGTTTTGAAGAAAGGAGTGTCATTGCCTGAGAGAAAAACAGTAGTTTTATTTTCCACTAACAGAGATGATTCTATTTCTTTTACCCCAACCAATAGCGATTAACCTTCATGGTGTGTTTCAAAAGAAGAGCTCTTAGATGCAAAAAAACATTTTTGCCCTGGTTAAATGTGGCCTAGAAATACATTTTTGTGTTAAAAACTACATCATCTCCATTTCGAAATGAGTATGATTTTCACATTATAACTCATATTAAATGCCGGAAAATCACACAAAATAGTTAAAGAGCACTGCAGACAGAAACATAGAAAGGATACATTCTTCAGGAGCAGATTCAGTGGAAACTTTTCAGGAGAAACCGCCTTGGTCAAGCTATAAATAAACAGTGTTTCTGAAGAAAATTGGCTGAAATTGGCTAAAAGTGGGTAAAAGCGCTTTCTTTGGGTCGGAGGAGTGCATAGCTGGACTGCGCCTTCCCCAAGAGACGCCTCTGATTTGCCCAAACACGAATGCTTATTTCTGCTCTGCCATTTACTTAGCGTGGTACGAAATAAGAACACAGTTGCAATAAAATTCCTCCTCACTTGGACACGATTAACCCCACAGTTTTGCAAATGTGCCTTTTGCAGGGTTTTGTTTAAATCAGAGCGCGATCACAGAGAAGGAAATCTTCAGATCAGTGAAGGTTTCGCATGGATAGCGAAAAATCCAGATCTTTACCCATCCTTCAGCATGCGAAAGCTCGCATTCATTTTGCTTGCTCGCCATCAGCACCAACCAAACACCGTCACCCATCGTGTAATCCTCCCCCCGCTCCAGTCAGTGGAGGGGGAGGTGGTCAGGGTCAAAGCTCGATGGGACTAGCATTAGTGCAGTGCTCGTGTTGACATGCCATTAGGTAATCGCATGGCTGCCGGCTGCGGGGGCTGCGCATGCAGCTGCCGGCTGGAGATCTCTTTTCAAACCAGGGGGGGTCCCGTCCGGTCGGGCCCGCAGGAGTGGATGTTTTTCGTTGAAGATACTAAAATTCGGGCAAAGTCTATAAATACTTATGAAACCGTATGATGGTATGATTTTTACACGAGCTGGATCATGACTTCCTCGGGAGGTAAAACCGACATGCACATTTCAACACACTTCGAGCATTTAATCAGATTTTTCCGGAAACTCAAAATGACATACGGGTCTAAGCCTCTACCGTTGACTCGGTCTTTAAAAGAATAGCGATTATAACGTACGTTCGCTTTTTAATCTAGTCCTCCAAGAAAACGTGTTAGCAGCAGACAACATTAGCGTGTGAATTCAAACTACATTTCAATGCTCAAGCCCAGCGTAATCTCCTTCTGAGAAGTCTTATGACCCCAGCAGTGGATGCATCATTATAGCCCTAAACGATTATTACGATGTAAATATTTTGGTGACATAAATAAATCACCAAAAATTCTGAGGCATGCTACAGTATGGTGATAACTAGGTCCAGTATGCTGTTTCCGTAAAATTGGCTTAGTTTCTGAGCTTTCTCTTCCCCCTCTCTGTCACTTGATGGTTTTGCCCTCTAAAATTTCATGAAAAAACTGCACCATACGTCAAATGAAATTTTATAAAAAAGTATGCCATGAAAATTCGTTCCTTGAATGTGTGAACAATTCAAAGTTTTCATTAAACCACTTACTTGATACTTCTTCGTGTATAGAATCATGGGTCCCACCGCTGGGGGGGGACGGGGAGACACGTCCCCCATTTTTAGAGTGGGGGAGGACGGAGTATGTTTTGTTCCCCCTCCGCCCACCACGTTTCACGCATGGTCCCATCACGTTGTCCCAAGTGCTGCAACCATAGCGAATAACAAAGAGCGGGCCTCCTGCAAACACCAATTACAACCAGAATTTTTTCCGATACATGGGTGTGGTCCAGACGCCCAATTTGGTCTTTCAGGGGCCCTTCACTGGCTCAGGGATCCCTAGATCAAGTCAGCAGCCTTCTACAAAATATACTCTCAGTGGGCCCCAGGCCAGCTAAATGGACCCAGGACCAACCCAGGGTGCCAGACGAGCTAAGGGCTCCAAAAATCTCAGGGGCCCCAGATCAGCACAACGTGCCCAGACAAACTAATTGGATCCATACTAGTTAAACAGGCCCAATGCCACTTCAATGGACACCAATCCAGCTAGAGGCCCTAAGACCAAGTCAGGAACCTCTTGCATATTTCTTCTCAGGGGCCCTCGGCTAGCTCAGGACTTACTTTGGCATTCTACCTCAGGGGCCCTTTTTAGCTCAGGGAGCCCCAAACCAGCTTGAGTCCTAATATCACTCCAGTAAGCTCCTGTGCAATACCCTCCTAAGGACCCAGAACAGCCCAAAGGCCTTTTGCGAAACCCCCTCTCAAGAGGTCCAATGTCAATTCAGGAGGCCCAGGCCAACACACTCAGCTCAGGAGGCCCATACAAACAAAAAGGGTAACAAACCAGCTGGGTGCCTCGACGAACTCAGGAAGCCCCAGATGAACACAAGGGAGTCGCAAACAAGCCACAGGGTCCCATTTGTTAAACAGACCCGATAACAACCCCCCAGGGGCACTTGTAAGCTCAAGGAACACTAAACCAGCTAGGGGCCATAGAACCGAGTCAAAAACCTATATGTAGCTCCTCTCAGGGGCCCTTACCAATTAATGTGACTCCAAACCAAGTCGCGCCCCAAGACAAAGTCAGTACGCTCCTGTACAATACTCTCTTAGAGTATCAGATCCGCTCAGGGACCCTTTGCAAAACTCCCTCTCAGATGGCCCAAGCCCAACTCAGGGGACCCAAGATTAGCCGAGAGTGACCATTCCAGTTAAGAGGCTCCAGACCAGATAAGGGGCCCCTGACGGCTCAAAAAGGCGCCAGTGACAGCACCGGGGCTTCAAGATCAGCGAGGGGACCCTGACCATCTGAAAGGGCCCAGATCAGCTCAGGATGCCAGACCCGCTGCGAGGGCCCTAAATCGGCTCAGCAGGCACAGAAAAACTCAGGGGCCCGGCCCGGTTGGGCCCTCGACGATTTCAAGGGACCTAAATCAGCACAATAGGGTCCGGACAGGCTAAAAGACCCATACCCGCTTAACCCTTGCCCCGGTGGCGGGTACGAGCCACCTTCGCCCTGGTGGGGGGCTAAAAAGACCCCCACGATCTCAAAAACTAAGAGAGCTAGAAAAAAGCGCAAAACGGCAATCGAAAGCTCTTCGAAAATGATATCGAAAATACTTCGGTCATTTTTCTTGTCAGGTCAATATCAAGGTCACCAGAGGTCAAAATAGGTCAAAATCGCTAATATGAGGTGTACTAAGAAAACCTCCTATATCTCAGAAACTATGATAGCTAGAAACATTTTTCTAACACCATTCGAAAGCTCTTGAGATGCGCTTTCATTACAGTGGCATTTATATTCGTGTCAGGTCAAAGCCTAGGGAGCTACAGGTCACTAAATATTGGGTATATTCTTGGGAATGTCCATAGCCACCCATGCATAAGGGCGTTTACTTTTTCGCTAATAGCTTCCAAACCAAACAAGATACAGCCATAGTTGATGCACCATTGCAATATTCTCGTCAATACGAATCGAATGATATATGATATTGCTATGCCAGGTCAAATTTAAGAATTTGACCTGACCCAGGTCAACGGTCTGACCCAACTTGACCTGGTATAGTCATGATGTATATCATTTTACTTCCAGTGACTATACAAACACTTCGGTGACAAAATAAAAGCTCTATCTTAGTTTATTCAAAATTTATAGAGAAAAACACCAAAAAATGCCTATTTGACCTAAGGTGACCTTTTAAAGGTTACAAGTCAAAAATTTTGGTATCAGCTTCAGAAATGGGCTAAGAGCAAGTCGCAACCGATGTTTGAAGTTGATTCCATCCATACTTACTGAGAAACGCTCATTTCGTGATTTTCCCCATGCATTGTCAATGGGGAGGTCATGCTCTGCACATGACCTTAGGTCACCAATATCAAAAATCCCGGAACAAATGTTGTAGCTCCTGGTGGGCCCAAGATGTGGTATGAGTTTCAACTTGATCAATTAACCCTTCTTTTAGTTATGCCGTCCTAAGTATTTTTTGAGGTGAGGTCACTTCACCTGACCTGGTGACCTGACCTGATATGACCTTGAGCCAAAATTTTCAGGAAAGATGTAAAAATGATGAAGAAACAGCTAGACCAGGTTTGGCGGCGCTGCGCGCCGCCGTTTTTTGGTCACTTCGGAAAAACCCGAGGGGGGTCTAAAAAGACCCCCACCCGGGCGAAGGTTAAAGGGCCCAATACCTGCTCAGGGGCTCTTACCAGCTCAAGGGACACCAATCCAGATATGGGCCTTATGACCAAGCTATGGACCTCCTAAGTAAACCTTTTCAGGGCCCCTAGACCAGTTCATGGCCCCTTAGCCAGCCTAGGGTCTAAGGCCGAGCCCGTAAGCTCATGTGCAATATCCTCTCACGGCCCCTAGAACAGTCCTGCCTGCAAAACTCCCTCTCCGGCGGCTCACAACCAACTCAGGGGGCCCAAGATCAGCTGATACCAGTTAACGGGTCCCAACAAGCGCAGGGCACTCCAGTGCTAACACATGTGTTTCAAGATCAGTGTGGGGGCCTGGTTATCTAAAGGGGCCAGATCAGCTGAGGGAACTCAATATCACGTCAGATGACCCACTAACAACTCAGGGGGCCCGGCCTGTTCAGGGACCCCAAAGCCGCTCAGGGGTTCAGAAAAACTCAGAGGACGATACAGAGGGGCATCAAGCTCAAGTCTAGAACCTCCTGTGCAAGAGTCTTTCAAGGGCCCCCAGAACAGCTCAGGGCCCCTAGTGAAGCTCCATCTCAGTAGGCATAAAACCAACTCAGGGGTTCCGGAACATCTCATGGGTTCCAGAACATCTCAGGGGTCCCAAAAACATCTGAGGGAGGCGACATACCAATTTAGGAGGGTAGGGCAAGATAAAAGGCCCCAAAGAGCTCAGGTGTCCTAGAGTCGACTCACGGGTCCATATCAGCTCATGTGCCTCAACATAAGCGGGCCAAAGAGCAGATCAAGGGCCCCTGCGAAGCCTTGATCTCAGGAGGCACAAATTTAAGTCAGGGGTGCAGACCAGCTCAGGGGTCCGAAGACCATCTGGCAGGCCCCATAAAAGTTTCGGGGCCACGGGCCAGATAAGAGGCCCACGATGAGCTCAGGGGCTCATGTCCCAACTCTTAGGGGTCCAGTTTAGCCCAGGGTTCTCAAGATCACTGCCAGGGATCCAACCATGTACAGGGCCCACACCATTCCAGGGGTCCAAACCAGTTGCAGGCCTTAGTCTATTTCAGGGACCGAGGACTAGCTTAACTTCACAGGATCCCAAAACTGCTAAAGGAGGGGGGGTGGGGGGTAACACCAACGCTGGGGCTCCACGCCAGTTCAGAGGCCCAGTCAAGCTAAGAGTCCCTGGATCAACTCAAGGAGTGCCAAATCAACTTAGAGGCCCATACCAGCTCAGGGGTCCTAATACCGCTCGGAGACCTTAACACGCGGAGTTCAGAGGTCTTAAAGTGCCCCCACCTATTTTCCAAGGTGCCCGGAGAATCGTTCGCCGCCAGGACACGCTACTTGGCCACATTTGAGAGAACGCATGAGTGCGTCGATTGGTGAACGAATTTTAAAGATTGGTTTAATTTTTCTTACTTACAGGCTTTCAAATTTAGACTTATATTTTGAGACCGTCACAATCGCGCAGTCGCACCAGTTCGCCTGCCCTGTAGACTGATAGGTGACGTAATAACGTCATATGATATTGCTAAAAATAGGCTAAAAATACCTACTGCACTAGATCAGGAATGACTAGGCTCTAAATTACGCTTCGCCTTTCCATAAAAATTTTCAAATTTAAATTCTCCCACGATGCTTTAGAGGTGGACATAGGAGCGAAGCTCAGAACCCTTATTAAAGAAACATAAGAAATAAAATTAGAACTTCATATAATCGGGTTATATGTCAAAGACACCCCAAATAAAGACCAGAGTCACATGTCAAAGTCATTGACACCAGTGTTCCGGACAAATGACATTACTCAGCATAAAGTATGCGATGCTATGACTTCATAGTTTTGGTTACGCACTGTCACGGTCAATTTCACTGGCCAAGGTCAAAGGCTTTTTAAAGATTAAACCCTCATTTCTGCCCAAAGGCTGCTGCAGTGCTAGTTGCATTGCACATTGTTGGGAATAGGTCTTGTTAATCATTAACCTTGAATGACCTTGACATAAAACTTTCATAGGTCATTGATTGGGACTTTCCCTCTAATGACCTGAGTTCACTTTCAGTGTATTACCGCTTTTCTGCATAATCATGCCATTTCCCAATAGGTTTCCAGCAAGACCGACTTAGAGTGCTGCTTAGTTCAGCTGAGGGACCTTTACAAACTCCTTTGACCTTGAAGATACTGAGCTAGGTCAATGAAACTTAGCCATAACGTAGATCGCCATCGCCCCCACGCACCTCTCAACGGGTTATTTCAAACCCTCTTGGCTTCCGAGATCTCAGATGGGGGGGGGGGCACTTCAGGACCCTCCACTGCACGTTGACGCCAGACCCCTTTCCAATGCGCGTGTTAAGGTAAGAGCATGGCCCAAAACTAAATCACGTATCCTCTGTGAACGACCGACTTAGGATGCTGCTTAGTTCAGCTGAGGACCCCAGACCAGCTCGGGGGCCCGTACTTTTCCTGACGCATAGCCGTGACGGGAAGCCGTGGCGCCGCTCCTGGTCTTTAGTACCCCTCTGCAAAGAATATGCAAAGGGACAGATAGGTCAAATTATGACTCATTCGATCACACAAATGCCGCGAATTGAACTATATTACGTATACGTCCGACAATATTTTGTGAGAGCAGAAGGTGTAGGACCTGGGCTGACCCCCCTCCCAGGTTCTCTCGATTTACAAATCAGGGGGTCCTGACCTCCCCCGGGATCTCCACCCATGGCCGGCTGGCATCCGCTCAGCAGCGGTGCTGCCAGGTACACGCCACGTGGCTGTGGCCTTGAAGAAATTGTCACAAAATACTCTCAACTTGTTCTTGTTTCTGGAATTGCCATTATTTCTGCAGTCCAATGGAAGAACAGCATATGCCATATTGATAAATTTTACAGGAGAGTGCTTTTCTGTTTTGCTTTACGTTAGCGGAACCCTGGGACTGGTGTGAAAAGCCGACGTAGCTCAATTTTTTCAGCGATTTTGTTCTTCAAATAATTTGATAAGTAGAGGCACCTTGTCTGTCTGCATTAGATGATACCCAAAATCTTGAAATCAAAAACATGTAACTTTCGCTTTTCTCCCGTGGGACCGCATATTTCTGCTCCATTTTTGGGTTGCGGTAATGGCATTACCATTTAACCCGAACTTATCATCCTGCGGGCCGCAGGTAACCGCTGTGTGCCTGTGGCGCGCTGTCGCTTTCGGTGGACGGTTGGTTGGTTGTCCGTGCTCAATGGGATAAGGCGGGATTCGGGTCACGTGCGGCGACACAGACGGTCTGTGAACGCCGCTCCAGTCATTAGGTAGCCGCAGTAGCCCCAAAATAAATTCACTGCGGTGGCAGTGTCGCTCGCCAATTCGCAGCTCTTCCTGGCCTTTACAGTAGCAGTCCGACCAGTGGCTTCTAATGCGACCCCATTGGCTTGGGCGGCGGCGGCGGCTGCGGCGGCCGGCGTCCCAGAGGTGGCATTTGTGGAAAGGGGTGGTGGCGTGTGACCTTTGCCGGAGCTACCGAATAAATGCTGCCCTCTGATGACATTTTATCCCGCGCAATAAATCCTTGTTACGCAGCCGTGGAAGTTTTGCACCACCCGCAATGCTCAAATTCTAATGGAGCCAGCAGCCAATCATTTCCGAACGACGCGAAATCGTGAACACTCGGGGCGTAAAATAGATCGCCAATGAAAAGTTAACACTTGAGAGGCTGACAAAAGCGGTGTTGAAGACATCGGCTCTTTTCAATTAGCACCCTACTCATCGTATTGAACGTCTAAATGGACTTGATCGACCGTATGGGAACGCTAATTAACCCGCAGTTCACCGGGCCATGAAGTCAATTTCCCCGCTCAGTCGCATAATTGGGACAAATCTCACCTCCGTGAAAGACATGGAAACACGCTGCAACTAAGCATCGGTTGAATCTACAATGATGAAAGGAGGGCTCCTGGGTGTCATATTCTCTAGCTGTGTTACCACATCAATCAAAGCGGAGGTGTAAATCGAAAAGAAAGCTCTGAACCTGATCCGCTCGACATTTGGTTGAACATAAAATCCATATAAATGGGCCCAGTGGAGGGTGTGGAATCACTAGATTTATGTTTCACTGTTTTGTGCATTTGTTTCTGGTGATTTACTGTCGGCTTGGCTTACTTTACAATCAACCTTTAGATTTGACAGCTGTTAACTTGCAGGAGCAGGCTAGTAGACACTGGGCTGGGGCCTAGCGATAGCTCTTCGCCTGACTTTGCCTGAATGAGTTGAATATACCTTTGGTCGTAGGTGATTGAATTCTGTCATTCCCTTCAGATGATTTTTAAATATCATGAGCATCACATATGTATCAAACGATATAATTGAAGCATTTTGTACGATGTACATACATCAATGTATGTACATCCCACTTTCATCCAGCGATTAAAGTGTTTTGAACTCATAATCAATTGTGATAAAATAATTTCAAGGATGATTTTTGGCATGTAAGTGGCATGGCCCCCGCTCCATCCCCTCGGTCATGGCCAACCCGGAACCTGTTCTCCCAAAAACTCCGTGGCGATGCCCCTGAGTGCTGCGAAGTGTGGAAGAAGAAAAATACTCTAAAGAGTCAAAAATAATTCCAAGAAATGTGTTCCATTTTAAGAACGTTTAAGCAAACGGTACATAAAAATTGAGCAATGACGATTCCCAGAAACGTCGACACGGCTCCCTTATTTCTACAATTCATCGACATATCTAGGATTTAGCCAAGGTGACGAGGCGTCGAGGCGCACCATACACCTCGTGTGTCTTGGGCATCACGAGGGGACCTTCTAACATCAGCTATGAATGCTTTTAGAGTGTTGGTGTCTTAACAGTATTATCGGGAACTACCGAATCTAGTCATAGGTGAATCCAGAGGGAGGAAGGGCAGGTGCTCCCAACGGTTCACACGGTGTTCCTGGGATTGCCGCGGTGCCACTCTGAAATTTAACACCCTCTTCCCAGGTTGCAAGTATTGACACCCCATGATGCAACTTAGCGTCCTCTGATACGTCATACAGTCGTCTGATACAGTCGAGGACTGCCACCTTCGGTCTAAATGACTCCTGCTCCAGGCCCAGATGGTGCCTCCTTCCAGATCCAAATGGCTGCCCCTCCAGGCCCAAATGTCTCCCCTCTCCAGGCCCAAATGGCGAAACTACCGGACTGAAATTGTGCCCCTTCCCCAATAAAGTGCACTCTCCCATTAGAAATTCTGGAGCTGACCATGGGTCTGACTTTCCGAGAGGGATACTGCTGCCTAGAGAGGGTGTCAAAACAGGCAGGAGGGGCATCCCTGTCTATTCCACCACCACCTCAGGTGCCTAATGAGGGAGGGGAGTAGCTACGCCGACCTAGGAAGAAGGGGGGGGCGATGGCCCGCTTCGTTCGTTCCCTGGATTCGCACCCGCCCCAATCACAATCCAATTCCAGGGTCTTGTACTGTCTGAGGAATCAACACCTGAAATAGGGCGCACCGACTATTGAGGCCATTTTACGCCTGTATCAATAACAGAAGCAATGATAGTAAAAAGGACGGAAATCCCGTCAAGCTGCGGATACGTCACGCTGCGGATGCGGGGCTTAACCCGCGCCACACCGTTGGTCCGGCGCCACTTTCGCCCCACGGGGGGCATCGATAACCCTCTAACTCCGAAAATATGGGGATAGCGCGAATCTGCAAAATGCATTAGAAGCCATGTGTGAATTCAGTAAGAATTTACTTCACATGTTTAGGCGCTCAGGTCAATTTCATGACCTCCAGAGGTCAAGTTAGGTCAGGATAGGCTATTTCCACTAAAATATTCGATGCTTATCACCTGCACTGGAGGGGGTCTGGCACTAACGCGCACTGGAGGGGGCCTGGTAGGCCCCCTCAAGATCTCGGAAACTAAGAGGTGTAGAAAAACGCCACTTGGCAGGTGGGTGGGAGCTATAATGATCTACATGATGACCAATTTTCATTGACCTAGGTCAATATCTTCAAGGTCAAACGAGGTCGTAAAGGTCAAATATTGGCCATGCTGGGGATCGATTGGTAAATGTTGTTATTCTGCGGGAAAATGGCGGGAATAAGCTAAAGACGGACAAGGTTCATAGAGAAGAGGTCTCAAAGAGGTTTCCCCACAACTTTTGGGTCAAGGTCATTCAGGGTCATTGACCTTTAAGGTCACAATATAGTATACTACTTATAATGTGCACTTCGACTAACACTATAGCCACTGTTTGGCGGGAAATGAGGATTGACCTTTGCAAATGACCTTTGACCTTGACCTTTGACCTTGAAATTTGTATTGGGGTACCCTATCGATGACGTCATAGCATAATATATGTCAGACCAGGTAACGTCATTCAGCCGGACGCACAGTGGTCAGTGACCTTGAAAGTGCAGATATGACCTTGACCTGTGACCTTTGACCTTGACCTTGACTTTCATGTGAAGTGACCTTGACATATAATCCCGGTTATATGGAGTTATGACGTCACCACTCGGTCTCCAATGCAATCTAACTGGTCCGACCGCGCATTTACGGCGATCTCAAAATGCAGGTCTGACTTTGAAAGCCTATAAGTCAAACAAGTTTCGACCGATTTTCAAAAAGTCTTCACCAATCGACGTGCTATTAAATTCTGTTAAATGTGGCTAAGTATCAATTTTCGGCTACGGGCGGTTCTTCGGCCACCTTGGAAAAACAGGTGGGGGGGCCTCCGAGGCCCCCTCCAGTGCGCGTGTTAAGCAAACTGGGCATAGCTCTGATGCCGCTAGAGCTATTGCAATTTGGTGAGGCACATTTGATAGGAAAATTCCAGACCTTTTCCGCTATGTTAAACATAATGACCTCCCACCATTGGTTTGACCTCCAGAGGTCACCTCGTGACCTAATATGATGTGAGGTTACAAAAAGTCAGAATGTGACATTGCCATATATCAAATGAAAACATGCACAATGACGTTTATTTCAGCATTGAGCTTGATTAGGTCAAAATTTATCGTCAAAATACTGTTTTTGACCTCTGGTGACGTTGGATGACCCTGGAGAGGTCAAAGGGCAAATATGGCCCCTGGGATTCGTGGAAGGGTGTCCAAGAACGCTTTTCTGAGCAAGCTGAGCATTTGCAATCGCTTTTGTGACTTTTAGATCATAAGGCAGCTTTTCCCATGCTTTTTCAATGGGAGAGGTCACCTCGTGACCTGACCTCAAGTCAAGAAATAAAAAAATCCCGGATATAAGCCTTGTAGACCCTGAAGGGATCATGAAGTGTAGGAAGTTTCAAATCGATCGACTAAGAAATGTAGCTTTATTGAGCTCAAAAGTTGAAGTGAGGTGACCTTGGTTGACCTAGCCTGGTGACTTGACCTTGTGTGACCCGGGGTAAAAAATTTCAGGAATGGTGAAAAAATGATGGTGTGAGAGATAGAGCCCTCAACTGCGGTGCTGCACATCGTCGTTTTCTGCTATCCCGAAAAAACCTTAGGGGGCCATTGATGGTCCCAGTGGGGCGAGGGTTAAATCGCAATCCTACTGGCTGAATTCTTTCTCCTATATATCTACTCTTGTCCTGTCTCAATTTTCTTCGGCATTTTTTATCTAATGTTCATAACAAAATATACTGACATGCTAATGATCAATATCTTCTACATATTTTTTAGGTTCTTTTAAGTCACGCTACTTTTCAAATTGCCATCCACAGTCATGTTGTTTCCCATCCGAGATGATATATTAGTGATGCCTTCAATGCGCCATCTGTTTCTCACAATTTTTTCGGAAGGACGAGGTGAGTGTTCATTGTTTGATTTGTATTTGAGGAGGTACATTGTATCAATGTGTAGTGTAGTTATTCTAAGAAAAAAATTGTCACAAGATTGTTCAGAATATACTGGGACAGGAATTACCACTCAAAATGTCATATGTTAGAATATTGATTCCTGTTCTTTGCATTTGAAAAGTCGTTTATTGCATCAATTATGACTTTGCTCATGAAGAGCATGCATTAACAAAGGCCTCGGGCCCTTGATCTCACTCACCTGCCAGCACTTAGCATATTTCTTCATTCTTAAGAAGCAAATAGCCTGTCATGATGTATTCCCTTGCAGTTTGAATATCATTTAGGAAATGTGCAGTTAGTAAATCGTTAATGTCATGAATAAATGCATTGCAATTTGCATAGTATTGAAGGAAATTGGCATTTTGTGAGTGCATACTTCGCCACCATTCCGAGTCGGAGTCGACTGAGACTAATGTTTATTTGAGTCAGAGTCGAGTCGACTCACTTCTGAATTTGGGCTCAGTCGAATCGACTCACTTTTTTCGACACAATGAGTCGAGTCTGAATCAGAGTCAGCCGCCAAGCCGTTAGTCAGAGTTGAGTCAATTCAAGTGAATTTGACTCATCTTGAAGTCTGGCACCTAGTGCTGCTGGCGTGGCCGGGAAGACGCACCGTGAGGGGAGGTTGGGGGAGGGGTGGTCCCTGAAGTTTCAGTGGGGGCGCCGGGTCGCTTTGCAGAGGTGCCGTTACTCCTGGGGTGTCGATGCTCAATCGCGGAACTGTTCATGCTCTTCTTAAGAGAGGCGGACAGAGTGGCCAGAATCGCCATTTCTTGGAAATTTTGTCAGGTTTTGGAGAGAGGGCTTTCTCCACCCTGCCTCCTAATTCCAGATTATGCACCTGACATTTGTATTTCCTGGCACAGTAGGAGCACACAACCGTGGCGAGACCCCACCTCCACGTTTTCCTGACGCGTACGAAATCCCTGTGTGACTGTCGCAGAGCTTTTTAAGCTATATTTTTCACACGTCTGGTAGATCTGGGCAATCCGTTGACGAATTTTTGCGCCGCTGTTGTGACGCTGTGTCCCTGTGTGCGGCGGCAGTGCCTCCGGTGCCGCGTCGGGTCGTGGTTAGCCCGCGGGTGAAGGCGCCGGTGGGGTCACCGGAGATGACTTCGGTCAGCGTCTCCTTGCTGCCGCCCTGTCCGTACCCGGGCCTGCACGGCTATCGGCTGCTGTTCGAGAAGACCGACTTTCTCTCCAGCTACCGCTCCAGCGTGCGCTCCAGCAGCCTCAGCCGCGCCGACATCGAACAACTCTACGCCGGTCAGACACGGGTCCGCCGCTGGGGTGACTGACTTCTCATTGATTAGCTTTATATGGCTGGATGCAGAGTAGTTACTTTGAAGGGAGCTGCTACTGACTGCCCACTTTGTTGATGAAGCTTAAATGACTTTGCAGATGTGGTAATCCCGTGCAGTTAAACTGCACGGCCGGACTTACGATATCGTCTTGCTATGTAATTAAATTGCAGCATTAGCAAACGTTGTTCGGCGTAGCGGCTTTGCATGTATGTGGTATTATGGGAAACTCATTGAATCATAACTGTCATGCGTGAGAGCATGCAATGGTCCTTTGTGCAGTAAATTAGCATTTTTCAGCGATGACTGCAGTGAGCTTCGAAGGCGAACCGAAGTTCAAAATAAGCCACCGCTGATTGCAGTATTCATTATGGTGTGGTACGCTGATGTGGTGTTTCGGTCACCAGGAAGACAGACAATTTGCTTCATAATTTGGTGCTTGAAAGTGAATCCTGCAATCAGTAGAGGATTTTCCGTGAATATTCCATCATCAGCGATGCAATTTGTCCTCCAAAGCCGAAATTATGGACCGTCATTTGAGAGAATATGGCGACTTTGCTTATACCGATTGAAGCCAGCAGGACGAAAATTCGCATGGTTGCTGCCACTGTGAGTGGAGATGTGGGGCGGGGGGGAGGGGGGAGGCAGGACCCTCTGGATTGTGTTCTCCCGTATAAGTTTTGTAGGCTTTGTATTGCCTTGTTTAGGTTTGTTTATTGAACATAGTCAACAAAAGGTATGGCACCCAATTATGGCTGAAATCAAAAGGACAAAACTTCATGGTGAGCATTTCCAATGACATGCACGCGATAAAATATCAAGACCGATGAATGACAGCAAAAAGGAGACTCGGTAAGATGATAAACTGTTAAAAGTGAAAAATATCAAAATGAAGAGTAAAAACGCTTGGCACTTCACCTCACGGAGCCAATAAAATATACAGTCACTTAATCATACCATACGTTGCCATGCTAGTGTCACCCCATCCGGGATCCCTCGCCCTGAATCGGGAAGAATATTCAGTATTGCATGTCAGACTTCTCGTATGTCGTTCTGAATGATTCAGGAGGTCAGAGAAAATTTACCCTTTGACTCTTCTCCCCACGCCTCCCGATCAAAGCTGCTTGCCAGCCTGGATACAATTTGTGGCGGAAAGCACGCTTATTACGCATACCTAAGGAAAGTCAAAATTGCTCAAAGATGGGGCAATCCTGAATCATGAAACAGTGCCATGTCATGGTTGAAGGTATTGCCTAGCATGGATAAGAAAGTGTCGGAGGGCATGGTCATCGCTAGGGAACAGCTATTTCAAACAGTCTGCATTCGTGCGTAATTTGGAACAGGGTGCCTTATTACGCACATTGCGTCATACCTGCGTGCCATACTGAACTTGCTTAAGACATCTGATTATATTGTTATCATATTGCATTATATACGTTAGTTGTATTTTCTTTGAATATTATGTTTTTGTTTCATGCTATTGTATTTATTATCTTATATTCTATTTTTTTCAAATTCCACAGCTTACCCTGGTATGCCTAAAAGTACAGACAATAAAAAACACAGTTTTATTGCTCACAGAAAGCAAAAATTGGCAGATTTGAAAACAAAATCCATATAAATTCCTTCCCAACATCGCAATATCACATCCACCGAATCTATGCAGTGTCACACTGTTCTGCCATCCTCTTCATCCAGAATGCATGCCAAATTTGGTATCTGGGCAATTAGGAACACTCATTTTGTGCAGATTATTTTGTGCCTGAAACTGATCTGTACGTGCATAAATATTACAGATATGCGCCAGTAACGGTAATATTTCTTCATTGGTCCATGGTATCAGTGATGAGAAGTAAACTGACTTCCCTTTTACAAAGGTCCAAACAAACTTCAGCTATATGGATGGAATCTGATTCTCCGTTTCTCAGGTTCTTTTTTAAGGTAAATAAAATGTTAAATTATTCCAAGACCGGCACATTAAGAGTCATTTTCTAAAACAAATACAAAAAGTCGAACAATCAAAATGTAATCCAAAAAATGCCTATTGTGCTTGTAGGGGCTATCAAAACACTTCCAAATCTGAATAAAATTTCAATGTGAAAGATAAATAAAAGCGATTTACTGGCGGCGTGATGACGTCAAAACACGGCAGCTGGTGACCAGGGGCTTTGGTGGCCACACCCCTGGTGCGGGTGGTGATGGCGTCGAGTGCAGACCCTCAGATGTAGGCCCTGAGCGGATCGACGCCCTGGATATCTGTCATCCATCACCCAGGATGAGCTCCCAAGGGCCGCCGGGGTGCCGCACGACAGTGAGCCAGAGTGGCTCTGCCGCCGACCGTCTCCTAACGCCAGCAGAAGCGCAAGCGGCGTACAGACTGGACGGTACCACATCTCTGATCGTGAGGCGGGATCTGGCGAGGCGTCGACTATACACGAGCATAGATGATAAAACCAGAATATTCATAGTCAGAAAGCTCTTTTCGTTACGATTCGAGCGCAAAATGCATTCTCTTGGCAGAGAAAATAGCTAAGGTAGCATCAGTACTGCTGATATTTAATAAAGTAGCAATATTATGGGCCAAAGCTGTTCAACTATTTTTTCTGTCATATCTAGGTTACATAGCACAGCCTCTTGTTGATAGCTAGGACAGGATCTTGCACTGCAGTTAGACTTTCATGCAATGCATAGCCTTAGAAACAAGGGGATAGGGACCATTCCCCCAATGCTCAAGATCTCACCCATTGACCCTATGGTGTTGACCTGGAATAAATGACTTCAAAATACACCTGACCCCTTCCCTCCAATATTCTGGACGTGCTTATACCCATGATGCAATGGCCAGTACAATCGGCACAAAACTCCGAGCCTCCTTGATATCCTGTTTCTGCCAATTTTGGATAAGATAGCTGACCTGCGTCCGTCAGAACTGTATTCGTCGCCATGACAAAAGACTATCTAAACGGGCCAATCCCCGGGAAAGTGGCACGGCCCGTGACCTTTGCTGCCGCGCTGCTGCAGGTCGGCGGAACATCACCTTCTCCGTGTTCGACGGCAAGTGGACCCCTGGCTTCCGGTACCGGGTGCGAATAGTGGCGCTGTCGCAGAACTCAGACCTGGGCGACGCGGCCCGCACGGCCAGCGACCCCGTCACCTTCACTATGGAGGTGCCACGTGAGTGACAGAGGGTGTTTCCAACAGCACCCGCAGCCGTGTGTATAGTCACCGCGCAGACGGGCTAGGTCTGCTGTAAGCCAATAGCGAGAATCGTACGGGGATTCGCTGCTTCTTTACACTGGAGATTGACACATTTGATCTCCTGGGGGCCGGGTAGAAAACTTTTTAACAAAAATAAGGCACCACTCAGTCTAATGTATAAGTTCACCCTGATTCGGTACTTTGTATCGAAGCAGTAATAAAAACTACACGATGAATGGACAATAGCTCTTATGTTTTCATTAGATACTGAACTTGTATCAGTGGAAGGTCTAGGAGTATAGTCTTAACTTAGGTTTGAATATATTTTCAACAAAACATTGTCACGGTATTAAAAGTTTGTTGAGCTGCATCAAGCGACGAGAAAAGTTTTGCCATAAATCCCAAAAGTTTTGGTTGATGGAGCTACGATTTGCATAAGAGCTCTATTGCTATCCGTTCCAGAAGTATCCAGATTGTCTTTAAACTTGTATTGGGAGAACCTCAGTTATATAAAATTCTGGTTATCTCTAAAATCGAAGCAAAGTCGAAAGCTCTTCGCACCTTGACCCTGATGGCAGCTCTATGGTGTTGCAGTTCATGCATGGTTTTGTAATGGGGCACCAGCTATCTCCAGCTTGGGCGTCAAATGAGCGGTAGTCGCTGTATATGAAACCCTCAAAAAAAACAGCAATAGCTGCTTGCGGTTCTGTTCCGGTTATGCGACGATTCTCGGGGTAGTACGCAGCCGTATCCGGAAAGACAAAAGTGGTGCGTCAAAAAGGTGGAGAGACGGGAAGCATCCCCCTCAGGTGGTGAACCAGGAGTGGCCCCACCCAAGATAGCGCTACTCAGCCGATGGCTACCATCTCTCCCGTTTATCACCTTGGATGTGCGCAAAAATCCCCAAACTGGCTGTAGGTGAACTGCTTCATTTTGAATAAGCTTTAGATTCGGGACCCTCTTTAACGATTGATCGCCTTTTCAGTCCTGGGCTGCTCACTGCAGTATCAATTGCTCTCATCCTCTTTTGGTCAGTGCATGATTGTGTGCCCAATCTCCACCATTGACCGCTCTTTTGCAGCTTTAGACCGTCCCCAATTCGGCATGGACCGCCCTCATTCACATCCGGCCGCCCCGTCCCCCCCCCACTGTGTGTTAATGGGTACCCTTGTTTCACGATTAGCCACCTCTTTTCAGCCCTAGAGCGCCCCACAGCAACATGGAGCGCCCACAGCTTTCAGTGGCAAAAGTTGTCTTGAGTTCATTTAGTGTGTGCTTAGGGTATCGGTCGGTGCAATACTCTGCTCAGCTACCTTTTAGGAACGCCCAGGTCGCACTCATACCCACCCGATAAGTGGTACTTTTGTATGTTGTAACGAAAAAATACTGCAATGCAATAAACAGTAGTAGTGGGCAAGTAAAATAATTATTTGTAAGACGTGGAGTTTGTGGACGTTGACCGAAATAATGTATATGCTTTCAAGAGCATTCCTCATCTACTCATAATTCTGTTTGGAATAATTTTTAACGCATATATCCTTTGCTTATCTTGCCCAGATTTTTCCACTGTGGCTCTACGGTAAAGTTGTCTCCAGACCACAAATAAAAACGTCTACGTCACCTTTGTAAAAAAATTGAAAGCTCGACGGAAAGCACCTGAAATTTTTTCTTGCGTCCCTAATCCCTCCCCACAAATGTTTGAGCTCCAAAAAATTTCGCCCTCAACTTGAAAATCGTGGATTTATCTCTACGCAAACGCCGCAAATGGGGAACAGAAATTGGTGCTAGAGATCTCCAGAGGCCGTCCCTGCGTGAGTCGACTCTAGAAAGCAGGTTGGGTAGAGGCGCCCTGTTTTCAGAGGTTGGTGTCTGACTAGAGACACTGATGAATTTCCCTTTCTCCTCATTATTTTTTAACCCACTACCCATTTAAAAGGTAGGCAGGAGTGCCCTTCCGTACCCATGCGACCAAACTACAATTTTTCCAGTTGTAAATTTGGGATATGTATGTTAATATCTTAATTGAAGGTCGCACCACTCCCCGCTCCATTTATTCTAAAGTTGTTTACTGAGTATTTCCCCAAGTCTCTCCCGAAAAGAATAGTAGAACTAGTAACATTCGAGAGAAACTTGGGTACTCTAAAGTTGGTATTAGTGGATTAAAGTTTTTCAGGGTTAAATAAGAAACTCATAAAAAGAAAAAAATTGGTCAGTCAATGGCTATGAGAAAACTAGGCAGCGAGATGAAAAAAGAATCACAAAAAAGAAGGTACTTGATAGCTTGATTTTTTACCTGAATCCATTTACTATTGATTCCCCTCCTGGGATCGATATTGGTTCCTAAAATGTTTTCTGATAATTTTCTTTAATGCATATTTCTGCAATGGAACATCAACAAGATTTGGAAAAATCGGACATATTATCTTGTTCCACGCTGTTGGAGCTGAACATGATATTGAAAATGATCTGTAGTTCGTTGTTGCTAAAGGAACATGAAAATGTTGTACTAGGCGAGTGTTTGCAGGACGATGATATTGAAAGAGTGATGAGATGGCAAATGGTAGTGATTGACTTAAAAATTTTGATAGAATTATAATTTTCTGTTTAGTAATAATATCATTGAGTTTTAACAAGTTCAGTTCAACAAAAAGTCCATTTGTTGGATGGTAAAAAGGTTTCTTCATAATTATTCGAACTGCCCTTTTTGAAGTTTCATTAGCTTATCTAAATGCGTTTGATAATTGCTTCCCATACAACTGCGCAGTAATTGAAGTATGGTAGCACAAGAGTGTTATATAGACAGATAAGTTCTCGTGATTCTAAATAATATTTTGCTCTACTCATTACTCCCAGATTTCTACTGATCAGAGCTGCCATGTTGGCCACATGAGCATCCCATTTCAAATTATCATCTACCAGGACACCTAAATACTTAACCACTTTTTCTTTTCCTATTTCGACACCATTCAGTTTTATTTTTATGTCAGTAAAGTCGCTTTTAGAATAAACTTGGTAGTGTGATTTCTCGGCGTTAAGCGATAGACGGTTTGATTGAAACCACTGCGTCACTTTTGGTAGAAGAGTGTTTATTTTTTGTTGCAAAAGGTTTTGATTTTCCGCTGTTACTACAATGGCTGTATCGTCGGCAAAATGATAAAAGACGGCCTGTTCCGAAACACGATATAAATCATTCACATATAGAATAAACAAAAGTGGGCCCAATATCGAGCCCTGTGGTACTCCCGTGGTGACTATTTTCCGATCTGAGAATATATCTTTAAATTTAGTCAATTGACACCTATTTTTCAGGTATGAACACACAATGTCATAAAGTTTTCCACGAACTCCAAGAAAGTGTATTTTTTCTAAGAGTATTCTGAAACTAACAGTATCAAATGCTTTTTTTAGATCTAGAAAAATTCCACAAGAAATCTCACCTCTTTCTAAACATTCCGTAACAGTGTCATATAAATGGGCAATTGGCATGTAGGAGCTATGTAGCTTACGAAATCCAAATTGTAATTTGTAAAGAATGTTGTTTGCGTCTAAATATTCAACTATGTATTGATGTAATATCTTCTCCAGAATTTTAGAGAAGATTGGAAGTAAAGATATAGGTCGATGATTGTTGAACCTATCCTTGTCTCCAGATTTATGAATCGGAATAATCACTGCAATCTTTAGCAAATCTGGAAATATTCCAGTTGATAAGCAGAGATTAAAGAAGTGTGCCAAATTACTTAAACGACATTGGTATGTCGATTTTAAGATCCTAGAACTTATCCTATCTATTCCTCCTCCAACAGCATTTAAAGACTTTATTATATTTTCGATTTGCTCATTATTTGTTAAGATATTATTCTGAAATACATCATATGTAGGGGGCTGCAAGTAGTCAACTGCGCTTTTGTCCGAGGAGGAATCTTTTCCTCTAAAGTGGTTCCAACGGAGCTGAAGAAATCATTAAAACCATTCGCAATCTCCTCGTTATCTGTCAGTGTTCCTTGGCTAGTTTTGAATGTTACCGGATAGTCATTATTTTTGTGTTTCTTATTAATTAGTCCATTTAGTAATTTCCATGTTTCTTTTCCATTTCCTTCATTTGCATCAAAAGAGTCTCTATAATATTTTCTCTTTGCTTCTCTTGTAATTCCTGTCAGAACGTTACGGTATCTTTTATATGATTCTTCTAGCTGTTCTAGTTCTGGGTCATTCTGATTTTTAAGCTTTTTTGAAATATACTTTTTGAACATTTTGTTTTTGTGGTTTATGCATGCCAAAATTCTAGGCGATATCCAGGGCTTTATCGCAGTTCTTCTCCTACTTGGTGTAAAGGTTTTCGAAAAATAGTTTATTCCGTTCTGAAATGTATTTATGAGCATTCGACATGCGATATTAGGATCTGTGATTGCATTAAAGTTGTTTAGATTACTAGATATGTATGTTCTCAGTTGGTTAATCTTAGTGTTGTCGAAAACCGTGGTACTATTTAGGCATTTGTTTTGTATGTTTTGAGTGTCTTCCTGAAGAGTCATGAATATAGGTAAATGATCAGAAATGTCGTCTAATATTATACCAGATTGATTAACTAAGTTAATATCACTTGTAAAAAAGTTGTCTAAGAGGGAGGGGTCACTCGTGCCAATTCCTGTCGGTTTTGAAATTGTGGGTAGAAAATTGTAGGCAGACATTATATTAAAGAACTTGAAAGACTCCCTATCATTTGGCAGTTTCCAAAAGTTAAAGTTGAAGTCCCCTGCCAAAATCTGCAGCTTATTACTTTCCAGTTATTCATAGTTTAATCGACGCTGTTTGAAATGGCATCCCAAATATACAAAATTAGTGTCGCAAGAACACCCACAAGGTGGCAAATTGGCCAATGCACATCCGACTTTGCCCCCTGCCCAGTGACGTAGCCAGAATTCGGCCAAGGGGGTCCGACTACCGTCACTCTGGTAAGAAGGCATGCAGTTATTGAAGGCCAGTCGTTTTTAGTACGAAGAAATAGTCTTCTACCGGAAATGATTACCCATTCCTTCCTGGTGTCGAATTCATGAACTCTTTAATCAGGAAATTTTCAAAGAAACGGTAAAAAATGAATCAAAACCCAAGGGATATGGCAGTGTGTCCCGGACGTTATATAACGTCTATTCCGCGGATAGATCCTGTGGTATTCACCACAGTTGCTTTCTTACCCTTGCTATGTTGTAAACGAGCAAATTTCCAAGACGATAGTCGCACAGATATCTATCGCCTTGGCTCACTATATTATTGTTCTTTTCAACCTTTCATACCTATTTGTCTTTTTGGGATTATGTTCATCAATTTCTGTCATTACCCTTGTTTGTCTGGTTTCCTACGAAAATATTTGGAAGTTGTTTATTTCAGAATATTTAGGAATGTAGTTGTTGAGGTTAAGCTAATAGATTCAAAATCAGCTGAGGTGCCAAATTCCCTGTTCGATTTTCTCTTATGGACGATAAAACTAGATTAATGTTTGCCTTTCCTTCGCTGATGGTGCCTGATCGACATGTTTCAATTTGCCTTTTTTTGGTACGCAATGATGGGTGTAGATGCATTTTTCCGAGGCATACGATTTTCGAAAAATGCTCTTTAAGCCTAGGATATCAGCGATATCTCTGGATTGTATTCTAAAATCTCAAAGAAATGGAAAGGAAAAAGGAGGCTCAATAAAAGGGATATAGGAGCGTGCCCCAGATGCTATATAAAAGCTATTCCGTGGACAGTCCTGCTGATAAAACCGCTCACTTACTCTTCCTTAGCCATTGGTTGGAGATCCTGAGGGGGTTGGAGAGGTCAGTACTCCCTTGGACTTTGGGTGTCTGATAGGCTTTGTACATGGCTTGTATTGCTGCGCCAGCGTTAAACCATCCCGGACCACCACCCATCGCCCCCCCCTCTGCCCCCTGGGTCAAGAAGAAATCTCCAGGGGCTTAGCACTTGACATGACGCCGAAACCTGTATCTGGGGACCCCCGAAAGCAAAACTTTTCCTCCAAATCAGCACTTACGTCCCCCAAAACCAGCATTTGGAGTTACCCTGAGACTAGCCTCTGGGACCCCCTGGAACTTACTCTCGTGGAGCCCTGAGGATAACTCTGAGTGGGGGGGAAGGGCAGGAATGCTCACTGAGACTAGCTCTCAGGGGACACCCGAGGGCAGCCCCAAGTGACCCCTGAGACAACTCCTGGAGACCTCGTGAGACCAATTATGGGATCTCTGAGATTAGCTCTCCGGCCCTCCTTATACTAGAACTGAAAGGTCCCCTGAAAATAGCTCGGGCTCCCGAGATCAGTTCTTTGGGGACCTGAGGGCCGCCAAAGACCAACACTTGGTGGCACTCATTAAGGCTAATTTTCGGCCCCTCTCCCGATTAGATCTTAGGGAGTTTCTGAGACTGATTCACGGCGCCTATTGACCAAAACTGAGGGGCCCCTGAGAATCTCTTGGGGCTCCTAAGATTAGTTATCGGCGGCACTTCTGAGACTAACCATCGCCCCCCCCAGATTTGCTCTCGGGGAGGGGGGCTGGGAATGACTTCCGACAGCCCTCTGAGACTAACTCTGGGGCGCACCCTAAGACAAACACTCGAGTGGGGAGGGAAAGGGGTGTGAAAGCACCTCTGAGACTGATTCTTTGGCGCTCCTGAGATGCCTCTCGGAGGCCCCAGGTTAGCCCTCAGGGGCCTAAGGCTACCTCGGGGCCCGTGAGACCAAAACTCGGGAGCATCGCTGGGAATTACTCTCAGAGCCCCAAGATTAGCTCTCGAATGTCCCTGATACTGACTCCCGGGAGCACTCTAAGACTTACTTTTGCGTGCTCCCTGAGATTGACTCTCGGGGCCGCTTATATCAAAACTCGGGGGCACAGCTTGAGGCTAAATCTCGAGGGCTCCCAAGATTACCCCTCAGGGGCCCCTTGAGACCAGCACTCTGCGGATCAAGTGAGACTAACTTTCGGAACCCCAGATTAACTATCGGTGCCACCTGGAAGTAAATATTGACTCCTGAGAGAGATGCCCGTGAGACTATGAGGGCCCCCTGAGGCCGAATCTCGGGGTTTCCCGAGACCGACTTTCGGGGTCCCCTTAACCGACTCTTGGGGCTGTCTGAGACTGACCCTCAGGGGCTCCCTGAAATAGGTTTTCGCGGAGCCCTAAGAACCACTCTCTGGGGGCCACTGAGACTAGCTCGGCCACCCTGAGACTGACTCTCGGGGGCCCACTGAGACTGACTTTCGGGGCCCCCTAAGACCAACTCTCAGGGGCCCCCTGAAATCTATTTTCGGGGGCCTTGAGACCGACTCTCAGGGCGGAAGCCCTGAGGCCGACTTCGGACGCCCTGAGAACGAATCTTCAGGGGCCCCTGAAATTGAATTTGGGGGCCCTGTGGTCAGAGAATCCTTTTCAGTAGTTCAGATTGGCCCCAAGGGGTCCGCGGACTCCTAGGACCTCCTTGGCTACACCACTGCATCCAAACACATTCGGGAGCCTTCCGAAATCAGCATTTGGAGCCCCGGAAATAATTACTTGGACCCCCACGCCATTGATGCGGAGCCCCTTGATACTGATGCCCGAGGGCTCCGAAGACAAAGCTCGGGATTACACTTAGATCAGGCTCAGTGACACCCTTAGGCCCATGCTCGCGCTTTTCTCATGAGTAACTCGACACCGATGTTCAGGGCCCCCAAGACCAATATTCGGAGCCCCCTCCCCCGAGGCTAATGCTCGGTACTCTGGAGCCCCTCGATGCCGATGCTCGGGGCCCTGAGCCCCAGCCTATGGGCCCCTGAAACAAAACTCTGGGTCCCATGAGGCCAATGCTCTTGCCTCAATCGTGAGTCTCTCGATATCAGTAGTTGGGGGCACCTCGAGGGGGCCCTGAGCCCCTGAGACCAGGCTCAGGGGACCCTGAGACCAAGCTCGGGGCCCCCCGAGATCAAGCTCGGATGCCCCCTGAGACCAAGTTCGAGGGCCCCCTGACAACAAGCTCGGAGCCCCTGAGACCAGCTCGGGCTAGACAAGCGGGCCCCACCAAAATAGTGAGACCAAGATTGAAAGCCGGGCCACTAGACCAAGCCGGTGCGCCCGAGACCAAGCCAGGGCCCCTGAACCAAAAAGAAAGGCCAGACCAATTGAAGCCGGGCCCGAGACCAAGCTCAGGGCCCCAACAAGTTCGGGACCCCACAGAGACCGAGCTCAGGGGGCCCCTGAGATCAATGTTCAGTACTCTAGAGCCCTCGATACCGATGATCGGAGGCCCCCTGAGACCAAGCTTGGGGGCTCCCTGAGACCAAGCTCGGGGGTCCCGGAGACTAAGCTCACGTCTTCCTGAGACCAAGGTCAGGGGTCCCCGGAGATCAATGGTTGGTACTCAGGAGCCCTCGATACCGATTATCGGTGGCCCCCTGAGACCAGGCTCGGAAGGCCTGTGAGACCAAGCTCGGAGTGCCCCCTGAAACCAAGCTCGGGGGCCGTGAGACTAAGCTCGGGGAGCACCATGAGACCAAGCTCAGGGGTTCCCTGAGACCAAGCTCGACGCGGCCCGCGACACCAAGCTCGGGGGCCCTGAGACCAAGCTCGGGGGACCTGAGACCAAGCTCGGGGGTCCCAAGATCAATTTTTGGTACTCTGGAGCCCTTGATACCGATGATTGGGGGCTCCCTGAAAGCAAGCTCGGGGGTCTCCCGAGACTAGGCTCGGGGACCCCCGAAACCGAGCTCGGGTAGCCTCCTGAAACCAAGCTCAGGGGGCCTCCCAAGACCAAGCTCAGGGGCCTCCTGAGACCAATGCTCGTGTCTTCCAGTGCATAAAGTCAGCCTTATGTATTGGATGCCCTCGGATGCCCCCTGGGACCAAGGTCAGGGGACCCTGAGACCATTGTTTGGTACTCCGGAGCCCTCTATACCGATAATCAGTGGCCCCCTGAGACCAAACTCGGAAGTCCTGTGAGACCAAGCTCGGAGTTCCCCCTGAAACCAAGCTCGGGGGGCCCTGACACTAAGCTCGGGGAGCCCCCTGAGACCAAGCTCAGGGGTTCCCTGAGACCAAGCTCAACAGGGCCCGTGACACCAAGCTCGGGGGGCCATGAGACCAAGTTCGGGGCCCCAAGATCAATTGTTGGTACTCTGGAGCCCTTGGTACCGATGATTGGGGGCCTCCTGAAAGCAAGCTCGAGGGCCCCTGAGACCAGGCTCGGGGACCACGAGAGACCGAGCTCAGGTAGCCCCCTGAGACTAAGCTCAGGGGCCACCGGGACCAATGCTCGTGTTTTCCAGTGCATAAGTTCAGCCCAAGGGGGGGTTCGCGGACCCCAGGGAGCCCCCCTGGCTACGCCACTGCCCCTGCCCTTAAAAATCCTGACACCGCCCATGGATCTGGCTGCTATCCACTCACCGTCAAGTTGGAGTCATCCTTCTTCCCCAGTAAATTGTATGTGACAGTATCTGAGGGACAGAGGAGTGCTTATGCGCTAACTCGTAGAAAGAGGTGATACAAAGTAGTCTGTTTCTGACTAGCCCTACGTGACCTCCATTGCAGCAAAGCTTACATGTGGAACTGGTCCGGGGTGCTTAGAGTGGCCAGGTAGTTGAAATATTATACAGCTCAGCGCTTATTGGACCAACAGCCCCGCCAGTGGCCTCAAATGCTGTCAGATTCGACTATACTGTGCCGCATTACGGCAGTGCGCCGGCAGTAGGCTGTACCGCATCGCTCCGGTGTCGTGCGGCGCCGCCGCGCTCGCACTGAACAGGGCGGTCGCGGTGTTTTGACGTGTGGATCAGCTGGGACCGAAAGGGAAGTCGCGTACCAAAGCCAGGCAGGTGTGGTCCCAGTGGAGGGGGAGGCGTCTGGGCCAGGGACACCCAACATATTCTGCCCAAACCATATTCTGCCCCGCCCCCTCCAAACTCGTAGAAATAATTGCAATTCTTCCGCTGATGCAACTTGGAGTGGCGTTTGCACAGCAAATAAGCTTTGTTCGTTTTTACCAGGTATCACACCAAGTTGAGATATTGTCTACTCCCGACTTAATAAAACGATTTTCAATGCAACTTCGATCATCGCTGCTGCATTTACCCAACTCAATAAAAAGGTGATCCATTTTCTAACAAAAATCATCTGATTAATAATTTGACAGGGCATTTTCGAGCTAGGATCACCCTCGGATGGAGATCAACCCGAGCTAGGGTTTTGTGAAAGGTGACCAAGTGGGTGCTAAACATATTCCTTCGTCTGCTGATTTGTTCCCGGGTACATACACCTGACTACGAATCCAGGGGACCTGATTTCGAACCCTTTATCTGCAGCAGTGGTCAATAACTTTAAAATATCGGGTACGAGCCTTGATTTATTTGACTGACTAGAACAGAGAGGTGGCAGTGAGCTGGCAGACTCAGTGATTATGATTCCTTATAATCACTGACACATCATATAACACCTTAAGGTGTTGTACAAGGTGTTGGTTCTCCGGTATGCTCCTACCACACAATTCAAATCCCATTATAAGGATGGCACATTACCTCTAAGGGGGCACTGAGCAGGTGCGCCCGTTCTTCTTGCAGCGCCGGGCCCGGTGCAGGCGCTCCAGGCCGACTGTTCAGCTCCTCTCCATCTGTCCTTCACCTGGACCAACCCCGTGAAGCACGCGTTCGGCGTGGTCAGCTACAGGTCCAAGTACCGCTGCCGACAGCTGACGACTGGCCAGCAGGTAGGCGGCTCCAACCTCTGCGACCACCAGAAATGTCCGTGCGTCTCGTCCCTTCGCGCCTCCGACCAGTGCCGCGCCTGCCAGCGGGTCTGCAACTACCCGGTCAAAACATTCAAATTCAAAGGCGTCAGAACGTACTACTTCAACTGTTCGTGTCGATACGAAGTGCCGCAGAAGAAGATGGCGGTGGCGCCAGGCAGCGAGTGCTGGGTATCAGTGCAGGCTGTGTCCAAGTACCACCGCCAGTTGGGAACCGTGACATTGGCCAGCTGCAGGTCAGAGGCGCATTCTCCTCAAGTCACAGAGCTGACCGTCACCAGCGAGGGGGACAGCATCACTGCCTCCTGGGAGGTACCCAGGCCGGTGGTGGTACCCACCAAGGCCTACCACGTGTGGGTGGAGCGGCAGTGGGAGAACGGCACCGTCGAAACCGTCTCCCAGGAGACCCTACAGCCCAGGTTTGTTGGGATGGTGGAGAGGCGATCCAGTTGGATGGTTCTCGTACTGATTTCCTGAAGGACCTGAAGATTAAATCAGGCGTACTGTGTGCAATCTATTGGTAACTTTTTCTTAACATCTCGGGCTTGAGAGACAGTGCTTATTTCCCTTCGCTTTTTATCCCATGAGTCAAACAATATTCACCACGAGTAGATTTATTAAACCGCCACTGCTACGGAGCCATGAATCACGTGACATGACCGGCTGGGGTCGGCAGCCAGTGCGAGAAGAGGCCGTGTCAGTTCCAGTGCGAAAAAGGACGGTGTCAGTTTCAGCGGCATGGCCTGGATGGAGAGGGCAGCTTCCGTCTCCAGGTGGCTGCCGAGTCTTTGTATGCTGAACCGCCGGTAGGACCGCGCGTAGAACGGTCCTTCACCACACCGCCGCGAGGTAAGTCCGCACTGGGGCATCGAAGTAGGAACAGGGGAGGGGGGCAGGGGCCATGGTCCCCCAAATGTTTAAGATTTTAAACATTGACCCTATGATGCTGACTTGAAATAAACGACTTCAAAATGCATCTCCCATCCCGCCCAATGTTCCGGACGTTCCTGCACCTATGCACCGAAGAGTACCGTATGTATGTACGTGTATACCTACGGCAGCAGCCCGGGGTGCTAGGTCTGGTGTAGACATCTAGCGACCAGTTTTTACTGCAAATAAGAGACTGTAAATTTACTTGGGAGCAATAAATGTTGTGAAATACATTTCTCGAAAACGTAGTTGGAACGGGCTCGCAAAAATACAAATTGGAATGAATATTCAACGAAATGGAACCCACCGTTAAAACTGCAATAGCCCTGTAGCATGATGCCCTTTGCAGCTTTCCAGTCTATGATCTACCTTGTTTTCCCTCCTCGTGGTGGCGGGTTCGTAGTATAACTCAGCGAAGTAACAGCCACTGGAATTTGTGGCCAGTACCACAGCCGCCGACCGGGGATTTACAGCGACTGCTGGCTCCGCCTGAGATCCAGCAGTGGCTCTCCGACCCAACCCGACAGTTCCGCCTGAACCTGCCGGCGGATATCTACGACCGTGCCTCAGGCAAACTCAGGTTAGGCTTCAGTGCTGTACGGTCTCGAAAAATGGTGCACCAGGCACGAGTGCGCTACAGCACCAGTGTATCAACTTGGGATACCGGAGGGTTCGCCCATAGATTACGTAACGTTCATTACGTAACGTACCGCAAAGGAAGGTGCAGGGAATCCGTCATAGCGTTATCAAACTGTATAAATTTGAGCCAGAAAGCCTTACATGGGCGAAGGTAGAAAATAGAAAAATGCTTAGCGCAATTTATAGACTACAAAACTACTGAACGAAGTGACCCTAGATGTTGATGCGCCTAAAAAAACTTTAAAATTTAAATGAAATGGTGGTGGTGGTGGTGGTGGTGGTGATGATGATGATGATGATGATGATGATGATGATGATGGTGGTGGTGGTGGTGGTGATGGTGATGGTGATGATGGTGATGATGATGCTGATGGTGATTGTGATGATGATGATGATGATATAAGCAAGATGGTTCTGATATAAACAAGCTAAGAACTGTATGCAAGTCTATGCTTAGGCACAAATGTTTTAAATCAATAAAATGATCTATATTTATCTTCGGGGAAATGTAGAGAAATTGGTTTATCAACCAAAAATAATATTTGCCCAAATTAGGCAAAGCGCTGTTCATGATAAACCTCAAAAAGCGTCACGGACAAGCGTGGCTCAGCCGGCTCGCCAGGTACCCTTATTTTACATAGTGTCTCTTTTCCATTTGGAGAGCTTCCTTCGCGGAAGTGAAGCTGACTGGTTGTCTTGACGTGGCCAGGGAGGCGCGTGTGATCGTGTTTAAGCAGCCGGTCAGTGGCAATCAGTCGGAGCCCGAGCTGCCGAGCAGTGGTGATGACCTCTCCCAGCTGACCTTCAACAACAGCTGGCGGCTCTTCGCTGAAGGAAAGTCCAATGTGTACCAGGCTTCTTCCCCGGGCTTCATCCCAACCAGAGGTCAGTAGCTCATTTAGTGTCAACACGACGCCTAGGTTACACGGTATCCCTCAATATTTTCTTCGAAATTTTGTATTATGGCTTTTTTGGGATTAAAGGTGCTATTCTGATATTTTTATGATTATACCTCTGACAGGTTTACTTCTATAATGGCGTCATCAAATCAAAATTTCATAAACATACTCACTTAAAAAAGAACGTGGATCTCAAGAACTAATTTTAATGTAATCATAATCAGCGGAACGTCTAATGAAGATAATTTACGACACATTTGTTTACCTATGTCTCTAAATTTGCAATTGAAAAGCAAATAATTTAACAACATTTCTAACTCTTCACGTGCAAATTCTACCAGGCACTGTACCTACTGTGTTAATTGGCATGTATGCTGATACTCGTATTCTGCATGAAACTCTGCCTGTGAAACATTTACAACCAGAGGGGGCTCTTGGACCGCCTGTCGTCATCAAATTACGACTGAACTGTATATGCCACAGCTACGGCACTGTCAATTTGTGCACTTTCACTTCAGCTTGCATAGGCGAGGCGACGCCCGCGCCACTACCTCTCACGGCTATCCGATGACAATTCATTGTGTTTACGTGCCAAGTGTGAGGTGAAAGAGCGAACCTCATGTCTGATACTCGTATATATTAGTACCCCAACAAGTTTGATGCTTGTTTACGAAGGCAAGATTTTGGGTAGGCTGAAAAGGCAAGTTTTCTCATCCACAATGGATTTGTGGTGCTGGATATGGTGGAGACCACCACCTCCGAATCATTTTTCGGCCGGGAACAGTGATATTCTCTCATGCCCTTTACAAGTCTTGTAGTACGACAACCTATTATTCACGACTTTTCCTTAGCACGATGTTCTGCCTCAGACATTTCATGGAGTTGCTCTAGGATTTCTGGCACCTGTCCCTCGCAAAACATTATACTACGACGTAAATAAGCAACGTAAGTCGTATTGGGAGATACGCGTAGTGTAACGTTTTCAGGAGAATGCTGGCTAGCCAACCTGCGGGGTGTCTGATTGTCAACATGATTGAGCTTACGCCCTGTGCAGCTTGTCTTCTTTCCGGATACTCCTCACCTACCGTTGATTCTGCGGACGCTGTGCACTCCGCTTTTGTCTGGCGCTCACTTTTTTTGACATACTTCACGACGGTGCTAGTCAGTACCGTCAGACTGAAGCGTTGTTTTTCATATATGTTTTTCCTAGATTCACGGTTCCTATAGATACGGCTCGGACATGACAGCCAGCTGACTGCCTGATTTGGCAGCATGTTGAGGATGTGGTAGTATTTTGAAGGGTTTTGTTCAAGATACCTTTGGTTCTGCTAGCACAAGGTAGAATACAGCGTTCTGATTGGTTGACCGAAACGTTCGAAACATAATTCGGAAGGAATTAGCATGAAGTTCATCGTGGATTTTCTTTGTTATTTTATAACAATTATTGCCTTATTTTATTTATTTTTTTATAACAATTATATTTTGTTATTTTTATAGCACTTCAGGGACTAAAAACTGCACCCAGATGATAGCCTGATCAATTTTGCATACCAAAAATAAGAATATACCCTTAAGCACCACGTAAATTTTCCCACTGGCCCGTGCCCCAAACCCCTGCAAACAGCCCCATTGGAATTGAATGTTAAATTTTGCTGCAAAAAAAACTGTTCGAACCAGAAATGGAACCTTCAAAACCCCCAGAATTCAAGAGAAGTATCTCATGTCCACCCCTGGAGTGGATCTGCACAGAAGTTCAACTTCCGCCATGTTTTCTGATGCTCTTCATTTTCTCAACCTTTTCCGATCTCCATAGCGGGCGAAATTTTGCCAACTGAAAGGCCAGTCTAAGACACAAAGCGAGTGTCCGTTCCCTACTGCTCCCACCACTTCCTATGCTCCTCATATTGCTCACTTTGTTTTATAAATATAAATTTTGTTCAAGTTGTTCCCAGTACGGCTGCTGGAGTCGGAGTCTCACTAAAGTCATCAAGGGACTTGTCACGGAGTCCCCGATCCCACCACCCGAACGAGCAACTCCCTTAATGGAGGGTTAATTTAGAAGCCAAAGTTTAACGTTCCACAAAGCACAGGGACGGCCGCCCCGCTCAGGTCACCCTCTCACCAGTCAGTTGCCAGCCGACCTGTACGTCGGGTAAACTATTGAGCGCCGGAGCCTCTCAGGGGAACCGATCCCAAGCCTGAACATACACTGCCACTGCATGCTTCTGAGCAGCGGGCCGGAGAGCCCAACGCTCTACCAACTGAGCTACCGGGGCGGCAATGCGGCTTTGCTACCGGGGCGGCTTTGTTCCATTTACTTCCACTCAAGAAAGCATCCGGACATTGAAAGCCTCTGGATATCGTGTTCAGTCTTCCTCTCTCCTTGCATTTCTCTCCAGGCTACGCAGATCCGGTCCAAATGCGGATGTCGCAGCCGGCGCGGCCTGGCGGTGGCATCATGGCAATGCATATTCCGAGCCTTTTCAGGATAGTCAGAGGTGCAAAAGTATGCTGGCTGTCACAAACTCAATGACGTATGCCTCCTCTGTCACACAGAGCTGGAAATATTAATTGTATACTTAAATACTATTTCCAATATGCTGAATGTCCTCTACCTGTCCCTTACTTTTTGCAGCAGACAAGGTTCTAGCACCAAACCATTACAGCATGAGAGTAGTAAAATGAATTTTCATTTATAGATCATGTTTTTTGTTTTTGGAAGGAAAATTTCCAATTATGGGTCATTTTTCCAGTATTGGGGTCATAACTATTATTGGCAACTATTATTGGCAACACATCAAATGCTTAAAATTTGCATCCCACTCACGATCATCACCTGCCTGGCCATTCCTTTTTGCAGTAAAAACTCTGAGGCAACTAGCCTGCATAGATGTAAAATTATGTCTATTGGCCTAATAGGTACAGAGGTATTGGAATTCACATACCAAAGAAAGATCCAGCGTAGTCAAAATCCTGCTTTAACTCCGTGCAGTGCAGGTCCTGTGCGTTGCTTACCACCACTGGTAGTAAGCAACACACCCCAACCAGCGTTTTTCGAAGTCTATTTCTTTCTGAGATTTGCTGTGATTTTCTGAGATAAGAAGGGGGTCTACTTGGCCCCCTCCAGTGCACGTTAGTTCCAGGCCCCTCTCCAGTGTGGGTGTTAACACTTTGTAGAGGACTGCAGTAGCACACATTTGCTATCTGTACAATATTGATATGATAATTTGATCATGAAAACTCACCTGAATCCCTGTTGTTGCCAGCCTGTTGCTGGCGCCAACTCCCCAACTTCCTCCAGCTCCAAATATATCTAACCAATCTAGGGCACAAATAAGCCAAGGCACAAGCAGGCCAAGGAATGAAAACCCAAGTTTGATATGGGAAAGTGCATCAGTCTTGCAATAGCCTACATTCATCTTAGATAAGCCATGGGCAGCAATATTTATTCTAGCTAGTTTTAGCCTGCACTTATCTCAAATATACCTAATAAATATGCCCTCAAAATAAGTGGCTTCCGGCCTGTTTAAATTTTTGGCAGGCTCTACATCACATAAACATTTCTAACTTGTCTTGTCGCTGTTGCGCAGTTTAAGTAGAATTGCTGCCCAGCTATGTTTATTTTTCACTCACTTAGTACTTTTATTAGTAGCTTTTAGGCGTACTTAATACTAAATTCGAAGAAATAGGGGCCGCTAAATCGAAGAGACCCAAACTGTAAATCTGATTTGACCTGAAAAAATGGACAGAGAAGTACTTGATAAAGTATCTGCGTTATCTTTAATGCCTTAAATATGCCCACAATCGTGTATTTCTCGAAAAAATTGACTGTCACATTTCCGGTATCTAGGCGACAACTTTCTGCAAACTACTAACAATCGGCACCATTGGGCTGCATGTTAAAATCTGGCAACTGTGACAGCGGTTTGCGGGTTTTCTGCAGCGGGGGTCCCTCGTTTTAGTAGAAACTGAAGACAGTACCAATATTGTATCACTAATGGTACGCTGTGCAATTGAAGAACAGAGCTGCTAAGTTAAAATATTCCCTACACGCTTCATTCTCTATTTCGAAAATATGTGGTTTGATTTTGAGCCATACCGTCAGGATCGCTATTTTGTCACAATTGTGCACCTCAATTTTCGTAAATGTGTCACAAACTCCGGTAGCCGAGTTGGCAAGTTTCTGCACCTCTGAGGATAGTTGTCCATCAAAGAACATACTCTTATTTCACAGCTTTTTGACTCAGAATTTGTTGAAGAATTGAAATTAGCGTTAAAATAGAACAAAGTGAATGACTGGTTAACATGTTCGAAAACAAATTAGTGTGATGTTTGTGGCAAAATCTGTAGTTTAATTTTTTAAGAAATGTTTTCATAAATTGTTTATGTCTCAAAATTATAAAACACTTAAAGGATTAGAAATATGTTGAGTCAGATTTTAGTTACATGGAACTAAGGGCACGTTGGTTGACAGAAATGCGAGTTTATGACGCTATCATAGAAACGGCAATATTAAAGACAGAGGCCTGAAAATCCCGATATCATTATTTTTATCCCAAATAACCTCCTGGTAAAAGCTACTGAAAAATCTGAAGGGTTGCCATGCTAAAAATGGAGTAGGTGTAATGAGATGACAGGGAATGACCCTAGCAACAGACGCCAGTGAGCTTTAAACCCGGATACTGACTCCACTAGATTAAGCTGAGACCTTATCGTGAACGATTCACCAGGTTTTTGTGTTTCTTATTTCAAAGTATTGCGGAAAAGCTGTTTTATTTTTAAAACATTGAATCGATCCAACCTGTGGCCGGTGGTTTGCTAGTGCGCTGTTACTGCTTTTCGTCGACCAATTGGAGCACTGAGCGATAGATCACCTGGCCCCCTCTGACTCGCACTTCCTGGCGACATTAGCAATGCACGTGTCACGTGCCTGGGAAATTCTCTAACTGGCATGATAGGACCCAACCCATGGCTCGTCGGCAGTTCCATGCCAAACCAGCGCGTCCCGGCACATCCACATGACAGCTTTGGTAGTTCACGGTTGCTGGCTTAAGTGGGACTTTCTAATTCCATGTCCGTGGGAGACAGAAACAGATGTGAGATGTCTGGTTGGCTGCTCTGAATAGCCTCATTGTGCTAAGTTGTGTGATAGAATCTGGATTTGACCCTCTATCAAAGCCTTGAAAACTTTCTCCCCAATTCAACAGTTAAGTTAGTTTTCTGTCCAAAACTGGACAGCCAAATGCTGGCAAACTGTGCCTGGTGATCGTGCTCACCGGAAGCATACAGCTCCACCACCGTAGATAGCCACCAAAGACGGCGTTTCACGTGGTTTCATCGACGTCAGCAGCTGTTTCGTGGCTGACTGCCTCGACGTCTGATAAAGGTCACCATGAAAGGATGGATTCCGCTGAATCCCAGCCTCGGCAGCACAGACTCTGATTGAACAGTTCAGTGAAGGCTTATCGGGATTTTGTAGTAGGGCCCAAACAGCAGTGATATGCAAACGGTAATCTTTTTGGGGGCTTAATGAAACAAAGCATTGTCACATTACATTTCATAGGAGGAGATATAGTAATGTTGTCTGCCTTGAAAATATATGAGGTAGGAAAAACTTAATGACTTATACGCCCCGATACCCCTGGCAGCTTTACTAAAACTTGGGAATCAGTATAACACGTGTAACAATCAGTAAAACACGTGCAATAATGTAAAGGTCCATTCACTGCGTGCATTCTGAACAAGATGGCTATGTACAACATTGGCTACAGCTACTATATCGGAATCCTATCAGTTTTGTTAATGACAGACTAATCAAAATTCTTCAGACCGTGAAAAAATAAAAACCACAAGAACAATAATACCTAGTTGTCACTACATGCTGGATACAAGGGCTCATCTACCTTACCCAGATTTTATGGCCTTCGCGAAATACATAAGTAATACATAATACTTCGACACCCATTGTATTATCCAGCGGGTCTTCAACGTACCTCCTATCCAAACGTCTTGCCAAGCTTCTGTGACCCGTTGTTGGTCAGTCACATCCAGTGGCGGATCTAGCTGGTAGGTTTGGGAGGGACAAGCCAAATTTGAAAGCAGAAATAGTTTTAAATGCTGGGATGTGGTAGTAAGTGCGCTTTTAATTCCCTGGTGGTGTTTGTGATACCGTGTGTCTGTTTTACCTGTGTTTTATGCATGATCACCTTTCCTTTATTGCATTTTAGGTAGTTGTTTGTAATTTTTACATTCTTATCCTTTTTATCTTCTGTCGCACCCATTTGAAGTTGAAATATGAAAAGCGTCTTCTGTATGAGGATGCTTTGAAATATAAATATATGCAAACATACATGTCCTGATAAACACAATAATTCAGCTTGAATTGACCGGTAGAGTTTAATTGTTCTGTTCTCATGCTTGTCATTTTGGTGGTGATAACATAGGATCCGCTGTGCCGAATGATTCCCCATCTCCCAATTTAGAGGAAATGCATCAGAGCGGGGGATGTAGCTATAACGTTGTCCAATCCTCATTTTTCCTTTGTTTAGAACACCTTTTGCAACGAGAATTGTCTTCAGTCATCTCCCCATAGGCTCTGACGGGACTGCGGAGTTTGTTCTGGGTGCCGACCTGGAGTGCCGAGCTGACGACGGTGGCAGGGACTTCTGCAACGGACCTCTGACGCCCAACACCTCCTACGCGGTCCGTGTGGTAACTGTCAACGCTGCAGGCTTCGCCGTCTCCCCTCCGGCATTTTTCCGCACCAGTGAGTCACTCTGAGGTCAACGGGCTCCTCACTGGAACTACATCGATTCGGTAGTGAGATATTCTGACGAGAGTTCATTTTGTTGGTGATGTGGCGCTTTATGAGGCAGCGGCAGCTTGAGCTGAGGTCATAAGGTACAACCGCCTTACGCCCTGCTGGCAGCAGTTTATTGAGAGTGTGGCAAGACTGTCGTTTTAGGACCCCGGAACACTTTGTGAGAGCTTGGTGTAGGGTTTGCTTTCTCTGTCATTTAACTATTTTAGATAGACGTTACCTTGGGAAAACGTTAACATTTTCGAGTACATAATGATTATCTGTGTTTATAAAGACATTATAAAAACACTTGAAATAGTTCTGTCAGAAATGTAATTTTCAAGCTGTCATGGTTCTTTTCTCTTGCGTCCAAATGAGCAACCAGATAAGGTAACGTTTGTCTGACATCTTTTCGGGAGCTGCTATAGCCATAAAGTCGTCATTAAAACCAAGTACATGCATAACTTGAGTCCCAGTCATCTTTCAAAATGAACTCCCAGGTCCCGCCAGCGGGATACAAAGCAACGCTGTCTCTTACCTTTGTTGGCTGGTATTTCAAACAGCCACCAAACGCTTCTCGCCATTTGCAGGAAGCCTAAGTGAGGTGACGCGGAGCCACCCAGCGGAGGCCGCGGCCGGAGACAGCAGGCCGTCTGCTGGTGACGGGGAACTTCCCGACGGCCGAATTGGGTCCGCTGAAAGCGACTCTGCCGCCCCCGGCACCAGCGGAACTGGAACAACACTGGATAATCTGCAGAAAGCTGCCAAAGATGTGAAAAAGACTCTTGAGCTGGCTAGGGCGGGGGTAACGCTGCCACCCCTGGTCGCCATCACAGTGCCCCCTGACGCAGCAGCTGAAACGTGGACGAATGTCGCAATCTCAATAGGCTCGCTCGCGGGGCTGTTCTCTCTCTGTTTCCTGCTGTTTTGCCTCCGCCGGCATTGCCGTAACAACGACTCAGACTAGGGATAAAGAAAAACACGAGATTTGTCCTCCCACTGTTTTTTTTAATTTTCACACCTCACATATTTTTTACATTCTGCCCTATCCAAAAATAATTTCCGAGTCTCTGTCACCCACGTGAAATGTAAACCCACAGAATTTGTTGTTCCGTTATAATGAACATATAATGAAAAAACAATTTTCAACAAATATGCTATTCTCAAAGCTCCGGACCCTACCAAATATCAAATGCTATTAGTTCAGCACAAATTTCTCATCACTTCAATCTCTAGCGCACTTAATGACTTATTTCGGATTAGGGAACCACGTATGTACGAAACAAGGTGCCCGCCATTAGTTGATGAACCTTTTTTAAATAGAAATAGCCGACTTTTCACTGCTCCCTGTTTAGCATCGAAGGTATGGAATGATACTTTTGTGGAACAATTTCAGTGTGTTCAGTGAAACAAAGACCAATAATACAAAATAATCTGTGAATATTTCACTACCTCCTATGACAATTTCAATAGGTAATTTGAACTTAGAGCAATGACGTTTCAGATTACCTGCTTCCTGCTTCAGTCGAGGTACCTAAAGTTAATCTCCCTTGGAATGTCAATTCAGGTAAGTATAGACTTGAGTTTCCATTATATTTTTCCTGACTGGACATTTTTTCCACGACAGTTTGACGAGACTCCACATCGGCACCATCTTCTGTAAGGTAAATCTCCATTAGCTGCATTCAAGGACTGGGGAGCAACAGGTGTTCTACCCCACCCTCTTGTCTGAGGGGGCAGCAGAATAAAAAACGTGTTCTCATCGTGTATCACCTCGGCACATCATCATCTGAAAAAGCTAGAATATGTTCGTTGGTCTGCCTTGGTGGCATGTGTACGCTGCAATATGATATGACCAACATGCAACATATATAAAACATGCGTGTGGCTCGAAACACATTGAAGTTACAATGCAATGCCTCCATATGAGACGTATGAGACGTGTGGATCCCTAAATTCATCATTGTATCGTTGTGCAGTGTTCACTTAGGTAAGTAGCGTGCAAACATTGCAATCCCTACGCTCGTCCCGCTGTTTGCGCACTCGTTGACGAAGCCTGTCTCGAGCGTCTCACTCAATTACGCTGTGCACCGCGCGGCGTTAATTAGACTGCCGCCGGCTGAGCGCTGTATCTGGGTGATGTTAGTGGCAGACGGGAGCGGACACAGTGCCCCTCAGCCGTCCACGTGTGTCCGTGGACAATCGGTACCGCCGCCCCGCCCCGCCACACCGCCGGCTCTCCTCGGTCTCGCTGGGTATCGAGCGAACACAGCCGATGAAGCCTCCCTCCCCTCCCCCTCCCCAACCCCACTACCTACAGCATCTCGGGCGATGCCGCCTACCGTTGACGGTCCACCTGTTGGTCTGGCGTCGAACTCTGCCCACCCTTGCCTGCCCGCGCAAAGCTGGGGCTAATTTGTGCCAGATTTGCGCCAACTATGACGCTGCTGTGTGTGTGTCTTCTGTGTAAAGTTGGTGCTTAGCTACTTCAAAGCTTTGAGCCTTTGTAAGACAGGGATAGTGCAGCCGCTGTGGTGCGGTCTTAAATGGTGTGCCCTACTAGAGTAGGATTACCTGCGTTCTCAGGCTTGGTTCAAGCTTCTGTTTTAAGTGTAAAGTTGTGTGCAGCCTTCTCGTTCCGATGACCCGTGCAGATTAACGCTCGGTTCTTGGCACTTGTCAAGCTGTTAGCCGTGAGTCCGCTACGACTGGCTGCATTGGTCAGGTAAAAAGCTGAAATTTGGAACCAACCGCTAGTACTATCCTAAAAAAACTACACTCTGACTCATGGTGATGTGGACTGGTATGAGTACCAGCGAGGCTTCAACAATATACATATAACTATGTTCACTCGTGACCGCAATTTACGGAGAAAACAACCGGAATGCGTAGATTTTGTTATGTTTCAGTTGCTGTTGTAGAACCAGAGTTCTGAAGTATGAAGGAAGCACCAAACTCAAATCGATGCTCGGAGAAGAAATGTTAAGTCCTGGAGAGCTGTTTCACTTGCACAGGGGAGGTGTCTCTAGAATCACGGCACAGCGGGAAGAGGCCCCATGTGATCTCAGCAAACATGCCTGTTCAAATAAAGCTGCTCTGGCGGCGGCCATAAACACGCTTGAACTACATTCGCTGCAAGCTTTACGCCAACTGGTCAACTCTCAGTGGAGGATGGCAGATTTCAGGAAATACTGACTGCCAATCTACCGGCCGAAATGACTGTCTCCAGCTCCGGAGGGCTGTAGGGCTTCTTGAATTTTTGATATGCTTAAACACTTTTGTAAGCAAAATAATCCGTGATTCGTTTGCGTAACCTTCGCTCCACCGAAGGCCATCGATGCCATCCCCTAAGGTTTTTCCGGGATAGCAGAAAAACGACGAGGCACAGCACTGTGGTTGAGGGCTCTACCTCTTACCCCATCATTTTTCCAACTTCCCTGAAATTTTTTACCCCGGGTCACCCAAGGTCAGGTCACCAGGCGAGGTCAACTAAGGTCACCTCACTTCAACTCCTGAGCTCTATAAGAGCTACATTTCGAAGTCGATCGATTTTAAACTTCCCACACTTCATGACCCTCTCAGGGTCTACAAGGTGTATCTCCGGGAGTTTTCGATTTCATGACTTGAGGTCAGGTCACGAGGTGACCTCTCCCATTGAAAAAGCACGGGGAAAAGCTGTCTTATGATCTAAAAGTCACAAAAATTATTGCAAATGCTCAGCGTGCTCAGAAAAGCGTTTTTGGACACCCTTTCACGGATCCCCGTGGCCAAACTTGCCCTTTGACCTCTTCAAGGTCATCCAAAGTCACCAGGGGTCAAAAACAGTATTTTGGCAATAACTTTTGACCTTATTAAGCTAGAGCAATGAAGCAAACACCATCGTGAATGTCTCGTCACTAGCTTCCATTTGATATACCGTAAGGTCACTTTTTTACCTTTGATGACCTCAGGTCGTATGGGGTCACGAGGTGACCTCTGGAGGTCAAAACACTGGCGGGAGGTCTTTACGTTTCACATAGGGGAAAAAGTTCTGGCATTTTCCTATCAAATGTATGTTACCAGATCTCAATACCTCTAATGGCATAAGAGTTATGCCCAGTTTGCTTAAGCATTGCATATTTGAGTGAAAATAGCCGATTTTTACCTAACTTGACCTCTGGAGGTCAAACCATTGACCTGAGCGCTTAAACGTGTAAAGTAACTTCTTACTGAATTTACAAGAGCTTTCTAATGCACTTAGCAGATTTGCGCTAACCTCCGTATGTTCGGAGTTAGAGGGGGGACCATCGATGCCCCCGGTGGGGCGAAGGTGGCGCCGGACCCCCGGTGGGGCGCGGGTTAACACGCGGCATGAAGGGGGTCTTAAAGCTCCCTTCCCCACCTATTTTCCCAGAGATGATCGGAGAACCGTTTACAGCCGCGAAAAAATGCTACTTGGCTATGCTTTAATGAATTTGTGGGGGCATCGATTTGTGAAAGAGTTTTGAAAATATGTGAACAACTTTGCCACTTATAGGGTTTTAAATTCAGAACTTTATTTTCAGACCTCCACAACGACACGCCAGCACTGGTTCGCCTGCATTGGAGAGGAAATGGTGACGCCATAAGGACATACATAACGAAATATTATTTATTTTATTTATTTATTTATTTATTCAAAATAATCGCCAACAGATAAAGGCCACTCACAGGCGAAGTCAAAATATTAAAAAGACTATCTAATCACAAGAATCGAGACAGTGTGCTTCCTAAAAACGGTAAAAGTAAAAATATATAAATACAAAAAACACAGAAACATAAAAAAGAGATAATGGCTAATAGTGCAGCTCCTACCGAACATTTACAAATTTGACCACACATGTCTTGAAAGTATAAAAATCGTCACAAAAGAAGTCGGCCCCGGAAGCGGCTAAAAATGTGTTCATGCCTCTCGGCACCCTACAGAAAAGCCCCCCGCTGACAGTGCTGACACGGCCACGACGCTCAGCAAAGAGTCGGAAGGAGCGAGTGAGTCGGGAGAGGATACGCAACGGAAAAGAATTTAGCAGGTCGATGGAGTTAATCTTGCCTGAAAAGATACTTTTTAGGAAAATGAGATCGAACTGAAGCCTGCGTGCAGCAAGTGATGGGAGGGAGAAATAGTTCAAAAGCGAGTCATAAGACATAGAGTCACATTGTTGAGTAGAGTGATTATTTAACCAAATAAAAAATTTATGTTGCACTCTGTCCACGCGCTCAGCGTGGGATTTGGCTACTCCCGCCCAGACAACACTTCCATACTCAAGTATAGATCTTACATTGGAGAAATAAGTAACCAGGAGGAATTTTTTATCGAATTTAGCTCCCCTGGAAGCCGTTGAAAAGAGCGCAGAAGAAGGCCAAGTGCTCTGTTGACAGTTTTGGATATATGTGGAGCAAAAGTCAATCTAGTGTCTAGAATAACTCCCAGGTCACGTATTTCATCTACTGCTTCCAGGGGTACATCGCCAATGTGGTATGTTGTCCGAGCGGGGGTGCGCCTGAGGGTCACCATAAAGGTTTTGCATTTAGAGGGATTTAGTGTGAGGGCCCATCGGGTGGACCACTGCTGAAGACGATCAAGGTCGTCCTGCAGCAGCAGCGCATCAGAGGGTACCTCAATTTTGCGGAAAATTTTTACATCAGCGTACAATAAACAGCCAGACTTTATCACCCCAGGGAGGTCGTTAATGAAGAGAGAAAAGATGAGAGGAGCGACCAGTGATCCTTCCGGAACTCCAGAGAGAACTGGCTTCCAATCAGATGTTTTGCCATTCACTATGACCCTCTGGCGCCTATCGGAGAGATATGAGACAAACCATTTTAGTGCAAAACTATATAAGTGATAAGATTTCTCGAGTTTGTGAATGATAAGGCCGTGATTGACACTCTGAAAGGCAGCCGAATAATCTGTATAAATTGCGTCTGTCTGATATCCCCCAGATATAGCCTCCCACGCCGAGCTGAGGAAGGTGGCGAGGTTAGTGGAGCAGGAGCGTTTTGGAATGAATCCGTGTTGTTCTGAGCATAGCGAGGGTGAAACTTTTCAGAGATGGCCGATTTATTGCTGTCAGTTTTTATGAAAGACCAATATCTTTTTGGGTTGGTTTTGAGGTCGTCGGAAAGCTTACGAAGGTATTGGTAATATTTTGCGTTTACGAGAGATTTAAAGCGACTTCTTTTGATCGCAAAGTCTGAAATACTCTCTTCACAACGATTTCTACGCATTCGTCTGAAAGCCGCTTCCTTCAGCCTGAGCGCCGCTCGCACAGCACCATCAAACCACGGGGGACATCTGCGACGAAGTGTGACAGTGGGCACATGATCACGATTAGCAGATTCAAGCAAAGTATAAAAGAGGTCAAAAGCTTCATCAATATTCAAATCATCCAAAATTCCCCAATGAATAAGAGACAAACTATTACGAAGGCCATTGGAATCTGCTTCCTTATAGTTTAAGACAGTGCGACGGTTTATTTTTATTTTTATTTTATTAGGGCCACTCCCAACAGGCACACTTGCCCAATTACAGGGAGTATTGGCGTGGGTGTTAAAGGGTCCTCTCCACCGGGTCAGATCGGACACAGAAGGCGATTTCCCGCCGTGGGGATTGAACCCACGTTAATCCATGCTATCCGATCCGTAGACTGGCAACGAAGCCACTAGGCCACACCGGCCCGGTTTACAACCAATGGACGGTGCACGGGCGATCGGAAAGAACACATTACTTCATTATGGTCGGTGTCGAACACACTACCACGAATATATGTGCTAATGCACTCCATTCCTCGCGTGAACATCAAGTCCAGAATGTTAGGACCCCGGGTAGGTTCTATGTCGAGGTCGCCCCACATGAAGGTCAAGGTCAAGTTTAAAGGTCAAGATCATACCAGCATTCGCAGGGTCATTGAACCAAGTGTTTCCTGTCAAACTGTATTTCTATGTCTGACGTATATTATGTTATGAATTCATTGTTAAGGTAACTCAATGGGGGTCTAAGTTCAAAGGTTAAGTTCAAAATTTATCGGTCAAGGTGAATCCTCATTTCCCGCCCAACGGTTGCTATAGTGCTAGTTATAGTTTACTCATTATAAAGAATTTATTACACGGTGACATCACAGGTCAATGAGCTTAAATATTAGGACGTCATTTCTTATGAGTTATGTCGCCATTTCTACACCCCTGTAAGGTGATTAGGGTCTTCTAAAATGAGGCTAACAAAGCCAGGGTGTGAGTCAGCCTCTAGAAGAGCTAAATCAAGTTTCTAAACATCATTCAAAAGTTCATGAACTTCAAATCTGCACGCCACCATCCATTTTGAGGTCAGGTGAATAAAAATGTCCCTAGAGGTCACCAAAGGTCACAATTTTTGAAATTGTATGTGTCAATAACTATTACACGAGAAAAGATATAGCAATATATTTTGTATCATAGTGACGAGCATGACAAGCATGATTGGCATGGCTGCAACATCTACTGAGAAGTCATTATTTGACCTTGACCTGATGTCCAGGTTACGAGGTGATCCTTCAATATCATGTTGCATATTATTCGAATCCTTGAGTCAAGAAAAACACATTGACGCCTCTGGCCTTATTCTATGTTTAATGGTTCCCGAGTTATAATGAATTTTCCTAAATGTGTCAAAATTTGACCCCTTTGGGCCCTCAGTGACGTCACAGATAAACAAATATGGTTCAAACTCGGCTTGAGAGCAGAAGACGGTAAGGTGCTTCTAGCGCTGCTTAACCCTTGCTCGGTGGCGGGTACGAGCCACCTTCGCCCTGGTGGGGCCTAAAAAGACCCCCACGATCTTAAAAACTAAGAGAACTAGAAAAAAGCGCAAAACGGCAATCAAGCTCTTCGAAAATGATATCGAAAATACTTCGGTCATTTTTCTTGTCAGGTCAATATCAAGGTCACCAGAGGTCAAAATAGGTCAAAATCGCTAATATGAGGTGTACTAAGAAACCTCATATATCTCAGAAACTATGATAGCTAGAAACATTTTTTAACACCATTCGAAAGCTCTTGGGATGCGCTTTCATTACAATGGCATTCATTTTCGTGTCAGGTCAAAGCCTAGGGAGCTACAGGTCACTAAATATTGGGCATATTCTTGGAATGTCCATAGCCACCATGCATATGGCGTTTACTTTTCGCTAATAGTTTCCAAACCAAACAAGATGCAGCAATATTTAATGCACATTGCAATCCTCTCGTCAATACGAATCGAATGATATATGATATTGCTATGCCAGGTCAAATTTAAAATTTGACCTGACCCAGGTCAACAGTCTGACCAACTTGACCTGGTATAGTCATGATGTATATCATTTGACTTTCAGTGATTATACAAACACTTTGGTGACAAAATAAAAGCTCTATCTTGTTTTATTCAACATTTATAAGAAAAACACCAAAAATGCTTATTTGACCTAAGGTGACCTTTTAAAGGTCACAAGTCAAAATTTTGGCATCAGCTTCAGAAATGGGCTAAGACCAAGTCGCAACCGATGTTTGAAGTTGATTCCATCCATACTTACTGAGAAAAGCTCATTTCGTGATTTTCCCCATGTATTGACAATGGGAGGTCATGCTTGCACATGACCTTAGGTCACCAATATCAAAAATCCCGGGACAAATGTTGTAGCTCCTGGTGGGCCCAATATGTGGTATGAGTTTCAACTTGATCGATTAACCCTTCTTTTAGTTATGCGGTCCTAAGTATTGTTTGAGGTGAGATCACTTCACCTGGCCTGGTGACCTGACCTGATATGACCTTGAGCCAAAATTTTCAGGAAAGATGTAAAATTATGAAGGAACAGCTAGACCAGGTTTGGCGGCCTGCGCCACGTTTTTGTCACTTCGAAAAACCCGAGGGGGTCTAAAAGGCCCCCACCCGGGCGAAGGTTAATTTGTTGCCGTATCAATTCCGGTTCTCGAGATTGTAGAGGTCTGAGCTGACCCCCAGGCGTTGGTGGGTGCCATAAGGGCCCAGGCGGTGCCGGGTTAAAAACGTGACAGCAGACGGATTTTTCCTCCCCATTCATTGCGCGTCCTGATTGATATGATGTGGCAACGTATCTGATCTATTATTTGAAAATAAGATGCATCCGACGCTTAAACTTAACTCTTCACAGCAGGGGCTGATGCAAGGTGGCCTAGGGGCTCAACCCCCCCCCCTCCCCCTATCACCACCACCCTTGAAATGTTAGTGCCCATGATTAATGCATAGACAGAGGCTGTTCCGAGGCAATGGCGGTGAGCGCTCGAGTTTCCTATCCCCCCTGATATTAAGTCCTTGATCCACCAATGTTTCACAATTATGAAATATAGGTGTTAGAATACATTATGTTTTCTGCTCGGCATACAGGACAGGAACGCGAAGGCTGGTTTCTTCACGCGCCTAATTTGGAAACTACAATGTTCCTGCTCACTCAGTTTCTCAAACAGTCATCATGATCAAGCTTCAGGCTCAGTAGGCTTTCCGTGCCAACTGCGGACCCCCAGAAAGGACCGAGCCCGCCTGCTCTACCCAGACCCCGATTATGAAATAACGCAGGGATCGCCACCAGCTATTAACGGACGTACTTTGTGGAGCACATATTTTTCACGCAATTCCCAAAGGAGAGAATTACCAAAACCTGACCACTTGCCACTTGACGTGTTGATCCCATCAAGAATATCCCGCAGGGCCAAACTGCTGTCAACAGTTACACTTCAGCAATTATCGGTCGGAAAAACACGGGACCCATGGGAAATCTTGCACTGGCACGCGCCTTGTTCCCGCTTGTGGTCAAAACGCGGCGCTCGGCAACAGGTGTCGGGCACTAATTGCCCCGGCGCCGACCCGTGAATAGATAGTGGGAGCGCTGGGTGAGCGATTGGTCCTGTTTACGTTGGGAGTTCGGCTGTAAACCAGTTACGTCACAGAACAACTAGGGGAGATATCAGCGGCGCCTCTCAGAACACAGTTGTCGCCCTGGCAACTGGTGGAATGGCAGAGCTCAGACATTGAGTCATTATTCTCTAACTGCAGCCCCTCACGCAGGCATGGAGCAACAGCATAGACATTGTGCATTAGGCTCAATCTCAGGCGGACTGCATGTGCAGGGCAATGCTGATTTAATGACACCAGTGAGAAAACTTGTGTTTTAAGCTTGGGAGCATCCTTGGGATTAGCGCGTCGTTGAGCCAGATTTAAGCAGTGAAACATGCTTTCCACGAGCACTGCTCGACTGCTTACTCAAGACATGTAGTTTTGTTTATTGATGAGTCTGAAGGAGGCAATAGGACTGTAAGTGCATTGGTCGGCAAAGGCATCGAAAAAATACAACTCACCTTCCCATTGGCGGACGCAGGGGGGGACCATTCCAGCCATGGCCCTTCCAAAGCGCTGGAGGGGGCCAAACTATCTTTTGCCTCCCCCAAAAACGCCGGGAAATTTGTGAAAAAGGTGTTTACACTAGGTCTGTAGAGCAAAACAATATTCGCTCCCACCCCCCCCCACCCCCAGGAGGAGAGTCTGACATGGGTTTGGCCCCCAGAACTCGGGTCTGCATCCGCCCCTGCACCTTCCCATTTTCGGCTTCCGTGTTCGCTTCTGCGCTATGTGCATTGTGCAATTGTTAGATGTATGGATCTGATTCTGCAAAGTAGTGTAACTCCCTCTGTAGCATACGCTAACTCGCTCTCGTCTCCTCAGGTACTACATTCGATCTCCATCTAAAATCCTCATTTACTCTGGACCTTAACCCTCGCCCCACCGGGGGCCATCGATGGCCTCCCCTAAGGTTTTTTTCGGGATAGCAGAATAACGACGAAATGCAAGACCGCAGTTAAGGGCTCTATCTCTCACCCAATTATTTTTACACCATCCATGAAATTTGTTACCCCGGGTCACCCAAGGTCAGGTCACCAGGTGAGGTCAACCAAGGTCACCTCACTTCAAATTTTTAACTCTATAAGATCTACGTTTCTCTTTTCGATCGATTTGAAACTTCCTACAGCTCATGGCCCCGCCAGGGTCTCTAAGGTGTATATCCGGGATTTTTCGATTTTGTGACCTGAGGTCAGGTCACGAGGTGACCTGTCCCATTGAAAAAGCATGGGAAAAAGTTGTCTTATGATCTAAAAGCCACAAAAACGATTGCAAATGCTCGGCTTGCTCAGAAAAGCGTTTTTAGAGCTATTGAGGTCTGGTAAACTACATTAGATAGAAAAATGCCAGACCTTTCTCCGTTATGTGAAACGTAATGACCTTCCACCAGTGGTTTGACATCCAGAGGTCACCTCGTTACCTCATATGACCTGAGATCATCAAAGGTCAGAAAGTGATCTTTTACGGATCCCAGGGGCATATTTTCCCTTAAACCTCTCCAAGGTCATCCAAGGTCACCAGGGGTCAAAAACAGTATTTTGGCAATAACTTTTGACCTAATTAAGCTAGAGCGTCGAAACAAACACCATCGTGTATGTTTTATCATTAACTTTCATTTGATATACGGCAAGATCACTTTCTGACCTTTGATGACCTCAGGTCATATGAGATAACGAGGTGACCTCTGGAGGTCAAACCACTGGTGGAAGGTCATTACGTTTCACATAACGGAGAAAGGTCTGGCATTTTTCTATCTAATGTAGTTTACCAGACCTCAATAGCTCTAATGGCATAAGAGTTATGCCCAGTCTTTTTAGGCATTGCATATTTGACTGAAAATAGCCTATCGTGACCTAACTTGACCTCTGGAGGTCAAGCCATTGACCTGAGCACTTTTACATGTGAACTAATTTCTTACTGAATTCACGCAAGCTTTATAATGCACTTTGCAGATTTGCGCTAACCCCCATATTTTCGTAGTTAGAGAGGGGCCATCGATAGCCCCCGGTGGGGCGAAGGTGGCGCCGGACCCCGGTGGGGCGCGGGTTAACACGCGCATTGACAATGGAGCGGGTACCCGCCCCCTTCAGTTTTTATGGAAATAGCACAAAAGCGGCGGCGTGTAGCGCCGCCGTACTTGGCGTACCTCTTCTCTCATCATTGTTACAACTTTTGTCAAAATTGCAAGGTTAGGTCATTTGTATTAGTATTTGTATTAGTATTAGCTGCGGACACTTCCACACATGAGGTGGCTTTCAAGCACCGTCGTAATGGACATGAAGTGATGCAAACTATGGAAGGAGACGGTAAGGATAAGGATGGATGAGGGTAAAGTAAGGTGGAATACTACCTGGAGGGGTCAAGAGTACAGGTCAAGAGACCTGACCTAAAAAAAGTTTAATATAGCATAAGTCGGAACAAGACGAACTTATCCGATTAAAAATCATATTACATAATGACCCCACCGAGTTCCCTAAAATGTGTTCCGGTATTTTTTATATCGATGACCTCAGGTCAGGTACGAGCCATGACATCTCCATTGGAAATACATGGGAAAAATGGTTTTAACTGAATAACTTAGTAACGGATGGTGATAGAGCGTTTATTTTAACTGTATTAGATTTGCATTGTATTTGCAGTTCTAATGATATGCATTTTACCTAATTTGACCTTGACCTGACCTCAGGTCAGGTCAACTCCATGATTTGACCTAGCAATGCCGTATTATATATCATTCGATTCAGCTTGCTGCAAGAATTAGAAGGGTTCAAATTGTTTTGCTCTATCTTAACTTGTTCCGAAGTAATGACCGAAAGCCTTCATTTACATGTTATCCCTATATGACGGCATGTTTTGACCTCTAGTGACCTTAAATTTGACCTGACAAACAAATAATCAAAATATTTTCGATGGAGAAGTGAATGGGCTACCCAACGCCTTTGACCGTTTTTCGCTACCTCGCGCGGTTCTCGAGATCTTAGGGGGGCGGGTACCCACCCCCTCAAAGCGAAGGTGGCTCAAACCCCCGTCAATGCACGTGTTAAACGGCAAAGACCTTTTCGAGCAAGTAAGCCCATAATATGCCATCCTAGGTTCCACCCACATTGTCACGGGCAACAAGTTGGCTGACGTCCAGAAAACGGAGCAGTGCCTCCGGAGCCTCGTGTACCGATCTCTGATTACTTTCCTGTTGTCAGAAAAATACCATTCTGGACAGCTGGAAGCGTCGGTGGAATTTGGATCCCGAGGGTACCAAACTGCATCGCCTAAAAGCCAAGGTTACGGCATGACCGTCGAGTGACGTAGGTGTCCGAGAGAGGAAGCATTTCTGTCCAGACTTTGCAACGTTGGCACTAACTCCAAACACTCACTCCACCTGAGAGGTCTGCACCCAGTGGCGCCGCCACGGAATTTTTACAGGGGGGCGGACCCAGGCTGGTGCTGACCGGGGGAGGGGCGAATTTTGAGCATATTCGGTACCTGACTGCATTAGTTACGATGGACCCAAAAATGTTTGGGGGACGTCTCTCTGGTTGTCCAACAGGGGGGAAACGTCCCCCTCCGCTGTCTGCATGTCTGCACCCGCCCGAGGACCAGCGCTGCGACGAATGGTATAGGCCGTAGCTCGACTGCAATTTGAATTTTTAGATTTTGACATTAAGAGGAGGTGAAATTTTGGTAGCTAACCCTCCTTACAAGCTCTCCTTGGCCGATCTCCGTTTGCAAATAGTTTTCATCTTATCAAATATTTGAAAAAGTAGCTATCAAATATATTGCAATTGGCTACGCTCCAGCGTCTTTTTCTCGACCTCAGCTTCAGCTTTAGCTGAGTCTTTTGATCCAATGAGGTTAAACTGAACACTGAACGCTTGTCATTTCTCTAAGCTCACTGAACATCAGTCCATATATTACCATATATACTTTCCTTTTCGCTAACAACACAACACAATTTCCCGCAACGAGTAATCACTTAATGTATGTACAATTAGAGTTATGAATGCTGAATGACTTGTAATGCTGAAGCGTCCTAATCCTGATGCTAAAGTGCCCTAAAGCTCCAACAATGACAATGCCAATCCAGTACAGGCTGATAATTGACTATATTGTTAGGTATGACTAAGAGGCCGACATGTTGTTTCCAAATAATGGATACCATCTAAAACGGCCAGTGTTGCAGCGCCACCGGTTTACACAACATTAGAAAATAGCTGGGAACTTTCAGCCTTACAGACACAGGCCTGATGATACCTCAGGTCTAACAGAGAGTCTTCAATTAAGCAAACTGGGACCAGCTCTATTAGCTAATGATGCTGCTAGAACACCTCTGAGGCCCCTGTAGCCCTCCGGGACGCCCGTAGCCAGCTGAGTACCTACGTTACAAGGAGCAGAAGCATATGTGCTTTATTCTTCCAGCATTGCATTAGCGTCGGAGGCGATTTCCTGCGAGGCCATGCAGAAATTAGAAACTTATTCGAAGTGTGTTGTACCGCTCCAGTGGACAAGAGCAGGGGTGGACTTCTCCCTGTTGAGCATTAAACATTAGGATGTTAAGCATCAAGAACACTTGGAGGGGACCAGTTACGCTTCGAGCAAACATCCGATCGACTGTTGCAATTAAAAGCAGAGCTTGAGGCCCTCCGTAAACCGAAGATAGAAGGCCTGTTATTGAGGTCGAAAACAGTATGGCACGAAGAAGGCGAACATGCATCCAAATATTTTTGATCACTGGAGAAAGAATATAACGTTAAAAAAACACATCAGTCTGCTCGAGGAGAACAACGAAGCTTATATAGATCCGGGTGACATTTCAGAACGTTTTGCGTTACACTTAGAAGAAAGATATTCTAGAAATGAACAGATTAGTTTTGATGAGGGACCTATTGAAAGATGCTGTCGGACCAAACTAACACCCTTGGAGAGATTTAACCTGGAAAAGCCAGTTTCGGTGGATGAGTTAACCGACACACTTAAGCAGATGAAAGGTGGCAAGTCACCGGGCTCTAACGGGTTCACTATCGAATTCTTTACGCACTTCTGGCAAAGTCTGCAACACAATCTTCACCGAAGCCTGTTTGGAAGCCTAAACAGTGGAAATTTGTCATTTATTCTTAGAGAAGGAATCATAACGCTAATTCCCAAAGGGGCGTGACCAAAGTCATAAACTTAAGGGTTGCAGAGCGATATCTCTCCTGAACGTTGACTTCAAGATAATGTCGGCAGCTATTGTAAATAGGCTTAAGTTAGTTATTCGAAATTTGATTGACACGGAACAAACAGCTTACGGAAAGGGAGGTTCATTGAAGAAAATACCAGGCTAACATATGATGCAATCAATCATTGTAACTCCACTAAGACGAGCGGTTTAATAGTCGCAGCTGATTTTGAGTCTGCCTTTGAGACCCTCGACTGGCGGTTCTTGAGCTTCGTTAGGCAAAAGATGAACTTTGGACCAGCATTCTTAAGTCTAGTGAAACTCTTCTATATGAATTCAAACTGTTTTGCTCGAATCATGATGCAGGGATACCTTGGCAGAAAAGTATTCTTAAATAGGGACATAAGGCAAGGAGATCCTGCCTCAGGCTATTTGTTCATAGCAGTTCAAATACTAACTACCCTGGTCAAAAACTCTCCAAAACTTACTGGGATACACCTGAACCCTAACCTTCAGGTGAGAATTTCGCAGTACGCTGACGATACTGTACTGTTTTAGACTGGGACAAGAGACAATCTGAAAGGCGCTCTACAAGAGCTCGAACAGTTTTCGAAGTGCTCAGGATTAAGGCTAAATATGTCGAAAACTAAGTGTCTACCAATCGGTACTGCAAAGGCTAAAGATATTAAACAAGGAATTGATATTACGTGGGTTACAGAACAAGAATTCTAGGAATAACCTTTTCTAATAACTTAGAAGGAATAGCTGACAAAAATATATCAAACAAAATCGATGAGCTGATACCCGTAATGCAGCATTGGAAACGACGGAGCATGACGTTGATCGGTAAAATAACTGTCATCAAGTCACTTTTTTATCAAAACTGGTGCATATGTTAACATCATTGCCTAACCCCAAACCTGAAACCGTTCAAAGGATCCAGAAGCTCTTCTGGAATTTTCTTTGGAGCAGTAAGCCTGAAAAAGTGAAGCGAACATCAATAGTGCAAAACTACAGTAATGACGGCCTAAATATGCTTAGTGTTCAACACTTCATCGAAAGCTTAAAGATAATCTGGCTGAAGCGACTATGAAAATCGAATGCAACCTGGACTTCCGTGGCAGAACTTATCCTAAAGCACAGCAAAGAGAACGTACTTATGTTTGGTCACAAGAAACTAAATCAAATCAAATTATCTATACGGAACCCTTTTTGGCATGACACAATCACTGCTTGGGAGGTGTTCGTGCGTTCGTACAAGCCTCTCCCATGTGAAATCCTCAGAGAAAGATTGTGGTGCACAGACTTCTCCCGTTTTAGGAGAAGTATTGTGGGAGGATGGGATAGAAATGGTATACGGTTCATAGGAGATCTCTGGAATGTTAGAACCGGAGCTTTTATGTCGAAATCAGAAATAGAGAGAATTTACCGCGCCAAGATCAGTAATGAATCAGTAATGCGATCTATTCCCTGCGAAGTGCACAACCAGGGTAGTGACATAGTAATAGCGAGACCTACGTTGCCATTCAAAATCTAATTGGTGGCAAGCACAACAAAACTTGGAAGACTAGCATATTCAGAACCCATTTCCTCCATACACTGCGAAACAGACGATAGAAAAAAAACCATGATAAGTGGATACGAGACATAGGTGATTGCCAAAAGGGAACGTTAGTCAAAGTAGCATCAGTGACAAGGTCGGTGTGTCTGCAAACATTCCATTTTAAACTGCTGAAGAGAGTCCTAGCCACAAACCACTTTCTGTACTTAATACGAATTGCAGAACATCCTACCTGCACGTTTCGTGAAGTGCACGAAGAAACTATATACCACCTATTTTGGCAGTGTCGGTGGACTCAATCATACGTAGCGCAAATTTCAAGTTTTCTGACTCAAAATCACTTCACATTGGACCTAACACAAAGTAAAGGGTTTCTTCTTGATGAGTGCAACGCCAAACACTTGTAGTTACAGTTGCAAAATATGTCGTCTACAGATCAAAACTCGCAAAAAAGAAACCAAGCCTGGCACATTTCATAGCAGCACTAAACAACGAGAGAACAATGGAACACAATGCAGCAATTATGAACTCAACACCAGCTCAATACACAAAAAAGTGATCTCTTCTTATATTTATAAATTCGACGCAAGAATAAATTTTCACGAATATTATTGACAGTCCACTCAGGTAAAAACCCCGTCCGCTGACGTCCGCTGATGTCCTGACGCTGATGTCCGCCGTCAAGTGTCCGCTGTCTGTTTGCTATACGCATTTATTCAGCATTGTTCGTTTCATATCGTTGCGATGACAATATTGAGGCCAGGTGAAGTAAAAGGTTACATTGTAGGTATCCTTTCGAACGGGAAAGTTTTGGAAGCTTGAAGAGATTTGATGTGAGAGACAAGGCGATGTGATGTTATGTGTTCTAGTGCGATTTCACATAACAGATTATTCGTTCGAGAGAGACCGTTGGGGAAGTTTGAGGAGAATTAAAGTTAGAGGCGACGTGATGCCATGTTCAGTGAGTTAGTGCGATGTAAAAGGGGGCTGTTCTTTTTGAGTGGGGTAGTTTTTGAAGCTTGTGGAAAAGTGATGCGAGGGGCGATGTAGCACTATGCCAGTTATTGTGATGGGAACAAAGCGTGAAAATACATAAAAAACACTTGGAGGTACCTAAATTGATAAGTATTGAAGGTAGCATTTACTTTAAACCGATACTACGCTCGTAGAAATTATTGACCCCAATGGTATACTAAAAAATCTTGGGTCACTCTTTTCTGATCTTCATTCGGACAAGGAAAATGTTCTTCATGCACCCAGTTTTATTTCAAATTTACTAAAATGCCCGGAATGCCTGCTAAATGCGCATTGAGGCTACGGCAGGGAAGTTGACGCTGAAAGCATTGACGCATTAGACGTATTGTACAGATCGCGGCCACCGGAAAAAGTGAGGGGGCCAGCCAAATTTCGACATAATGCTGACAAGCAACTGTTCACGTTACAACCACAAGCTCTTCGAATTTGGGCCCCTCGCTGCTCTCTACCTGGTTGGTTATAAAAATGACCGATGTTCTCCAATTTTGACTGAGGTCAGGAAATTGTTGACCAAAAAGTAGGAGCCCCCTGGCCCCCGTTTTCCGGCCCCTATGGTATTGTAGCTCGGGTAAAATATTTCGTCACTTTCAGAGAGGAGTCGACGCGATGGCGCAGCCGTCCACCAGCTGCATAATCCCACTCGGTTGGTCTGCTTACTGCTTACATTCAATGTCTGTGGACATGCTATTGGAAGAGGTATTGAGCTTCGTCAAATCGTCACCATTTTTCATTGAGCTGAGAAATTTTTTTCATGAACTCTGCCCTGCGTCAGGAGAGACCATTGGTGATGTGGTTCTATCATGGGCAAATGACTACAATGAACACTACGAATAAGCATTGCCACCTTACCTGGGTGTTAGGTTCTTTGTTGCGTAAGTGTTTCATGAATTCTTCCGAACTGGTGCTAAGTCTAAATTTAAAAAAAGAGCTGAAAGAACAGTAGAAGTGGGTATTCAATCCTGTCCGAATCAGTATTCCTTCAGCTTAACTCCCCGAGTCAGATTTTGAAACAGCGCGACACTTTCCAAAAAATATGGCTTCTGCTGGTGATGTTTAAGCGCCCTCCGATTTCTAAGGGAAGCATTGCAAAGCGCATATGGTTTTTTGCGAGCACACTCAAAGCGAGCGCGACCACCTCTGGGGTGAGTGCTAAGAAAATTGTCCAGTCATATCTGAATACAAACACGCAGAATTACTACATAAGCAGAAGAGAAGTAAATAGGCTCCTTTGAAAGCAGTTAATGTTTAACGCCGCAATCTGCCAATGCCCTTTAAACACGTGCCAGGAACAGAAATGCAACACGCAAACATGTGACTGATGCATTCACTTCAGATGAAACTACCCTGGTAAAGGCTAAAATAGGGGCTCAAAATTATCGGGAAACGACGTCTGAAATGGGAAATCATTTTTAATTTTCAACTAGGTTTTGACAGCAAGGACCTTAATGCTGTTGAACGAGCTTTATTGAAAAAACTATCCAGACATGGGTAAGAATCACCACACCTCATCCAATAGGATCCGATGGGTGTTGATGGGTGTTGGCTTACTGAATACGCACATTCTGTTCGGTCCTAGGATAAGGAATTCGCCCGATTTTGAAACTGTCGTAAAATTTTGGAAGCCTGAAATTTGAGGACTTTCAAGAATCCTTGAGGACTCCTACGGCACCCAGACACGCGTAAGAGATTACTATAATGATGCGGGTGTCTCGCCACGGAAAGACGTTTAGTCTCGTTATACTATATTCAGCGACAGGGACGGCGGATTCCAGGGTGCAAGTGGTGCAGTTGCACCACTCGATTTTTTTCAAGTGGTGCAAAAGTATCTTTTGCACCCCTTGTTTTGTCTTTGTCCAGGGAGGCGCCCCCTCCCCAGCCTCAGCCGGCGCCCCCGGCCGGTCAGAGAAAATCAAGCCTAGTTACCGCCTACCTGAAGAGGTAGGATCCTCTGTGAAAGATATACATTTTCATATATAAATGGCGCCCCCTTACATCATAGTCGCACCCTGGGCAGCAAAATGCGCCCCCCCTTGAGTAAAGGCGTCCCTCTGGGTAGCATAGGCGCCCTTGGATAGCGTAGGCACCTCCTGGAAGCCGAGGTGCCTCCGGAGAAGAGAAACGGCGCCCCTGGACATCACATGCGCCCCCTGGACAGCAAAAGGCACCCCCCGCAGAGAATTGGCGCCCCCTGGATAACATAGGCGCCCTTGGGTATGTAAGGCGCCCCTGGAGAGCAGATGTGCCTCCTGGAGAGAAAAAGACACCCCCCGGAGAACAACGGCGGCAGGGACGGCGGATTCCGCAGGACAGGGTCTGCAGTTGCACACCATGAAAAAATGTTTGTGTGCAAAAGTATCTTCTCGCACACCTGGTTTTGACCTAGTCCAGAGAGGCACCCCCCTCCCCCACGGATTTGGGTGGCGCCCCCGGATTTGGCCGGCGCCCCCGGCCGGTCAGAGAAAATCAGGCCTAATCACCACCTACCCAAAGAGGTAAGATCCTCTGTGAAAGACATTTTCATACATGAATGGCGCCCCTGACATCAAAGCTGCGCCCTGGACAGAAAAATGCGCCCCCTTGAGTAAAGGCGCCCCTCTGGGTAGCAAAGGCGACTTCTAGACAGCAGAGGTGCCCCTGGACAGAAAAAGGCACCCCCAATTGAGGAGTAACAACGCCCCTGGATAGCATAGGCGCCCTCTGGTTAGCACAGGCACTCTTGTACAACAAGAGGCGCCCTCCCTCATAGAGCAAAGGCACCCCTCTGGATATCATAAGCTCCCTTGAATAGCAATCGCGCTCCCTGAACAACACGGGCGCCCTCTGGATAGCATAGGCGCCCCCAAAACAGCAAATACGCCCTTTGATACTAAAGGCGCCCCAGATAGCAGAAGCGCCCTATGGACAGAAGACACCCTCTGGATAGCATAGGCACCCCTGGACGGCAGAGGCGCCCCTAAAGAAGAGCAACGGCACCCCGGGATAGCATATGCGCCCCTGGTTAGCACAGGCACCCCTGGACAGTAAAAGGCGCCCCTGCTCCCTGAGTAAAGGATCTGGGCCTCTGGATAGCATAGGCGCCCCTGGATAGCGCACGCGCCTCCTGGACAGCAGAGGCGCCTCCGAAGAAGACAGAAGAACGGCGTCCCTGGATATCATATGCGCCCCCGGTTAGCACAGACACTCCTAGATAGCAAAAGGCGCCCCCTCCCTCCCCGCCGGAGAGAAAAGGCGCCCCTCTGGAAAGAATAATCACCCATGGATAGGAATGGCACCCCCTGGAGAACAAAGCAGAGCATTTTTATGGAACACTCAGTGGGGGGGAGATTTTCTTGTGCTGGCCATTATAGTGTCTTCGGGGGATCAAACCCCCATTTGGAGGTGGCGTTAATACAATTTAGATGTGCCAGTGTTAAAAAAATGTCTCCCAATTTTTGTTATTCCATGTTCTAAAGATTAGAGATGCTGCCCAGGACTACACTTTTTTCGACGGGAAAAGGCCAAAACGGGTTTGGAAAAGGCCAAAGGGGTCAAATTTTATTTGCGCTAATTTTTTTATTTCGTCCAAGTTCTTCCCAGTACGGCTGTTGGCGTCTGAGTCTCACTAAAGTCCTCAGGAGACTTGTCACGGAGACCCCGACCCTACCACCCGGACGAGCAACGCCCACAATGAAGGGTAGATTTAGAAGCCAAAGTTTAACCTCCCACAAAGCACAGGGGATGGCCGCCTCGCTCAGGTCACCCTCTCATCAGTCAGTTGTCAGCCGACCTACGTCGGGCAAACGATTGAGCGCCGGAGCGTCTCAGGGGAACCGATCCCAAGCCTGGACATGCACTGCCACTGCATGCTTCTCAGCAGCGGGCCGGAACCCGACGCTCTACCAACTGAGCTACCGGGGCGCCAAATGGCCAAATAAACACCACAAAAGTCATATTTGAGGCTAAAAAGATCCCTACCGGTTGTCATAAGCCCACAGAAAAAGGACAGCACTCTTGTATCACTGCAGTGAACAGTGCCCTGTATAAAACTAAATGTTGATAATTTGATATTGACTTGACGAAATAATCTTTTAGCACACTGCCCATTTCATAGGAAGCCAGGAGTGCCCTTCCAATCCCGCGTGGCCACCAAATAATTTTATCCAGACCCCGTTCAAGTTGTTTGGCAGCATTACGTCATCATGGCTGGAGAGGCACAACAGTTACTATGCAGGGCATTGGAAAAATTGCACTTTTTCGAAGCTCTAAGTAACCTATTTTAGAACTGTATCAACAAAACTTATATGGTTGAACAGAAAGCTAAAATATTTTTATTTGTGAAACCATCAGACGTTTTGCAAAAACTCCAGTGAAGAATATTATTTTTACAAATTTTCCAGAGCGTGTCAAAATAAGGACAGGTTCAGCACTAACAACTGTTTGCAGTAAGACTAATCTCGATTTTGATTGGCCGTTGATTTCTGACCTTTGATTGGCTGTTGGTGGCACCTGCAGCAGAAGACAATAAACACCGGTGATCTCTTGAGCAAAGGTAAACTTATTTCTCTCGGCTATTAAGTAGGCCTGAGTTGATCAAATAAATGCATGCCCTTTCAACAAATTCTTTGAATTGTTATGATTTTTTCATTAGATTTACGTAAAATACGCTGCTCGCCGTTGAGATCAAGGTTACTGTCAAATGGGTGAAACAAGTTGATTTCGATTTATACTAGATTGCTGCCAAATACGCCCAAACTTGGTATGTTCCAGCTGATCCTTCCAAAAACTTAGTAGAATCTCCTAGAACTTAGTAGGAAAGGGCAGTGACGTCATCATGGGAGGACTATATTTAGTAGGAAACTTGGTTGTACCCGCAGTTAAGGTACCCTGATTTTATCCACATAACAAAAAAAATTGTCAGCATCATCAATTACCTTGGTCGCACCAATCCCCGCTAACATTTGATATTTTTCCTGCTTTTCCTGTGAATTGTTTGCTCTTGAACAGTGACGGATCCATAGGCGGATCCAGGATTGCCAATGGGAGGGGGGCACCTTCCCCTGGGGCGCCATCCGGAGCAGGGGCGCCACTTTTGACCGGAAAAAACCGATCAGCTGGGCGTTAAATCCTATCGGTGAGCACCGATTTTCGCATCCTGGGGGGGTGGGAAGCGCCATTTCAGGCGAGTGCCATCGACCTTTCAGGGTGCGCCGTGACCATTTCAGGGGGCGCCGAGGATCGATCGGGGAGACTGCATCTGCCCCTCCCCTATGCCCCCTGGATCCGCGTATGGGCGGATCTAGAATTTTGGTGAGTGGGGGAAAGCAGAGTCTCAGAGCGAACACTTTACCATCAACGTTTCACCCAAAGTGCGCCTATGGTATTCAGTTTTCGGTTGCCGTCATCTTTGTGGATCGTATTTTTAACAACGTTCTGTCCCTCCCTCCCCCAGCCATAACATTTTGTACCAGGCAAGCAAGATGCCTATTTGGCGTGATATTTGAAACGATGAATTGCTAAACAGTTCAGTCCATACTTTTTTCGGCACCTCTTAAAAAAACTGTAACTGCCACTAGGTCATGGAGAAATGCAAGACACTTGGGAACATACAACAGCTGAACATAAAGGTACATATCTGAGGATTTTTCTATTTGTGAAGAGGGGTTAAGTTTATTTTAATATCAAATATGATAAGCATCATTTTGCCTATCCACGTGGCCACGATTCGTAAGATAATGGTGAGAGGACATTGAAAATAATCGCAGGAGAATTGCTCTTGTCCGTGAAATTTCGAGAGGTGTTAAGAGAATTTTGGTAGCCATGTGATTGAATGCTGAAATAAATCATGGCAGGAATAGGCATGTGTGATTTGTGATAAATGGGACCCACTAAAAATAACAATAAAACAGTTTCAACGTGTCCAAGTACTATCTCGATAAATTGACAACTTTTTTCATTTATTGGCTGTGATTTGCGCGGTTTAATGATGATGTGCAGTGTTCAGATCGAAGTGAAAAGACCATTCAGATTGATAAAACAAGTATATTTTGTCACTGACCATCCCCTTGTACATTCAACCATCGTCTTCAGGTCAAGTTCAGGACGCATCATTTAAGAGGAGAGGTGAGCGTGCACTGTGCATGTCCAAATCGAGACACAGCCGCCCTCCCGATGGACAGACTGCGTGGAAATACGTCCTCGTCGCGTTTGATTTCGCGCACGCGTACGACGTAGTGGACCACCACCTGCTACGCGTTCGCCTACTGGAGATGGGGCTGCCAACTAGCACGACGGCCTGGATTTGGCAGTGGCTCCGGGACCGAAAAAATTGGGGCTTATCGACGCACCAACTGCCAGGGTCATATGGCGTCGCCAACTCTTTCCCTGTTGGAAGGGTTTGTCGGGAGCCAGCTTGCTCCATTGGGGCTTATCGACGCACCAACTGCCAGGGTCATATGGCGTCGCCAACTCTTTCCCCTGTTGGAAGGGTTTGTCGGGAGCCAGCTTGCTCCTTGTTCAGGGAAGCCGCCGGGCCTTCAACCCGGGTCGGCTGCGTGGCGTCGCCAACTCTTTCCCCTGTTGGAAGGGTTTGTCGGGAGCCAGCTTGCTCCTTGTTCAGGGAAGCCGCCGGGCCTTGAACCCGGGTCGGCTGCGTGGAAGCCAGCCACGCTGACCACTCCACTACCGCGCCCCCCCCGGGACCGGGACCCTCTCACTCCCGGATGACGGGTTGCAACACGCGAGCCACTGTCTATCTGACAGAGGTAGGCGTCGCCAAAAAATGTTTGGCATGTGGGGCATGTTGGTGACTGATTTTAAAGGGAACGTGGCACCTTGGTAAAATCCTGGAATTTTGTGTAATTAGGCGTACTTTTAGCCGAAAATAATGAAACTACTCATGATTTCTTTGAAAAATGTACAACAAGCTCAATATTTTGATTTCTAAAATACTCCTCTAGGAAAAGAAATAAATATCTGCCTGTGGATGATGTCATGATCTGGCAACCACTACCATACTCCGAAACACTTCAAGAGCTTCGATTGGCTGATGCTCATCGTGATGTCAGCATATGTCGTCACACCAGCAGCTCACAACAATGGCCGCCTGGCGAGAGCTACATGAGAAGTACATTTCGGGTAGGTTTTAGCTTTTTTCTACGGAAATATCGAGTTCCAAGACAAATGATATATAGAGCACCTGGTTTTCCGACTTGCTTTACAACTTGGCTATCTCAGTTAAAATCAAGTTCTAAAGGTGCCACATTGGCTTAATGCAAAGCGAGTATCTTACTGCGTATTTGTAGCGGAATTTCATTAATTTCCACTATCATGCTCATTATGGGTGAAGCTTAGAACGCCCCTGTTACTATTCTGATAGCATGATGATGGACACATCGCTAATCTTTTTCGCGGACCAAGGAGCAGCCTCATACACAATAAAGCCGTACTTGGACTTCGAAAGAATAAGTGATCTATATAGCATAAGAAGCTTATAACGTAGCGTATAATGATGAGCGTATAACGCGCGTATAACGTATATATAGGCGATAAGCGTATAACATGTATAGCATGAGAAACATTTCTCTATCCGCACCGTATCTCATCCTCGTCAACACCTTCAGTATTTTCAGCATATCGAAACATTTTTTTTGCGGAAATCATTCAGGTGTGGCACATACGAAAGTTTATCGAGTGTGAGCCCGATAAATCTGGTTTCTGCTCCAACGTCGATCAGATTTCCGCGAATTTACAACATCGAGTATTCAGTCTCAATGTCTATTATAGAACTTTGTCTTTGTACTTGAAAATTTCAGTCCATTGCATATGATCCACTGCTGCAATGTGTCAAGGTCAAGCTGCAGCCGCCTCTGCGCAGCTGCTGTAGTGGACGCTGTCACCCATATTGTGAACTCTTCAACGAAAAGCACATGCCGTATGTTTGCGGGAAGTGTCTGCAATATCATTGGTCATAACTGCAAACAAGACTATGAAAATCACAGAATCCTGGGCTATGCCACTCTGTTGCTGATACAAATCCGATACGACTGAGTTTTCGCGAAATCTAAAATACCTATTTTTCGGAATATTAGAAATAAACCACCCCAAGTGGCCTCGCATGCCGAGTCCAAAGAGTTTCTGCAGAACGCCCTTGGATAGCAAAGGCGCCCCCCAGGGATGATGGCGCCCCCTGGGGAGGAAGGCGCCCCCTCCAGAAAGTCTTGCACCACTTCTCGAAAATGGAATCCGCCGTCTCTGTTCAGCGAAGAGCCCTGAAAAAGCAGGACAGCAAGAATTTCCAAGTTTCTTTGACTAATTCAGTGTCTGGGATTTTTATGCATGAAATAAGCACCATCTTGTGTCCTTAGCCCTACCCTTGGCCCCTAGGCTTCCAGATTTTCGTCGACTGGGGACCAGCGCCCTTTTCGTGAAACTGTAGACTTGCCCTTCTTTAGAACCTAGTTATTATTAAAGATTGCAAAGCCTTCTTCAAAACGAATATTACACGTTTTTTTAGATAAACCAGGGATTAAAAGGGGCACATCTCCTCCCCCAGGGCCACACGAGATTCTCTGTGCCGCTGATGTGTCCTACCCTCTTCCTCGTTTGTTCTACCTTACCGTAGCATTCCTGGGCACCGGCTGGCGATCTTCCTGTCCCTAAAACCACCTTCCCTCCTGTTGTTTGCTCTGAAATCCCTCTTTGTAGCATTACCCGCACATTAATGAGGCCTGGTCTCCTCTCATCTAGCACGTCATTTTGTCATTGTCTGCCTTGTATTCTCTCGCGCCTGTCCTGCCCTCTTCCTCGTGTGACTTGCTCCACTTTCATCCGCCGTACCCTTCCACTGCCTTACCAAAAAATACTTTTATTCTTCCCTGCCCTTTCCCTCCTGTAACCTCCCATCCCTTCGTCCACTCTGTCCTGCCGTCCTTCTTCCATTTTGTATGCCCTCTTTTCATCCAACAGGCCATGTGGTGCACCTGGCCTGGTGGATCCTATTTCCTCTCATGCACCCTGAAATTATTTTTTTCCTACACCCTTGCCCATTTAATCTGCCCTTAACATGTTTGATTTATCCTTCATCTCATCTTCTCTTTATATCTCCACTTTTCTCTCCTGTTGCGCCCCTTTTCTCCTGTCCTGCCCCTCCCGCTACCTGTCGTACCCTCACATTTGTGCACCTCGCATGTTCTTCCACTTCTGCTTTCATTCCGTGTCACTCGGGTACACTGTTCTTTCGTTCATTGATATTTTGCACACATCTTTGCACATTTCTCTTCTCTTTTTTCTGTATCTTACCATCTGTTAGAAGACAGCGGGCCCTTTGTCGCTTAACATGTCACTGACAAGTTTGATTGTCCGCAAGTCTCAGTTACTCTTCGACGATGTCTAAGTTTTTAGACCTAAGATGTATTCATGCATAGATCATTCCATATTTGTATTGGAAATATTTTATTCTAAAACTCTGTGAGAAGTTAAAAAAATCTTCACGCAACAAAACTTCCGCTCAAAAGCTTATCAAACACGTTCAAAATGAGTGGTCCGTATGGAATACTATAGATAACATACACGGTTTCCACCGTTGAGAAACTACAAAACAAGCCAGACTCACACGTGGCCGCGGCTTTGAAGTGTATCACGCTGAGTCTTCTCGGTCATTGGAGTCTCTTCTGGTTTCCTGATGTCATTAAAGAGACAGAGCCGCCTTACGTGGCCTGCTTATTAATAGATCTTTCTGAGAAACATCCTTGCGTGCTTAAATGCAGGTCACCTTTGGTCGGGGTTCGAGGCCATGAGGTGAAACTTATTTCCCTTTGATATATCAGGGTCTGGTCAACTTTCTGGCTGTACAGTCATCTATAAGAAGTGTGTCAACAGGGGTCGCACTTACTATTCAGGCTGCATTCCCGCTGTATTAGAGGATCAGTTATGTGAGAACTGTCCTGCCAACTTTGCAGAATAGGAATTGAAGCTATCATAGCCGAGGGAATTGTGACTGGGCGGCTTTGTTCATCAAAAGCCTTGCCCACTGGGGAAATCTTTGGATAAGGGTCTTACAAATTTTCCAGCCGGAAATCTTCATGTCAGGTCATTAGCGGACGCAGGGGAGGCCATTCCGGCCATGCCCCCAAAGCGCTGGAGGGGGCCAAACTATCGTTTGGCCCCCAAACGCCGGATAAATTTTTGAAAAAGGTATTTACCCTAGGTCTGTAGAGCAAAAAATCTTCGCTCCCACCCCCCCCTCGCGAGAGCGATCATGTCCTTGGAGAGTTAGCTTATACTAGGTCTGTTGAGCACTGAAAAAAGGTGTTTACACTAGGTCTGTAGAGCAGAAAAATCTTCGCTTCCACCCCCCCCCACCCCAGGAGGAGAGGCAGACATGGGTTTAGCCCCCCCAAAACTCGGGTCTGCGTCCGCCCCTGTGTCAGGTAATCCCCGCCTATTCAGGAACGCATTCAGTGGCTTCACTGGGCTCTCGGTCATCTTACAAGGTGTCTTTTACCACCTGACCGTCATCAGCTAGAAAACGACGTCGTTCAGCGCCTCCTGAATGGGGTCTATTTCATTGAAATCCCTTGCCAACTATCAGTTAAAGGGAGTGTTCCACATTTATAATGGGATTTGGGCGGAAATAGAAGTCGTGAAGAGCGCATTGAGAAATTCCTTCTAGCATATTTCGCTTCACTGAAAGTCTTCTCGACCAAATTTCACTACAATTTCAAGTTCAAAATGAAGGCACCCGTATGCCGCGCACATGTGTAGGGGAGACCGGGGCTGGTTGCATCACGGGTTGAATGCATCAGGGGCTGTAACTAAAAAATATTTACTAGGTAACAGTTTAAGCGGGCCCACTAGAACCGCGCGCGCAATGTCTTTCCGGTGAAGAAACCAGCAAAAGTGGTCGGCCCATACCAGGTGAGGAGGCAAAAACACATTTTTTAGGGTGAAAGTATTTTTTGGTCTGTTACATTACGCTTTAAATGAAATACAAGATAACATGCACGCTGGTCATAAGCCTGGCAGGTTAAAGCGTGTTTCTCCAGTCTTCACTTGAGGCAAAGACTTTTGGCGGGACGTCTTGGCTTGTGCAATATTTGGCGCCACGATTGATTCAGAGCAGGGACGGGGCAAGACGAATCATTTTTCGCGGGGCAGGTTGAAACATTGTTGCAGCCTACCCCGGCGCTTAGTTTTGTTTATGGGAAAATTGAATAGTCATAAGGATGTATTATTGAAATAATTATTGGCATGGGCGTCGAAAGTGGGGGAGGAGCGAGTCACGTTCGAGAAGCAGGTGCTAGGGTAGAGTGGGGTAACGCGCCCACCTGGGTAAGACGCCTACTACCGTCTACAGGCTGATGTGGGAACTGGACCCTCCATCTAGTATTTTTTCTGGTAGCGGTCTTTCTGATCGGGTCCTGAGCGTGTTTGGATGCGCCTAGTCTGCTCCAGTAATTTTCAGCAAACATTTGTTGTTTTTTGCCCCTCCGGATATAAAAACAAGCTATCTTAAAGTTGCGATTGTACTGTATGCGTTTTAGACGCGCTCACGGCAATTTGTGAGGTCAAAACAGCTAGCTTGTGCGGCATTTTGACAGCCACTATGCGGCATAGGAACGCCGCAGAATTGAGTAATATTTGTTGCAACGCTGCCGTTGCTACGTGGGTAAGACGCCCATGTGTAGTGCGGGGTAAGATGCCCCAGGCGCCTTGCCCCAATATTTGGTAGGCATTTTACCCCAATGGATAAGTGTGTATTTTGGATAGGTAGGACATGGAGGTAGGACTGCTATCGCTATTACCACCATCACGACCACTACTGGTCGTGATGACAAAGTACGTTGGGTTAGAAAAAATCACCGTAACAGAAGACATTGAGTTCCAAATATTAGTTCCTATAGCACACAGGAAAGTTTTCGCGTTTGCTCTCATTTGGTCATCTTGAGGGGTGGTATTAAATCACTGACGGAACCAAAGGGGCTAAAGGGGCCGTGGTCCCCACCAAAGCCTAAAAAAGTATATTTTCCCCCTCAAGTCCAAATTTTGGCCGTTTTTTTAAATGCTACGTTTTCGAGATTTCTTCTTGATTTACCCCCCCCCCAAAGGTTGGTTTGGCCCCTACAAAAGTTTCTCCTGGATCCGCCGATGTAAAAAAATACCTTCTTTCGTCATGGATCTGCTCGAAGCACTGTTTGCATATAGCGATCCCGAACCATTATCGTCGTTACATAATTTTTTCAGATTATACATACCCATCCTCATCCTACCTTGACATCCTGTTCTAGAATATGGGAAGACATACCGAAGAAGAACCACTTGCAGGCAGAATGAACCGGAGGCGCTTTAAGGTGCTTTGCACCCCTAAAATATGTTGGGGCTCTATCTTAAATTGCTTTTGCGTTTTCCGTTAATGGGTAAAAAAGCCTATCTGCTTATTTTTGTTGTATCGGGCTTTAATGCCTCGAATAACTTGCCCACTTTGTCACAACATTATCGTAAAGCGTAATCACAACAATGCCCCCTTGTTGATGTAACGAGATACACTATGCGCTGGGTGTTATATGACGGCGTTTTACCCCGGTTAGGGCGTTTTACCCCGCTATGGGGGTAAAACGCCTTTTTAATGGTCTCAAGAAAAAACAAATTTCGCACACTTCGCATAATGTTAGAGTCTCAAATTTCTATCCGAGTGTAGATAGAAGATCACAGAACTTAACGAAGAAAACATGAGGCAATTCCATCCACGCAGGATTGGTACAAACACATTCTCCCTCAACGTATGCGTCTTACCCCACTCTACGGGTAGAGTGGGGTAACGCGCCCACCTGGGTAAGACGCCTACTAGCATCTACAGACTGATGTAGGAACTGGAGCCTACATCTATTATTATTTTCTGGTCACGATCTGTCTGATCGGGTCCTGAGCGTGTTTGGACGCGCCTGGTCTGCTCCGGTAATTTTCAACAAACATTTGTTGTTTTTTGCCTTTCTGGATATAATAACAAGCTATCTTAAAGTTGCGATTGTACTGTATGTGATTTAGATGCACTCACGGCAATTTGTGAGGTTGAAACAGAGAGTTTGTGCGACATTTTGACAGAAACTATGCGGCATGGAAACGCCGCAGAATTGAGTAATATTTGTTGCGACGCTGCCGTTGCTACGTGGGTAAGACGCCCATGTAGTGCGGGGTAAGACGCCTGGGGCGTCTTACCCCAAAATTTGGTAGGCGATTTACCCCAATGGATAAGTGTGTCCTTAGGATAGGTAGGACATGGAGGTAAGGCTGCTATCGCTATTACCACAATCACGACCATCACTGGTCGTGATGGCGAAGTACGTTGGGTTAGAAACAAATCACCGTAACCGAAGACATTGAGTTTCAAATATTAGTTCCTATAGCACACAGGAAAGTTTTCGCGTTTGCTCTCATTTGGTCATCTTGAGGGGTGGTCTTAAATCACTGACGGATCCAAAGGGGCTAAAGGGGCCGTGGCCCCCACCAAAGCCTAAAAAAAGTATATTGTCCCCCTCAAGACCAAATTTTGGCCGTTTTTTAACTACTATGTTTTCGAGATTTCTTCTTGATTCCCCCCCAAACGTTGGTTTGGTCCCTAGAAAAGTTGCTCCTGGATCCGCCGATGTATTAAATACCTACCTTCGTCATGGATCTGCTCGAAGCACTGTTTGCATATAGCGATCCCGAACTATCATCGTCGTTAAATAAATTTTCCAGATTATACATACCCATCCTCATCCTACCTGGATATCCTGTTCCAGAATTTGGGAAGACATACCGAAGAAGAACCACTTGCGGGTAGAATGAACCGGAGGCGCTTTAAAGTGCTTTGCGCCCCCTAAAATATGTTGGGGCTCTATCTTAAATTGCTTTCGCGTTTTCCGTTAATAGGTAAAAAGCCTACCTGCTTATTTTTGCTCTGGCGGGCTTTAATGCCTCGAATGACTTGCCCACTTTGCCACAAAATTATCGTAAAGCGTAATTACAACAATGTTCCCACGTGTTCATGTAACGAGATACAGTATGCGCTGGGTGTTATACGACGGCGTTTTACCCCTAGGGCGTTTTACCCCGCTATCGGGGTAAAACGCCTTTTTACATGGTCTCAAGAAAAAACAAATTTCGCACACTTCGCATAATGTTAGAGTCTCAAATTTCTATCCGAGTGTAGACAGAAGATGACAGAACTTAACGAAGAAAACATGAGGTAATTCCATCCACGCAGGATTGGTACAGACACATTCTCCCTTAACGTATGCGTCTTACCCCACTCTACCCTAAACTTTCAACGGCCGGTTGCGGGCTTCTAATCCAATATTCGTAATCAGCACCTAAAAAGCATCTAAGTAAACGTGGAGACAAAAGGTTCTGAAAACGTTTTGCAAAACCGACCAGTCTAGTGGGTGCGTACACATACGTATTGCAAGGTCCTGCGATACGGACTTTTACATTTATTTTGAAATTGCTCGGAAATCACGAATGTATGAGCCTTTAATAAATGCTTCAGTACTTCTACTACAGTAGTTCACACACTTAACACACGCATTGACGGGGGTCTGAGCCACCTTCGCTTTGACGAGGGGGCGGGTAACCGCCCCCCCTAAGATCTCGAGAACTACGCTAGTTAGCGAAAAACGGTAAACGGCGTTGGGTAGCCCATCCACTTCTCCATCGAAAATATTTGAACCATTTTTTTGTCAGGTCACATTTAAGGTCACGAGAGGTCAACACATGCCGTCATAGGGATAACATGGAAATTAAGTTTTTCGGCCATTACATCTGAACAAGTAAAGATAGAGCAAAACGACTTGAACTCTATTAATGCTCGCAGCAAGCCGAATCGAATGATATATAATATTTCCGTGCTAGGTCAAATCAAGGATTTGACCTTACCTGAGGTCAGGTCAGGGTCAAATTACATAAAATGCATATCATTAGAACTGCAAAGACAAGGCGAGTCTAATGCACCTAAAATAAACACTCTATCACCATTCGTTACTCAGTTATTCAGTAAAAACCATTTTTCCCATGTATTTCCAATGGGGAGGTCATGCCTCGTACCTGACCTTAGGTAATCGATATCAAAAATACCGGAACATATTTTAGAGAACTCGGTGGGCCCATTATGTGATATGAATTTCAATCGGATAAGTTCATTCTGCTCCAACTTATGCTATCTTAAACTTTTTTATATAAATCACTTGACCTGTACTGGTGACCTGACCTGAGATGACCTAGCCGTAAAATTTGCACAGAAGTTGTAAAAATGATGAGGGAATGGTATGCCAAGTACGGCGGCGCTACGCGCCGCCGTTTTTCTGCTACCTCCGAAAAACCCGAGGGGGGGGGGTACCCGCCCCCGTCGATGCGCGTGTTAAGAGGCTACTGTAATGTGGGTGCCTCGTAGAAGAAGATATTTTTGCGTTATTTCATACTTCTATATTTCGTTAGTTATTTGTATGAAAAAAGGAAGCATGTGTTATTACTGATCAAAGGTAAATAGCCCCGAGGCGGGTCTGTCCCGCAAACCACTACCACCTTGAAATATCACTGTTGCAAAGGGTTTTCCACTCTGTCTCTTTTTTACACACGTGCAGGCATTGATGAATCATTTACATGGTGAGGTTTTATGGAATTTGAAGCAGAAGACATCGGTAGACTGGGATCAGTGGTGACTGCCGCGGTCGCATTCAGAACCAGCTCCCAGGGCGTTCAGTTTCCGGGCAATTTCCGAATGGAGCACAGCCCCTGAAGCTGCTAAATCGGAAGATCAGTACATACATGTCGAACGCAGCGGCGAAACGTCACCGAGAACTGACGTGTTTTACACGGCGGATTCGGTTCATATATGTCGAAGGCAGCGGCGAGATGTCTCGGGAATTGAAAGATCTTACGTCAGCTTGAACAATTTTGTGGTCGTTCACTGGTTTTAAATGTTTTTATTCTTAATGTTGTGCATTTAATGTCGCTTTTTTCGTTATTTCTTACATGAAGTCTTTCATAGCTGTATTGAAGTTTATAATAAAACCCACCTCATGGAGAGTAAGGATGGCCAAATATATAAATAAATGGTACGGCTTCGACGGACGCTAATGTCCTGAGGCCAAGCAACGTTTAAGGCTAGCCGCGATATATGGCAAGAGCGATTACTGTGGGGGACCCGCGGATACAAATATTTTTCTCGTCTTTTAACAGGTTTTATGTGTGCGTGTGTGAATACATATGACTTGAGCAGGAATGAATATTTGAAGTTTGACCTATTTAGGTCAAAGTTCAAATACGGGTCAAGGCCCGCTTCAGAGCCTTTTCAAAGTGGCGAACATTTGTCTGCCATTGGTGCTAATATGGCCACAAAAAACTTTGTTAAAACCAAAACTAACCTCGGTTTAATTGAAGCAAGTTCAGTAAAAAATATAGCATTTAATGATCCCCAGATCTGACATCAAGCGTTACTCCAGACCGAGAATCGATGACATTCTTTCATTTCATCCTACACAGAACTCCATCGGATTCTGAGAGGTCAGGTACAAAAATGTAATCTCCGGATCAATTCAACGCGGAATTGCCCGCATACGTCATCATGTCTCAAGAGTCCTCATGTCACCCCTCTCTAGTGCGGTCCGACCCACACTGGAGGGGGGCTGGCACTAATGCGCACTGGAGAGGGTCTGGCACTAATGCGCACTGGAGGGGTTCTGGCACTAATGCGCACTGGAGAGGGGTCTGGCACTAATGCGCACTGGAGGGGGATCTCGAAACTAAGAGGCGTAGAAAAACGCCGGTTGGAGGGTGAGTGAGGTGAGTGATCTACATCGTGACCAATTTCCATTGACCTGGGTCAATATCTTCAAGGTCAAAGGATGTCATAAAGGTCAAATATTGCCATGCTGGGGAGCTATTGGAAAATGTCATGATTATGCGGGAAATTGACGGATTGAAGCTAAAGACGGAACACGGTCATAGAGAGAAGGTTACAAAGAATCTTTCCTACAATTCTAGGGTCTAGGTCATTGACCTCGGAGGTCACAGTGTGGTATTCTACCTATAATGTGCACTATGACTAGCACTATAGTCACTTGACCTTGACATTTACATTGAGGTACCTTAACTATGATGTCGTAGCATAATATACGTCTGACCGGGTAACGGCATTTGACCGGAAGCACTGGGGTCAATGACCTTGAAAGTGCAGATATGACCTTGATCCGTGACCTTTGAACTTACCTGGATATTCATGTGAGGTGACCTCGACATATCATCCCGGTTATATGGCGTTATGACGTCACCACTCAGTCTCCAATGCAATTGAACTGGTCCGACCGCGCGATTACGGCGATCTCAAAATGCAGGTCTGACTTTGAAAGCCTATAAGTCAAAAAATTTCAACAGATGTTCAAAAATTTTCACCAATCGACGCGCTATTAAATTCTGTCAACTGTGACCGAGTATCGTTTTTCGGCTACGAGCGGTTCTCCGGCTACCTCGGAAAAACAGGTGGGGGCCTCCGAGGCCTCCGTCCAGTGCGCGTGTTAAACGGCGCCGCCATTCAACGGTGCACAGCTGCACGGGAAAGCCATCAACGAGAACGATACACACATGTAACAACCAGAGTTTACTCGCATATAACCTTATCAGTAACAGGAAATAGAGATTCGTGTTTGCCTCCCATACAAACAGGTTTAAATGAAACAATCTTGTTTCATGACTAAATATAAGCACAAACACCTTATACACAAATACGAGCTTCACAGTTGATAAAACATTATACGGTCAATAATATGCATATACAACTTGCCCATCTCTACACTTCAGTGTCATTCCTTCTTATTCAATCAAATTCATAGAGACAAAGACATCCAGAAGGTCAAAGTCATTCAATCCAATTCATAACCCAAAACTTCTTACGAGCTTGACGCCATTTGGCCTGCGAGTTCGACAGAAAACATGACCCTGCAAGTGTGTTGAATAGAGCATCCAAATACTCCATAACCCATACATTTCAACATTCTTATTTTCCATTCAACAACATGGGGTGCTTAAATTGGGTACAAGACTCCTTCATTCACCCACACATGTGTTATTTATGTGTGTTTATGAAGCCCGGCCTGGTAAGTCTACAAGTAGATTCCATAAAATTATGAGCTTGACCACGGTCACGCATGTTTTCAGCTGTCACAAACCTCTAAAACAAGTGCACTGGAAACTGTGCCTGCTCATAAGCCTGACCATGCACTTCGGATTCAACTCCACAATCACTGATGTTTGCTCTTTATCGGTGTGTCATAATCTAAGCATATTTCTATCAGTACCCATGTTAAAAACTTACGCTTGATATCACGGGTAACCTCCCAACGAAGCCGTTCAAACAGGTAGACAGTTTTCTTATCGCCTGCAATAGCACGGATACAAATACCGAATCAAATTTAGCACACCGAGTGGTTGTTCTATCACATTCAAACAAATTGTTCGGTAATTTCTCAAGTTCCCAGTTGCGACCCAGCCCATTTTGGCGCGCGAGTACATTTCATTGGGTTTTCTGGAAATGGGTTTGTACTGGCGCGGATGACATTCCCTTTCGCTTCTGTCGCTCGCTAGGGAACGAGGAAGTCCCGGTTTGCGAACGCGGCTAACAGCCACAGCGGCGCCACCGTTTTTGTTTCTGTCATACCACTGTGACGCCGAGTTCCAGGTGACTGGTTTGTGGCCGAGCTGTCACGTACTCGGGAAAGTCCTCTGGCACGCACTGGGGGTCGAAGTACGCACCCATCTGAAAAACAAGCTTTCATCAGAACTGGCTAGTGATCTGGTCATTGGCTTCTACTATTTTTCCGGGCTCTACTATTTGTCCGGGTTTCAGGGAAAGATGTTAAAACAAAAATAATTATATCTATGTGCTCGGCAGTTTTTACCCTCTGCATGCTGAGAACGCAAGGTCGTAAGCGTGGTCGATGCGGTAAAACACAGTTCTCCCAGCATGTGGGGGGGTATACCGAGCCATGGCTGGCCGATGATGGCACTGTAATCACTACCGCAGGCCCACGCACGCCGCCCAGATAGCGTCAAGACCCAATCCGTTGTATCGACCCACCGTGCCTCCACCTATCTCAGCCTCGACACACACCCAGAGTTGGCTCCCTGCAGACGGTTACCGACTGGGCGCTAATAAAAGATGAGGCTGCACGCCATTACGACATGGGCAAACAAGCTAGACTCCTGCCCTTGTGTCTGAAAACCTTTCTGTTCATTCTGCCTGAATCTTCCTCACTCATTTCTTTTTCGTTGTACTCGATTTTCTCTCCGCTCCGCTCCCGCTCCTCCCGCTCCCGCTCCCGCTCCCGCTCCGCTCCCTCTCTCTCTCTCTCTCTCTCTCTCTCTCTCTCTCTCTCCTCTCTCTCTCTCTCTCTCTCTCTCTCTCTCTCTCTCTCTCTCTCTCTCTCTCTCTCTCTCTCTCTCTCTCTCTCTCTCTCTCTCTCTCACCCTGGACGGCAACTGGGTGTATTTGGCCGCTCGGCAGACCATGCCACGGTCGCATGGGCACCAGAACGTGTAGACCGAGTAGCCGTTGATGCGACGCAGACGCTGTCCTGGAGCGCAGTAATCACCTGCCGCCGAGGCGCACCACGTCGTCAGGTCGAGAGCATACCATGCCGCAGCGCCTCATTAGCCATGGCCGGTCGCGGACCAAATGGTGCCGCTGAGGGAACTGGGAACTGCGCGGGGGCGAATAGGTTCAGTCTCGGTCGCAACCAGCCATTTCGGAACGACGGGCATTATAGATAATGGTGTTATAACCACCAGAGTTTGGAATTAGTTTGAGACCTCGTTGAACATTATAGAGGTGCTTTACAGCAGCGGATACGAAGGGGGCTAGGCATAGACGGCGGAACTAGGAGGGGGGGCTATGGGCAGCGTGCATTTCCCATCCTTTAAATGAGAAATTTTAACACTAAATCTCTCGCGTTGACTGGAAAGAAATGGGTTGAAAAGTCTTCTTCACTAAATAGAGCAGATATAGGAGCGCATATTTGCCGTTGATACCTGTAACGTTAATTACTCGCCACACTTTCAAAAAGCTCCAGGAAAAAAACGACCAAAACATCTCTAAAAATCTTGAAAGTCTCAAATGAAAAAGAAATCCTGAACATGTATTGTTTACATGCCCAATCCATCCCCGTATCATTTGAAACAAGAAAATGATAGTGAACGCCGAAATTAATCATTGTAGGTCACCATGTCTTGACGAAATCGGAGATTCGCACGATTTTCTTCAAGATAAAACTCTGAAATCGTAAGTCTAAGGAGAGAAATAATCTCAGATCATGACTCTACGTTCCTCACAAACTAATGGACGCAATTGGGACGAAATATGTGACTATGCTATGCAGAGGCCCGTGGTTGATCTGTGCTGGAGCGCCCAGGGGCTTGAGCCTCCCCCACCATTGCCTCGGATCAGTCTCCGGCTAAGCATTTAATAAAGACACTCTGACATTTAGGGGGGCATAAGCACCATAGCCCCCCTGTCTGTATCCGCCACTGGTCGCATCCATCCCAACAGTTGCTTATCAGGAAAGTCGTGGTAGAAAACTAAATAAATGATCAAAACATATCGATGATGCAGGTACAAACACGTACTGCAGATCGTCTCAATGTCGACTTCAAAAAATGAGTTTTATGTTTTTATCTTCTGAAATTTGTCATCAGCCACATGCACCTTGTTGCCAGACATCTCTCACAGGTTAGGTCTAATACCTGTCTGCGCCTGGGCGGCTCCCGGATAAAAAACAGGTGGTAAAAAGCCGCCAGAGGACAAGATTAGCGCCCACGCCGTGCTGGCTAGTTCCCTGGCCACGAAGCACAATTTGCGTGCTCCAATCACTTCAACAATTTAGCTCTCAGCCAAAATTGTATGTAACTTTTAGTCTCACGCGTCAGAAAATCACATTCCTAACGAGGGAAAGAGTAATTCTATGAACATGTCCGAAATGTGTAGCAGAAACGTGTGGTGAGACCAGACGGGAGCTAACAAGGTTGGGGTCAGAGCCGCATACCAGCCCGCTAAGCAATACCCTGTCTCCCAGAGACGGATCCAGGGAACAAGAGGGGGGGACTTGCTCCCGCTTCCCAATCGCCTCCCGGAGCCCTTTGAAATAGTCATGGACACCCTGAAAGATCGCTTTCCCCCTAACCAGGATCCAAGTATCGGCACCCCCAACGATAGGGTTCTGCGCCCACCTGATATATATTTTCCGTCCAAAAGCAGCGCCCATTAATATGTATGCTCCCCCAACCATGTAACCCCTCCGATCGGAAATCTTGGAGTCGACTATGCTGCCTCCCACGGACTGCGTAGCAACAGCCAAGAGGGGAAGTCTGTGATTGACGTCCCGTTCCTGAGGCCAGTCTGACCCCCTTCGGCTTCAGCAGGCACGTGCACAGGATAGTAGTGCGTGGGAAATAGGGTTTCTAGTTTTTTATTCAGCACATTTACTAATCAAGTTCATCGGCATTGTACATGACCACTTGCACACTTACATTCCTCAACTAGGGATGTCACTGACCTGATGCAAGCCAAGTCAATCTATACCAGCTCAGGGGGCCCCAAGGATAGCCCAGGGGAACAAGAACAGCTCAGGGGGGCAGACCAGCTAAGGGAGTCCCAAGACCAAATCAGTGCACCCACCAAATAGTTGGGCCTTAAGACTAGTTTAGAATGTCCGGCTAGCTCCGGGGGTCCAAAGACTAGCTCAGGGGACTTCCAACAGGATAGTGGGCCCCAGGACCACTTCACAGGTTCCAGACAAACTTAACAGCTGCGGACAAGCTCAAAGGGGCCCTGAACAGCTCACGGTTCATGATATCTGGGACTGCTGTTTCACGATTCATCTTATTTTTCACGTCGTGTATCAAAAAGTATTTCATTACTCTTGGAGGGTCCACTGTCCAAAAGGGGGAGACATGAGGCTCCCCACGCAGTTGGCCTCCTACTTTAGAAAGCGGGGGCACTGGCTCTCCATCTCTATACTTCGCTGGCTAGGTAGGTCCATGGAATGAGAGGAAGTGCAACACACCGTTTGTTTATTGTATTAGGGCCACTCCCATCAGGCACAACCGCCCAATTACACGGATCATTGGCGTGTGTGTAGGGGGTCCTCTCCATCGGGTCAGATCGAACATGGAAGGCAGTTTCCCGCCGGGGGATTAACCACACGGTAATCCGTGCTGTCCGATCTGAAGACGGGCAATGAAGTCACTAGGCCCCCCGGCCCACCGAAGGCCCCTGTTTCAAAGGTAAGCGCGGTATGCGGCGTGCTTGCACTGACCCAGTTTGGGAATGGGCTGACAACGGCCCACAGGTCTTCCGTGCTGTAGTCCAGTCATCAGGCAGCAGCCGCGCGGGAACGACGGCGACACGCAGTCGTCGTTGTCCTTGCACTTGGCGCCATCTTTCAGCGGAAATAGAAAGCTCTGGAACGGCAAATCACCGGTGATGACACTGTGCCCGGTGAGAAACTTAGAGCTATACCAAACCTCATAGCCCTTGTCGGCCGTTGCCGACAAGTGCGTCGCTACGTATTTTCGAGCGAGGAGTAAGCGATAAAGTCCTAGGCCCATATGACCCTATATTCTGCCCGCTGGATATCGAAATGCAATAATTTTTCCGCATTCAACAACGGTGCAGTCAATGACAACAGCGGAAAGGAACGTTTTCGTCCTAAAACTAGACATTTCCAGCGGCATACTCCCGGCATGTCCACCATTTTACGAGGGACGGGCCTCCTGCCTATAGGAGTCAAAAGCGGGGGACCGGAGACGTGTCCCTTGTAGCTCGTGGATCAGGACAGGACGTCCCTCAAAATTTGGGCTCGACCTAGGTTTTATTTGCATGTTCTCCCTACTACTTGCGTAGACCTACTTTAATATGTTGGAGATGTGCACCGTCGTTAGCATTATCAGAGACATCCAATATTCTCCAAGTTTGCCTCCCACTCTCACCCCCCGTCATCTCCAGTCGTAGGTCCATCCCCTCCCCCCGCCCTATGAAAATTCTGTGGTAACGTTCCCTGTCCTTACGCCCCCTCACCGTGGTCACGCCCCTAACGACATCCACACCTAGACAAGAAATACAATAATTTAGAATGCATTTAAAATTAAATTCGTGACAACCATGGGCGTCGATAGTGGGGATGGAGTGACGCATTGCCCCAACTCACGGATGAAGGGAGAAGTCTCCCCTCCCATTTTGAGACTCGACCCAGGCTTTTCGCATTTTTCCGCATTATATGCGTGGACCCACATAAATGTGTTGATAAAGTGTATGGTGGTTAGCGTTTTCAGAGACAGCAAAATGCTCAAAATTCTACTCCCTCCCCTCCCCGGCCCCCAGATATTATCTCTTGGACTCTCGGGGGTCCATCCCCTATTAAAATTCCGTGGGGACATGCCTGGTGACAATTTTATATATGGAGGTGATTAGCTGTATTGATAAAACTATCAAATTTAGAAATGGTGAAATAAGTCATTGCCCTAAAATAATAATACAGCAGCTAGAATCCTCAACAGAACCTAAGAACCATCCTTTTAGCATATATATATATATATATATATATATATATATATATATATATATATATATATATATATATATATAAGCATCCCTACATACAAATGCTGACTTGAAAGGAGGCACTTCAGCGTTCGAGTGGAACATATAACTAATGCTCCATTTCGGAGCAATGGCAATCACGTCCTTGCTATATCTGCAGGAAAAGAGAGGACTTCAAGTGTAATGGTCGTCCCGTGCAGAAATGCAGAACTATTACAAGAGACATTTTGGTACCGGTGAGGTGAGAGCCGTTATAAAACTGTTTCCTTCAAGCATCTCGATACTTTGACATGGGCTGATGCCGCAGTTTCACTCACGTGCACGCAGGAGGGCAGCGCCACCAGCAGGCAGAGCGTCGCTGGGCTGGAGAGCATGCCAGCCAACCACCACTCCAGCTGCCGAGGTCGGCCCACAGCTCCAACCGCCGAGGTCGGCCCACAGCTCCAACCGCCGAGGTCGGCTCACCGCTCCAACCACCGAGGTCGGCCCACAGTTCCGGTGGCCGAGGTAGTGGCCGAAGTCGGTCTACCGCTCCATACGCCGAGGTCGGCCCATCGCTCACATCTTCGGCCCAGGTTTCAGTCTTGCTGCATCTGGAACAATATGTCTTGTGAGATAGTGATAGTGAAAGTGCAACGCTGTATACCGGCGTCAAACTACCAATTAAAGATGTCATTTTCATCATTGCACTAAATGGTCCCCAATATGTACTTTTACCTTTTATTTCCAGCAGAGACAGGGAACTGCCCAGTTTCTTCCCTGGGTAAAGGAGCGGAGGCCTATGAGCGGTGTGGGCCAGGGGGCCGTGTCTCGCTCCCAATACTCTGGCTGGGAGGAGGCTCAGCCTATAGAGCTGCTCCCTCCCCCAACATTTTGAGGCACACTGGTGGATCCCGAGAGGGGTGGGCAAACTGGGTAACTGCCCCAACCCCGCGATTTTTTCCGATTTTCTTTTAAAAATATTTTAACCGATTTCGTGCCACGTTGCGCAACCACCCCCCCTCCCCACCGTTGGTCTAGATCCGACCCTGTTGATGCATTAATAAGAAAAGTGTACATAAATAAGAAGTGGACATAAGTAAGAAGTGTATATAAATAAGAAAAGTGTACATAAATAAGAAAAGTGTACAGATCTATTTTCAATATTTCAATATTATGCAGAATCCAATCTAGGAAAGGTATTTCCTGTTTTCACAGAAAGCCTTAGCTCTCTGAAATAAAGACAAACTCACCGAGGTGACTACAGAAACTTCAAATACATCCTGAACTCGTTAGCTATACCAGACTGAAGGGAGAAAAACATGACCCTTCACCGCCTGGGGGTTCCGATCGGACCCCCCTCGGTTTTTCAAGAATGATTACGAGCCTATATAAATGAGACGCGCGTCGCTTTGCAAGCTTGTAGGGTGATCAGTTTGACAACCCATGTAAAAAAATTTGACATCAGGGACAAAACCAGGGTGTACCTCGGCTTCTAGAAAATCAAGTTTCTAGTTTCTATCAAGTTATCAAGTTTCTAAATATAATGCAAAAGCTCTTTAAACCAAAAATTTGCATGCAGCCACCATGCAGAGGTCAGTTCAATACCGAAGTCATCCAAGGTCACGGTTTTTTTAAACGTGTGTGACTATAGCTTGTGAGCGAAACAAGGTAAAGTCATAAATTTGGTATCATAGTAATGAACATGACCCAAGGCTTCCAACGATATGCATCATGACCTTAGAAGGTCATTATTTGACTTTGACCTAAGGTCAAGCTCATGCCGCACATCATTCGAATCCTTGGGTAAAAGTAAACATGTGAACGTATTTCATTTTGTTCTAGGTCTAATAGTTCCCGACCCATAATGGGTTTCTTAAATGGGTCTGAATTTGGCCCACTGTGACGTCGCGGGTCACCGGATATGATTTAAACTCGGCTCCAGAGAAGAAAGTGGTAAGTTCCTTTCAGCGCTGTTTCATTTTTCTGGATCACTTTCGGTTCCCAAGATCGTAGGGGGTCTGATCGGACCCCCAGGCGTTGCAGAGGTGTGTACGAAGAGCCTAGGCGGTGCCGGGTTGTCTTCACAGCAGCCCGCCCTGAGAGTCTTCTGCAGGGTTAGGGCCGGATACATGCTCCACTGGCGTAACCTCTTTCAAACGGTTTATAGGCGATGATCGGATATACCATTTGCCTGTACCCTAGGAGTCATCAATGGTTAACCAAGGATAAACAGGCTTGTAAAGCTCACAAGAGTTCACTGAAGATCGCAGGAAGTTAACAGAGGTCATAAAATGTATCACATTTAACCTATAGAGGTCTGAGGAAGCACAGCCCAAATCGGCCTAACGCACTTCCGGAAATGACACCACAGCTCGGTGGATTGGTAAGACCCTCACATCATGTTTTTAAGATGCAAAATGAACGCCCATAGTCTATACAAAGCGGTACGAGTCGTGATATTTCCAGGTCAAATCTGAAACCCTTCAGAGGATGGGAGTTGCAAAAACCCCGATGTAGGGACAAGAGTTGGTGATCAGGTTTGTCTTGTTCAAAGTATTTCTGGAGATAGACAGCTATCATCTCACACATGCTGTCCTAAACATCTAAATGTGACGCACTCCACTTCAACAGGTATTGAAATCACTCCCTGATCTCGTTTGCACACCACGTGCAAATCTCACTCCATAACAACGTCGCATGCCAACCTAACGATCATCTGCATATCCCCTGCATGCCACATACTCCCCAGACTACAACATAAACCTCCTGTTGCACGACCACCCAGCTAGCCGGCTGCGTCCCTTCTCGGACATCTCATCTCCCACGAAGTCGCCCCTTTCCCTGCCATCCCACTGCGGTGTCGGGGGAGCAGCAGAGCCGTTTTTGCCGTGGCCGGCGGTAGGAAGGGGTCTGCGTCTGACAGGAAGTCGGCGTCACCCGATCCCAAGCAGACCGGCAACACGGCCTGTTTTTGCACCGCCTCCCCTGCAGGGGGGATGTTCGCACAGCCATCGCCTGTGCCGTCCGTGATAGCTGCCAAAAAACGGCACTCGTCTGGCGAACGTCCAAAGGTCGCAGTGCCTCTCAGTATCCTGTAAATAAATCACAAATCGTGACGCTGGAGTGCCCCCCCTCCCAACATTGGAGCATGGGAGCATGTGAAAGGCAGGTGCACCGACTGTCCCGCAAGGGTGTCAATTTGTGAAAACATGTCGTGTAGGTACCTAGGGTCTGTGCCAGCGCATCCTCAGAAAAATATGAGATAATTTAAGAGTACGTCAGAGCAGGTACGAAAATCGGTGTTCCCTGTGGAACGAACGGGGAGGAGGTATCAGCCGATTGCGGCTGATCGGCGCCAATATGGCGGGCGAAGCAAAGGTTATGATTTATACATTTAAAGGGAGATACGCGAAAAATCATTGTGGTCTTTACTATTTGAAAAAATATTGATTACGAAACTGTAAATTATTTTGTAATTTCGGCAAAATTGGGAGGACTAACAATTATTGAAATATGTTAACGATACCGATAAAATGCTGACACTGCTTCATCTCCGTTTACAAAATCTATTTCAAGTTTAAAAGTAATTATTTGATGATAAATGTATGTTCTCTGTATTTGTATTGAATTAATTTACATAGCGTCTAAAAACTAAAAATGAGTGAGTCTGCCTAAAATGGAACATAAGATAATTACAAGTCTTCAGTCGCTTCGTACCTGGGTCTTCAATCGTTTTACAAAATTCCAGGATGACGAAACTTTGCGTCAGATAGGTCACGTGACAGATATGGGAATTCCAGGCTTCTGATTGGTCAATTGTGATTTCTTCAAAGTCTTATAATTCCGTTTTAAAAGAGTTTTAGAATGTAGCTTTTTAAATATTTTTTGTAGTGGTTCCCAAGTTCTATATCTCCGTTTAGGACAGATATGACCTAGTTCTCAGAAATTGATGGTCATAGCGAGGCTACGTCATTTATCCGATAGTAGAATTATCGATAAGTCGTTAGAAATGTTGACGAATGCCAGTCTAAGGCATTTGCGGGCCGAATTCGCAAAAATGGAATATGACTTTGAAACAACTTTTGTGACCTTTGATCTAGCAATACATTTTTGGCGTATGTCCCTAATGGAAGTCATACAATGAAAGCGAAATCAAAACTTTAAACTAACCACAACGTTGTCTCTACTGATAAATGATTTTTGAGTTTATCAATTGAAACTCGTGCACCAGAATTATGCTAATCTGCTCAAAAAACGCCTTTCGTTTGAGAGGAGGTTAGATTATGTTTAAGATGAGCTTGGAAGAGCTTTGAGAAAGTTTGAGGAGGCGCTGGAACGGGCAAGGGAGATTTAGAGGAGCTTTGAGGCGGTTAGAGCATGTTTGAGAATGCGTTTGAACATGTCAATGGTGTGACTGTGTGTATGTGTGGTGCAAATATGCAAAAGATGTCCCCAGGACAAGGGTTCAAAATAATGGCAGGCCTTGGTGAGCTGAAGTCATTACCGCTACTAGCCTTACATTTTTAATTGGGAAACCACTCTCCGCTATTCCACTACTTCACAATCGCTAGTTTTTTATAAAGCGTACTAAAATGCTACCAAAAATATTTTTCATTGTCCATGTAAATTACATTTCAAGAAACATTAACTCTCGCCCCGGTGGGGGTTGTTTGAACACCCCCGTCCCATCCCCATCTGGTTGTCCCCACGGCACGACAAAACGGCGGCGCGAAGCGCCGCTGTACTTGGGACCTTTTATCCCTTATCGATTCTGCAACCTCCCGCTTAATTCTAAGTTTGGGTCACCTCAGATCAGGTCACCAGTGCAGGTCAAGTGACCTCACCTCCAAAAATGTTTAAGGTGGCATAAGGAGGAAATGGATGAATCTATTGGATTGCAACCTATACCACATAATGGGCCCACCGAGTGCTACAAAAAGTATTCCGGAATTTTTAATATCGATGACGTAAGGTCAAATACGGATCATGACCTCTCCTTTGGAAATACATGGGGAAACACAGGAATTGGGCTGCATTTGTGTAGATAAAGCTGCGAATACCTTCATACTCTCCAAATCATAGTATCCTGGTTCCTTTCCAGGTTCATGTTGGAATTTTTGACCTGTGACCTCTGAGAGGTCATCTGGGCCTCCTTAAGCAGTTTTCAGACCAAGGTCAATAACTGCATGAAATGATGATACAGCTTTTATTTTGGTATAATTGCGTTTGGACTGATATAGCTAGTTTATTGATATGCATATTGACTCTGCTAGGTCAAAAAGTGACCTTGAACTGACCTGAGGTCAGGCCATTTTTTTGTTTTAACCTAGTATGGTCATATTATACATCATTCAATACGCCGTGACAAGAGGAAGCCAATGGTGCCTAACAAATCATTCTAACTCAACTCTGTTAGATGCTAGAGTCCAAAAACTCTTCTCAAAATGCCACATTCTTTGACCTGTCATGACCTCAATGTTGATCTCAGCCCAAAATTTCCTGAGCTATCCACCAGCGTTCACGTTTTTTCGCTATCCAGCATAGAAGCCGGGTTCGAGGGGGGTTCAAACACCCACCACCAGGGCGAAGGTGGCTCGGAGGCCCACCAAGGCGTGGGTTAATAAGGCACACACATATATATATATATATATATATATATATATATATATATATATATATATATATATATATATATATATATATATATATATATATATACATTGAAGAACTTATGTAGCGTACATCAGCCCAACCTATGCTATAAGAGACACATTACCATAATTATTCACCTCAAAGTAACTTTGACACATGCACGAACTCGGTGAAACTAAAAAGATATCTACATTTGCAAAAGAAAATTAGCCCCGCATAAACCAGGTCAAACGTAAAAATACAAAAGGGCATACGTGTTGAGAAATAATTTGGACGTATTTGCCTCAGTATTCAGTTCAAGCCAAACACTAGTCAAGATAGGCCAAAAGCATAATATCTACGAAGTATGATTAAAAGCAGGAGCATGGATGCATTCTGAGGATTTATGAAGATGTTATGAAACGTCAGAGCTAATTGTCAACCATAAATTCAATTAACTACCAATTTCAAAGACTCAGGCCAACTTGGCATATGATTGAGACTTTCTTACATTTATTTTTGTGACGTCCCCAGCAAGCACGCTACCCATTTGCAGGCAACCTCAATAGGGAAATGGAAGGAGAATTCTACCGCTCTCAAAATTCTGCCTTCGGTAACGACAGATAGGAGTGACTCCGGCAAAAATTACCTTCGCCGCGGCGCTGGTCCTCACGAAAAATACGATATTAAAACGAACAGAGACTGTATCTTAGATTGAGAAGGCGTCTGAAGGACACCAGTCGCGGGTTTAAAGATATCGAAATTCTTCCCACTGTCCCATAAGCGATATTGAAGTCGATACCTGATATATTTCTTCGCTGGCTCATTTTTATCATGGTCTAGGTGGTTTTATTTCCAAGTTGGTGTAAATCTGAGTGTTTTTTCTGATTTATTGACATTGTTTTTATGTAAAAATATGTTTGGAATCAAACAAATACTTTTGAAGAAGATATAACCTTCAGCCATCATCCTCCTATTATGCCGTCCCCATCGATCCCAGCTTACCTATACTAAATTGGTTCTGGAAGAGTCTCGACTGGTACTAGCATTAGGTTCCAGCACCGGGACGCGGATAAGTAACATAAAATACCCATCAAACAGTCAACCCCATTTAAGAAGCCATTTCCGCCCGCCAACACATGACACGGAACGTGCCTCACGCGCAGGAGTTCAGCCCACAATTCATAAAGTGTTAATTCATTTTATCCCCATTCCGGATAACCTCAGTGTCACTACCCACAATAGATTTACGTATGATCTTCTTTAAACAGCTTGTTCACACGCGCACTGGAGAGGGTGGGCCTCGGAGGCCCTCCACCTATTCTTTCAAGGTGGCTGGAAAACCGCTCGTAGCCGAAAAACGATACTGGGCCACATTTGAAAAGAATTTAACGGCGCGTCGGTTTGTGATTTTTTTAATCTGTTGAATTTTTTACTTGTAGGCTTTCAAAGTCAGATCTGCATTTTGACATCGCCACAATTGCGCAGTCACAACAGTTCGCTTGCATTGGAGACCGAGTGGTGATGTCATAACGCCATATGACCGAATTGATATGTCAAGGTCACCTCACATGAAGGTCAATGTCAATGTCAAAGGCCACAGGACAAGGTCATATCAGCACTTTTAAGGTCATTGACCCGGGTGTTTCTGATCAAATGGCGTTACCCGGTCTGACGTATATGGGTAGAGTGGGGTAAGACGCATACGTTAAGGGAGAATGTGTCTATACCAATCCTGCCTGGATGGAATTGCGTCATGTTTTCTTCGTTAAGTTCTGTGATCTTTGTCTACACTCGGATAGAAATCTGGGTCTCTAGAACTATGCGAAGTGTGCGAAATTTGTTTTTCTTGAGACCATGTAAAAGGCGTTTTGCCCCGATAGCGGGGTAAAACGCCCTAGCCCGGGTAAAACGCCGTCATATAACACCCAGCGCATACTGTACTCGTTAAATGAACAAGTGGGAACATTGTTGTGATTACGCTTTACGATAATGTTGGACAAAGTGGGCAAGTTATTCGAGGCATTAAAGCCCGACACAGCAAAAATAAGCAGGTAGGCTTTTTACCTATCAACGGAAAACGCGAAAGCAATTTAAGATAGAGCCCCAACATATTTTAGGGGCGCAAAGCACATTAATGCGCCTCCGGTTCATTCTGCCCGCAAGTGGTTCTTCTTCGGTACGTCTTCCCATATTCTGGAACAGGATGTCAAGGTAAGATTAGGATGGAAATGTGTAATCTGGAAAATGTAGTTAACGACGATGATGGTTCGGGATCGCCATATGCAAACAGTGCTTCGAGCAGATCCATGACGAAAGTAGGTATTTAATACATCGGCGGATCCAGGAGCTACTTTGTAGGGTCCAAACCAACGTTTCGGGGGAGTAAATTGAGAAGAAATCTCTAAAACGCAGTATTTTTACGAAAAACGGCCAAAATTTGGCCTTGAGGGGAAAATATACTTTTTAGGCTTTGAGTGGGCCACGGCCCCTTTAGCCCCCTTTGGATCCATCAGTGATTTAAGACCACCCCTCAAGATGACCAAATGAGAGCAAACGCGAAAACTTTCCTGTTTGCTATAGGAACTAATATTTGAAACTCAATGTCTTCTGTCACGGTGATTTGTTTCTAACCCAACGTACTTCGCCATTACGACCAGTAGTGGTCGTGATGGTGGTAATAGTAATAGCAGTCCTACCTCCATGTCCTACCTATCCTAAGGACACACCCATCCATTGGGGTAAAACGCCTACCAAATATTGGGGTAAGGCGCCTGGGGCGTCTTACCCGCACACATGGGCGTCTTACCCACGTAGCAACGGCAGCGTCGCAACAAATATTACTCAATTCTGCGGCGTTTCCATGCCGCATAGTGGCTGTCAAAATGTGACACAAACTCGCTGTTTCAACCTCACAAATTGCCGTGAGTGCATCTAAATCGCATACAGTACAATCGCAACTTTAAAATAGCTTGTTTTTATATCCAGAGGGCAAAAAACAACAAATGTTTGCTGAAAATTACTGGAGCAGACCAGGCGCGCCCAAACACGCTCAGGACCAGATCAGAAAGATCGCAACCAGAAAAAATAATAGATGTAGGCTCCAGTTCCTACGTCAGTCTGCAGATGCTAGTAGGCGTCTTACCCAGGTGGGCGCGTTACCCCACTCTACCCTATGCTATGGCGTCATAGTTAAGGTAACTTAATGTATAAACAAAAGTAACATGGTCCAACAGAAATGCAGGAAGTCACTCCTCGATTCCCTTACTTCATAGCAACAGCCGCGCCAGTTGAACGCTCACTGTGAGACGGACTGTTTTTATAGCCAAGCGCTGTCCGTGTTCCACCTGCCCCGCTCAGCTGATGGTTACCTGTCAGTTTATACGTCAGCCGTAGCAGCAGCGGAGGCGGGAGCAGCTCCGTTCCGGGTCCGCGCGCTAAGCTCCCGTCCACTGGGAGTCGTTTTAGGCTCCGCGCAGCCGCCGGCTTTCAAGTCCCAGTTCATTGCTAATGCATTTGGCTAATCTCTGTTCGGATGGTGTGCCTGGTAATACGGAACCCTCCCGACAAAGGGAGCCGCGTATTCCATAGACACCTCCCTATGATAGTTGTGCCAATGATGGTTCCGGGATATGTTTAAGCGGAAAATGCTTCACTCGGAAGGACTCCTAAACGGCATGTGGCACCTTTATAATGGGAGATGGACTGATATAGCCATGTTTTAGGACAAACTGGAAAACCCCAGGTTTGAAATCTAGTCCCAGACCTCGCAATTTGTGGAGAACCAGCGTGCACTCAGAACAGGCATCGATCCCACCGGGCCCAAACTCTTCGGAACCGAAGTTTACGCCCGGCGCACCAGCTGTTGTACCCATATAGGGAGGCGCGGCTTAGTATTAGATACCTGTGCGCCCAAAAAGGAGTACGTCTATGGAAGAGCTGATTTCACCTCGTAAAATACAGAATCCGAGGAAAACGAGATGTGAATCCATGGGTTTTTCTGCACGCTCTACGCAAATTATAGCCGGATTCAATCCCTTGACGGTGCCATACTCCCCCTAAAACAGCGAGCAGTCTTCTCCTGTTGTCATTGAAGGTTGGGACTTAACAGCGGAAGTATCGGGTATTTTGTCTAAGGCAAACTATCCTTTTAGACAAGTCATATGAGGGGGACGAGGGGGCTGAACGGACCAGGTCGTAAAAATGGCAGGCATCAGCAAGCAGGTTCAGCTTGTAAAATTCGAAGCCTGTTCCTCGTCAGGGAAGGGTTGTTGTGCCATTTCTGAAGCTTTTTATTGCAACCATACATGCTTATTCAGACAGGCCCAGATTGAAGGTGCATTGCCAGATTTTTTTATAATTTGGTATCGTGGGTGAGTCTCACGAGTCCGGACTCGGACACCCCACCACACGAGACAAATGGGATATTAGAAGCAAGTTAACGTCCCACAAACCAGGCGGATGGTTTAAAACACTTCGTAATCAAAGCATGAGTAGAGCTGAGGGCTTACAAAGAATTTGATTGAACCCAAAACATAGGCACGGCGTGGTACATGTGCACAATGCCGCTCAGAAAACGAGGGGGCGGGGCGGGGGACATCAAATGCACGAACTTGCGAAGGGGCGCCATCGGCAGGGTATTGGACAGCCGCCTCCCGATCGAGCACGACGACTTCGGAAATAACGACTAATGGAGCGTGCTTTCAAATTAAGCTATGGTTAATGAGAGCGTTTTTTTGCGAGCACGGCGCAAGCTGACATGTTCAGTTTCATCCTGTTCTAACGATTGCTATTGATGAGAAGCGCCGTTAATTTGTGGTCGAAATGAGTGCGTCGGAAGTTGGCGGAACACGTGCGCGCGCGAGGGTCGGACAACGCCTCAGAGGAGGCAGGAGAGCTGATGGAATAGCAGAGGGACGAGAGTTCAGTTGGTGCAATGGGCTACACACACAAACACACAGTGACCACATAGGTACGTAGTATTATTCCCCTGTCTATGGGACTATTGACCTCAGATACATGAGCAGCTTCATTGCGCTCCATTTAAGTACCGACTGCAGGAACGGACTTATGGCCTCATGTAACGGGGCCCCGAAGGCTGACGCGCAATCAAATGGGTCGCTAAGTCCATTTCCGTGGTTTGTACGTAATTAGATAACACTGAGACTGCACATTTATCCTGGGTAATTTTCGTCGTTAGATAACCAATTTACCCCACCAACAAAATGCCGCCCCGATAGCTCAGTTGGTAGAGTGTTGGGCTCCGGCCCGCTGCTCAGGAACATGCAGTAACAATGCATGTGCAGGCTTGGGATCAGTTTCCCTGAGACGCTCCGGTGCTCAATGTTTTCTCGACGTAGGTCGGCTGGCAACTGACTGGTGAGAGGGTGACCTGAGCGGGCTGGCCGTCCCTTTGCTTTGTGGGACGTTGAACTTTGCCCTCTAAATTAAACCTTCGTTGTTGGAGTTGCTCTTCCGGGTGGTGGGGTCGTCGTCTCCGTTACAAGTCCCTTGCATGATGATATTAGTGAGACTCCTATTCCAAAAACCGAACCGGGAAGAACTCGGACAAAACTTATAAAAAATATAATGAGCTCTCTAGAGCGTTAAATGCTTCTAGGTTAGTTCTAAAGAACACCCTTTTCCGTTCGTGATCAAAAGAGAAAACTTGTAAAAGACGCGGTGAAAGCTAGCGTACTCTTATTAAGCAAACCCTTGCCGTCCCAATCCAGTAATTACAATCTGCTGGTTCATACCTACTTGAGTCGAGAGCTTTGGCTACGTCCTGTATAACAGAATATATCAAAACAATTACCAAAGCTTCTGCGACGCTCCGGCTCGGGGTCCCCCTGTTGGGGCTGGCGCGGGCGGTGCCCTGGGCCGCTGTGGGCGCCTGCGGGTCGTGGCCCTGCGGCCGCCGGCGGCTTGCGCTGCTGAGGCTGGCGGCTGTTGGCTCTGCTGCTGCGGATGGCGTCCGGCTGTGCTGTGGTGGTGGGCGGTTGGCGCCTGTGGGGTCGGCTGGCTGTGCTGCTTGCGCGTTGGTGGGCGGGCGGCGGGGACCCTTGCCGGTGGGCGCGTGAGGTTTGTGCGTCGCGTCTGTCGGCCCTGGCAGGTCGGTCGCGCACTGCCGGATTGTGTGGGGGTATCAATCTGACCCCTAATGTTACGATTGCGCTGAGATTTGTATGTGCCTATTTCTTATATGAGCAGCGTTGGCCTCTTGTTGGTGGTCCGACTCGCTTTCTCCGCTCGGCGACATCCACGGTGCCTCCGTAGCCCTTGTACCTGAGTTGTTGCTGGTTCCGTCTGAGTGGCGGCGCGGGGTGACGTCGGTCTATGGCATCTGATGGCGATGTCGGGATGCATATTACTTGTGTTGCCGGGCCCATCGACCAGGCGTATTATGTATTGATTGTGCTGGGTCCGGATGGTCAGGCTCGCCAGTACCTGAGATGTGCTGCAAATTAGCAACGTTTTTTTTCTTCGTGGTACTGGGTACACTATCCCGAATCCCCTCCTGAATGGCCGGATGTAATCATTTATTTTATTTTATTTTTATCTTTACCTGGCATTCTATTTTTTCTCTTTTTTCTCTCCCCTGAGTGTACTTAATACCCCCCCGAACCATGTGTTAATTCTCAACATTACTGTCAGTGCATCAAACTTGTGCATCGCTGGAACCATCTGTGACTGTCGCTGCCTCATTCCTCGCCATCGCCGCATCGAAACATGATGGCCACATTGCGCTCTGACATGGGTGCCGTTTTCATGTTTTTACCCTCACGTTTTCATCACTCCCTCGTTTGGGCTTTATCGCCATGCCTCATCTCATTTCTGTGTTTTTGGTTTTATCCCATGTGTACAAGTGTACATTATATGTATGGATGCAAAACCAACATTCAACATGCTTCTTTGGCGACATTTGTCTCAGCTCGCCAACCACATATATACAAAATCGTAACTGTAGGAAACCGGGATTTCTGAGAAAAGTTAATATGTTCTGAAAATGGATCCATTAGCTCACAGAAAAAATTTTTACAAGGGCAAACCTTGTCAGACCCTTGTTTACATGGAAAATTACTAGGGTAAACGCAAAGCTTGTACGTTCAAAATCCGTGCCACGAAAACATGGAAATACAAGGAAAAACCATGTAGAACAATGGTAGAACCATAGTACGACAATGGTTGCTAGAAGACGTTGTACAAACCTTGTAACTTAACTATGGTTAACCTACATGGCAAAGACAATGGCTGACAACGTCCCCACAAGCCCTCTACTAGGTCATGATTACCCCATAACAAGGGTAGAACAAAGTCTTGTGTCCGCCTTGTACGCAACGGCAGCCTTCCTACAAGAGCGTGACGAGATTAGAACCTTGCTTACACAACCGCCTTACCAGTGCGTAACGGGAGGGAACAAGTGTGTTGCCAGGCTTATTACAAGGTAAAACGAGACTCGGATTACGTCTTTACAACAGCGGCAGATCCAGGACTTCATTTCGGGGGAAGCTTGGGCGCTTGCACCTCCCCGCCATAGTGTCTGGACAGCATCCGACTACGCATTTACTTTAGGCACTCTGACATTTCATGATGTGGAAGGGGCTTGAGCCCTCTTAGCCCCTCCCCTGTACCTACCTCTGCTTCAAAGGAACTTTTCAGTCTCTGTGCGAAAGCTAAAGCGTTTTCTGGTCCCAAATGCAACCGGAAGACCATCGGTAGAAAAAGGCTAAGCATTGAGCCACCTCTCAAGCAAGAAAATAACAAGCACGTTGTCTTACCCATATCGGTAAAACACAGCTTCACTCATCAGGCGCCGATCCATCTGAAGACACCAACAAGATCATATTGGAACCCAACTCACCCTATTTTTCAAACGGGCCCATAAGGCAAACACAATTAGGTTCTACCCACTGCAGGTACCTAAGCCATATGATCAAATAGTCTGTGCTCCTTTAACACGAAAATATGAGCCTTAATACCAACATGGCATACATGCCTGAAGTAACCACATCCCTATTTACCTGGACCTAGATTGACCATTCCAAAATGCCTCACTTTTCAACTATTGGAACAGAGAACAATACTTTCCACTCGCAGATCACTGACAAATATTCCAGACAGCTTCCAAAGTTCCACAATTGATTAAGATAAGTCACATTTATTCTAACCTACGCGGCAAGCGTGCCAGGCCACTGTGTATTGCCACGGGTAAACAGAAAGCAAGATGGCGGCCGTAACCCGAGCAGGTATTTGAAACCATAGTCAAACGGCAATGGCCGAGCAAGGGTGCAACAACGCCCTAGCCATACCTACCAGCTATTTACAATGCCACTACAACGCCTAGTATTCAGTTAGTGCAGCGCTGGTGCGCAAGCAAGGTATGAACCATGTATGAACGAGGTGCGCACAATTGTGGCACAAGGCAAGGTTGTCATTCCGTAGTAATTGCATTGCTTTATGCTAGTGACGTAACCAGGGTTGTTTTACTTCGGTAATTGAACTACGGTGCAACTATTGTTCTGCAATGGTAAAACTTGTAGAAACACAATTTTTAGCTTGTACCTTGTAATAAATTCTTTCTGTGCTGGACGGGTTTCCCATACGTGATGCAGCCTATGTAACTACGAGCATCTGCTCCGAGCATAGGTGGATCCCAGGGCATTTTTTAAGGAAAAGTCAGTGGGGGGGGCATTTCTTGTGCTGGCCATTATAGTGTCTTCAGGGGAGCAGGACCTCATTTTGGGGGGTTTAATAAGACTTAGACGCGTTAGTGTTAAAAAATGTGTTTCTCAATTTTTGTGTTATTCCATGTCTAGAGATTATATATGCTGTCCAGGGCTGCCAGGTTTTTCAGCGGAAAAGGTCAAACCGAGTTAGAAAAAGGGCAAAAGAGCGGCAAAGTCTTATTTCCACTAAAATAGCCAAATAAACACTACAAAAGCCAGATTTGGGGCTAAAACGACCCCTAGCGGTAGTCATAAAACCACAGAAAAAGCGACTTGTATCACTGTTTAAGACTAATTGTTTTAGCACACTAACCATCTAATAGGAAGCCAAGAGTGCCCTTCCAACCCCGCGTGGCCATCGAATGATTTTATCCACACAACCAGAACATTTTTGGGATCATCAATCACTCTCCCCCCAGCTTTTTCACCAACGATTTCCTGATATCAGTCAAAATGGGAGAAAACTGGAAATTTGTTAAACCAGCCGCTGCGAAAGGCAACGAAGAGCCAAAATTCGAAAAGTTTTTGGTACTAACGTGGAAAGTTTGCTGTCAGCATCAGGTTGAAGCTTGGCTAGCACCCTCACTTTTTTTCCGGTGGCGACGCTTATGCATGCTACCACCACAATAATAAATAAAAAGGCTAAGCACTTCATACCGCCACACCAGCAACCAGTCTTACGCACTTTAATTACACCGTGTCCCGTCTCATCCACGAACGAGCTCTAAGCACTGACAGCTGACTGCGTGTGAAATGAGAGAATCATACAATTTCACGGTACTGGCTGTGATGTGGGCAGGGGCGCAGGCAGGGGGCACAGGGGCACGTGCCCCCCCCCCATCGGTGCTGGAGTGTCCTTTTGATCACTAGGCGGTGTACCCTGTTTGTACCGTGCCGCTCGAAATTTAGCGCCCTACGCCGTTGAACCTAGGTGCAACTAGACTGCATTTGGCGATTAAAACTATTGTTTGATAATTTAGTGCCTTTTTGGTCAGCTAGGGCATTCTGTCGCCTTTCCAAACACCCGGTAGGAGTATGAGCACATAATCCGTTTCCAGCTAATGCCTCATCGTCGCCAATAATCGTACGGGTGGAGCTAATCTGGTGCCCACTGAGCTGGTTTAGGCCCCTTGAGCTGATCACGTGCCCTCTGAGCTAATCTGGTGCCCCTGAGTCAATCTGGTGCCCCCTCCGCAAATTATTGTGCCTCTTGAATCTACCTAATGATTTATGAGTTAGTATGATGCCTCCGAGCTTGCCTGGTGCCCTTTTAGCTGTTTTAGTGCCCCTTGAGCTGATCTGGTCCTCCTGGCCTGATCTCATGCCTCCCGGAGTTGATCTACTGGCCCCTGGGCCAATATGGTGCCTCTTGAGCTGATCAGGTGCCCCTGAGCTGGTTATTGATGTTTTCTTCGATTATTTGGTGCCCCCTCAGCTGGTCTGGTGCACGCTGAGCTGATCTTATGTTCCCTGAGCTGATCTATGCCCCTGCTCTGGTCTGGGAGCTAGGAACTGATCTGGCCCCCGGGCTGATTGATCTGGTGCACCCTGACCTAAACTAATGCCCCTGAGTCGATCTGGTTCCTCCTGAGCCATAATTGTGCCTCCTGAGCCCATCCCATGCCCTCTGAGCTAGTCTGGTGCCCCCTGATCTAGTTGGGTACACCCCATAAGTGTCGCCACCGGCAAAAAGTGGGGGCAGCCAAACTCAACCTGATGCTGACAAAAATTTTCAACATCAGTACCAAAAACTGTTCGAATTTGGGCTCCTCGCCTTCCGCAGCGGCTGGATATAAGAATGTCCGGCTTTCTCTTATTTGACTGAGATCAGGAAATTTTTGGCAAAAAGTGGGGTGGCCTGGCCCCGGCCCCCCTTTTCCGACGCGTATGGTACACCCTGAGCCTATTTGGTACCCTTTAAGCTGATATGGGCCTCCTGAGTTGATTAAACGAATCTCCTTAGCAGCTCTGGGGCCCAGAGCTGAGCTGGGCCCACTGAGGCTGATGAGGGCCCCTGAGGTGGTATGGGGTTCCTGGACTGATTAAGTGCCTCCTGACTTGATCTGGTACCCCCGAGCTGATCTGGGCCCCGAGCTGGTCGGGGAGGACTAAGCTGATCCCTTGTCCTCTGAGCTAATATGGTGCTCCCTGGGCTGATTATACCCCCGCTCTGGTCTGGGGTTTAGGAACTTATATGGCCCCCGAGCTGATCGATCTGGTTCCCCCTGAGCAGATATATTGCTCCCTGAGCTGAGCTAATGCCCCCTTACCTGACCTGGTGCCTCCTGAGTCATCATTGTGCCTCCTGAGCACAGCTGATGCCCTATGAGTTAGTCTGGTGCCCCCTGAGCTAATATGGTGCCCTTTAAGCTGACCTGGGCCTCCTAGGTTGATTACGTGATTTCCTGAGCAGCTGTAAAGTCCTGAGCTGAGCTGGGCCCACAGAGGCTGATGAGGCCCCTGAGTTGGTATGGGGCTCCTGAGCTGATTAATTTCCTCCTGACTTGATGTGGTAGCCCCGAGCTGATCAGGGCCCCGAGCTGGTCGGAGACCACTGATCTGATTGTCACCGAAGCTGTTCTGGTGCCCTATGGGCCGATCTAGTGTCCCCTGAACAGCTCTATGGCTTTTGAACTGATTGGGCCCCGAGCTGGCGAGGGATCCCTGAGCTAATTTGGTGCCCCTGACTTGATCTTGCCCCTGACCTGACTTGATCTTGCCCCTGACCTGACTTGAGGCCCCTGAACTTATCTGGGTCCCAAGAGCTGATCTGAGCCCCAAGAGTGGATCTGGGTTCTGGGGGTACCCTGAGCTGGTCTGGGCGCTGAGCTTGTGATAGCCCCTTAAGTCGGCCTGAGGCCCCCTGAGGTGATCTGGCGCCTTAAACTGTTCGGGGGCTTCTTGAACTGGTTTAAGGCCCTATGAGCCTATCTGGGACCATTGAGCTAGTCTGATAACCCCATCTCTGGGGCCACTGAGCTAGTCTAGTCCCTGGGTGAAGCATGAGCTGCTCTGGGGGCCCTGGTCTACATCAGGGGCCCCTGAAGTGGTCTTGAATAGACAGATAATAAGAACACAAGGCCAACTCCCAGCATCCTGGGGCGGGGTCACTGAGCTAGTCTAGTCCCTGAATGCACAACTGGGGGATGGGGGAAGCTGCTCTGGAGGGTTCTGATCCACACCTGAGGGCTCCAGAGCTGGTCTTGAACTGATGGGGAGTAAGAACACAATGGAAACTCCCCTTGTAAAAGGAGCTAACGAGGAATGAGGCTTAGCTCGCTAAAACGGCTTGTGATGGCTACGCATTCCTGGTTATATAGATTATTATACTGGTGGTTTCTGGGAAGGGATGATAAAAGACATGTTACCCTGAGCTCAGAGCACAGTCCCCTAATCCAGGATTTCTATCAATTTATTTAAAGTAAGAACTAGTTTCACAATTTTCAACCCTGTCACACCATACCCATCCAAACCACCGGCCTGTTCACCTTTTCAATACTTTTAATTGGGACCGATCCTTGAGAATATGGAACTTAATAAGCGCTTTCAAAAGGTATCTCCCAAATTATTCCGGCAGAAAAAATTGTATTCTTCCATAAGTGTCGCCACCGGCAAAAAGTGGGGGCCAGCCAAACTTCAACCTGATGCTGACAAAAACTTTCAACATCAGGACCAAAAACTGTTCGAATTTAGGCTCCTCGCTGCATTCCGCAGCGGCTGGATATAAGAATGTCCGGTTGTCTCTCATTTTGACTGAGATCAGGAAATTTTTGGCCAAAAGTGGGGGGGCCAGTCCCCTGGCCCCCTTTTCCGACGCGTATGTATTCTTCCAAAATCACTATGCCACTCCTCGTCCCACGGCGATTCTGGGAGGCGAGGAAACTTAATCCACGTTCCAACCAGGGCTCACTCGTCACAACAAAACCAGTGGCCATAACAAATGAATTTTCGACTCCAATATTTCTTAACTTGCACATGGTAACAGATACCTATCACAGGCTCCGCTGATTTCTCTGATGTTAAGTTTTTGCATGAGTTAGCTGATTTTCCCTTAAGTCTATTCAAAACAGTCGTGTTTTGGCTACTTCCATGAAATTTTGGTGATTTTTTAAATCGAGTTTTCCTCCTCCGTCAATGCTTGATTTGCATTTTTATTGAACCAAAGATGCCCAAAAAATGATATAAACAAAGATAAAGCAAGTTTTTTTTAGGTTACGTTAAAGAAAGCCCTTTTTCTCCCGGGTGCCCCTCAAAGTTTGTGTGCCCCCCATACTAAATCTCTGGCTGCGCCACTGGATGTGGGCTTCCAGTCGGAAAGAACAGGATGTTTGATTGGTTATAGGTCAGCGCTCATCTCCAGCGTTGTGATTAGTTGATGCTGCTTTGCCGGGATTTCCCGTAACTACGCGCTTTGTTTCGCCTTCGCACAATGTAGTAGACAGCCACGGGTGGAAATTTTTAACACAATTTTTGTGTATTGCCAATTTGGGATCAGAAATAGAACAAAATTATAATAATCGGGTGGTGTTCTGTCTTATTTTCATTCGGCGAGTCTGCATTTGGTCAATTTTAAGTCATCTGTCTAATTCACTGGGGGCCAATTTCCGGGCACTGGGGGGGCATTTCGGCTGACTGGAGGGGGCAAATGGCCCCCAGTTAACATGTTAAAAAATGGCCTGGTGGATCCAGGGGGTACTTGGCCCCCTGATCGACCTTCAGCTCCACTCCTGATATGGTCACGACGCCCCCTGAAATCTCAGTGGCACCCCCTCCCTGAAATGTCGCTTATTACCTAAGGATGCGAGCATCGGCGCCCCTGCGATAGAATTTGGTGCCCACCTGATAGGTTTTGCCCCGCCCAAAAGTGACGCCCTGGACCACGTGTGCCCCTATTAAAAGACTGGATCCGCCAATGGCTCGGAAGGGATGGAGTTTAATTCGTAATGCTAAACGGCATGAACTCGGTCCGGTTTCGACAGCGGAACTTTCGGCTAGTTGTCTCGGCTCGTTCTCGGCTCCCAAGTCGGGCAGGTCGCCACTCTGTTAGTTTCCGGAAATCGCTTTCAAGCAGAGTCTCGTTGGGTTTATTCCTGCCTGACCGCTAAATACGGGAACCTTGTACAAATTAGGGGCTGTTTCGCCTGTGGTACATATGGATGTCCGAATTCTGGTGACCGTTCGATCGCTAATTGGATGATTGTACCTATTGACATACATATTGGTGAACTGAGCAGCGGCAGCAATATTTTCTGGCATGTTACAAAACCAATTGGTGTGAAAAGATATTTTGTCATGGAATTGGATCGAGGTGCAATAAGCACAAATCCGGGGAAATATTGTATGAGGATGCTGTATTCCCGTAGATTAGCAATAATAGGTTTCCATGGCCCTTACAATGTCTCGCGGGCTCTGGCCATCACGTCCGAGGAGTGCCCCATGCCCCACCTCCTGACCTGCTCTACCAGACCCCTACTGACTGTCTCGCAGCACTGCTGAGCCCCATAATCGTCTGAATCACGCGATTACACTGGCCACTCCTCTCACACATCTGATAGGACCCGTTCTCACCGCCCGGGGGCACACAGCACAACCCTGCCGTCCATTCACTGCGGCCGTGCCCCCGGCATGCCCGCAATTACCGCTCACCTGTGCTCCTTGCCGCTGTCCGCCGCACACCTGTACTGGCCACAGCAGCGGAGTTGAAGTCCCCCGGGCAGCGCCGTCGACTGCGCCGCCGCGCTGGGCAGGGCCCTGGCCCACGTCCGCCGACGACGGCCGACGTGTAGGCAATGTTCATCTGTCACCAGCGCTGGGCATTGCTCCAAGGTGACTGTTTGCCAGAACGGCAGATAGCTGCGGCTGCTTTTTTACGGTAGGAGGTCAAACAGGAATCAAGTGCTGGAGGGTGCCCTGCCCGTCGCTCTCGGCCGAGGGCCAGCGCCAGATGCCGTGAGGTGCGCGAAGGCGATGCGCCTAGTGATGCAAAGTTACACTAGTAGTGGTACGGAACATTTCCACAAAGCTCAATATGCACGCAGCGTAATTTAAAAAACTAGGTCTAAGGAATATTTTCTGATGCCAGATCCCACAAGTATGAAACCTTCGTAACTTCAGGCAGACGGTTCCAATGCTCAGGGTTTAGCGCCGCCACCACTGGCGTACGCAGGAGGGCCAATGGGCCATGACTCCCCAAAAACACGCAACTTGGCCGATTTTCTTAAAAAACACTATGTTTATACGATATTTCCCGAGTTACCCCATAGAGCGCTCCTGCGTCCGCCCCTGGCCGCCACCATCAGGTCGAGAACCTGTCATGAGCTGGGGCGCGCCCCGCTGTAGCGTCAATGACCAAACACAGCACTCAGAGCTCACAGTCACGCGCCAAACGGTGCCGCCGCCGGAGCTAGCAACGCCACAAACCCAACATCCTGGCACCATAGGTGAATCCAGGATTGGTGATCAGAGTGGGGCTCATAGTCGAGGGGCGCCATCCGGATCAGGGGGCCTCACTTTTAGACGATAAAACTTATCCGTTGGGCGCCAAATCCTAACGTGGAACGCCCACACTCACATCCGGGGGATGAAATTTCCGGGGGCATCATTGATCTTTCAGGAGGGCGCCGTGACCATTTCAGGGAGCGCGAGGGTGGATCGGGGGTAAGTACTCCCCACTTACCCCTGGGATCCGCCTATACCTGTCTCTGCACCGCAGGACTAGACACCGGGGGACAATGTCGCGTGCCACAGAGAAAGCTCGTAACTGTAAAGGCCTTAGTCTGGATTATTTTGTGAGACCCAGACCATGCAGGTTTTCCATTACAACGAGCTGCAGGTACGGGAGAGTGGGCAGCATGGACATCGTGGGATAGCATGGCCATCCCGTGTATTGAACACGCACATTGACGGGGTCTGAGCCACCTTCGCTTTGACAGGGAGGGGGGTGGTATTTTCAGCTCGCCACAAACGCCCAGTGGTACCGGTTCGCCTGCTTTGGAGATCAATCAGTGACGACATAACGGTGTATAGACGATATGGTATTCAAAGTCACCTCACTCGGAGGTAAAGGTCGAATGTTACAGCTCAAGTTAATACTAGCATTTTTAAGGACATTGATCCCATGGCTCGGGGTTAACACGAGCATTGACGGGGGTTGGAGCCACCTTCGCTTTGACGGGGGCGGGTACCCGCCCCCCACTAAGATATCGAGAACCACGCTAGATAGGGAAAGACGGTAAAAGGCGTTAGGTAGCCCATCCACTCTCTCTATCGAAAACATTCTAACCATTTCTTTGTCAGGTCACATTTAAGATCACTAGAGGTCAAAACATGCTATCATAGGGATAACATGTAAATGAAGGTTTTCGGTCATTACATCTGAACAAGGAAAATAGAGCAAAACAATTTGAACCATATAAATCCTTGCAACAAGCAGAGTCGAATTATATATACTACGACCTTGCTAGATCAAATCAAGGATTTGACCTAACCTGAGAGCACGTCAAGGTCAACTTCGGTAAAATGCACATTATTGAAACTGCAATGACAAGGCAAATATAGTGCAGTTAAAAAACGCTCTATGGCAATCTATCACTAAGTTATTCAATTAAAATCATTTTCCCATGTAGGTATTTCCAATGGTGAGTCATGGCTCGTACTTGACCTTAGCTCATCGATATAAAAAAATACCGGAACATATTTTAGAGAACTCGGTAGGCCAATTATGTGATATGAGTTTCAATCGGGTAAGTTCACCCTGTTCTGACTTATGCTATCTTAAACTTTCTTTGAGGTCAGGTCACTTGACCTGCATTGGTGACCTGACCTGACATGACGTAACCTTAAAACTTTGACAAAAGTTGTAAAATGATGGGGGAAAAGGTATGCCAAGTACGGCGGTGCTACGCGCCGCCGTCTATCTCCGACAAAACCCGAGGGGGCGGCTACCCGCCCTCCCCCGTCAATGCGCGTGTTAACGAATTGGCAGTGCTACAAGCGGAGAAAAAAGTAGGCAAACTTCGCCTTCCTTCAACGCGCACCCCTCCTGGAAATATTGGGTGCCGTTGGGCTCTGCTTTTGTTTAAGTTTTGCTCAACGTAAAACCGAAACTCATCTGCACCTCTTTCTATAAACACCCCCCCGTGGGCCTCCGAGCCACCTTCGCCTGGGGTTTCAACCCCCCCCTACCTGGAAGTCAGCTCCTATGCGGACGGCGAAAAAACGCGAACGCTAGTGGATAGCCCATACAAATTCATGAATGAAAAACATTTGTCACTTTTCGGCTAAGGTTAATATTGAGGTCGTGGCAGGTCAACGAGATAGCATGTTCTAGAACTGTTTTTGAGCTCTTGCGTCTGGAAAAGTTGAGAAAGAAGCATTTTTAGGCCCCATTCGCTTCATATAGTTACGATGAATCGAACAATGTATAATATGACTTTACTACGTCAAAGCATAAAAACAACCTGACCTAAGGTCAGATCAAGGTCACCATCTAACCTAGAAAGTCAGTACATGCATATCAATGGATTTGCAATAAAAATTCAAATATATTGATATCAAAATAAAAGCTTTATAATTATGTGCTGCAAAGTTATTGACCCAATTATGAAAACCTGTAGCGCCATATGACTTTTAAGAGGTCACAGGTTCAAACTTGTAACATAAACCTATAAAGGAGCCTAGGCTATCATTATTTGGAGAACGGGAAGGTATTACAATCAGTATCTACAGAAAAGAACAATGTTGTGGTCAATTTCCATTTTCTTCATGCATTTCCAGTGGAAAGGTCATGATCCGTACCTGACCCTAGGTCATCGATATGGTAAAATCCAGGAATATTTTCTGTATTACTCGGTGGGCCCATCATGTGGTCTAAGTTTCGATTCAATAGATTCAACCTTCCCTTATTTATGCAATGTTAAACATTTCTGGGGGTGAGGTCACTTAACCTGCACAGGTGAACTGACCTGAGATGACCCAACCAAAAGATTTTGAGAAAAGATGTGAAATTGATCAAGGATAAGGTGCGCCAAGTACGGCGGCACTTCGCGCCGCCGTAAAACCCAAGGGGGTGTTCAAACAGCCCCCACCGGGGCGAAGATAACTTCGTTAGATCATAGCTTGGATATATAATATATATTTATATATTATCTATATTATTTATATTGGTAATGATATTGTGACCTCAAGGTCTTTATTGTCATATGTGACAATAAAGACGTTAAGGTTACAAAACCATGAACATAATGTATTATGTTCACTTAACATTTAACACTGAATTTTGAAACGAAGTGGATGTGCAAGCTTGTCTGAGAGCGGCTGGGCGGAGATGGTGGAGAAGATGTCCAATATCAGTAAGGCCCCACCATTGTTTGAATATTGCGCTTTCAACAACTGTTTTTTATGAAATTATCGACTCATACTAGTTAGTGGTCCGTGGATTTGGTAATTTCCGCGTATATCCAAGAGAACAAACTATAAACATCGAATTCATGTGTGTGTGTGTGTTGGTGTTTTAGGGCACTTCGGCTGCCAGGGCCATATAGCGCGCCTAACAGGTGAGATTAGTCAAATATGAGATTCAACTTCGTTGTTGGGTGTCATCCTACCTACGAATAGTTGTCCATAGCTCAGACTTGGGCTCTGCCGCCCACTCAAACCCTATTTGGGCTGTAAATGATGTGGAAACCTATCTCAGTCAAGTATAGTAAAACACGGTTGAAATCTGTTGTTGAGTGGTTACCGAGGATCTCTGGCATCGATATTCCAGGTAGGAATCGGCAACGCACTTGGCGGAGCCCTGCGCAAACATCAGTGTCTGACAAAACGTGTTCGACACTCAGTCTTACGCCACACCGGGGGCAGGTGTTTGGTGCAGAGCCACTCAGGTAGTGCCCATGTGTGATGAATGTGTGGCCAATGCGTAATCTAGCCAGACATACCTCCTCTCTTCTATTTCGCCGAGCACTCGATTCCCAGTGGCCTATCGTTGTCCTGAGACGCTTCAAAGCACAGTCCGGTTCAGCAGGGGTCTAAAAACTTGCCGATCTACCTACGCCGTCGGCGACCCTATCATCTTTTGGTTGGCGACCCAGCAACCGTCTCAAACTCTGATTCCATCTGTTTTCCTATGATTTTAGCTTCCACCATCCGCTCCTACTTCTAAATATGCTTACCCTCTCCACTGTCTCCACCCGTCATCGTAATACATACAGAGCCCATCAAAATCTATTGGATGAAGTCTGCCAGTTCCTTTGGCCAAGAATGGGCAGAATCTACTTCGACAAAGAGCCAAGTTAGCCCTCGTTTCCCGGGTTGTTTGGCGTTTCTGAAAGACAGCTTGGCTACAACGGGGCATCTTTGGCCGATTACATCTGGTATCATCACCGCCCTTAGTTGCTGCTAGTCTATGCTAGTTATGTTTCTTCTTACTACAATTTTTGGTTCCAATTTTATGAAAAACGACTGAAAACACCTCGTACTTTAGATGATGCCATCTCCCTGTACCGTATTTATGTACTATTTCTAAGTTCAAACTAGAATGTACTAGAATCTGTCACGAGTCGGTACCAAGTCGGTGATTTTCATTTTTTTCATAGGCGACCAACGAGCGACCAGGTCGGCCGAAACCGCCGACTTGCAGTGGTCGCCTGGTCGCAGGTGGTCGCCCTGGTACATTTTCGGTGTCTGCGGCCTTCAGAACGAAGCGCGGCGCGGGCTGCCGCTAATATTTTTGTATTCTTGTTGGGAGCAGTGAGCGCCGTTTTTGACGACTGGTGTTCAATTTGTTAAATCCAAGGGGCTAAATCAAGATGTGCGTTTATCATAGACAGTCCGTGCAATCTAGGTGGGTTTTGGAGTCTACTTGCAATGATGTTTCCTTGTTTTGCTTTATCGCGAAAAGTCTCAGAAGGAAAAAAACTTGAATACAAGTGGTGCATGTTTAAACCCTTTCCAACCACAATCACACTAAAATGTCATCGTAAACATTGTTGTATAGTCACACATTCCCAAGGGGTGGATTTCCTAAATGATTTTTGGGGTGCCTAATTATGAGACTATCCATAACAAGTATACTGTTTTTGATACCACCATGTTCTTGCCTTATACCAGTGTGCAAAGTACGACATTTTTGACGAGATCTCGTCGGTGTGAGTGCCCTTGGAGACAGGACCGACTGGTGCAAATTTTATCAACCTGGTGCGAACTTGCGAGGTTAGTGACACTTAAACTAAACAAATAATGGGTTTAATTACAGAATAAGGTGAGCAATTGCGTACCATATTCTAATGGCCATTTTAAGACACAATCTTATGTGCTGAAAACGAACTTAGCAACCATTTCTTCCGCAAATAATTTTCTCCCATCGAATTTCCCTCCTATATTACCACTACACTACCACAGAAATGTCGCGCACGACACCAACACCACACAGCACAGCAACGCTACTGTTTATTAAAGATGCCAGATACCATGCCAGGATAAGAGGGATAAAACACTCCAAAATAAAAAACCTCTACATAACGCAACGACGCTCGTCATATTTGTACAATGGCGGATGGATGTAATAGTTGCGAAATAAAATATTATCAGGCGATTTCTGATGCGAGCGAAGCGGGTTAGGTTAGGTAAGGTTTAGTTAGGTTAGGTTAGGTTAGGTTAGGTTAGGTTAGGTTAGGTTAGGTTAGGTTAGGTTAGGTTAGGTTAGGTTAGGTTAGGTTAGGTTAGGTTAGGTTAGGTCTGAGTGGATGTGCCGGCTTTGTTTTGTTCATTCCGTTTTGTTCCGTTCCTTCTGTACGAGTGACAGAGCTTTTTTGAAGGTTTTCTAGAGGTTTTATTAACTAGTGTCATCGGTTGACTTTTGGATAACTACAGCCTGCCCCTGCTCGTGCTACGATTGTGACGCATTTCCAGCAGTTATTCGCACTTGGTCCGCAGTGTTGTGTGGTGTGCCTTATGGAAGAAATATTATTGAATATTTTGGAAACGGTAGCTCGGCGGAAAAAAATGTTGTTGGAAATTTTGTAGGGCGTGCTGCAATCATTCGAATGAGACAACTTTCTTAGTTGTCAGTGATTGCTCACCTTATTCTGTAAATTAACCAAATAATGGCTGAATGACTATTAAGACACAGGAGGGGGCCTTATAAAAAAATTCCTTAACTAACTGACTAATGATTGAGGTAGCATTGCATTGTAGGGGTAGGAATGGGTGCATTTTTTCCCTGGTATGTGCCAGATTAGTGCGAATTTTTGGAGGCTGGTGGTGCGAGAATTTTAGATGGCTGGTGCGACTCGTCTGGCATGCTGCCATACTTTGCAGACTGGGCCTTATAGCTGGACATATAACTGGGTGACCAAGTAGGCCTGTTATTTATAAATTTTAAAGTCCCTGAAATGAGAAATAGGAAAATTTTAAGGATGCTCTTAGTAGGCACAGAAAATAACTTGAGCTTTCATTTGGCCAGTGTGCAAAGTATGGCATTTTCGACGAGATCTCGTCGGTGCGAGTGCCCTTGGAGACAGGACCGAGTGGTGCGAATTTTATCGACCTGGTGCGAATTTGCGAGGTTAGTGACACTTAAACTAAACATATAATGGCTGAATGACTATTAAGACACAGGAGGGGCCTTATAAAAAGCCCTTAACTAACTGACTAATGATTGAGGTAGCATTGCATTGTAGGGGTAGGAATGGGTGCATTTTTTCCGTGGTATGTGGCGGATTGGTGCGAATTTTTGGAGGATGGTGGTGCGAGAATTTTAGATGGCTGGTACGAATCGTCTGGCCTGCTGCCATACTTTGCAGACTGGTCATTTGGGGTGCCACAGCAGTGATGGGTGCAAGGGATCCCTGAACTCGAGTCCAGGACCCCTTAAGTTTGAAAGGATTAAGGGCGGCCTGAGGAAAAGGGTACCCCAAAATTGATTTAACCAGGTCTGTGAGGCAGAAAATACCTTGCTACTGCCCCCCACCACTAGAATACAAATGAAGGGGCTACAGATGGAGCTTTGAAGTTTAGAAGTTGTGAAAAATGGCATTAAAGGTACTGAAAACAGGTTTTGTTGTGCTAGGTTGGCTCACGTCATGTTCTGTATGGCCATGTGTCTTGGTCTGTATATATTATTATCTCAAGTGGCAATATAAATCAAATATTAAAAAACTTTTTATTGTTTCACTAGGTATCTATTAATTTATTTTGTATATGACTAGGGTTTTATTTACACAGATGCACCAAGACATGTGAATGATCATAATAAACATGTTGAGCTTCAATATTTGAAGCAGGGTATAAAGTTTGATTTCCTGTTTCTGCTTCAAAGATAAATGTCCTCTAAAATTTTAAGAACAGAAATAAGCCAGGTAGAAAGAACAAAAGTTTGTTTCATGACCTGAAATATTGTTCTGGAAAATGGTCTCATGCATTCCCATAATTGAGAATGGGTGTTCCCATCTATGGGTCAAACATTCCCATTTATGGCACTGTTACCATTTTTAAGTCACACCAACCACAGTTTCTCCCACTGATTGATGATGATAGCCACCTTTTGGGTGAAGTGTGCCATTTTGGTTGACAGCATGCAATCTCAGAGGGCTGCCTGCCCCTTACTAAAATCCTAGATCCATCTCTGTGCATTGGTACCCCATAAGGGATATAAATGTGCATTCCTGCACAGCACAAATATGTGATAAACCATTTCCAATTTGCCAGAAGACTCCACTGCAAGGACAATGGTCCAATCCAAGTCTGCCAAACATAGAATAAGCTGTGTCTTTTGCTCAGATGGATGCACACTGGGTGATCAAGGTGTGTGTGTATGTTTTTAACTGACTGATTATATGCATCCAAGTTTCTGATAATATCTTGTATTTTTGTCACAAGAAAGTTGAATCGTTTTGTTTTCTCTAGTATGGATGAAATATGGAAGCACTGCCACAGAGGTACAGCAGAAATATCACAGAGAGATTGTGTCCACCACAAAAGAACAGGTTGCTGAAATGCAAATTGTTCTTCTCAGTACCCAATCCTGGTCCAAATAGGTCATCAGCAACTATTCTGGAAACCTTTTCAGTCCTGATTATTAATGCTAAAATGCATCAATTAAGAGCTTTGGAAATAGTTATCATGGGAATGATGTCATGGAAAGAAAACAAGGTTATTCCCAAGAGACAGCATTGCTATTGCTTTGAATAGAACCATGTTCAACAATGGAGTGAAAATTGGGCCTCATCTTAGCAATGGTTGATATTTTCCACTGCACTTCTGACGAAATGTTGCCAATGAATAATGTTTGAATTATTTATTTGAAATGTTACAGGAATTTATCTGATTTCTGATGCCTCAAGGTGAAGAATCACAAGTATTTCACGACGCATGTATGTACATGAAAACATTTTTCTCTAGTTAAATGAAACATCGGAACTGTTTCTGAGGCTCTTTTTAAGGTGCTGCAAACCCTTTTATTTGTCTCTAAGATAAGGCCTAACAATTTTTCACATGGATGGACACAAAATAAAACCATTATTGATGAGAGAACAACAATGTTGCATCAATCATGGTTGTATCTTGCTTGGTATAGAAGTGATGGGCGAAAATGTTAATGCCTGGGGACGCTCCCACGGAATTTTTACAGGGGAACGGACCCGGGCTTGTGCTGACCGGGGCAGGGGAATTGTGAGCATATTTGGTACCTGACAGCATTAATGACGAACCGAAAATTTTGGGGAGACCTCCCCCTGGTTGGCCAACAGGAGGATGCGTAGGTACCCCGTCCCACCGCTTTCGGTGCCCATTTAATTGCCCTTGTGTACGGGCAGTGTATCATCTTTGACCTCGATTGACCTCCAAACAGACTTAGCCTAAGATTAGTGGGCACTATCGACACGTATTCATGACTGCGTAGTGCGTATAAATGACTGATCACTATCCAACATTGGCTCTTAGGTCCGACATATCACGCCCAATGCGAGCGTTCTTCCTATTATAACTTGAAGCTACGTGATAACATCCCCAATATTCAGTGTCCTGTTGCGCCCTAGCCTTTGAACCGATATGAAAATGGATGTTGCCTTTGTGAAAGAGCTGGTCCGGCTCTGTCGAATAGCGTTGAGAAAGTGATTCCGGTTATTTTGCGTACGGAGATAAGCAAGGTTTTATAGAGCACTGCATTTGATACATTTTGACGTATATGAATTATCCCCCTCTGGTGACCACAGTATTGACCTTCCGCAAAAATTCCGGGAGTAACGCCGACTGCATTTCCGACGACCTTTCGATCGCTTTTTCCGCTTCTATCTTTCTTTGTTTCCGAGATCGAGGGTGTCATTTTTAACCCCTCCCACCAGAGGGGGGGTCATAGGTGATTCATGCTGGTCATCGGGGCTAGGGTTAAGGACCAGCATTAGGGTGTTTCATTGTTCCAAAATGCAATATTTTGACGCATATCGACGTTCCCCTCAAACCTCATCTGCTTACAAGCTTCGGTGCAAGATTTCCATGTATTTCGATAATATTTAGAGGTCGCGCACTTTTGCAGTTTTTTATCAAATGTATTCAAATGTACACATAAGCGTAGGAACGTCCAGAATATTGGGGAGGCCAAGATGCATTTGGAAGTCATTTCTTTCCAGTCAACGCCATAGGGTTAAGGGTTAAGAATCAAGAATATTGGGGGGGGCTATGGCCCCCTGCCCCCCTGTTCCTACGCCTATGAATGTACACATTTCCACACTGATACTGGCGCTGGTTTTCTTTTGCTTGGTTTTCTATTTCACATCTGAAATATTCTTAAAATTAAATAAAACATTTATTACTGCACAAGACTAGCCTGAGCATAAAACCCGACCGATTTCGGGAGCATCCCGCCCCCGTTTTCAAGGGAGATGAAGAAAACACTATGACATAAACCTAACTAAGCGAAAAACACGAAGACAGGGTAAACTTTGAAAGAACAATCTTAGCTATGAACATGACGAATCATTTTAGAATTATTAGCTCTAAACACGTGTTATTTTTCAATTCAATCTCTTGTTTGGCTGGCGTTTTAAGAGGTCCAAAAATCCAGAGAAGATGGTAACTTTGCCGATATTTATATCCATTTTGGTTCCGTGGTGGTTTGGATGTAAATTGCATCTTTTATTTCCCGCTATTTTTGTCTTGAGTTGAAAGTTAAAGTCGTTGTGGTGTCCCATTTGATATAATGATCCTTTTCGAATGATTGTTTTGCTGTGGCCTCCGCTGCTCTCTCGTCAATTGACTCTCGCATTAGTTTTTGTCGAGATTTTCGGTGTTCGTCTTGTCGGACTTCCATCATCCTTTTGCTTTCTCAAATGTATATTTTTGGACAGTCATTACATTCCATCTTGTATACTGGGCCTGGTTTTTCCGGTTGTCTATCCTGTCCTTTGGTTTGACCAGTAACTGTTGATCGTTTGATGTTCCTTAAAATATGTTCTTACGTTGAATTTAGAACATATGCGTCGAATCTGTTGCGATACTCCTACATATGCGAAGGATCATTATATCAAATGGGACGCCACAATGACTTTAACTTTCGACTCAAGACAAAAACAGTGGGAAAGGGAGATCGCCCTCATCAAGAGGTTCAACGGATTCGTCAAGGACGAGAAGCAGAAGCAGTACCTGCTCCGGGTGGTGGAACTCCATCGGAGGGCTCTACCCAAGCGCACCAAGAAAGAATGCGCCTCTTTCAAGTGTAATGGTTTTGGTGATAAAAGTGTGCGACCTCTAAATGCCCTTTTATTTTGCTTTTAAGGGTGTCAATCGATTCAGTTTTAAGTCTAGAGCTGGGGGAAAGTCGATATGACTTCGTTCCAAACAAACAAAATTTTACTATAGTGGGCTGAAACACCCTAGCCAGCATGTATAATTTTGTTGCTTTCAGATCATAACTTTGACTTTAATACTGAATTATAATCTCATGAAATCACTTAGGTAATGACTTTCTGGCTTAGGTTATCGATATCGAGAAACCCGATCTATATTTTATAGGTTTTTTATATCTATATTTTATCGGAACCTTCCCCCTTGCACTCGCCAGTGATTCCCTATAGCCATATTTATACCACTTTTAAGACCGATTTTGTAATACATGTAGTATTAGGTTCGGCGACCATCTAAGAAGCTTGGATTTTAGTCGGCGACCACAGGCTCACTTTTTAGACCCCTGCGGTTCAGTGTCCCATCTCGCCTGCCACTTTGAGGAGAAAAAACTATTGATAGCAGCCTTGAGGTCACCCGCTGGTACGCGGAACCTTTCCTGGGGGCTCAGAAACGACGCTGTTTTGGCGGCTTCATCCGCCAATTCATTGCCGGGTATACCAACATGGCTTGGGACCCACACAAACTTTATTTCGATGCCTTGGGTTGCAAGAGTGGTCAACAGCTTTAAAATCGCCGGTATGAGCCATGATGAGTGTGACTGTCGAGAACGGAGAGCTAACAGGGAACTGGCTGAGTCAGTGATTATCAGGTGGTGTCCCTCGGGGAACTGGCGAATATATCGTAAGACCTGCAAGATCGCATATAATTCGGTGGTGAACACGGACGCAGTTCTCGGTAGACCAAAACATCTACGCACACCTTCGCCTGTGAAGGCACACCCGGCTCCAGTAGCTCCTTTGGATCCGTCAGTGTAAAATTTAGAGTAGTCTGAGTATAGACTTATCTTTTCCAAGGCTAGTTGTAAGAGTTCTGACGGGGCTGTTGTTGTTTTTCCGTGTTGCATCAGCTCCAAATCGCATTCAACAGTAATTCGGCGCCATGGTTCCAACCTCTCGGGTCGTTTCTTTGCTATGGTTCCAAAGTCGATACTAGATTCCTGTAGCAAGTGCGCAACCCGGGTGCATAAAGCTAAGGAGGAGCTTTGTCTAACGGTTGTAAAAAGTTCTGTCAGTGTGTTATCAAAGATCCACTTGTATGTAGGATGGGTTGGGTACTGGCGGATTCTACTTGCATATGTGAGAGCGAGTCGACTTCGTCTCAGTTCAAGCGGAGGCTCGTTAGCCTCTACTAAGAGGCTCGCTCTTCGTGACGTCCGGGAGGCGCCTGTTGCGATACGCACACACGCGTGGTGGACAGCGTCTAGGGGTTGCTTCGTGCTCGTCAGTGCACCATCGTACACCACCGATGCGTAATCCAACACAGATCTTATCAATGCATGATATAGTCGCAGAATGGATATTCGGTTCCCACCGTAGGAAGTACGAGAGATCATCTTTATGACATTCATGCGGCCAGAACATTTGTCTTTAAGAGATGAAATATGTGGAGAGTACGTGAGACGTTTGTCAAAGATGACACCAAGGAATCTCATCGTGTCGGCGATCGGAATACGTCTTCCGTATAGACGCAGTGATGCCTCCGGACAATGTCGAGTCCTGCGGCAGAAGTGGACACACGTAGTTTTGTCCGTTGAGAACTTAAACCCATTCAGGAGGCTCCAATCGGTCAGGCGATCAATACACATCTGCAGCTGGCGCTGCGCAGATATAGTAGTGGATGTGGTTACCCATACGGCGAAATCGTCGACAAAAATCGATCGGCCTATGGACGGGGGTATTGTGTCACATATGTCGTTGATTAAAACACCGAAGAGTGTCACGCTTAAAACACTACCCTGTGGCACCCCACTCAGCTGTTGAAACCTCCTAGACAGGCAGTTGCCGACTCTAACTCGAAAGTATCGATTTCTAACAAAGTTTTCCAGGAAGTAACCCATATGACCTTTGACTCCGCCCCGCCGCAACTTTTGGAGGATTGCGTGGCGCCACGCCGTGTCGTACGCCTTTTCCATGTCAAAAAAGAGTGCTATAGTGTGTTGCTTTGCTGCGAAGGAGCGGCGCACAGCTGTATCAAGCGACACAAGGTGGTCAGTGGTGTTTCTCCCTACTCTGAAGCCACACTGAGCGTTGGAAAGAAATCCAGTGTTTTCCAAAAACCACATCAATCTTTTATTGACCATCCTTTCAAAAAGTTTGCAAATACAAGAGGTAAGAGCGATAGGTCTATAGTGGAGAGGGTCCGTACCATCTTTACCCGGCTTGAGTATAGGGATAATCGTTGCTTCACTCCAATCATCTGGGAAATCGTGTGTGATCCATATATGGTTGTAGAAAGAAAGAATGGCATTATGTGAACGTTGATCAAGTTGTTTCAGCATGTCGTAGTTAATATTGTCTGGACCTGCGGCAGTATTTTTGTGTATGAGAGCGCTCCTTTCAATTCATGTAGTGAAAATGTATCATTATAAGAGAGAGCTTCGAGTGAGCTGAAGTCAACTTTTACTCTATCTGTATGTGTTTTATGTCGAACGAAACGAGGGTCAGTTGTGCCAAGCCGCCAACGCTGAGACCAGGCTTCACCAATGGCGTTGGCCACTTGCAACGGATCTGTTATTGTTTGTGACTGTGTAATGTTTGTTAGTACTGGTAATGGTAGAGGGGAGCTGCGGCCAGAAATGCATTTGATACGTCTCCATATTGTACTTAGAGGAGTGAGCCTGTTTATTGTGCTTACATATGCAGTCCATGACGCTCTTTTCGCATTCTTCACGACGCGTTTAGCAATTGCTCGCGAGCGTCGAAACTGTATAAGATTATCCGTTGTTGGTCGCCTTTTAAAAATCCGAAAGCAGCGCCGGCGTTCCCTAATCGCGAGCCCACAGTCTTCCGTCCACCAAGGGACAGGAATGCGGCGCGGAAGCGGGCTCGTTTTCGGTATGCAAGCGTCCGCAGATCCAGCTATATGAACAATTATCTCCTCGCTGTATGTAGAAGCCGTCTTACCCTCCTCAAATTCAAAATCAAACACACAGTCATTTGTAAAAGCGTTCCAGTCCGCCTTTCGCAGGTTCCACCGCGGAGCCCGCATGCCAGGGTGTGGGGTCTCCGACCAAAGCCACACGGGGTAGTGGTCGCTGCCGCAAGGGTAACTGTGGGTACGCCATTTAAATCGATGGACTAGCGACGAAGACCATAGAGACAAATCAATGGCTGAAGTCGAGCCGGAAGGCAGTGATATGTGGGTCGGCAGGCCTGTATTTAGAATACATAGGTCATTGCGGTTAATTATGTCCTCCATGCGTCTTCCCCGACTATTTGTACGAGGGCAACCCCAAAGAGTGTTGTATGTGTTAAAATCACCGAGTATAATGTGGTTTGTTGGAAGTTGTCTTATTAGGTCCTGTAGTTCGTTTTCAGGAAATTCTCCACCCGGGGGCAGGTATACTGATTAGGGCTGATAATCCCGGGACATTTTTGCAATCCCGGGATCCCGGGATTCATCGACCCTCAATCCCGGGATATCCCGGGATCCCGGGATTGGACATTTTTTTCAATAAACATGTCGAAAATTAGTGTCTGCTTTAGGTAACGTTTGTGGCATATTCTTAACAGCATAGTAAATATTTCCTGTTAAAGATAACTCATAGCATACTATTCTTACCATGCGGAAAGCACATGAAATTCATATGGACACTAAACAGAATAAAACGTTTTGCTCCCCAAACAATTAAAGACATATGAATGGTATTGACAATATATATTTCTTGGTTATATTTCTAGTCATATTACAATAGAGGTATTTACCTATTGTGACCCGGCCTATTGTGTCCTGGTTACACCAAGTCACCTGCCACGATAGTAGCACTTGAGGAAGCAAAGGGCATCAACGGCTTCGTCGCCGAGACTCTACCGTTCTTTAGTGACGGTATTCCCGACAGTTGAAAACACACGTTCCGACTCAACATTCGTAGGGACTATGTGCTTGAGTCAGCTGTAGGACAGAACTATCATACCACTTCTTCCAGAGGCAGGCAGGTTTTCCAACTCTTTCCTAATGACCTTGGTCATAAGCGAAGGATTGGAGAGACTTAGCCTGGATGCACTTGAACTGTGATCTGGCTCTGGAACTCTTATCTTATCTAGAGCCTGTTGGAGCATCGATTGAAGCGACTGTGCTGGCTGAGGATCATCAACGTCCATCGCTTCTGCATCTACAACTACTTCGGAAGCATGCATCTGTCCCAGGCCATTTTTTAACATGTTAACTGGGGGCAATTGGCCCCCCAGTCGGCCGAAATGCCCCCCCGTGCCGGGAAATTGGCCCCCCAGTAAAAAGACAAGTCTTGCTTAAAACTTAATAAACAAAAACTCACCTAACAAAAATAAAACAAAATACCACCCGTTAATAATAAGTTTGTTCTATTGCTCGTCCCAAACCGACAATCCACAAACATCGTCCCAAACCGACAATCAAAAACTACCATCAGTAGCCGTCTACTCCATCGTGCAAAAACGTAACAAAGCAAGTAGTTGCGGGAAATCCCGGCTAAATAGCCTCAGCATCAATTTAACTAGCCACAACGCAGGAAATAGCCTAAAACCAATCAAGCATCGTTTTCTATCCGACCAGAAGCCCCCGCCAGCCAGTACCGTGGCACTGCATGATGCTCTCATTTCAGACGTGGTCGGTTGTCAGCGCTCAGAGCTCCGTCGTGGATTAGGCGGGACACAGTGTAGTCAAAGCGCGTCAGACTGGTTACTGGTGTGCCGGTGTGAAGTGCTTAACCCATTTATTATTATTGTGTTGGTAGCATATGTGAAATTTAGAGTGAGATCGTTGCATTACTTTTTTCTGTCAAGTTGATAGGGGAGACCGGGGTCAACTGTAGCGATTCTTACTTTTCTGCTTCAGGAAGGGCAACGCTTTGTGCTAGAAAACTTTTCATCATATTTTCAGTAAATTTGACATTTTGGCTATCTGGAAGATGTAGCACTATACCAAAATAAAAACATTGATTGGTCTTTGCTTGGCTAGTACATAACTTGGCTAGTACATAACTACATAACTTGGCTTTGAAATACTTACTTCAAATGTTGCATTTGACCCCATCCAGGGTCAGTTGTGACACCCCAGGGGTCAATTGTAATATATTAAAGCCATGCGTCTGGTTCTTTTCGATCGCGACGCATGTCTCGTTAGGGTCGTTCAAAAAAAACTTTTTTCACTTTTCAGACTCGAGCTCGAACAGAGAAACTGACACGGTGTGAACTGTGAAACGATGCCAGGTACAATCTACGTACATGCAGAAGGGAGAGCCTGGATTTTGCTTGTGTTTGAACATTTCAGGTAGGTAAAATATTAAGCATAAAACAACGCTGTAGCCTGTTGTTGGATTCTATAATGATTTTTATTACTATCAACGACGCTTTCCACGCCATTTTTAGTGTTGGAAAATATCGGGATCCCGGGATTTAGAAATATATAATCCCGGGATTCGGGATTAATACAATCCCGGGATCCCGGGATCCCGATCCCCGGGATTATCAGCCCTAATACTGATACGACTGTGAATTTAAAATGTCTGAGATCTACGCTCGCTCCTACCGCCTGCAATGCAGTATGGAGGCGCACAGGTGACGATGGAACACTATAATGAACGAACAGCGCGGTTCCACCGTTTGCGACAGTTTCGGATGGATGATCATAACGGAACGATTTATAGTGGTGCAAATTGCAAGAATGTTCAGGCTTAAGCTTGGTCTCCTGCAAGGCTACGAGTACTGGGTTCTTTGAGGATATCAGTGTTTGAAGGTCCGTTATATTGGCCCTGAAGCCGCGCATGTTCCACTGTAAAATAAATGTCATTAAGTAAAGTATGAGTAAAGTGTGTAGATATTTCCCTAGATTGGAACCCAGGCCGTTCATCATGTTTCCCAGCTCCTCCCGTCGAACATCTCCGGCTCTTTCCAGGCAACGCGGGAGTTCCAATTTCGTGGCTCCCGTGGAGGGTTATGGCGATCCCTTGGGGGCGAGCGTCTAAGCAAATACTGGTCTCTCTACCATGTACGCATCGCCTGTATATCCCGGCCTCCCGTCGTCTTGAGGGATGGGCCTTCGTAGACGCTGCCTAAGGTCTCCCGAGTTCCTTAGGTCAGCTTGAACGGGCCCTAGATTTTCCATTGATTGAGCACGTTGGGTTTGATTGAGTTTTGTTTGTTGTTGTGATGCGTTTATAGTGACCCGAGGGATCGATAGTTCGAGCCCTTTGCTAGAGCGGAAGGGGTGCCCCAGTCGCTGTTTTTCGGTTGTTTTTGTGGTGTCCTGGCTAGTTTTTACATTTGTTGGAGACGTGAGCTTACGTTTTTTGTTTTGTGTTGATGTGTTAGCAGTAACTTGGATGTTTTGTTCTGTGTGTACCCTTTGAGGTGTTAGTGCATCACTGGTCGGAGGAGGCATCAGGGCAGAATCCCTTGTTTCCTCCGAGCATCTGACCTTGGTAAGCGTCTCAGCACCCTCGATCGGGCGCGGGGTGAAGCCGGTGATTCAACAGCTCGGTTCGCTGTGCGTGCTGGGGGCAATGTCTGGCCAAGCTTCGCTGTGCGTGCTGGGGGCAATGTCTGGCCAAGCTCTGGGGGAGGTTCTGGACTTTTGGGGGGCGTGGAATGTGTGGGCGTTTGTTCTCGTGCACGCTTCCCGGATGCCTCCGGGTATGTTCGCCTGGCCGAGGTTTCCGTTTTAGTAAAGTCGCAGCCTGTTGTGCTAGCCTGAGGAGCCGGCTCAAGGTCAAGCATCTCAGGTTCCGCTGGGTCCGTACCAACCGCAGCGTCCTGACGTTCCGGCGGCGAGGTTTGCACTGCCTGGTCAATTTTCTTTGCACAGCCTACCGATTTGCTGCGAGGCTCATCCTGTTTCCGGGGAAGAAGCTCAACAGCCATCGCAAGGAACTGACGGAGCGAGAGATCCATAAGTTGACACATTTTAGAGTCCAAGCTTAGTGCTGGTCGGGTCTCAACAGGGTTTCCAGCTGGTGGAGCACTGTGCTGAATCCCCATCAGCACGTCCCTGTAAGGAGAGCTGCTGGGGGAAGGGTTTATCCTGGGAGCTGTGGGGGTAGCCACTGGTGCTGCTTTTTGGAGGGAAAGCGGCTTTCCTCTTTGTGCCTCATTGGCTTCGGTCAGTTTTGGACAATACCTGCTCCACGCCTCATGGTCACCTCCACATCCCGCGCACCTAGGTTTGTCCGCCTTACAGGTTGTAGAGTTGTGGCCAGTCTCCAAGCATTTGCCACATCGCTCCCTCCCCCTGCAGCTGTCGGCGATGTGGCCAAACGTCTGGCATCGGAAACATCGAGTAGGGTTAGGAATGAAGGGGCGAACTCTGATAGACATCCAGCCAACGCGAACCTTCTTTGGCAGGGATGTTCCAGCAAAAACAAGTATGAACGTGCCATTGTCGCTCACATCGCCTTCGACTTTCCTAAGTAGTTTTTTAACTTCTGTGACGCCCTGGTCTTTAATGCCTGAGAGAATCTCCTCCTCGGAGACATCGTGCAGATCTCTGCAGCTTACAACGCCTCTGCAGCTGTTCTTAGTCGCATGGGGGGACACCTTGATAGGGACAGACAATGACCTGCTACCCGTGTGGATTTCCAGGGAGGTTGTCTTAAGTAGCTTGTCCGCATCACATCGGGCACCAAGTTCCACTTCAACTCGCCCATTCGGATGCCGGTGCGTCCGTTTGGGCTTGAACTTCTTCAAGGCGTCGTGAAGTTGGAACGGATTCGGCTTCAGGGTCCTATCCTCAAGACTAATCACTAGTGTCAAAGGAATATCCTGGTCTGGTCTTGTTCGCGCAGAGGGTCTAGCATCGGTCACGTCCATTGCGGCAGCAGTACCAGAGGGTGGGCTTGAGATGGTCTGTGTCGTGGCGGGGATCGGTGTCCGTGCAGTTGGTTCGGGAAGAGTGGTTGCGCGTAGAGTAGCCATAATGAGTGGATTTACCTTCGGCCCCCGGGTTGCCAGCTGTCAATAGCTGGGCCCGGGGGCTGGTACAGTGCCTACGGGGGCAGGTGCACCCGTCTCAGAGGGGCGAGAGGTACTCACACAACCCCTCCGATCAGAACGCACCCACCCCCTTGACGCCATCAGCCCAGTGGGCCGGCAGGGCCATGAGTCGGACGAAGCAAAACGCGGCAGCCCTCACGCAGCGGAGACTGCGGTTCACCAGGCGCGCGCAACAGGCCAGGGTCGCGAAAAACGACGGTTTCCGAAACCCCGGCCCGCGTCGCGCCCGGCAAGAACTATCACAGTCCCCACCGCGAAGGGCGCCGCGCCGCATGCCCAAAACATAATCCCCCTGCCCAGCTGGACCGAGCGACAGTGCCCGTAGACACTGCCGCGTCGCTAGGCCGTCTGCGGCAGCCTACAGACGGCTTACCCCCGGTTAGATCGAGATATCTGGGCCAAAGGGGGCGTGTTGGAGCCCTCGGGACTGACCCGCCCGAGGGGACCTCAACCCCCCAGGATCCCGTCAACCTCGTCGCCGGGGCTCGAGATAGGCCTCGAGTGGGCGCCTTACACCCATAAAATGCCGAAGAAGGCAAATAACTGTGGGGCAGCAACTAAGGCATAAAAAGATGACAGGAACTGAAAATAATCAACAAAACAAGAGAACAAAAACAAACAGGAGCTACATACTGGGGGTACAGAACAGAGCTGACCCGATCCAATACGGTTACCGACCAGGTAACAAAGGGCCCGTAAGGCAGCCATCAGCATCACCGCGGGCCTCATCACCAGAGCCACCGACGACAGACGCCGACTCTACCCGACCGAAGTCGGAAGAGGCGGCGGCCGCCGGAGGACCAGAATGATAAGTCCGCGAAGATGCGTCGACGTGCCCCCCAAGGCTGACTGGGGCCCCGGGCGCGTCACTCCCCGTTGCTCCAATCTTTACTTGCCGGACGAATCCGGCAAGTGAAGATCGGTCCCCTGAGGGTTAAACATCGAATTCAAAACTCATCGAAAACCCATTGGAATGGACCGTCGTTCGGGGATCCGCATTGCCCTAACCTCCCCCGGTAAAGTCTGATGGTTCTGATGATGATGATGATGACAGGTGTTTCTTAAAGATAAGGTGCTGTAATTTGTTCATAAATACATACCTGCATTCTGACAAATGGTATCTAACTCCATCCAGTTGCCGTCAGTATGTGCCTGCCGGCTTTCTCGGGTAATGACTATATAGTATTTACGCTTTAGGAGGTTTTAGTAGTTTTACGCTGTTGACGTAGCTGATGAGCGGCTAGACCGGATGGCGCGGGACGGCTGAAGACAACCGGCAGCATTTCTGGCTGATTCGGCACCGGAGCTTCTGAGAACACAGATACCGAGACACGGAGCCGCGGGGCAGGCTCAGGGACTCCGCGTCAGACACGGAGCAGCGGGGCAGGCTCAGGGACTCTGCGTCAGACACGGAGCCGCGGCAGGTGCAGAGACGCCGCGTCAGAAAATTGGAGGCGCGGGACAGGCAAGAGAAACCGTGTCAGACACGGAGCTGCGGGACAAAAATCGCCCGAAGGTGAGGACCGTAGATTTTTTTTTCAGGCACGGGTGTAGAAATGTCCAGAACATTAAGGGGGACAAGTTGTATTTAAGTCGTTTCTTTCTGGGTCAACGTCATAAGGTCAATGATTAAGATCTTGAACATTGAGTGCGATGATCCCCCGCATCTCCATCTCCTATCATTTCGTCATGACAGCCCCCTGAAAGACTGTCGCCAGCGGTAGCACTTATTAATAACCAGTGCACCCATGCAGAACAACATTAAAAACCAGCGTGATTCGGACCTGACTCGGTACTTGGACCGAAGAAGCTATTAGCTATTGTCTCCTTTAATAATTTTTATTGTATGTATTTACGTGCTTTGTTCATGATTTTTAGCTTCGTAGCCACTAAAAGCCGTTTTACAGAGTCTATTAAAAAAACAGCAGCGATCAGTATACTTTTAAACAATGCATTGAATATCCAAACATCACTCCTCAGTTAGAAGCCCACATGTACTGGATAAATTACGTCTTCAACATTAGCATGCGGAGCAATTAACTATTACGGACAACTGTTGCAATTTAAATATCCTGCACCACCGTATCCAAGATTACCTCGAAACAGTAACTGTGCCACTAAAAGCCTTTTCTTCACAGAAAATTTACATTGCACTACTTTCGACTCCCATGTGATGCTGCTTTAATGGGAACGTGGCACCTTGGTGCAATTGCAAACTGTAGTGGCTGTAGGAGCAATCTTAATTGAAATGAATGGATTTGACTTTATTTCTGCTGAAAAATGGATAAGAGACCCTAGTATTTCGTTTCATTTGGCTTTATGGTCTTCATTGGCGGATCCAGGAGCAGTTTTTGGAGGGACCAAACCAACGTTTTGGAGGGGGGGTTAAATCGGGAAAGAATCACGAAAACATAGTATTTTAAAGAAGAAAAAATGGTAAAATTTGGAACTTTTGGGGGAAACAACAGATACTATTCTAGAGTTTGGAGGAGACCACGGCCCCTTTGGATCCGCCAGTGATGGTCTAGAACTAACAGATCTCCAAATCAGCGTTGCGTAATATTAGCGTACGACCCGATGCTTTGCACGAGATCGAGCTTCTTTGATTTCGCCACAAATGAATACGAATACAAAATTAATGGCTTCAGGCTGAATTAAATGGGAAAGTTTGCAGTCATTGCACCGATCTAGTAGTATGTGTACTAGTGCTAAACTAGTAGTTATTGTTAGCATTTTAGCTGGAGTCAACAACACAAATAAGATAGCAAATAAGAACAGAAATATACAAATAACCAATTAGAATACTTCAGCGATTTTTCCATTATTAATAAAAAGCTGGTGTTTGCCCCCCCCCTTTTTTCGGGCCCCCGGGGGGGGCCCCCGGGGCCCACTGGGTGCTGAAATAGTAGAAGTCTGTCACAAAAATACTGGTCTAGTTTTGTTGCATTGTGGATACAACCCTTAAGTCAAAGGTACCAAGAGCGTTATTGTCACGACATCCAATGTTTTTAATAATTCATTCTAAAAGGCATTTGCATGAAGCTCAATTCGAGGTCTGGCTACACTATGACTCAAGGCCTTATAACTTTACTACGATTATTGGTGACGAGCACCCAGACACAATCCTCCGATCATGGGCTGCTCCGGAATTGTCGGCCAGGTGGAGGGGTGCCACTTTGGGCGCTAAATCTAATGCGCAATCCTGGGGGAGGGGTTCCGAGAGCCGATAAGTCGGTGGGTGAGGTGCGCAAGTGGCCGGACTTGCTCCCTGGCTCCGCCTCCGCCTCCATAACCGATGTGACTGACGATCTCTTCCCAGCGTTCTGCTGGGCATCTGGTCCTATCTCCACTTGCTGCGTTTCTAACGGGGCGTATAAGAAAGTGCTGTGTGTTTTTACAATGGCTGCCACCTCGCGGCCGGAATCGGGGACGCTCAGCGCCTTGCCACACCCAGCGGATGGGATGTTGAACAGTATATTTTTCCTTTAACGATGAACGGTTGGCACATTGTGTTCACACGCAAACACCACAATACTTGTATCACAAGTCATCAATACCAAAATAAACGGCATCATCTGGAGGGCCCGATCCGCCGCGCCACCCTCTCCCGCTATGTACAGGCGCACACCTAGCCGAGCGCAGCGCACACAGCAGCTGGCGGCGCTCCTCCACAGCAGCGCCGCCGGGCGGACACAGCGGCGCTGTTGACGCCACAGCTAACACCGATGACGCCCCGGCAGCGGCGGCAGCGGCAGTACGCCAGCGGAGTGAGCAGAGACAGCAGCAGCAGACTGGGCCGCCGCCCGGCCGCCGGCCCGTATACCCGTCAGTGGAAATTGTGAGGGCAGAATCATCGTCAGCAGCCCATGGCACCGAGACCGGCGCGCTGACAAACCGATTAAATACAGACACAGAAAGCCGTCTGCGCCCAGACAGGTGGCGGCCGCGAGCACGGCGGACAACAACGAGAGCACTGCAACTACGAGCGCACACGCGCGCGGACAGCAGTGGTATGGCAAATTGGCGACGGGGAGACAGCCGTTATGTGTAACCGCTAAACGGCAGGGCAGCGGTGCCGCCCACTACGCAGGTACCGCGTTTATGGCGAACGGTCCTGCGGCGAAAGACATGCACCAACAACAGCCCCCAAATAACAGCGGCGGCTCCGCACTCGGCCCGGAACAAACACAAAGCAGCTAGCCGATCCCAGCGGATCCCTATCGCGCGCTTCCCACCCACGTGTCCCCCTCCTCCCGATCAGCACGTCTACAACGCTACAGCCTGAGCAGGCATCCGACCGCCTAACGTCTCCTCTCTCACTCGCCAACAAGAAAGCACGGCTGCCGAGCCAGCGGCCCTCGCCGCCCCCTCTCTGGGGCCTCTCGCAGGTACTTGCGTGGGTGCGTGCGCCCCTCAGCGGGGCGTCTCCGTGTGTATGCTTGTGTGTAAGGTGGCGTTTATAATATTTACAAGGCACTGTTGTTGTGGTGAGCAGCGGGGGAGCAGGCTGGTGTTCTCACGACACCGATCTGACGTACAAAAATGGCTTCACACATGCACACACACAGCCACCGAGTTTAACACTGTCCTCTCTTTCTCTCGCGCGCGTGCTCGGACAACCGCACTCAGCATGAGATGCGCGCGGCGCCCTAATGCCCCATCTACACGTAACGGCCCGCTAGCATTCGACTGAGAACTAGCCAACGATGGAGGCGCAAAGGTAACAGCGAAACCAGTTCACTCTATCTCCATCTATCTCGTAAAAATTCACGCCGACACAAGCACATGACAATGACACTTTACCTCGCCAGAACAGCGATGTCACCGGCGCCGCCCGGTGACAAAACACAAATAACCGAAGTTCACGAACGTACCACAGCGCGGCGCTAGTGAGCCGGAGACCTCATCGCGAGTCCCACGAGGAAGAGTCGTGCGATGACGCCGGCGGAGGCGGAGGGGGAGGAGGGGCGGCGGCGCCGGCGAGTCCGCATGTCATAGCTTCACTGATATGGTTTTGCTGGGTGAGACGAGGCTGAGTGGCGCCACCTGTTCGGGCGGCGTGAGCAGCGGCAGCGACGGCGACCGCGGCACCAGCAGGTGGCTGGTGGACGTCAACACCGGCGGGAACTGGAAGATGGAGCCCTGCGTCGCGCCGAAATGCGGACTCAGGTTGGCCATCGGCGAGAACGACGGGAAGAAGTGGAACGGGCCGTACGGCGTCGGCGTCGGCACGACCGGCAGGTACGACGGAGACGCCAGGTTCACCACGGGCGTGTTGAGCGAGTTCGCCGAGTACGGGTGCGGGCTGGACAGCGGCGAGCTCGAGTCCATCGACGTGATCGACAGCGGGCTCGGCTTCTGTTTGCTGGGCTTGCTGTGGGCTGGGCGAGGTTTGGCGCCGCGCGCCTTGGGCATTTCCAGGTTAATGGGCTGGTCCTGAGCCTGCTGCGGCGGCCGCCACTGCGAGCTCACCGCCGCCTCGGGGCTCCTGCTGCGTACCGCCGGCGAGCGCAGCGGCGACTTGGGCGTCAGCAGCGACAGCGGCGACTTGGGCGTCTTCAGTGCCATGGGAGACCGCAGCGGGGAGCGGCGCGGAGAGCGACAGCGGGGCGAGGTCAGCGCCAGAGGTCGCCGCTCGAACGGCGCCGCCACGTCGCCCTCCTCCATCTCCTCCGTCTCCTGTTTGATGCAGATGGGCGGCACGGGCGGCAGCCGCGGCCGCTCCGGCGTGCCGGGCGGTTCCAGTTTGATGCGCGGCTCGCGCGCTGGCGCCGGTTTGGAGCCGGACGGTGACCTGCTGTCGCGGCCTTCGTCGCCAGCGGGGTGAGGAGGCGGCGGCGGCTCGGCCGGCTGGTGGGAGGGCGGCGGCTGCGGCGCCGGCGGCGGCTCCGGCAGGTGCGCCTGAGCCGGTGGCGGCGGCGGCCGCGGGGAGGCAGGCGGGGCACCGCCGACGACGCCGGCGGCAGCTCGTGGTAGTTGCGCAGCTCCCGGTACATGTCGCGCGGCGGCAGCGCCCCATACCGTAGGGGTGCCGCAGAAACGACTGGTACATGGAGATGGAGTCCATCGAGGAGTCTGTAACAGACCAGTGCAGCCGATTAGCGCCCCAGCTGCTGAACTTCTCAACCTGAGACTGGACTATTTTTTGTGGAATATACAGAGACGTTGCTGTCCGAGGTCATCTACAGGCTACAGACCGATTAAAACAGATGCCGGATGTGTTTTATCAAATCATGAAAAGTTGCTCAAATGCATAAACAAATAAAGGCTTGCTTAAAACAGAACCCTGCTGTGTGATCCTGAAACGCGCTGTTAATGAACTCACAGAGAGAAAATAAACACACATAAAAGCAGAAGACCTCACTGAGCATCAGCTAGCATTCACTTTCAAACAATAATAATGCCCGGCAAGAAGGAAATAAAACAGGCCCTTCAAACGAAAATAAAGCGGCACTTTCGGAGCCGACAAAAACGGCGGTCTCTGCGCAACTCCGGTCTCTGCTCTATAAACACCGTCTGTCCGACCCCATCTAAACAGCGGCGAAGACAGCCGCGCAGTCAGCTTCGGCCGGCGCCGCCAGATGGCAGTGGCGACAGCGGCGCTCGTGCACCAGCACAGCTGCGAGCAGGCGACGCTCAGCGGGCCGTCACAGAGCACCAGCCACCGGACCCGTGCCAACCAGCCGGCCCGCCAGTCATCCCGGATACCACAGCCTTTTCAAACAATAATAATATGTGTATTTTTACAGCGGTGTCCTCAGGAATTTTACCGCGCAGCGTCGACTGCCAGCGCTAACTGCGCCCCCATGGTACTCCACATTTCGAGCCCGGGCTCCACCATGCCGAGCAAAACTGCTAAAAAACATCAGACTACCCCACCTCCTTACCGGAAGACCCACTGTTATGGTATACGATTACTGGACAGACTGCTAGTTCGCAACGAGCAGCTAATTATAGACAGGAGGTTGCTGGGTTGTGCTGTAACGTCCCATGCAGATGACTTCTTCGAAGTGAAACGATCCCGGATGCAACAGAGTTTTCAGATCAGAGAAAACACGTTTCCGTGAAGATTAAATATAAGCGTAAATAGTCTTCGTATTTAGCTAGCCTCAAAATTGGGTTCACTTCTGCGGCACAAATATCGCTTTTAACCTCGAACTAATGACAATGAGCTAGCACGAAACTTGTTTTACCCACACAGCCAAATCTCTTGAATAACTTCATATTGGCGATATAAAATTTAATCGATGAATTCCCCAATAGACAGTCTCACCACTGTTCTGTCTCCGGGGCGGAAAATAGCCCAGAAGACGCGATGCTGCAGGGTATTTGAAAACTTCAGACGCCCTTGATGGGGTAATTTGGGGCTGTGACAGGGAAGGAGGTAATCTATCATCGACTCTAACCAGCGACACTGACAGCCCCACCCCAGCCACTCAGCTCCCTTCAAGAGACTGTCTCACGTCATTCAGAGGGAGCCGAAAACGGGTCACGCTACACAGCAACCGCATTAAGCCTCGTAACCTACACGCAGCAATAAAAAATGGACACGCGGTAGGCGTCACTCATCTTCCCAGCCTCATCCCACTCAGTGAAGAGGAAACTCACTTCGCATGAGGTTGTTGTGCATGGCTGCGGAGTAGGGGCTGAAGCCAGACATTTTGGCCAGGGAGGGTGGCTGCTGCGGCGGAGGCGGCGGCGGCTGCTGCTGCGGCGGCGTGGGCTGCTGCGGCGGTGCCGCGGCAGGCGCCGGCTGCGGCGTTCCCGCGCCACCGCCGCCCGGACCGCCAGACTTCTGCAGCTGCTCCATCTTCACGTGGAACGGTACCGACTTCTCAAACTTCATGTGCTCGGGAAATGTGACGAACCTGGAGGCGAGGGACAGGTGTCAGGAACACCGCACCACTGCGATATAGATGGCGACGCTGTCGCTTTGTTAAGGTACGCTCCCGACTCGGTTCGCTTCGGCTAAAACCGGGCGCGCGGGACGCCATTAGTATTCATCATTTGGCTGGCAGGAGCCGGACGCGCGCCGTGCCTTTAAACAAAGAACTGTCGCAGTCAGCTCGTTTTTCACGCACGGCCAATAATGACAAAACGATGAGCGGCGCGCAGAATCTATTAGCAGCCACCTCTCACAGGACGACAGGGCACGGCCGGCCCACACACCATAATGGAAGACACCCGAATTCCAGAGACATGGGATAGCTCGTCAGATTTTGACTGTCTGGACAGGCGCCCGGTCCACTTTGGCAGAGGGTGATTAAGAACGTGTTCGACATGGCACTGACGAGGTTTGCTCTAACTTTGCTACAAGTTGGGAGCGCGGCTTGCACAGAGTCCCGGATGGCCTGCGCTCGGCGGCGCGGCCGGGTTCAGTCAATACTAGGCTACTAGTCCAGTGTCGGGTATTAGCACTGGACTGGCCTATCGGCCAAAACGCTAATAAAAAACTGACACACAGCACCATCCCAATGCCTGCCAACAGTAGATGACTCATTCAGCATCTTTATCAGTCATTCGTATTAAAGTTTTCTTTTAAGGATTACTACACGAATTCCATCCATGGCGGAACACCTCTTCTTCTTCTAGCAGGAGAGGGACCTGGACAGGTTCGCACTAGCCCGGTAATACGTGTATACATGCATTGGCAAAGGAATCAGGTTCAAATGCCACTGTCCTATGAAGAACACAATTCCAAAATAGAACTTCAAGGTTGTTAGAGAATTAGACACGAAATAGGAGATGACATAATTTTCAACTGAGTTTGGCAGATACGACCACAACTCTGCGCCAGAAAGAGCGATTGGAGTATGTTTTGCAGTTTCTTGGAGCAACGAAGTTGCTCGAATGCATTCCCACACCCACGGCATTTTATCAGAGTAGCGTGCCAGGAGACCTGACGCAGAAAGCTCGACTGAAGGACCGATTTCCCATGTCAGGCAGAAATATTTACTCTTCGTGTTCTTTCTGCTTACACTTAAATCATCTCTGCTAACCAAAATATCTTTCAAAAGCGACACAACTTGCGAAACTTTCACGCAATTGATTAAAAAAAGCTATTCCCACACGAAAAGAGACAAAACTACTCCAAAAACTCAAAAATGTTTGCTAAGCTTCCCGTTTAGGTAAGTTCTGCAAGGTGCTGGGATTTCTCATTTATTCTGGAACCGGTACAAAATCACGATGGCCCAAGAATTCAAAGAGCAGTTGAACACTTCTAACGGGACCGGGCACAAGGAAAAAATCACTATTGTGATGCATATTTATAGCAGCGAAAACGTACCTTGCCGTGTTATACTGCATTCAGCGAATAACTCAGGTTTAAAAAGGACGGCAGATGTGTGCGTGCGTGCGTGCGTGCGTGCGTGCGTGCGTGCGTGCGTGCGTATGTGTGTATGTGTGTAGGTGTGTAGGTGTGTGTGTGTGTGTGTGTGCGTGCGTGTGTGTGTGTGTGTGTGTGTGTGTGTGTGTGTGTGTGTGTGTGTGTGTGTGTGTGTGTGTGTGTGTGTGTGTGTGTGTGTGTGTGTGTGTGTGTGTGTGTGTGTGTGTGTGTGTGTGTGTGTGTGTGTGTGTGTGTGTGTGTGTGTGTGTGTGTGTGTGTGTGTGCGTGTGTGCGTGTTAGGGTTTTAGGGCGCCTCAGTTCCCGGGGCTATATAGCGCGCCGAACTCTGCAATTTCATCAGACCCTAACGGGCCGGTCTTGGGTGTAACCTATAAAAGCTGTCATTTATAGCTGCCGAAGAGCTGCCGCAAACAAGGCAAACTTTAAATATATCAAGCTTAGCCCAGATTACAGCTCTATAGCTACCATGGGAATAGAAGCTTTTAGAGATAAATCCAAGTAGGTGCTGGCTGCTGACCAACCACAGGGTTTCCAACCCGGAATCTGTACTTCACCTAGTCAGATCATTATCCACACACCTTTGACAAGTGTTTGACAATCGGGTCGGAATGTAGCTTAGACACAAACGTCGCAAAGTACCACTGACACTTGTGGCAGCGATTGCTTTTCAATTCTAATCATGGCACAGCCAAAACATGGGTTATCGACACTCCTCATCGGACAGCTAGCATTTTCGTTTGCTCTATGTTTAATTAAATGTTTGTCGCACGTTCTTAAGCGACCTTGTTACCACTTTTGCAAAATCATGTGGAACATAATTTTTCAGTCTGTAACATCACACATACCACTCTGTCAACTCCTTCCTTAACAAACTCTCAACCACGCGAAACAACACACAGCATACTCACTTGTAGACAAACTTCTGTCCCATAACCTTCTTGATGATGTTCTTATCGTAGTAATATCGCAGAGCTCGGCTCAGCTTGTCGTAGTTCATGTTGGGCTTATTCTTGCGGATGCCCCAGAGCTTGGCCACCTCCTCGGCGTTGACCAGCTTGAACTCGCCCTCCTGGCTCGTCCACTGGATGATGGGCGTGTACTGGTCGGACAGCAGCAGCTCCAGCAGGAACTGCCACAGCGTGATGTTGCTGTCCATGCCAACTGCCGAGCACACAGGGGTCCGGTCAGAGGGGTGCCGATGGCGAGAACTCAGCTAACATTCACACCGCGACGGGAAACCGCAGCAGCCATCATGCGGGTTTAGAGCACGCTGGTCCTCATAAAATACTTGCGCACGGTATTCAATGATTTTGCTTGCTTGCTTATTTGGCATTTCGTTACATGAGCGGTAATGACCTTAGAAAAGTAAAATAACGAAAAAATGCATTTTTGCTAGCAAATACCCAGCAACAAAAGAAAAAAATCGCAATAACGCGCATCAAGGTGATAAGGAAATGCCATGTAGCCCGCCTGTGTTTGTCTATTTTGGAGTTTTGGGGCGCTTCATCGTCTTGGCTATACCTCACCCATCACTATTATTGTAGGATTTTAATTGCACTTCATTTCATAATTCTATTTCATTATTCATTATTTCTTTATGCCTATTATCAATTAATTCAGAGGCCCGCCTGTCCGATAAGCCCGAAAATATAGATGTTCTTCACATCAGAAAATGGGAAGAACGATCAGATGCTTCGTCTGTGAATAGGAATCAGAACATAGCAGGCCGCTTTGATTCGACTGTCAACTTGATGCCTATCTACATCAAACGGACCAGTCAAGCACCAGCAAAGAACTCGTGTTGAGTGAGAGTCAGAGACGCGTGCGCGTGTGAAACGCATCTTGCGTAAGAGCTCCCGTTTTTCTTGCAGTAGTGCGACTATCTGGGAACAAATCACATTGGCAGGCTTGTTTAAGTGGGGTATCAACCGATCTCGGTCTTCAACAACACGTCCGTCCTAGCCTCCTCAGTGTGCGGTCCGTTCCAGAGGACCGGTGCGGGTGTGGGACGGACACAGGTGACGTGGGGGGCGGGAGGGGGCAGTGGGAGCGTCTGAGCTGGCCGGTGTGACTCCGGCCGCATACCGTCATCGACAGCCGCTCCACTGTATTTGAGCCTAGATAACAGTCGTGTGGCCGGCGTCGCGGCAGATACCAGTTGCGCAGAGCGGGGACTGAGTCAACAGGTGTGGCCGTGCGGTCAGCGTGGCGCACACCGGAGCGGGCGGGCTCTGAGACAGCTGACGGCTCCGACTCACGGACAACCCGGGCGGGGAGAGCTCCCGCTGGCGGCGCAGGTCAGGTGGTACCTGCGCCCCTGTTGTGATGCAACAAATGGCGACTTCATGACACGAGTAAATGAGAATGGCTTGCCACCGTGAGCTGGCGTTTCACCAGCGCCCATCATCCGACGCTTTGTTCCGACCGCCGTAATTACGGGCGGTGAGTTTTAAACAGCATACACGCGGTTGATTCAATAGTCATTGGTCTGAAACATGGTCATGCAAACTCACACAGTTCTGATTGCAACTCATCAATGGAACGACAATCACTTTAGACGAAGTGAATGTAATTCAGCAGACGAGCTGGACGCTTCCAAGAAAGTCCCTCCAAGTTTCCGATGCAGCGACGGCAACGACATCGCATTAGTGTTACCAATTCGACTTTTAAATCACCAGAGTTGTGAGCCAGCACCTGAGCCGGAGCCCAGAGACAACATCGCATCCGGGAGAGTTCACGGCCACAGTAGCGGGGTAGCGCCGGCGCGAGCAGGCCGTGGCGCGCATTTCCGGTGCACTATCTGTATCTGGTATCGCACTGTCGGCCGCGTGTCCCCACCGTCACCGTTACAGGACAAAAACGACGGCGCCGGCACCAGCAGCCGCCTACCAGCGCAGAGCCGCCGCACACAGAACATGCAGCACGCTCCGGCCCCGAGCTCTCAACACCGGACTGCAGATGGACCCTGCTACCGCGACAATGTATACACACTGACAAACACAGTGCCAGACATTGAAAAGCCGCCAACACAATAGCTGGTTTTCAGTAGCAGTCAGCATAAACCCAGCAGCGACATAGTGCACCAGTGACCACGACAGCCAACGACACTGTCCGGGCAGCATTAATGACAGCAGGCATTCTGCCCCGACCTGCCTGGATCCGAGGGCTCAGCCTGCCGCGCCTCATCACACGTCGGCGCCGGAAATTGCAGCGGCCCGTCGGCGGGCGGCGGGCCTGCCTCGGCGCCGCAGCATCTCCCACAGGTCAGATCACCGGCCGGGAGGCACCGGGCGCGGCTGTACAGCAGCTGTGCGCCGCTCATCTGACTGATGACGCCCCGATCCGCCAGACATGTGGCTGCTCCTCGCCGGCTAACCCATCACAGACACGTCCGCGGGGAGCGCGCCACGCCGGCCACAACATCGCACGGCGACGGGGCCGCACGTGCCCACTGAGCGGGGTTAGTAGTAACTCGTGCTACAGGTCCATCCGGTCGCGGGTCTGACGCCTGAGCTGCGGCTGCTGACCGGTACGGACTGCAAGGGCCGCTGCCACCATGGCCAGCTCATGAAGGCTATAAACGTCTTCCGCCACTACTGGTGACATTTGCACTGACTTAAAATATTGCAGACACCGGATATGGTTGCACAGCATTAGTAAATTACTGATTTAGCAGCTTAGTAAAGCGAAAACCGGTTTTCCAGCTTTCACTGCTTTAACCCGGGGCCATCGATGGCCCCCTAAGGTTTTCCGGGATAGCAGAAAAACACAGGCGCAGCACCGCGGTTGAGGGCCACCTCTCACTGCATCATTTTCCCATCATCCCTGAAATTTTTACCCCGGGTCATCCAAGGTCAGGTCACCAGACGAGGTCAACCAAGGTCACCTCACTTCACCTTTAGAGGTCGAAGAGCTACATTTCAAAGTCGATCGATTTGAAACTTCCTACACTTCATGACCCTCCAGGGTCTACAAGGTGTATATCCGGGATTTTCGATTTCGTGCCCTGAGGTCAGGTCGCGAGGCGACATCTCCCATTGGAAAAGCATGGGAAAAGCTATTTCATGATATGAAAGCCACAAAAATGATTGCAAATACCAGACTGCTCAGAACAACGTTTTGGACACCCTTTCACGGATCCCAGGGGTCATATTTGCCCTTTGACTTTCCAAGGTCATCCAAGGTCACCAGGGTCAAAAACAGTATTTTGACAATAACTTTGACCTAATTGGGCTAGAGCGGTGAAACAAACACCATCGTGTTTGTCTTGTCACTGGCTTTCATTTGATATACGGCAGGTCACTTTTGACCTTTCGTGACCTCAGGTCATATTAGGTCACGAGGTGACCTCTGGCGGTCAAACCACTGGCGGGAGGTCTTTACGTTCCACATAGCGAAAAGTACTGGCAATTTGCTATCAAATGTACTTTACCAGGCCTCAATAGCTCTAATGACATAAGAGTTATGCCCAGTTTGCTTAATCATTGCATATTTGGTAAAATAGCCGATCTTGACCCAATTTGACCTCTGGAGGTCAAACCATTGACCTGAGCACTAAAACATGCAAGTAATTTCTTACTGAATTCACGCGAGCTTTCTATTGCACTTTGCAGATTTGCGTTAACGCCCATATTTTCGGAGTTAGAGGGGGCCATCGATGGCCCCCGGTGGGCGAAGGTGGCGCCGACCCCGGTGGGCGCGGGTTAATAATTGTTGGAGATAACGACGCACCAAATGCCAAGGTTAGACGGCATCGCCAACTCTCACTCTGTTGTGAGAGCTTTGGGGGATCAGATAGACTTATTCAGAGTCTCCACCAGGACTTGAACCCGGGACCGCTGGCTAGGTAGGCAGACGCGCTATCCATAAAGCCACCCAACCCTAATAACCAATGCCTTGTAAAGGGGAAAATTCAAGTTTCCAACAGCACGTTGCAATTCTGATTTATTTATAATACGACCATCAAAGAGCCTGCCACTTCAACATAAGTGCATCCCGGGAGCAATCTATACGTGGGATCTAACCAAGGACTCAGGACAGCCCACCGGCGTGTCCAGTTGCAGTGTCCAAGCCGACAGAAGACTGTCCCCCGGCGCCGCGGCAGTGAAAGCAAGGTCACGTGACGACACCAGGGCGGGCAGGCTGCCGACCCGGCCGGACCCGGCCGCACCAGGCGGGGGTCAAACGCCGTCCAGGCATACAACCGAGCACAGCACGCGACACACTGAGGCGCTGCGCCCGAACAGTCAGCTGCCGACGGTGCAGTCCAGACTGGGCAGTGAGGCGGAGTGAGCAGGTTCGGGACATGGCTGCGGTGAGGTCGGCAGGTTGGCAGCAGCCGTGCCGGCGCCGCCTGCTGCCGCGCGCCAATCACCGCCGCCGCGTCCGCCGCGCTTCCGGCCAATCAGGCAGCGGCCCCGCCGGCGCGCGCGGCACACATGCAATAATCCGACCGGGCGTCGATGCTAATGCCGTCCGTCAGGGGACTCCTGAACGCCAGCCCGACGGAAGTCACTGCACCGCGCGGCAGGCCAATACAGCGCCGCCTCCCCAGGGCCGGCGGCGGAAGTCACGGTGTCGCTGCAGCGAGGACACTTCCAGCACGATCCCGTGGGCCGGGGCCCGCCCCAGGAGGAGGGCGCCGCGGCAGCAGACCCGCAGCGGCACTGCACCGAACAGACCGGCCGAATTGCCTGCTTCCTGCAGAGCCCCAGCGCCGTTTTGGAGGCCACAGAAATCACTAGCGCTAGCCACAGTCGGCTCGGCGTGAGAAGGACGGTGCGTCAGCGACTGAGAGCCGCGCCGGAAATGACAGCGGCGGCGCCCACTGCGTCCGTCGATAATTCCGCCGTGAGAACGGTGGTCGGGCGTGTGACAGACAGGTCTGCGATGGACCGCCGACGACGGCCGCTCCCACCACCACACCCCCCAGTTAGGACGGCCGTGCCATCTGCCGCACACAGCCGTAAATGCAGCCCGGCCCGGGTGCGTCGGCCGTGTATAACACCCGCCGCTGCCGATGCTCGGCGGAGGAGCTGCCTTTGGCTCGCGACGGCGCGGCAGTGAACTTGAGCGGGCTGGCGTCGCCGCGTGCCGGCGCGTTATTGCGCCGTCGACTGCCGCCGCCGCGCCCCGGCTTTGACAGCCGCACCGCCCACTGGGTAGTGCAGATCCGATTTGGCAGCGGTGCCGCAGCCGGTGCCGCCCTCCGGCTGGCCGCCGGCCACGCCGGTCTCTCCCCTCTCCCGACGTCCGCGCCACGGAAAAAGCGTCGTCGGCGACGGTCGCGGGGCGGGGGCAGCGGCAGGGGTGGGGGGAGTCGACAGACACCTGTTCGGCTGCGGGCCCGGACGACAGACGCCAATGTCAACCGGGCCGGTTACAAATGACCGATGGGTGGGCCGAGGGCCGGGGCCGCCGCCGCGGTGGCCTGCCTCCCCGGCACGGCAGCCGTAGCCACCGCCAACGGAGTCATCAGCGCCCCAGCCCAGCACACTTATCACCAAGCAGCCCCGCAAATTTCACAATACAGAGATACTGCACGCTGTGGCGTTTCAAATGAAATATTTTCCGGTACTTACACTTGCTCAGAACCGAGCGTCACGAGAAGGCGAGCATTCGAACCCCAGAGGAACAGTACTCCGATTCGTGTGCCTACGGAAAGGTGCCACTACGACGATGTGAGCCGTTGGCTAGCAGTCCAGATAAACAGCGCAGCGTAATTGTGAGCTCGAGAAACATGACTGACGGATCTGACAGCCCTCCATTACACCAGAGCAACAGCGCCCGGCGGTCACGCAGGCACGCACGGCGCGCTGGCCACCGGCAGCCGTCAGTCTCCAGAACCGACCTCCGTCAACAGCCTGCGGCGCAGCCCCGGACAGCGCCACGCACAGCCGTTGACGGCCGTCCCCCAGTCGTGAGAGCGGCTCTCGCCGGGTCACCGGTCTCACGACCCGCCCGGGGCCGGTTCAAATCCGCCAACGGACGCACAGCAGCGACAGGACGCGCGGCAGCGGCGCGAAGGTCGCGGCGACACTCGGCGACGGAGGGGAGAGTGCCGGGCTCGGCCGCCGGCCACGGTGCCGACAGACAGCGCCCAAACGCCACGCTACAGGCTCCGGCCAACGGCGGCTAGCCGCCGTCGAATAAGCGGCGTTCAGGCGGCAGAACGACACACGGCCACCGTCGTAAAGGACGCGCTCAGTCGCTGCTACGAGCGGGCGGCGCCTGTTGAGGAGGCCCTCGCTGCAAATGAGGGCGGGTTACGACTGTTTGACATTAGGACGTGGCGTCGATGGCAGCAGGCGGCGGCCTGGGAGTGGGACAGGCGCCGGCAGTGCGCCGGTCAGCCGCCGCCGCATCGGCACGGACACTGCAATCCCACTGGGAACGTGCCATTGCGCCGGAGCTACTTCTGAAAGAGACTGTTTCGCTATTCCAAACACAGCAGTTACGTCAGTTCAAGTCACCGCTGAGTTTGAAACAGTCACATTACTTATTACGCGAGACGATGAAATGATAACATTTGACCCCAACTCAGCTTTGCCATAAAGTTCGGAAAACACTGAGCCATTCAAACCGCACCGTTCTAAATTCTGATCTTGAACATTAACCATACAACATTCTGTGTTTGGTAATCGATATGCTCTCGAAGAAACCAACACCATGGCTTCGGACCGTTATCCGCTCCCTCCACAAATAAAGGCCCGTGATTAAGCAGCAGGAGGGTACCACTCCCCCCTGCGAAGTGGTCCGGTCCCGTACTGTCCGTATTTGGGTCAGGGCACCGGAGTCAGCAGGGAGGCATCTCTACTGTCTCCCCTCCGCACAACACGGCTTCAGCTCTCGGGTCAGCGGCGACAAACACACCAGCGGCGACGTGCCGACGCATACACCCCCGGTCAACAATCAATTAGCCAGCCGAGCATTAAAAGGCCAACGGCTGTCCGGTGCCGTGACGGCGCAGCAACGGCTCTCTTCCGGCCGTCACGGCCGCAGCAGAGCCTCCGGCCACGCAGCATTCAAATCCGCTCAAGACAACCGTTGGAGTCGCGACCGCGGGCGGACTCAGACAGCACTGATGCGGGGAATGCCGGAGGCAGTTGTTTTTCAGTGAAGTTGTATGGTCGGGAGAAGTGTAAGCCATTTGCAGCAGTTCATAATTCAGTCTACCCTGAACGTGTTGACTCTGGATGCGCCACTGGAGTAGCATACTCCAGCGGCGGCGACGGCGCCACAGGCGTCAGTCAACCACTCCTCAGATGTGCCGCCTCTGCGTGCGGGTGGAACCGCTCCGTGTGCGTAATCAGAGTCCAGTCATCGCTGACGATGTCGGCTGCACCACTCCGAGAACAACAAAAACTTCCAAAATCAAATCCACCAGCTCCAGGGTCGCCCTCTACAGCACCAGTCCAAAGATAGCGCCGGATGTTCTCTTCTATTTTCTCCACAGCGAAACTATTTGCGGCGCCACTTGGCTGGATGTTAGTCGCCGCTAGTTCCGTGCCGTCCCTTAGTCTCCTGGGCCACATCATCTGAGGCAGAGCGTTTAACGGCGACCCTTCAGCTCGCCAGGACACGCCCCGTTAAAGGTGGGCCGCTGCGGTGAGGCGGCCGCCACCAATACCCGTCCCGCCATTGTTCAGAGACCACCACTGGCATGGGCCGACCACTGCCGCCACCGCAGGGTGCCATTGTGTGGCTCAAAATGCCAACGCAGTTCTCACAGTTTCAGACAGGTGCCGTTTGTGAGGCAAAGATCGGGGAGCTGACGCTCCCCCATCGGAGAAACAACACGGCCCCTTCGAAGGTGTACCGTTCACGCGAGCGCCCACAAAACTGTCACTTGTTAGCCTTTTGAGTTGTTAAAAATTACCTGAAAATATACCACCTGTGAACAAGTGACACAAAAAGTGAACAATGTTGAATTCTCGGACGAAATACTCGGTATAAAAGGCAGTGAGTCAGAAGATGCAATGCCCAAATATGATTGGAGCCTCAGCTTCTGAGGTTCCTAGCAAATAACTACCGAGGTCACCGAAAAGGTACTTCGGTTTTACAGCAGAGCATATTATATCGTATCAGCGCATAAAAGTACACAATTACCTCACCAAAAGTAATTTAAACTACTTCCTATACCGTGTTCTGTTTTTGCAGCTTGCTACCTCTAACCCAATCGAGTCCGCGGGAGGTGAATCACCCCTGTCAGAACAAATTAAGAGCTAAGTCTGGCTGAATGGCAGACCAGCACAGGGATGGTCAGACTGGTGATCACAGCACCGGTGTCTGCGTGCAGGTGAGCCACATCTCAGTCCAGGGCAGCCGACACGTTTAGCCGTGACGTCAGTCCGCACAGTTGCCGGGCTGCGGTATGACGTCACAGCTGCCGCCGCGCCGGGCTGAGATGAAGACCAAGGGCAAAGGGATGCGGGAGTGAGGGGGGCAGCGTCTCGGAACAGGCCGGCTCTGTTCGCGGTGTCACACATTCGCGGAAGCTTAGTCCAAACACGCACTGTCATTCCCGCACTGACCACTTCACAGAAGCGTGGGGAAAACAGCCGGAATGACTTATACCAGCGACCCTCCACCTCAAGCTGACTACCACCACACCAGGCCTTCTGGAGAAAACGAAATCTCTTGGAAGGTGTGCCGGCTACACAGAGGATGCAACGCGGTTTCTAGACGTGCACCGCCTCCACTTACTTCACCATCCATTAACCCTCGCCCCACCGGGGGGCATCGATGGCCTCCCCTAAGGTTTTTTCGAGATAGCAGAAAAACGGCGAGATGCAGCACCGCGGTTGAGGGCTCTTCCTTTCACCCCATGGTTTTCCCACCACCACTGAATTTTTTACACCGGGTCACTCAAGGCCAGGTCACCAGGCGAGGTCAACCAAGGTCACCTCACTTCAACTTTTGAGCTCTATAAGAGCTACATTTCTAAGTCGATCAATTTGAAACTTTCTACACTTCATGACCCCTCCAGGGTCTACAAGATGTATATCCGGGATTTTTCGATTTAGTGCCCTGAGGTCAGGTCACGAGGTGACCTTTCCCGTTGAAAAAGCATAGGAAAAGCTGTCTTATGATCTAAGAGTCACAAAAATGTTTGAAAATGCTCAACTTGCTCAGAAAAGCGTTCTTGGACACCCTTTCACGGATCCCAGGGGCCATATTTTCCCCTTGACCTCTCCGAGGTCATCCAAGGTCACCAGGGGTCAAAAACAGTGTTTTGACAATAACTTTTGGCCTAATTAAGCTAGGGCGCTGAATCAAACACCATCGTGTATGTCTCGTCACTGGCTTTCATTTTATATACGGCAAAGTCACTTATTGACCTTTCGTTACCTTAGGTCATATCAGGTCACGAGGTGACCTCTGGAAGTCAAACCACTGGTGGGAGGTCATTATGTTCCACATAGCGGAAAATGGTCTGGCATTTTCCTATCAAGTGTACTTTACCAGATCTCAATAGCCCTAATGGCATAAGAGTTATGCCCAGTTTGCTTAAGCATTGCATATTTGAGTGAAAATATCCTATCTTGACCTAATTTGATCTCTGGAGGTCAAACCATTGACCTGAGCGCTTAGTTAATTGAGATACTTTTTTACTGAATTCACGCGAGCTTTCTAATGCACCTTGCAGATTGGCGCTAACCCCCATATTTTTGGAGTCAGAGGGAGGCCATCTATGGCCCCCGGTGGGGCGAAGGTGGCACCGGACCCCCGGTGGGGCGCGGGTTAACACAGCTAGATTTCTGAGAGTTGATCTGCATACAGAGCCACCAGAAATGGACGCTGACATACACAACCCTCTCTAAAATGGCCAGCATTTCCATGATTTACGAGTTATCACGAGCCAGACGCATGTATTGAGCAGCACTTTCCCTCTCTGACGCCAAAGTGCGGAGGCCACCACCAGGGAGAGAGTGCAAGAGGGCAATTTTGCCGGCGCGTGAAGCTAGTGCGGCGATGCACGTCAGCGAATACGGAGCAGGCTTCAGACAGGTGATTTATGGCATGGTTGTCCCCGGGACCCCAGACAGACGACACCATATCACTCTCACCATACCCGCGGAAAACCAGCTCGCCTACTTGCTGGTACGACTTTTGAAACACCCATCACTTTAACGCCCTATGGAAATCGCGTGGCGATGGTGCCCCTGGGAATACAAAAACATCAGAGTATACGCCATCCCCGCTCACCCCCCAACTTTACTAAGGTCCTAGATCTGTTACTGGAAAACGGAAGGAGGGGGAGATCCAGCGCGGTCAAAAGAAGACTAATCTACACAGGAGTAAACTTCAAGCTTATACAGCATAAGCTGCGTCGTCACTACCGTCACGCGTGGAACGCATTCTCGGCAGCAGCTGAGTCCGCCCGACCTTGGCTGACCCCTCGCAAAAAGCTGGGCGGCGGGCGGCGGGCGGCCGACCCCAGACCAGCCCCGGGGCCGGTGGGCGTCCGGCCTGCCACCGGCGGCAGGAAGCCCGCAGGAAACGGTGCGGCCACTTCCGTGCCAGCTCTTGGACCACGTCTGGGACGGACGCGACGTGTCAGCGGCGAGCTGGCACTGCCGGCGCTCACCCCGCGCACAACACCAGTCACACTGCACAGGAGACCACCAGGCTCATTCCGCTCCCAGCTCGTTTTAGCGTACATAAGTAAAGCGTGATGGTGGCGCGATGACGCCACCGCTGCTGAATTATGGAGAACACATCCAACGCCTGTCATGGTAATCGAAAGGTCAAACTAAATGGGTTGGATCCCTCGGTGCTAACTGGCACCGGATCCCATTGAATTTAAGCTATGCATGTCTCTTGGTAGCCCACCGATCTCGTTTTAGCTTCCCTCGACCCTTGCCATTCCACGTAAGCCAGCACGTATTATCATTTCCGTGCGGTTGGAACTGTCTAGTAGATGAGCCTTATAATTATTTGTGTATTGCCTTGTTTATTTATTTATCTGATATCAAGAGAGCTGTCCGTTCAAAATGACTATTATCGAGTTTGGATCAGCATAGTGGAGAGCAAGGAAAACACTTATCCACAAATGTACATAAATCCTTATTCAGCTCACGTTCCTCGGTGCCAGTGCTTTTGAAGGGACTTTTTGGATTTCCATAAAGAACCATTACAGACATATACGCCTTACAACGGGTGCACTTGACGGAAACTAGCAATCCATATGGAAATCTCACACTTCATAAAGCTCATGGAACAGAAGTGCTTTAGATTTACAAGGACTATAGCGAGAGGCAAACGAAAGCACACGCACGACAAACACGTAAAGTGAAATTTTCAGCGATACGCCAAATGTTTCAACCATAGGATTGCTTCTGGCGGGGCATATTTCCGGCATCGTGTGTCGAGCATCACTCCAGGCAATGACTCCACTCGGATCAGCGGAGCAAATGCAGTAAACGTTTCAAGAGAATGGAAATGTTCCAAGCGATGGGAACAATGGCCCAGATTTGGAAACATTCATTCCATGCTTCCATATTTCAGAGTGTGTGCGCTCGTTTCCAAAGATGTGCGCACTTGGGGGCATTTTTTTCAAAAAACGAAACGAGCGTCCAGAAAACAAACGCGACAGCCTTCTGCCTGGTCGAATAGACTACAGGGGAACTTTGGGAGACATTATCCTTTGCGGTAGGGGAGTTCAACTTTAACGGCCTCTTCCACATGGGATTCAAGTTCAGAACTTAGACCCATCGATCTTTCCGGGCTTCACTTATTTGTTTTTCTTTCAAGCATACAAAAAGGTTGAGGGCAACACAAATTTTACTGCGAAAGAATACTTGAAACTCAGTTTTCTTACAAAATAAGCACTGCGAAGCACGTGGCTGGTGCGGCCTAATGCAAAGGAAAACTTGTTTCGCGGACCATTGGTTGAAGTAGGGTTAACAAGTGCTTATTATACAATTTTGACACTCTTTTACAATGCTGGGTATTAAAAACATTCAGTTCCTATGGCGCTCCTGCCCCAAGCAGGACAGTTTGTTCAGGTGTTTTAAGGAAGGACGAAGGGGCCACTTGGCGGACTAAGCATACTTCGACCATCGATTCAACTAAATGGGTATTAACTGATTGTAAAGTGCACCAAATGGCAAAGGCATAATTCTCTAGAAAATTCAGCGTCCCATAGCACTGCTGTATTAATGTACCACCACGTGCGTCCCCATCAGGGCAAGGAGCGTTCCTTATAATGGCTCCTCGTTGTCATTACTAGGACGCAGCCATTTCGGGGAGCGCTGGCCTGCTCCCTCCACTGAGATGGAGTGTTGATACCGGTGCGGGCCGGCGCTCAGGGTGGCTCAGGGTGGCTCAGGGTGGCGAGGCCCGTCAGACCTGGAACTGGAACCACTCCGGCAGCGTTCCTAGCTGCGGGCGCGGGCGTCGCGCGGCGGTCGGAATCCAAGACTCGGAACAATCGGCTGGTCAGGCCGGCAGAGCGGTGTCTCACCACCAGCGCCAATTAGTCGGCAGCGAGACCACGACTATCAACGCCATCGAGCGCCCACCGCCCAGTCACAGACCACCAATTAGTGGTGACGGCCGCCGACCCCGACCTCCTGGTGCGCTCCACCACGGCTTTCAAGCTTACTTATTCCCCAAACCAGCGAAATACATTGCATCAACAAGTGTTGAAGGGCGGCTGCTTGGTAAGCCGCTGTTCATGTGAACCGATGTGTGATACCTACGTGAATACAGTTCCATAAGCGTGGTCTAGTGCAGAGTAGCGGAGGACAAATCTCCCCACTCGTTGCGGTTCCGCAGAAAAACGTTTCTTCGGTGCTGTGAGGAGAAAATGCCATTTGTTTACGTTAATAAAGGAGTTGGACAATAGTTCTGCTGTCTAAAGAGCTTCATTGTCACCCGGATCTCGGGGAGTTCTAACGACCACTTGTTATAATCCATTAAGCCTGTATTGGCTGCGAGCCATCCATGGCTACACTGACCCGTTGTGAGCATTGAGGACCCATTGCTGCACTGACCCGCTTCGGGCATTGAGCATGCAAGCTTTCTCGTCAACAAAAGCACCAGCTCTCACACATTAGCAACTGGGTTCGTGTATCCTTTCAGTCAATTAGAAACACCGAGAACATGCCGACCGCAACGCAGCTACTGAACAAAGCCTCCATTAGACGCCATCCAACCAATTCTTTCACATTCACCGGAAGTGACGATATGCAGCCATTATTGCAGCAAAAGCAGGCCGGCGTAGACTTGAAATAATGGCTGACACTACAAGTCTAGCACCAACCGCATGGAGCAGTCACCAAGCCAAAGGCACATGACTGCCACCCTGTTCATGGGCATTGACAGCCCTGTCGTTAAAGGCCAGCCACCCCACCGCCGGGGTCGGACGCGCGCGTGACAGCCGTGCCGGGGCACGTGCACCCACCGCACCAGCGGCGGCGTCAGGTCGTGCAGCACGGGGGGGGCGATCGCACCGCGCCGCACGCCGCTGTCTGTACCCGACACTGCTACAGGCGGATGCGCAACTTCCATGGAGACTGTACAGTACTGAACAGTGAACACAGACTAGACGCGCCACTGGCCGTATCGGAGCGGGTGATGGACACCATTAGGGGGCTCTGACGTCGGCGCGGTGCGGTCGCTCACGAGCGGCGATACCGCCTCAGATAACCCCCTCCCCCCACCGGTCCGGCTCCATAACAGCTGACCCGGCTGCTCTCTGGCGGCACCCCTCCCGCTGAACAGGTGGACTGACCACGCGACTGCGACAACACTGCAGCATGGGTGTCTGTCAAATAAATAACGAGAGACAGAGGAGCCATAGATAGGGCTTCAGATACCGCGGTCTGAACGGAAGGCTGCGGGTCCGAATCCCACGCCACACCGTGCCGCTCCTGAGCATCCTTCCAACGGCGTCAGTGTTGATGACAGCGCAAGGCTAGCATGGCTGGTGCATTACAGAAGCATTGCCTCTCAGGGCCATTTTCGTGCAAAAAAAGAAAAAAAGAAACTGAAACGCAGTGTCGAACGGAAGTGCCAGCTTTTAACGTTCCAATCTTAGCCACACCTCCTTCACATATTTCCTTTCTTCGTCACCATCCGTAAATTGTGAGACGCATGTATCGGACCGAAGGATGGTCCACTATCAAGGGCAAAACCGACACACCTTCCCCGGTCCGGAACCGCGTTCTCTGAGCAACAAACGCCGCCGAAGCTGAGATGACACACGCGAGAGGTTGGATTTGTACTGATTGCCTGGTGGTGTGCGCCCTCGTTACATCGGTCAGGGCCATGTTAACACGGCCGGTGCAGGGCTACATAAACAGAGGCGGGGCCGCTGGTTGACCAGTAGCCAGGCCTGGAAGTCTGGCATGGCTTTGGCGCTCCGCCACCCCGAAACACGGGGCTTTGGGAACAAACCGGTGGTAACGAGCACGGACTACTCATAGATGGCCTCCCCTCCCCGTCCAGGCATGTAGACTACAAGTGCCAACGTCGTGGAGCTAACCGCAAAAACGTGCTGAGTGCAGATCTGCGGTAGAACCGAGCGCTACAGGTGTTTTACAGCCCAACTGCGGGGTCTGGCGAGCAGCCGCCGAGAGCCAGGACAGCCGGAGCAATGGCGCTCTAGTGGGGCGGGGAAGGGGGGCATACGGACCGCGATCCACCTCACATTTACCTTAATTTTGTATTTTAATACACCAGGCTTTTCACTATCGGACAGTTTGAACGCACAAAGAGTGTCTGGGACCGCCGTTGAACGTTAAACAATGGGGGAAGCAGGTGTGGGATCGCGCACTTCAGAGTGAAATATGGCGCATTGCAGAATCTCCACGAAAGCTGGCTACACAAAATCTGACCGATGATGGTCAGAGTACGGTTTCCATCCCGGCGTTTTGGAAAAAGAACATCCAGGTTTTCCACTCGGATCGAACAATTAATATCCGCCAGTTTACTTTAATTGAATGCATTTCTGCGTGCGGGTCACACAGCTGGCGGGAGGCCTGTGCTGCCCAGCTCTGCGGGAGAGGCAGGCGGCTGCAGAGTGACGCCTCACTCCGGACGTACCGCGCACACCAGCCCACTGAATCACCGCCCCGTGTAAAAATACCGCCGCCGCCGCCGGCGGCTGCCGCGCGCTCAGACGCCGCTGCTGCGCCGCCGGCAGCCGCGCCGGTACTGCTGCACTGCAGCTGCTGCACTGCTATCGCTGCAGGGCCAACGTCGCGTGCGACGGCGGCGTGGAGCCGCCGCGGCAGCGGTCATCACAGCCACCGTGGCCGCGACCCTGTGCCGGCGGCGACAGCAGAGGTCAGCCGTACAAACGGGTTAGTGTCCGCCGGCCAACGGCGCGTAAATCACCCGCCAAAGCCGTGGGAACGCGGCGCCGCGCCTGCCGCGCACCTGGCGGTCTATTCTCCTGCGGCCTCCGCTCGGAAGAGAGAGAGAGGGCGGAGGCTGGAGGAGACGTGACCAATCTGGGCCGCTCTCCGGGGCGGCGGCGGACCCGCCCCGCCGGCGGCGGCGCAGGGCGGCTCTGCGTGCCGCCGCCGCGATGGTATCGGCTGTTTGAGGGCGGTGCGCGGCAGCCGGCAGTGAGGCCGCCGGCGCGCCGTGATGGGCCCCATTAGTGGCACAGCCTGCGGCCCCCGGCTCTACAGCACGACCGCTCTAAAACATCCGCCTGGCGTCCCAGTCCCGACCAGGCCTCAGGCAACGCATGCAGCAGCCCGCACAGCTGGAGAGACGACCGACCGTCCACAGAAACAATCACAGCGTCACGGAGCTACGGTCGTCCACAGAAACAATCACAGCGTCACGGAGCTACGGTCGTCCACAGAAACAATCACAGCGTCACGGAGCTACGGTCGTCCACAGAAACAATCACAGCGTCACGTAACTACGATAATCCACACACAGCGTCACGGAGCTACGGTCGTCCACAGAAACAATCACAGCGTCACGTAACTACGATAATCCACACACAGCGTAACGGAATTACGATCGTCCACAGAAACAATCACAGCGTCACATAACTACGATAATCCACACACAGCGTCACGGAACTACGATAATCCACTGGCACAATCACAGCGTCACGGAACTACGATCGTCCACAGGCAGAATCACAGCGTCACTGATCAAGTATGTATTCATTTGCGGACATGGAGGATGTGCCACAGCAAATAAATGTCCGAAAAGAAGACACTCAGTTCATCTCGCCTTGATTGGTCTGTCGATCCCCAGCCTATCATTGTCAGTTTATGGGTATCCGGCCGGATTGATGACCTCTTCGAAATCGGCACGCAGAAGGGTTCCCAGAGGAGTGCAGCCCCAGAAGCCACAGCTATCACAAACGCAGGGGCCACCGTTTTTTACCGCCAACAGGCCTCTGCCGATACTCGTTAATCTGTCTTGTCGGTAGATTGGGACCACGGCCGGGGCGCCGCCCGCTGTCGCGGTATCGGGCGAGCCGCTCCGCCCGCATCTCCTCAAAGGCCGGGGAACCGGCGCGATACATTACAGCGGAGAGACGGCACCGCAGAGGACTCGCGGCGGGGGAGAGGCGCCCTCTCAACTGCGGCTACTGACCGGGAGAGCGCACCCCACCCGTGAATTGTCGGTAATTTGGACCACTTATTCATGGCGGCGCGGTGGAGAGAGAGAACTGATTGGATTAAAAATGACTTTAAAAAAGAATAAGTACCGTCAAAATGATCAAACGGTCACCCGATACTTGAACACGTCATAGACCGGACACCGTTGACGAGATAGGAATTTGTAAGTTTTCCTAAGCCGTTGCGGAGGCCAGTCACATGGAGGGCCCGAGCCGCCATCCTTCAGAGGCGCACCTTCTGCGGTCGAACGGAGGAGCTATCGTGAACTCGTTACCGCTGGTTCTCGGCGCTCACTCGAGGCTCCGTGAACATCAGCGCCATCCCAGCTCCCCCAATCGTTTTCGGAGTCCCTCAGAACCAGCTGTAGGTCCAGTATGTGCTGGTTTCGGCGCACCCTTCTATACATACACCAGCGCACTGCTCACCCGACTGCGCAATCTTACTTCGGTCTATGTTATCCAAAGCGCCTATGCCGTTGCACGTGCTCTGACAACGAAGAGTTCAGAAGATGCACCAAAGGCGCGAGCAGGGGAGAGGGGTAGGGGGCCCACTGGTTTCCCATTTTCTCTGCAGTGCTTCGTCCCCTCCCCCATAGATAACACGATAGGCCTGGCCTGTGCGCGTGCGTGTGTGCATTATAGACACCCTATGAGCGGAGGCAAACCCATCCAGGCGATGTTCCCCTCCTTTTCCCATGATTCCTACGCCCCTGCGACGCAAGGCTTATTAGAAGTGTCACCACAGATTCAATCTTTCAAGCGCCATGTTTTTGCAGGGTATCTTCAAAACATTTAAATCTTTCATATACTTGTAAATGTGTACCCGTAAAATATGGACTTCAACTCTGCCCTCTTTATCGTACGGAGAGCAATCCGGATCTGAAATATTCACACGTGCAACACCAAACTTGAGTGCCATAGTATTTCAGAGTGGAACCTCTTTCCACCACCGGCCTGGTCGGACAGTACTTACGGCACTTTGATGCTGGGTCGTAAGCGACACCTGAGACAATTGGTCCGTGTGTTACCCGTCGGCAGCCGGCCGCCCACGCGGCGCCGTCATCAGAGACAGCGTCGCTGGCGACACGCTTCAGAGTCTGCGGCATGCAGCCGCCCGGGGCGCAGGGCCAATTTAAAGCGGCGTCGTACCGTTACGGCTGGATGGTCGGACCTGTCGCCGACACGCTGCGACAACTCCGGTCCTGTCCTGCCGCCGGGCCCAGCCACAGACTCGGCGGCCGCCCCACAACTATGTGAGGCGCCCTGGAGACGCGGCCCGGACGTGCCCGTCCTCCGTCGTCGCTGCCGATTAGAGGCGGCCGGCGCGCCGGGCCGACAGGTACAGCGGCTGGGCCGACGTCGCCACAGACGGACGGACCGCAGTCGTCCCCATCATAACGAGACTGGGGCCGCAGGGCGGCGGGTACTGGCGGCGCTGGGACGGCGATTAGACCCCGTACGACGGGCACCAGTCTGTGTGTGTTGGGGCTTAAGGGCACACCAGCTGCTATTGGCTATATAGTGCCCGGCATTATTATATCAACTTATCTCTGTAGCAGTCTAATTAGCCATAAATATAGCATACTCGTATAGGCATACCGTATCGGGTGTCAGGTCATAAAAGCAATGTTGGGCTGTAGACTATGTTAAGCGTTACTTCTCAAGACTGATAGAACCTGCCCGATGTCTATCGTCGCCTAAAATTTGCTTCAGAGAAACCGGAGAGAAGAATCGACGCCGGATTGTGTCAAGTAGTCATAGCTATCTTCCTCAGATAAAATACGTTGTACATTAACGCAGCTGTCGGAGTTAGAAAATGTGTTAAGGTAGTGTTGTTCAGGCGGTTTGGGCATGTGTGGCCAATGTGGAGTCTGGTGAGGCAGACTTCCTCCCTCCCCCTATTCCTCCCTTCCCTATTACTACTGGAGCGGGCGCCGGCGCTGATGAGCCCGTCAGCCGATCACGCCGCCCCAGGGAAGAGCGCCACCACAAAAACCAGCCCACAGGCCGATACGCCCCTCCCGTTTGTGGTGCAGGCGGAGCGAGCCAGAGTAGTCAGGACTGATCTTAATGGTACATTAAACAATGGACAAGGCATTATTTGGCTAAAAAATACAAGGTGAGAGGCTGATTTTTATAGTCCCTATCTGGCTGGGGAATTTACCAACAAATAACTTTCATCGACAGCCATTAAAGGCACTTGACAAATCAACTATAAAAATGTAAAAAAGTACCCATCAAATAGCCAACAAAACAGGAAAAGTTTCAGACATACAAAATAAACAGTCCACAGGTATGAGAAACAGAAACCGGCACCTCTACAAATTAGCCACATCCACTTGGCAAGTACCTAAAACAGGATCTGAGAGGTTGCATGCTGTATCTGCACCGGACGCCTTTATCACCTGTCCTTGTTGACCGAGGGGTGATGGCGTCAGTGCAAACACGCGCTTTGGGCCCGCGTCTGGGGGCCAGGGCTCTGAGAGTGGCTTCCGAACGGCGTGGGCGGGGCTGTGGCGTCGGCACCCGGTGGTGACGCCACATCAGGGCCGGACCGGTGCACGGGCAGAAAGCTGATGCAGAACCGACGCACGGCTTCACAGGATTACCGGATACAGAAATAGACGGGGCTTTACCGTGGACATCCAGCGCGAAGAATAATCACAACCGGTCCGTGTGTTCAGTATAATAGGCAGATCCAGAGGTTGTGGCACTTGCCCCCCCCCACCGATCGAGCCTCGGCACCTCCTGAAAGGTCGATGACGACCCCCAGGAGGCGAGCATCGGCGCCCCCGCGATAGAATTTGTCACCAGCCTGATAGCTTTTTCGCCCAAAAGTGCCCCCTCCCTCCCCCGATTGGAAATCCTGGATCCACCTATGAACAGTGCTGTAGTGTGAGTGGCAATCTTATCTCAAGTCAGAAGTGAGCCACACCCGTGCATGGGATAACTGTTGACCGCATACAAACTCAGAGAACTCCACTGAATGATGACTTAATCTGGAGTCTATACTTGTCGCTGTGCTTTGATCGAAAAAAGGTCAACGGAACTTTAGCCGTTGTTGGGGCTAACTTGCGGCTAACCTAGCCGCAAGGTTTAGGAGCGGCTTTCCTCCGAATCTCATACATGCTTTGGCTAATTTTATCACACTAAGTTAAAATTGGTCAATGATAATGTTTCGTACATACAGTCCAATATGTTTTCCCAATCACATTAAAATATGTTTTCCCATATCACATCAAAATAGCATGCTAAACACGAGCTTCAATCACGAAGCACACACAAGGCACTGAATTCCTCCTGGGCGGAAACTTGGTTCCGAGACAGGGTCAGGGCCGTGACCAGCGGCCGGTGGGCTCTGTGACGGACCCTGAGTCGTGACCAGTGGGTTACGTGACGGAGCCTGGGCCGTGACTGGTGACCGGTGGGTTCCGTGACGGACCCTGAGCCGTGACCAGTGGGTTCCGTGACGGACCCTGAGTCGTGACCAGTGGGTTCCGTGACGGACCCTGAGCCGTGACCAGTGGGTTCTGTGACGGACCCTGAGCCGTGACCAGCGGCCGGTGGGTTTCGTGACGGAGCCTGAGCCGTGACCAGTGGGTTCCGTTACCACAGCCGGAGTCGACGACTTCACCCTCAGGTCACAGGTCACCGCCGGGTCAGGGGCGCTGCGAAACAACGCCGCCATCTCCACACAGGTGCTGGTGATTAGTAGCCATTAAACCAGCCCGGGTCACAGCTGGCCTCCACTACGGACGTTTCATTTTCCGTAGATACCCATTTAACCCACTTCAGCAAGTATGACTCGGACAGAGGTGTTCCAGCTCTGCTCGTGTCGGACATTTCCGATACCACACAACCCCGTGCTGTGCAGCCCCGCAGATGAGTGACCTGTACGCGTGTGGGGCAGTTTCAGTCTGCCGCGCCCGCGTCAGAGCGGCACACCGACACCCAGCCTGTTCAAACGACACCCAGCGGGGGTGCCTGTTCAAACGACACCCAGTGGGGTCGCCTGTTCAAACGGCACCCAGTGGGACCGCCTGTTCACACTGACCAGTCTGCAGCAGGGAGACTTCCCAAACTCAGGTTGTCGGCAAGTTTACAAGACAGGGCGTCGCTGATTAGCATATGGAGCTCGGGTGCTGAATTATTCAGTATCGGTGAATACTGTGGCTCAACTGTCTAGAATATGCCACCTGTTTGATAATTCATGGCGTGTTCCGCACATTTTGGTTCAATATAAGACACACAGCTATCTTCTATTCAGTCGACAGCCTGGGTTTGCAGCTACCTTGTCCGTGGACTGGTTGTCACCCCAGTCTGCACGCCCCGTCGAAAATCCGACAAGGCCATTGCACGGGTCGAGGGCCCAGTCCGGCGGACTGGAGTCCAAGCCACGCTCGTAAATTAGCCGCCGCGACGCCTCCCGAACGTCTGGGGACTCGCCAGCCACGGTGGTAATGTGCAGCGGGCACGGGAGACCACAGAGCCCCAGGCTGACGACAGGCCCCAGATGTCGAGCCGTGCCCAGTAACCGGCCGACAAATCTGGGCTAAACGCAGCAGCTGGCACCTCGGCCGCCGACTCCCGCAAACGTCACGGCAGCGAAGGGTCGGCTCCCTGCACACGTTAGGGCAGTGGGGAGGGGGGGTCGACTCTCCGCACACGACAGCGGAAGGTCGGCTTCCCGCACACAATAAGGCAGCGAAGAGTCGGCTCCCCGCACACAATAAGGCAGCGAAGAGTCGGCTTCCGAAAATAAGGCAGCGAAGAGTCGGCTTCCCGCACACAATAAGGCAGCGAAGAGTCGGCTTCCCGCACAAGCTACGGAGGCGGCGGAGGATCGGCTTCCCGGTGGTTAACGGCCGTCCGAGAGCAACATCTCGGCCCGAGGTCATATTTCCACTCACACGAGCCCCTCGGGACAATACTCTATGCATGCTGACGGCCGAGGAACATGCATCAGGTGGACGCGAAAAACACAAGGTGAATTCCAACAACACTACACGCCTACTTCCCCCCCATCTCAAGAACGTGAACAAACTTTAACGAAACCCCAAATGCTGGACTGGTGTAGCTGTCCTGTCGTTCCTGTGCTCAGGTGCCCCGCGACAGGGGGTACACTATCGACTCCAGCCAAGCTCTTCACCTCTACCAACTGCAGTGCGGTGGCGCCGTCGGCACAGGACGTCCGTGAAAACGAACAACCGCAATTTCTCGGCACTCGGACACCTTCTCACAGAAGCCCAACGCTCGTCCTCTGCGCAATCCAGCGCCGCTCTCAAAGGATAATGGCTTCCAAAAAGTCCCTCAGAAGACGAAGGGGCTGTCTCCTTACAAGGTGCTGGGGGCTGTCTAAATAAAAGCAGGCCGCTCGGTAGCAGCGGCCCAGCAGCAGACTGTTTGGCCTCAGCGTCTCAGCAGCAGACTAAAATGCCCAGTCTCAGGGTTTCAGCACCCGACTACCCGGTTTCAGCGTTTCAGCAGCAGACTGCCCGGTTTCAGCGTTTCGACAGCAGACTGCCCGGTTTCAGAGTTTCAGCAGCAGACTGTCCGGTTTAAGAGTTTCAGCAGCAGACTGTCCGGTTTCAAAGTTTCAGCTGCCGACTGCCCGGTGTCAGCGTTTCAGCAGCAGACTGCCCGGTTTCAGAGTTTCAGCAGCAGACTGTCCGGTTTCAGAGTTTCAGCAGCAGACTGTCAGGTTTCAGAGTTTCAGCAGCAGACAGTCCAGTTTCAGAGTTTCAGCAGCCGACTGCAGCGGCGGGGCCTGCGGCGCGGCCCCGGGCAGTCCTCTCCAGCAGCAGCAGCAGCAGCAGCGGGCGACACAAAGAACGGCGGGCCGCATGCCTGCGTAATGGCCGGGCCCGGGACCAGACGGTCGGGAGAGACCGCCAACGGCGCCGCCGCCCGTCCCCCTGACAAACTCCGCACAGCACCGCCCAGCTCCCAACCAAGCCTTGGCGCTTTCCGACGCACCAACTGCTGAGATCATATGGCGCCGCTAACTTTCACACCGCTGGAAGGACCTATTGGGGATCAGGAAGTCCTTACTCAGTATTTCCGCCCGGCATTGGAGCCTGGGTCAGCGGCGTGGAGGAAGCCCAACGCGCTATATCTGCGCCACTGCATCCCCAGCAAAAATACATTTACTTTAAGGTGCGTTCAAGGCGGGGGGAACTCCTTCACGCCTGATTGACGTCACACAGGCGAGAAGGGATTTTTCCATCGTTGGGTCTACTGAAAATGTTCCAAATGTTGTGACACTGCTTGCAAGTGCGAGCGAACACAAGGAATTCAACTGTGTTCTAAATGTAAAAATAAGGCATTCTGTTTTTTAATATCGTTGTATTTGAGGAATATTCTGGATAGCATTGATACAGCCTTGGAGGGTGGGTGTGTGACCGACCCTTGTTCTTAGAGGGGCTGTCCCCAACCACCCTACTCTCTCGTCTAAAACGGCCTACTCACCTGCCTCCACTGAAAACTGCACACCGAGCGTCTCTACTCCGCTGCCTCCTGGGCCCAGCCCCGCCTGCCTCTACTGAAAACTGCACACGGAGCCTCTCAACTCCCCTGCCCACTAGACCCAGACCCGCCTGTCTAACTAACTAAAAAATAAAACCACACACAGCCGCCTGCCTCTCTTACGCGACCATCTGAACAGGCAGCGAAGCCTGCCTCTCCCGGCTTCGCGACTATCTGCTTCCAATGCCTTAAAACTGCACGCCAAGTAAAACTGCCGCGGGGTAAACAAAAGTGCAACACGTGTACCGAAACTAGCTGCAAGGTGGGCCTGAAACATGCCGTACATCTCAATCAGCACCCATCAACCGGAGCCGCAGGTGGTGGTGTGGTGTGAGCGCGCAGGGATAGGTGTGAGGTAGGAGATCCGGCAGAGATGGGATCCGGCCGCCCCGGCGTCAACACCGCGCAGCTGACGACAGTGTTTACAGGCACCCGTTTGGAGCGTCCCCTCGCCGGGAGACACCTCAGCGCCTGTGTATTTGCTCAGGCGCGTGTGTGCGTGTGTTTGTGTGTGTGTACGCGTCGTCGGCGCGGACCGCTGAGCGTTGTAAACACTGCAGAGACGCCGGCACAACTGGAGACGCGGCGGCACACGAGGGGTGCGACGCAGGGTCACAACTGAGGACCACCGGGTCAAATAGAACACCGTGAGGCCATAGTTGGGGACCGCAGGGCACAACTGGAGCCAGACGGTTTGTGAGATTCGACATTTATTTGCCAACCAGTTCCGCAACTTGAAATGCCTTAGCCAATACTACAGATAGGAGAATGCTTTCTTTTGCGTGTGTTGGTTGTATTTGTGCCCATGGATGTCTTCAGACCGTAGAAGTATGGGTCCCCGCCAGACCAGGACCAGACTGGGTCCCGGCACCAGGAACCACGGGACCAGCAAGGCCCACCTTCCCTTCTCACTGGGCCTAGTGTAGATATGAAAACAATACACCACTTACTATCACAAAACAACAACAACAAATCATCCACGACAAAAAGTTCTCACGAAAGCACAGGGTAATATTTTTTTGCAAAAATCGGCCTTTTGAGCACATATGTTTAACAATAGGTTTGGTCGCCGCGGTGAGGCCCTCATTTCATATCGAATTTTACCATAAAGAGGTAAAAGGTAGAACCTGAGGCTTGTTCCCCACAGGGTAAAGGTATATCCGGTTTTCGATTTAGGAGGTCACGAGCACCCCTGGGAAACAGGGAAAACTATTATATATAAAACCACAAATATCTACCAACCTAAACAACGTTTTCACTCACGATCAGGGTCATATTGCCCTTACTTTCAAGGTCATCCAGGTCACCGGAGGTCAAAACAGTATTTACAATAACTACCTAATACGAGAAAAACCATGTTTGTTGCACTCTTTATTATATCGGCAAGTACTTACCTTGTGACCTCAGGTCATATTAGGTCGCGAGGTGACCGGCTCAAAACGCGGAGGTCTACGTTCCATAGCGGAAAATACAAACAATTTCTATCAAATGTCTTACCAGGCCTCAATAGCTCTAATACATAAGAGTATGCCCAGTTTGCTTATCATCATATTGAGTGAAAAAGCCGATCTACCAATTGACCTCGAGGTCAAACCATACCAACAAAACAGCAAGTATTACGAATTCACGCGAGCTTTCATTGCACTCAGATTTGCCTAACGCCCATATTTGAGTTAGAGGGGGCCATCGATGGCCCCGTGGGGAAGGTGGCGCCGGACCCGGTGGGGCGCGGGTTAAGTAATTAAGGTGTTGAATCGACTCAACTCCGCCTCATGGCTTGGAAACTCCACTTCTGACTCAAGCCAACAAACCGAGAAATTGAGTCAACTCTGACTGGAAGTGAGTTGGCCCAACTCTGACTCGAACAAAAATTGAGCCGACTCCGAGTCGATTCCGAATCTGACTCACAATTCAACAAGTCAGCGGTCAGCCAATCCTTTCTTTACAGACAGATGAAGTTGAAATCCCCGAAGTATCCGCTTCAACAAACTCCATTCCGGTTGAGCCGTTTCCAAGGAGCCTGTCGGTGACCGGTTGGACAGTTGGAGCGGCGGCCGGAGTCAGAGCTGAGGAGAGGTGCGCCGGACGCCACAGCACCGCTCCAATACCGTCAGCTCAAGTGACAGGTCGTCCCAACCAGAGCCAGGCCCGGCCGGCTAAAACGCCGCTCATGGCGGATCCACCGGCCAAAGGTCAGGGGCCAACACGTGCCGCGGGCCAGCAGTCAGCCGGCCAACTTCACCAGCGCTCCGACGGCCGTGCACAATAGTTTCCCGTCAAACAATGGAAACACGGCTCAAGCCGGAGATAATGCCATCAAGTTCGATCCCAGAAGCTTGAATAAAAGCCATGTCGGTGACAATCAAGTATTGAGCTGCTGAGAAGTTTCACAAAAAGATTACAACGGACAACTCAAACACCGCGCCATTTTCTGGATATTGCGATCTCCAAGCAAAGAAGTCTAATTTAGACCAAAAGCCGTCAACAGCATATATCTGGAAGTTAGCTACATCAGTCAGCTAGACAATTCATCACCTCGGTCGCCGAAATCCGTCCGCACAAACACACGATCCCAAATCTTGTTTTCGAACTAGACAGTCCAACAGCCAATCACCGATCACCATTTATCAGACGATGAGCGGAACAACCTCTCAAAATAAGATCACTCGGTAAGCCGTCAGCGCGGCGCGCTCCAGTGACGTCACACAAACACACACCGGCAGCGAGTGACCCGACCTACCGGCGACGGGCGGGCGACGGGGGTCCGAGGGTGACACGCGCGGCATGGTCTCCAACACGGCGGCAGGGCACCACTGCCTGCGGCTCGTATATCCAACGAGCGGACGGACGGCGCCGCGCAGGAAGCTCTCATCGGGGCCGATTACTGGTGTCGGAGGCCGCCGATTGAAGGTATCCGCTGAAGCGACCAGGCCGGGCGGCCCGCAGAGGCACAGGGACGCCCGGCGGCCCGTTTGTGTTGGGGTATTTGGGCGCTTCAGCTGCCAGGACTACATAGCGCGCCCAACTTGTCAATTCAGTCAGGCCCTAAAGGGATGATCTTATGGGTAACCTATAAAAGCTGTCGTTAATAGTTGCTGAAGAGCTGTCATCCCAACACGTGAAATAAAAAAGATGCGCTTGGATTAGTACTCATTTCTGTTTGTGATTGACGCATTCGGCTGGGGTTATATATTACATCAAATCATATATCTGTCAGATATAGTCCTTCCAGAACTCCACAGTCGACCCGGCGCCCCGCGGCGCCAACCAGGCGCTGAGGCCAATGCCCGGTCGTGGAGGCAGAACTCAGCCACAACGGCGGTAAGTACCGGCATGGCCTGCACCAACAAAGCAGCAGCACCAGCACCAAAGCGCCATGATACCGCTCGGCGGCTCTCTTCTGGCCATACCACCGAGAGTAAGTCAGACGGCGCTGCAGCACCTAATCTGAGACGGAGGAGCTCGCGGAAGTCTTACGTCACGCGTGCGTCACCGCCAAGAGAACCTTGGGGCGTTTGACGCAGCAACCGAGACAGATAACCAGCTCGGCATCCACAGCCCCAGGCTAGTCTATTAATACAGCAACAATACAACTGCGCCAAGCGGATGGCGTTGGTCCTTTCGAACAGTGAGAAGTTGGCGTATTCCGGCGTCCGCACTGCCGCCGGGGGGGGGGCGCTGCAGAGTCGGAGAGATCAATGCCTGAGCACAGGTGAGGCATCCCTGTGTCACCGAGGTAACCACAGCGTCGTGGAGAGGCACGAGCCCCACTCCTGACCCCATAGCATCACGGGCTGCGACGGTATGGCAAAAGAGCCGAGTATTGACGACATACATGAAATCATTTCCGTCATAGATGCGGACTATGTGCACACGTCTCCATTGAGAGCACGCTAAAAGCACCAGATTGATCGAGATAGGTCGGCAAAGTCCCTGTGATATAGGTGTTACACAGAGACTTGCAAAGCCATAGCGCGTCCCGGTGTTCTACATCACGGCATTCGATTAGATCCATTGAAACGTCTAAGAACATCTAGAATTCCCGTTTGCTTTGGCACGGAAACATCTTCAAGACAACCGATCCCCCCCACCTATTAATCGAGAAAACAAGGCATACAGAGCAGCAACACGGAATCCCAGATCTTACATAGCAAAATAGCGCCTTCATTGTGAAAGGGTCAAACGAGATGCAATATAATCGGTGGCACTATATTACCATTACAGCTAAATTATTCGGGAGAACGTAAAAAGCACAATACAGGCCGCCTTCTTCCGGTAAACTCGGCTGCAGACGCCAGGTAAGCAGCAAAACCGCAAACACTTGTCTCCCTAGTTTTCACAGATTTCGAAAAGTCGTGGCGGGGTAAAATAAACATCTCCCAGACTGCGGAATCCCCTTTGGGTAAACACCAAAACGAAGCACCCAGTCTCCGGCCCGGGCAGTCGCAGCGTCCCGTCAACCACAGGCTGGAGACAGCTATACGTGGTTGGCGGGAGCGCTGCCCTGATCAGGGTCGGGCGTCGGGAGAGTGGCCCGGGGCGGGGCCGTCGGACTAGGGCCTGACCCAGTGACCAGCCGGCTGGTTACCGGCCGTAACAGCGGCCCCGGCGGTGACACGTCTCGGACAGCTCCAGCTGACCGGCTCCCGCCACGGCGCGTCTCACACCCCGTGCATGGAGGGCTACTGAGCTACTACGCGGTGGTCACTGGCTACTGCCTGCGCAGACACCTTCAGCAGCGTACACGCTATCGACACATCAGTGTACCAAGTACTCCAAGATTATCTCGATAAATGATTCACCGATGATGAAAACGTAAGAGATGCTTCCTCCTTCACGGATCCCCGGTATCATGGCCAAATGACGCACTCAGCACAGGCGGTTGACACGGATCTCCTACCAATCCATTTTCCCGACTGCGCGCAATGCAGGGTTCTCCTACTAAGTTCTCGTTTTATACTTCGTTGGGCGAGCTAGCGATGAAATGTAATGGCACTGTTCACAGCGAGAGGCCGCGGCGTCGGGTGTATGAACAGGCTAGAACAGCGTGCCCCCTGCGCCACGGCGCCGTCAAGTCTCAGAGGAGGACACGCCGCAGACCCAGTGGCCAGAAAATATACACCATCCGTTAGACGTCTCTAAAATACTGTTGTCAAACACGATGAGAGTAAAAAAATAAATAATAAGATCATTCCTAACACATAGTAAAATTTGAGCAAAACACCAATGAGAGCATAAGGACATGTACTGTGATGGGGTATTCGAAAACTAAGCTTTATACTCGCTCAAACGGTCCCCAAGAGTCGGTGGCGCGGCCGGTTAGCGTGAGCACTCGGCTCCATCACGTGATCTAGTCCAGGTACGCAAAGGCTCGCGGGATCAAGCCTTCCCAGCGGCAGAACTTGGCGCCCCGCCTCACTTAGAGCTCAGTTTACCTCCCTCCCCTAGGGCGCCATAGAACTTCGTAGTCGGAGTCCCTCAAAAGACAAGCAAAATAATGCCCCCAGACGGCGAGATTACAGCCTTTTTGAACGGAAAAGCTGAATTGTAAGTCATAACAAATTCGGGTCATCCACAAATTTTAATGCTAAAAATACGCTGAGATAACGCAGTTCAAATTTTCATTTTATTTTACTTGCCATGTGCACCCGAACGCTCGGCCCAACGCCGGCTTACGGGGAAGCAAACCTGCCGAGAAAAAAAAACTAGCAATACTATCACCATTCCGAGGGATATCGCTGGCTTCCCTGATAGTTCAGAAGCAGCATCTGGCGTCAGGCGACGTTATCGGATAGCTGGTGCGCAGTTCCAAACCGGCGGAATAATCGCTCACGGCTGGTACCGGGACAGGCCAGGTCCACCCCATACCCTTGCCAGCCCAGCAGACATCGGCGCAAACCACACCATTGCACCCAAGCAGCCATGCCCGTGGCAGTGTAATTCGCACTTTCTACCTTGATCTCGCTCTGATGCCATTTGCTTAAGTCAAGGTCTCACATATAAAGCGCATTTCTGTCTCACGGCTATCACGAAAATCTGGACACCTACTGAAAACTTAGAGAAATTATAATTTCATATCAAAATATTCTTCAGTCACCAGCTTTCTACCGATATATAGCACTAAGGGCTAGAACAAAATCAGCTTGCCTTACAAAAATCGCAATCTAAAAATCAGCTAACATTGTGCTATTTTGCTTACCAGTTTTTTATTCAGCCAACTTTCGCTTGATATTGTGACCATTATGATAACGTGACCATGCCTTTTATGGCATCTAGTGTTTTGCCCTGTAATTTTGCTTTAAAAAGAGCCAATGGGAAGGCAGGAAGGGTTAAAATTCATTCTATTTCCCATAACGATGACCTCACTCAGCATTTGCTCGTTGAGCGTTAATGACTGATGTGCAGTAACGTTGGCACTGGGAGGGAGCAGTAGTGACCGGTGGACTGCGGTCAGGGTCGCTTCTACCGACCACCTCCGAATTACAGCCGACGCACCGGCACATGGGCGATTCTGATAGTAAAGCAGATAACCTCTTCTACATACAGCACACAGCCCTCTACGGTGGGATCTCTGAGCTAACGTAGAGTGGAGCGAGCATCTGCTACGTGGGAAACTTACGATGGGGCGAGCATTGCCCTGATGGAACTACAACTCCTTCAAGGCCAGCGAGTCCGACAGACAGAAAGCATCGCTGGCTCCAGAAAGACATAAACAACATAAGGCCGCAACATTTCGGGACATGTTCGACCCTCGGCGCGATTTCTGGCCCCATTAGTCCTCCACAACAAAGCTCGCTCGCAGATGGCTGCACGGCGCCGGCCTCGGTATCTGGACAGAGGTAGCGTAGCCATAGATCGTCGGCAGCCCGCTTCCGGCAGGCCCAGCCGACGCTAACTCCGCCGCCGGCCGACGCGGCCGAGACTGCAACAGAGGACCACCCCACACCGCACACGGCAGGGACCACGGCAGAGGACCGCCCCACGGCAGGGACCACGGTATAGGACCGCCACACGGCAGGAACCACGGTATAGGACCGCCACACCGCAAACAGCAGAGACCACGGTATAGACCGCCACACCGCACACGGCAGAGACCACGGTATAGGACCGCCACACCGCACACGGCAGAGACCACGGTATAGGACCGCCACACCGCACACGGCAGAGACCACGGTATAGGACCGCCACACCGCACACGGCAGAGATCACGGCGGAGGACCGCCACACCGCACACGGCAGAGACCACGGTATAGGACCGCCACACCACAGCGGCAGGACCACGGTATAGGACCGCCACACCCACACGGCAGAACCACGGTATAGGACCGCCACACCACATGCGGCAGGGACCACGGTAAGGACCGCCACACCGCCACACGGCAGAGACCACGGCGGAGGACCGCCACACCGCACACGGCAGAGACCACGGTATAGGACCGCCACACCGCACACGGCAGAGACCACGGTATAGGACCGCCACACCACATGCGGCAGGGACCACGGTATAGGACCGCCACACCGCCACACGGCAGAGACCACGGTATAGGACCGCCACACCGCACACGGCAGAGACCACGGTATAGGACCGCCACACCACATGCGGCAGGGACCACGGTATAGGACCGCCACACCGCCACACGGCAGAGACCACGGCGGAGGACCGCCACACCGCACACGGCAGAGACCACGGTATAGGACCGCCACACCGCACACGGCAGAGACCACGGTATAGGACCGCCACACCGCACACGGCAGAGACCACGGTATAGGACCGCCACACCGCACACGGCAGAGATCACGGCGGAGGACCGCCACACCGCACACGGCAGAGACCACGGTATAGGACCGCCACACCACATGCGGCAGGGACCACGGTATAGGACCGCCACACCGCACACGGCAGAGACCACGGTATAGGACCGCCACACCACATGCGGCAGGGACCACGGTATAGGACCGCCACACCGCACACGGCAGAGACCACGGCGGAGGACCGCCGCATCCCCGCACTGTCGCGGCCACCTTATCGTGGCCAGATAGATGTATGTTATGTTCCGTGGACGCCGGTGTGTGTGGGGCGGGGTCAGCGACCCTGTGCGAGGTGTGCCGGTGCTGGACGCCGCTCTGACACCGTCCTGACGCGGCGGTGACGTTGCGGGAGAGCCGTCCGCGGCCGCAGCAGTGTCAATCACTCCCAGTGTTGCCATGGCTATCGACTGTCTGTCTGACGTGGTAACACGGTTAAGGAAAGTGTGTGACCTTTTCAGAGAGACAGGCGTAAACTTTAGGGCCATAGTTACTACGGAATGTCTGAGTGTTTCTGAACTCATATGTCCACATCTGTAAAAATGACAGTTCATGATTTGGGAGACAAGGGATATCTTAAATCACGACGCTAATGATTCAACGGCCATCAAAGTTCAACGGACCAGCTATATTACCTCTCCCTGCCACCACACCACCACAATTGATCGGTGAAATCAGGTTTCATCGGTACTCAAAAGGTCAGCCTCGTCACGGCGTGGCGCATAGCCAGAGCCGGTCACCGGGCGGGCACCATGGGCTGGGCTGGGGGCCCGCGTGACTCCACCTGCACCCCTGACGGAGACCTTGATTCCCCCTCCCTCCCGCACGTCTGTGGCACCCCGTGGCGCGTCCACGAGGTCGACTAAAATCGCACACGCATCCAATGACAAACTCCTGGGAAAATATGTCACAAGAAAGCAAAATGGCAAACAATGCATCTAGTAATCAGGCAAAGACATGGCGAAATTTCAACCAGACAGAGTCTTCTAGCACACACTAGCACCACTGGCACAATGTGCATTTACCGGGGAGCTGGATGTACACCGGCACCACGCCCGCGCGGCCGTGACGGCCTTGTCGCGAGTGCCCGTGAACTTCTGGCACGGGCAGGTAACCGGCCGCGTCACGCCGCCATCGTGCCGTGAAGCTGACCCGGGAGGGACACGCTGAACAGAGCTCACGTGACGCCGACGTCGTCACGGCATCACGCCTCCCAACCTCACGGCGGCAGATTGGTAGCTGGCGGAACACGGGTGAAGGACGCGCGAGCCTGGTAGAGTAACCTCATTAACAGTCCACTAGCAAACAGCCGTAGCGTAACGCCGGTGCCGTGGTGCCAGGAGGCGAGATTAGCGGCTCACAGGAGCTGCAGACAACCCACCACAAACACGCAGTGTAGACCCGAATCGCCAGCGGCGCAGCTGCCCAGCCCTGATCTCGGCTCGGGTGACTCCAGGACAGGATGTGGTGCTCGACTCAGCGCGGGGGCCGAATCTAGCCCGAGCACGTCGCAGCGGAAGCCAGGCATCTACAACATCCGCCGCCGATCGCGGACGCCAGCAGGCACGACGGCCGCGCCACCCAGCCGCGCTCACTCACACGCTGCAGCCGTTGCACGACGCGTGACAGTCAACAACACCCCTGCCGCGCGCGCTTGTTGTTGGCGGGCACCCCGCCCGCGAAACTGACAATGAATTTCAACAGGTAATTGGTACGCAGTTGCGGTGGGCGTGCTTGCCAAATTGATTTCGTCCGGCCGATTGTGAGAGCAGAGCAGACTACCCCCACATACAGCCAGCGTCAGGGATAAAAGAGTGCGGCTGATCAGCTTGTGCAGATGTCCTTTTTGCAAGCAATACGTCGCATTTCCAGAACATCGGAAAATAGCGGGGATACCGGGTAATGCAAGTTGTCTGGCTAATGCACGAGCGGCGCACGCCCAGTGACCGGTGGTAAATACGACTAGCACGGCTCATAAATGATCCTTCTGAAAACGGCGACACCACAGGGGCTCGGCGTGTAAACAGCCAGACACGCTGTCAATGCGAGCTGTCGTCACCAGCAATTTCGGGAACACACTCCCGTTAAACTAACCTGGAGTGTCCAGCGCTGTTTATCTAAGGGCCTGATCAGCACCAATTCGCAGGATGTTGGCTAATTTGCACGATTTTTTTCCCAGGTTCGGCAAACTAGTATGTGTACTGGTCTTCGTAGCCCGAACCAGACCACGAGGGGGATTCACACCGAGGCAGTGGCAGACATCCTCGCCAAGATCAGATCGCAAAACCCCCTTCATTTTTTGTTCCGTGTTAAATCCTTTGGTTCTTAGTTCTTCACATCCTTTTTGTTCTTGAGCAAACTCATTTCAGAAATTTCTAGCGGGGCTATTGCTTCTTGTTCATACCCCGAGTTCGCCCAATCACTACAGAAGCTTCCACTCACAAATGGCACAGATTACACAGTTATTGTCCTTCGAAATACGTAATTAAATAACGTGATCCCAGAATTGTTTTGACAAAACAGCTTCAAACTCCCCATAGGTGCCTAAGGGCTATTCCGAGGCAGTGTAGGTACAGATAGTTCTTCGACGCGTTCTTTTCTCATTTGATCACCGTTCGGTACCAGCCCCTTCCGACGCTTTCCACCAGCGTCACTAGCCAAGCACGGAAAAGTACGAGGCTTCACATACAGTCGAGCCTGCTGCCGCGTTGGAGGTCAGATCGCAGACTGCACCCCCTGGAATACCAACGGCCGGTATCCAGCACGCCGACAATGCTTTAACTACCAGCGTTCTCTCAACTCCAGCAATTCCAATTCCGGGCATTGCCTCATGAATAACCATTGGGCGGGGGCTTTGCAGCGGGCTGTTTCAGTTGGCTGGCCCACCCAGTCAACTGAGCGGTGGATGATGCCGCGGCCTTCACTGAAGACCGTCCTACACTGAAATTCGCAGCTCGACACACTGCAATGACGCCGTATTCAAACTCACATCTCAACTTCAGCGCGCTGAAGTTCCAGCATTCATTCTTCGAATTACACGTTAATCCGCAGTACAGTTCAAATTACCGTTCCATTACACACAACCTGAATACAGAACCGCCCGGTACGAGATGACAGCCTGCTATTTCCGTCGAATCTGTCACGACCGCATCTTCGTCGTCGGCGGCGGTCGCGATACCGCCGACGGCTAATGTCAAGTTCAGCGGTGCCGCGTGCCTGCCCGCTGCGCCGCGTCGATCGATCGCAGTGCCGGTGCCGACGCAGCGAACACGCATTCCGACTTACCGCCGCGGCGGGGGAGGGGCCGTGCCGCACGTGGGACTGGTTGTGATGCATCCGCGCGAGCTGTAGTGGTTCACGTAATGAGGCTTCGGGGGCTTATCAGTGTTTTAGGGATCTTTATGATAGTGAACATTTGCTCATGTCTAGCATGATGACAACGGAGGTTAACCAATCACACATTGTAAGAATGCTGACAGATAACCGTCCGTTGAAAGCCATGAACAACACTTATGAGGGGAACAAGACAGTTGCGATGAGAGGGCCCATAAGGAGCGGGCATCAGGCGGGCAGATCGAGAGGGCCCATCAGGCGGGCAGTCGGTCCGCGATCGGAACGCCTCTAATGTACAGCAGTGCCAGGGTCAGGGCCGAGGGATGCCGATCACGGATGCACGGAGGCAAAGCAGAGGGAGTGGCAATCTGCGCACACTCAGCGCCAGGATGGACACACTGATTGGAGTGCAGACAACATGGTAAGCCTAAGGTGTTTCGAAATGTTTTAAATTTCGGCGTTCTCTCGTTGGATATTTTATATCATACGAGTTCCAGTGCGAGGCAACCATCTTGAAATAAAACAAAGGGCCAGCACGGGGAACGGTCAGTGCCTTGCCGTGTTTACAATCTCACAGAGAAAAGGCTCCAGCGTCCAGACTCAGCGCGGTCATTTCTCAGTACATCCAGACACGTGTTCCCGCCTCCTCCAGTTCGCCGGACGGCCGGAGTCCACAGCAGGCTGCAGACGCGGTCGCTCAGGCCACGCGGCGTCCCAGCGGAGCCGCATGACGGCCCGGGCGCAAATTGCATTAGTCGGCGGGGCGGCGGCGGCACGGCGGCGGCGCGCGGTCGGCATACAGATGGGCGCTGTCGGATCCGGCGCCGCACCCCCGGGCCAGCCGCCACTGCCGGACACGCCAGCCACCGGCCGACTGCACCCCGCCCGCTGCGTCGCTCATGGGCGAGAAGGGGCAAACGAGACAAAAACTATATCCGGCAACGACAGGTGAGACTTTCGACACCGTCCCAACTGCCGATATTGGATTAATCAATTCCCTTGATAAAATCAGAGTTCTTGGGTTTTGTCAGAACCTAGCCAATCCGCACGCAGCTTCCCAATGTCTGTGAACCTGCACCACCTAAACCAATCTCATCTACTCCACCAAATCACATTTACAGCGAGAATACGAGTGTCGTTTCTCGACACTAAGCAGGCAGCCATCGCGGCCAGAAGCATGGCGCCGCTGCGCACGTGGTCGACAGTGCCCCAGCCGCCCGGTGACCCCGGCTGTTGACCCGATCAGCTGTACCGTCGGCGCTAATGCCGGCAAGTGTTGGGTCGGCGGTGCCGACAGCACTGCCGCTCGTCACGTGGCCTCTGGCAGTCAGCTGTTTCGCGAGACCACATCTGCTGGCGCCTGGCGACGCAGCTGGAGAATTTGCGCGCTTTTGTATATGGATCCCAACTTTAAATCGCACCTAGGTGAAATATTTTTGAGCTATTAAAAGCCCCGCATATCTCTCCAGTTGCAAATATGGACACAATTACTCCACCATGGATGAAGCAGACCACGGCCGTATTTCGCTGCCGAGGTCAGGTGCAGCCAAGACGACCCGCACGTCTCCGAGACCGCACACCCCCACTGCACGCGCTTCCTCCTCAACAGCGGAGCTTCAGTGAAGAGCACGCCCACTGGCCGGGTACTCACACTTGGGCTGGTTGAGGTCCTCGGCATCCTCGCTGGAGGCCAGGTCCGGCGGCGAGGGCGTGCCGGAGCCCTGCATCTCGGCAGCTGCAACGCACAGACGTCCGTGTCAGCGGGTCAGGTCACAGCGGCGGCATCAGACATGGGCGAAACAGCCGCAAGCGTGAACGTGACGTCTGCTGGGCTCCAACATCAACTGCTAAAAGGGCGAGAGCATTCAGATGTTTGACAATAGACCTCGGCCGATTCTGGTCCCGATTGGGGAGCGCATACCCGCCATCGCAGGAAGGGGGATCCGGAGGCTTGGGATGAAGTCAAATACGGAATCAAATACATACTACTTCGGCGTATATGCCAAATTGGGGCGAACAGTGACATTTCAGGTACGTGGTGGATGAACGGAAACAAAAATGTCTGCCAAGGCTGGCTTTATTCACATACTAGTTCAAGGAGAGGCATCTACCCCCAGTCAAACCATTAGATTTTCACCGATTATGTACAAAAAGATGGTGCTTTTCACGATTTTGGGGCCTGCTACCCTCACAACACACACACACACTCACTCATCGACACCCTCCACTGTTCGTATCTGTAAAAACAAATATATGCGATGCAATTAGCTACCTAAATGCTTAATCATATCATAATCACGACGTTTAAACACTTAGTATACACTCAACTATAGTAACACGGAAAATAGAGTGAACGAAAATAAAACATCTCGAGCCTTTAACACGACCTTGCCGGGCAGCAGCCGACCGTCCAACAAGCATAACAGGATTTCACTGCAGGTATGCGAGCGGCGCCGGATCCTCTTTCGGGCATTCTGAATCTGCCGCACAGTAATCGCCACATCCACCTCGGAAGCGACGCTAGGCTGAAGCAGGGAGCATCACAGGGCAACGCCACCGTCCCAGACGCACCGGGGCGGATCAATAACGCGCACTGTATCCTCAGTCGTATGATTAAGGCCTTCTCAGCTATACACTCCACCCCGGGCAACGACCCTCGCGCAGGCAAGTAACAAGCATGCCGTTGCTCTGATAGCGAATACACAGCTTCTGCACAGTGCCTGGCTCATTGTTGCCGGCAGGTGGATTGACACGTGGAAAGTTTCAGTAAGCTCTCAGTGATGGCCGCCGCTTTTCAACTCATTATCAATGGATCCAAGGGGAACAGAGGGCGAGCAGCCCCCGACTGAACCCCAGCACAGCCCCCTTCCCTACAGCTTTGTTTTGGTAAGGCAAGTTTTGGCGCCCCAACGACCAAGTCTGCAGAACGTGGCTGACAACTCGAAAATGTAACTGGGGCAGTTCAAAGCCTACCCCAAATAGGGTAGAAATGTAGTGGCTGGGGAATTTCCTTTGAAATTGGGCATTTTTTCTTAATATAAAAATAATAATATGACTACGCTACCGCTATTTTGCACTCAAATTTCGACATTACCATGAAGTAAATCATTGTTTTCATAAAAATATATAAGGTACCTTGCACTCCATTTTAGGCACAGAAACGTCATTCTAAGCAGGAACCTTCCTGATCTGGTATCCTTTCGAACGTCCTTCCACGAAAGATACGACGCTTTGAATCAATTGCGTTTTTGGCGCTATTTCAACTAAAAGCGTCCCAAAACCTCAATACAATCGTTTCGCACCCACTGGTAAGCCGTAACGCACAACAATGCCACCCAGGTCAAAATGCCGTCCCCTGGTAATGTGCCCCACCGGGAATACTAGAGCCGCCTATCTCACATGGACCCTAGTGCTCTTCATCTAGGTGGCGGGGGAGGAGGTATAACGCGCTCAGGAGTTAGTTGGGGGACTAAAGAGTAACAGGACAATGACAAAGCCAACTGATTTTGTACGGATGTGACGCAGCAATGACGGCGCGGAGCTCTCTGCTACCGCCGGTCCGGCTCCGTTCCGACCGCGGGCGCAGCTTCTTCTGCCGTCGGAGTCAGCACCGTGGGATTGGGCGGCGTGTTCCCTCCCTTGGTGCGCTCCGGTGGCGTGGCCGTGCATGCACACAGTTCGGACATTAGCACGGCATCGCCGCAGGCGACCCAGAGGCGTGAGCGCGCGGGGCGGCACGACCGGCTCACTACACGGCTCGAAGCGCACAGCGTACTCCCCCACAAACAGACCTGGCTCCCGACACGGCTCGGAGCGCACAGCGTACTCCCCACAAACAGACCTGGCTGACGGCCGCGAGGTACTAAAAACGGCTAGACACGGCTCGAACGTACAAGACCACGGCAGTAAAGGCTAGCGCAAGCGTACTCCCCACAAACAGACCTGGCTCACTATACGGCTCGGAGCGCACAGCGTACTCCCCCACAAACAGACCTGGCTCACGACACGGCTCGGAGCGCACAGCGTACGCCCCCACAAACAGACCTGTCATCCTAAGACTGAAGCAGAAGGGCGAAGGGCACTACAGCTCTCAGTAAAACAAATATAAAATTATGCTGCTAATAAAGATGTCAGCACGGGACATACTATCATACAAATATTTATGCCGTGGCCAAGTATGTGCGGCGTTCCATATTCAGCGCTAGCTAAAATGTTGGCGGGTGCCGTACAGGTGAATTTAACCGCCACCCAAGTTCCCAGAATCCATCGTGAGCCATATCAACTCCAACACTAGCCCATGAATGCATGCATGCATGCTGAATTCGGGCTCGATGTCAGTTCTGCGAAGCCGGTTATCTGGTTAGCGCCCAAGTTGGCTGATCAGAGGCGAGCCATTCACCGCCGGGCGACAACGTCAGGGATGTGACTGCTCTGTCCTTCATGCGGGTTAGCCAATCGCGCCGCGCCGCCTGCCAATCGAAACATCAACGGCAGCTAGTATGTAAGGCAGCACTACCAGCGGATCATTTCCTGGAAATTCAACTCAAACCTTTTACCAAGATGACCTATATGTCGCTCTTTCATCAAGCTCGACAGGCACCTGCTACGAAGTTGCGGCTTTCATCACGTCTGCGACAATATTCAGCTCATTCACTTGTCGTACCAGCTTAAGAATTTTCAAGGATACACCAGATAGCCTCTTGCAGTGTTCACACTAGCACTGGTGAGAACACCCAAGCTTCCAAGCCTGCCCACCCGTAATGAAGCCGCATTACAAGCCCTGGAGTGAGCTGAACCACCAGTCAGCGTCGCCACGTCACAGTTATCGAACCCTCCGGGGGGACGCCGCGCGAGGTCGCCGCTGACCGTGTCAAGTCAGCGGACCCTCACCTGAAGAGCACGCGAGCAAACACCGCTCCCCAGAACTGCCAGCCAGACAACGCCCTGTGTGGCTGTTCGGGCTTCGTGACGCCATAGCTACTCGGACCCGAGCTCGCAACGGCGCTGGCTGATACTCTAACACCAAGGACAACTAATAACCGATGCCTTGCATATCAACATGGGCCACCACATGCTGCAATTTTCCACCATGCTCCAATTTCAAGATGTCAGCGTCACAGACACAACGCCGGCAAGCTCAGTCCCCGCCGGGCGTGCACCATCCAGCCACGTCCTTCCGCCCGCCACCTACCGGCGCCGCACGCGGTGGGAGCCGGTCGTGATTACTCTCTCACACGGCGCGGCGTCCGGTCGGAAGCCGTGATTGCCGCCGGCGTCTCACGGTCGTGACGCCGTGACGTCACGTCACGCGGCCTTCACGGCTGGCGGTCACGGCGCCGGGGTGTTGGCGGCCGGACGCCGAGCGTCCAAATGACGCCCGTGCGGTGGGCGCCAGCATGGAAACGACACACAGGCACCTGACGCCTCAGCAGCGACGCAAGCGGGTTATTCGGTCATACCATGTTTAATGCAAATATCAAAGCAAACCCAAAGCGACCAATGAACTTGACTGACACTTTTGTCTGCCCGGTGATGTATTTTTGGTCCGGCCACTGCTGAAGCGTTATCCATCATAATGTATCAGTGTAAAATCATTTAATTACTCGCAAGTATTCAGAGCTGACAAAATGGAGATAGAAAGTGTTTACTAGCTATCACAAAAATGATAAAATGCCGAGTGGCAGAAGATGGATACGGTATTCGCGGCCCTCGGCTCATCACGAGCGGCTGGAGAGACGCCAGCGGAAGGGTGCTGGACGACCTTGGGACGCAGATGGGGGACGTGCTGGAGTCTGTCGCTCGTCACCAGCAGGTGGCGACACCGGCCGCTGAGCCGTCTCCGGTGGCAGAGAAGGTGGCGAGTCAGACACTGCCCTGCGGCCGCGGCCACCCAGCCCAGCACCAGGCGCTCCACTTCTGGAGAGCACGAGCGAACGTTTTGGGTGTAGTGACTGAGGAGCGCCAGGGTACTGAGGAGCAGCCAGAGTGGAAATCAATGTTTGAGCTACACAGGCGATAGACAACCCCAAACGTAGCGCGGCATCAACACCACGCCGCAGCTCTGACGGCTCCACACGGGCTGCGCCGATGTTTATGACGAAGCGCTCGTTTTCGGGGTGCGGACGCAGTCCAGTGTTGGGTTTCTGAGAGCAGATGGGCCGACACTCGGGCCATGGCCGGCGCGCTGGTGGTCAGCATATCCGGGAGTCCAGCGTGGCGGCGCGGCACGGTGACTCAGCAGCGACGCTCGGCGGACGCCTTTCTCTCTTACACAACCGGCGGCGGCGGCGCGGGGCGCGCCTGCCCGCGCGGGCCATCCTGCTGGACGGTCAGCCGGGGTCAGCCAACATCGGCCTCGCCCTCAGCGACAGGGGGTCTGATGCGGAGTACGGGACAGCGGCGGCGCCACGCCACGGTGATCTCAACGATCCAGACGCGCACGCGACGGGATGGGTTTAATCAGGACTAACTCGACCCAATGGTCAGGGGTCAAGCGGTCTCCAGCACGCTGCATGCAATTTAGGTCCCGGCTACTGTCTGGTCAGCTCAGTGGCGTGGACCGATTGGTAAGAGGCCAGGCGTGACAAGCCACGATGGCCAGTGACACCCCCTGGCTACGCCACTGGTTCAGCAGTGAGCGTATGTTGATAGTGGATGCAGTCAGTTCAACGTGTCACTGACGCTGACATTATGTTCACATTGCATGTGGCAACACCATAGCCATGAATCACGAAATCTGCGATGTTCGGTGCCAAGAATCACCAGGACGCTGGAGGCCCTAGAGTCACAGTTAAGTGTACGCAGTTCTGTTACCAACTGTAAATACTGGAAGAACCAGGACGTCTCTCTTAGTGCACTACTTTTTCCTTATTCACGCTTCGTTACGAACCAGTCGGCAAAACTGCCCGTTTCCAAAATTCCAAACAACCGTGGCATTTTTAACCTTTAATGATGACCTATATTTCAATAAGAAATGGCTTAGAACAGTTTTGATGTGAGCAATTGTTCGGATACGGGATTCGTGCATCAAATTGTCATGCTCAAGTGGTTTGAAGCTGCCGGCATCAGCTATTCCAAAGCCGTCTGGGCTTACCATACACGAGCACCTGCAGAGAGCTTCATAATCCATCCGGTTCGTTTGACTCCAAGCCGAGACAGGCTTATGGGGCTTGATGGTATCATCTGGGAAAATGGTGTCTCGACTGGAAAATCCAAACTGTAGATCGTAATTCGGTCCTATATATCAAACATAGGAGTTGCAATACGGAGCAGCGGGGGGCCTGGCCCTCCCACGTTTCATCCATACCTTTCCGATCTAAGTCAAATTGGGAAGAAATCGGTACATTTTGCAACCAGCCATTTCAGAAGACAACAATGAGCCCAAATCCGATGGGCTTTGATTCTAAAGGGGGAAGTTTTCCCTCACTTTTTTGTCAGCGATGGAACTTATGATCTCAAATACAACGACGACGTTCGAGATGACCCCGCCTTAAACCTAACACTAAACCTTACATAAATGTCAGCTGTCTCGTTTCAGGCAGTGTTTCTAAATATATGGACATTCATTACGCCATCACGAACTGCAACGGTGTAGATTTGTGAAGGTGTATGTTATCATATGACATCAATCCTTCCATCGAGGTTTGCACGTATGCGATGCTGATTCTTCCTAAAGTTCTACAGAACGCCTAAAGCCATCGTACAGTTCCAACTTCTCACATCGTCCAATCTCGCCGTCCCCAGTGTTCACAGCAAGGTGGCGGGCTGGACATTTATTAAACATCCGCCCGGCACCATCACACCTGCGTGACGTCACCGCCCGGCGCCGCCGCCGACATTTGGCGGCGTCCCGGGAGACGGCTGCAGCAGCAGCAGCGGCAGCGCCGCCGGCTGCTGCCACGGTCGACGAACCCCGCCGCTGCCGCCGCCTCATGAGCGGCTGGGCGGCGGCCGGCACAGTCGGCTGTAAACCGGCGCCGCCGCCGCCCAGGCAGAGGGGAAGCGCTCCGACACCGCCAAACGTCTACTGCTGCTGCTGCTTCTCAGGCAGAGCGGTGGCTCCGGCTCGGGACACGCGCACCTGTTGAGGTCAGCGTGGACCGAGCCGCACGGCCAGGGGCGCAGGTGGAACGGACGGGAAGGCGCACCCTGCTGAGCCTGTATCAGAGCACGCCCAGGCAGCGAGTTATGGGAGATCACGCTGACCTTCGGGAAGGGCGTTATCATACTGGTCTCAGAACTCAGAGGTACACCTAATCTGGACGAGACGGGCGATGCGCAGTAATAGCCTCGTTCCTGGAGACTACACGTGATTACGGTCTGTTCAAAGGAAACATCATTCACTCACTTGCTAAACACAGTGCCTGACAAAAGCGCTTAAAGTCCACATCAGGTTCTTGGTAGTAATGCTGACGGCATTAATTATGTCAGCAGCGCATCATCGGTCGCTATGGAGACAATGACGTCAGCGTCGTCCGCCGCGCTTATTGGCGTCCAAGGCCGCCGGCAAACGCTGTTTATAGAAGACATTCTCAACTGCCAAAGGCGTCCCGTATCCATCATTTTCGGACAGTCATCCCTCTTCCTAATTTGGGCGGAACCTCCTGCAGCCCCTTCTACAAACATGCAACCATGCCCATCTCAATGTTTTGCGAACATAAGCCTCCCTATCTTCCCGTGGATCGTCCCCGGCCATCCATTTGTACAAGACGACGGCAGCGTCGCGAGGCACTATCGCCACTGTCCCGTCGGAGCTGGCCCCGGCCAGCTGCCCAGCCGCCGCCGCCGCCGCCGCCGTATTTTTAGTTCAAACACAGCGGCTCCGTGACGTCAGCACCGCCGACCAAATGAAAATAACCGGCACCTCGGCCGCCGGCGCGCACCTACAACACCAGTGCTCTCACGTTGCCGCCATCGACATGACAGACTACACGGCTCTACAAGATGCCCGTGACTTGGCAAAGCGGTAGTTCCGCATGGGGTCAGCCGCCCGGGGCGTCGATTTTGGCCGGTGATTCAGCGCTCCTGAAGGCTCTGGCGGCGCGGTGGGGCGCTGTTAACCGCCGGCAAACAAACACACGCGGATCGAGCTGATTGTTATTGAACTGTTGACTCGTTAAGAAGGTCGTATTTGCGCAGTTAAGTGGCGCTGCTGTACAACACTCCCAACAAATAGGCAATTGTAGAATCAAACACACAGATCACTGTCTTCACTGGCCATTCGTCTCGAAAACTGTCCGCTCGTCTGCGCCAATAAACCCCACTTCCCCTAGCTTTCGACTTCACAACCTACAGCGGCATAGACTACAGTCACCGACCCCCCCTCCCCCCGACTCACCGTCGTTCTAATTCAGCCAATTAACCGCCCTACCACGGCGCTTTATGACCAGAGCGATGGCACACTGAAACTGGTCGCCCAAGGCGCTCATGACCACGCCCCCTCGGCCGGGTCGTGCACGCCCCGCAGGCACGTGTCCGGTCGATACCGCCGGAGGGCGGGTGTCAAAGGTCGCGGCAGCCGCTGCCCGGTCGTCAGCGGGTCGATCAACAAAGGTACCGGGCCGCCGCGCGGTTGTAGACAGGTGAGGAGAGCGAGGCGAGAGCGAGAGCGAGGCAAGAGCGAGAGAGAGCGAGAGCGAGAGAGAGAGAGAGAGAGAGAGCGAGAGCGAGAGAGAGAGAATATACATTTACAGTAATAACGACGTCCCTCGCGACCGAACCACTGCGCCTGGTAGTCAAGGCTTAGTTCTACGGCTAAAATAAATACTGAAGAATGGACAGAAAAAATTCTTCCCGAAACGATGGCAAATTTCCTAATGGCATCGTCTATTTAAACTCAAACCTGGAACAAACGACTGCCAAGCCAACATATACAATTTAGAGTTCGGCCAGGCGCAAGCCTCCTTTGATCAAATTTGAGAAATTTGTCATGCTTATTGGATGAACAAGCTACTCAGAGTTACTTTGAATAAGTCAGTAAAGTACGTAAAAGAGTCCTCTTCTTTTCAAAACTGAGTACACGCTTGAAAAAATGTTCTTACTCACAAAAGGTCGGGAAAAAATAAATATAGGTCGGATTTAGAGTCAAACACGATCGCTATTTCACCTCCCAGAAAAATAAGTCACGAGGAGAAGGAACTTCCCTAAAAGGAACCTTAATTTCATTTCTCGTCCTTGATTTTTCACATAGTCTTTAGACAGTGAAGCTGATCTTGGCTATAATTACGTAAACCACTGCAAGTAACAGCAATCAACTGTCCAGTGGTCCGGAGGGCCGTCAGTCCGCTCGCTGGCCGTATATTTACAGGAAGCTCGAGCTCCAGCGCAAGGGCCTTCAACAGGAAAATTGCACGGTGTCCAGGGCCAAACAAGGCCGATAACCGAGTTGGCTGGCACGATGGTCCCTTCAAGGCGGAAAAGCCGAACATGCAACTGCAATGGCTTATTGTGCTGTGTCCAGGTCTGTATTTAACGCGGTAATTGGCTGCTTATCTGGTTAAACTTAACGAATAACACAAAAGGTTTGTTTTGCTGTTTCTCGTTGGATGCCGGGTAACAAAAATGGTGTTAAAGTATGATTATGCGATTATTATGGAAAGAACAGGTCCATTACAAGCGATCTACATCTACGTAGATACATGATCAGGACCAGTTGATGGATGGCCTCCAATTTTTTTTTACTTCCTTCCACTTGAAAACCCGAGTCAGGCCAATGCCGAAAAGGCCAGGTCCCAGCCCTAACCCCCGATCGGGACGGGACCGGTGTCCCAGCTCCTAACCTCCGATCGGGACAGGTGTCCAAGCTCCTAACCTCCGATCGGGACAGGCAGGGGCTTCGCCACGGAAATTTGCTGGAGGGGACTTCAGACAGATGACCGGGAGGAGGGGGAGGGCGGTCGGGGGCAAATTCTGAAGATTCTGGCTGCATATAAAAGACAAACGACGATGCACTTCATCCCAACACGCTTGAGTAGATCCATGTAGGTAACACGGTGAAAATACGAAAAAATAAGTCGAGGTCCAAGATATGGGTGTTCGTTCCCCCTAATTCGCGAAGAGCGCCCACCCCCCCCTCCCCCCGCTTCTTTCGACGCCCGGGGCGGCAGGTCACCTGCTTCTGCTGAACGAGAGGTGCCTCTGCTCCTCACTGCGACAGGTCACTTTCCTCCGCTGAACGTGCCCGCTCCTGGCCGCGACAGGTCACTTGCCTACTACTCCACTTCGTGAGTCTGCCGAGCTCCAACCGGCGCAGTGGAAGTGAATCACTCAATTCCTTATCCTCCCAATCACGTCGGGGAATCCCGCCGCGCATCACGCTCAGCTCAAGGTCGCGCAACGTAGACACTATCGCGAAACAGCCGCAGGTGGCTGCTCGTCACTGTTCTCGACAACTCAGCACGGCATCGGTCGATCGGCACATATAATATATATATATAATATATATAATATATATATATATATATATATATATATATATAACCAAGGCGTTTCGAGACAGCTGCGCCGGAGGTTCAGGCGAGGTGTTAGCGATGAAAAAGACTTGGGCCGGCACGCGACAGCGCCATATCCGGCTTGTCCTGCCGGCGCCGAGGGCGGTCCGTCCAGGGGCGGCGGCACTGGCAGTAGTCGACTGGCCACAGCACTGCAGCCGCCCGCAGCACGGCCAGGTGACGGTGGAGGTTCCGATCAGAGCTGAATCTGCGCAGCGCCCGTGGCGGGACAGGCAGAGCAGAGCTAATGATCGTGATTCTCACACATGGCGTCAACACCGGCATGACCTTGCTGCTGGTGAAGCAGTCTTGCTGTCTGCTCTATCTGGCCAGATCAGGGCGGCAGCGGAGAAGGCCGCGGGCGCCAGCGATCTCGACTGACTCACAGCTGTCCCGGATGCGAGACGCCGCGCCACACTGACCACTGCACAGTGGGGCAGCCATGGCAGCAGCGGGCCAGAACACCCCTACTGTACAGTGGGCCTTGGGGATTCGGCACGACCCACTAACTGCTGAGGTCATATGGCGTCGCCAACTCTCACCCTGCAAGAAGGGTACATTGGGGATCAGAAGTCCTTCAGTATAACTGTCGGGGATATGAACCCGGTTCAATGGTGTGGACGCCCAACGCGCTGCTACTGCGCCATCGCGTCGCCCACTGCAGTGGAGTGACCACGGCACCAGGAGGCCGCAACAGCTGTGCAGCAAAGTGGAGCGGTCGAGGCGGCAGTGACCAGTCGCACTGGAGCAATCACACAAAATTGACAAGAAGTCCAGAGGGTGGATACGGAAGTCGAATAAGCACATCACCTCACAAAAAGCTTACCGACGTCAATTCATTCTGAAATCAAATAATTATAAATATATACAGATCCATTACTTTCACACCAGGCACCAGCGTCGCAGGACCTCTGGCCAATGAGCGGCTGACGCAGCAAGGCAACGATGGTGGCCGGAGGGGGGACGAGAGGAGAGGAGAGGAGAGGAGAGGTGAGAGGCGGGCCGTGACTCGACAACAACGTCCGGTGGCCGCGGGGCCGGCGCCGTCCACCGCACCACCCGGATCGCAACAAAGGAGACCCGACGCGCCTGCGGCGGTGCGCGTCTGCACGCCACGGCTGAGCGCCAGCCCGGAGGCCGCGGTGGCACTAAGGACCCTGCAGCGGAGGGCGCCGTGCACTCCGGCCTGTCGGAGCACATCGCAACTCCCAACCGCGCACCGCGGCGTGCACTCCGGCCTGTCGGAGCACATCGCAACTCCCAACCGCGCACCGCGCCGTCCACTCCAGCCTGTCAGAGCACGTCTCAAATCCCAACCGCGCACCGCGACGTGCACTCCGGCCTGTCGGAGCACATCGCAACTCCCAACCGCGCACCGCGGCGTGCACTCCAGCCTGTCGGAGCACATCTCAAATCCCAACCGCGCACCGCGCCGTGCACTCCGGCCTGTCGGAGCACATCGCACCTCCCAACCGCGCACCGCGCCGTCCACTCCGGCCTGTCAGAGCACGTCTCATATCCCAACCGCGCACCGCGCCGTGCACTCCGGCCTGTCGGAGCAAGTCGCACCTCCCAACCGCGCACCGCGCCGTCCATCCGGCCTGTCAGAGCACGTCTCATATCCCAACCGCGCACCGCGCCGTGCACTCCGGCCTGTCGGAGCAAGTCGCACCTCCCAACCGCGCACCGCGCCGTCCACTCGGCCTGTCAGAGCACGTCTCATATCCCAACCGCGCACCGCGCCGGCACTCCGGCCTGTCGGAGCAAGTCGCACCTCCCAACCGCACACCGCGCCGTCCACTCCAGCCTGTCAGAGCACGTCTCATATCCCAACCGCGCACCGCGCCGTGCACTCCGGCCTGTCGGAGCAAGTCGCACCTCCCAACCGCGCACCGCACCGTGCAAAATTCGCCGCTGGCCAGTGGTTACAGCCAACCCAGCTCAGACCCTGGATGCGGAAAGGACATAATTGCGAACGGGCAAAGGGAGCAGTTGTCCTCCGTGAGCCGTAAAATACCATTTTTGCTCCCCCCCCCACATAAGCAGCTTTGCGACACTAGGAGAGACCATGGAAATATGGCTTTTAAGGCTTGTTCGTTTAGTACAACCCGTACCGCTTCCGTGTACAGAGGGGTCAGTGCTGACGCAGGGTACACAGTGTAAAGCACCTGGTCAACAGTGGCCGGTCAGTGAGCGGTGACGCCAGAGTCGCGGTCTCGGAAACGGCGCGACACCACCGTCGGGTCACGTTCAAACGCAGAGCAGAGCGCACCGAGCGGACACCGGGCATCGACGCGCTGACCGCTTACGTCAGCGGGAAAATGGACAGCTAACGGAAATCGGCCCCAACGGCACGCGAGACGCCGAAAAACCGACGACATACGCCGATTTCCGCGCAAACGGCGGCGGAAAAGCCCGGCAGACCGCACGACAGCAGGATTGCATCGAGGACATCCAGAAATAGGCAGGACAAGCGCAGCCACAAAGGAAAGTTCCGCTTTAAGGGGCCAATATGGGATCGAAACGCTACTGTCGTGCCAGAAGAGCTTAGCTTCTAAACCGTTTAAGGTATAGCAGTCAAAATAAATAAAGTGGTCGAATTCAATCCAAAACGTCAAACAAACGGCGCCTGTAAGCCGCATTGTACCGCGCTGTACACGCGACATCCATGCCAAGCCCAGTCATTGCAAAACCCATCACTTTTCTTCCATCCAGGTACGTCAAATATAGCTCCGACAACAGGGCCCTGCAGCTTTAGAGACGAAACAGGCTATCGCATTAATCTGGCAAACTTTAATCCGAGCGCGGCCGGTGACGGCCGGGACCGGTTGTGGGGTGCTGGTTGGTGACCGCGGCTGAGCGGAGGTGTGGCTGCTGGGTTACAGCTCAGGTACCACTGCCGCCGGCCCGGGCGGCTGCAGGCTCTATTCATGAGCCGGGCGCCGGCGCAGCGCCACCAGCCCGGCAACGGCTCCTCAGGCACAGCGCACAGGCCCTGCACGTCGCCCCCGCGCCGCCTCCGCCTCCGCAGCGGCAGCGGCAGCGACTCCACCCGCAGTCAGCCCCGATGATAACGTGTGCCGCGCCGCACCGATCAAAATATGGCCTCCGAAGCCGCCATGATTCAGCTGTCACGAGCCGACCGAATTGGGTTCGTGCAATAGTTTGTGACGAATGCACCACGTCTGACCTATGGGTGACGGGCGTCCGTCACTGGTCACGTCAGCGGCGGCGTCACGCGGCAGCCCTCCCTGAACGCCCCCCGTCCCGTCACCGCCGCCGCCGCCCGCGTCATGGGCTGACCGGTCCAGCCAGGCGGTCCAACCCGGCCTGAAAGGGGTTGACCTTCGCCGCACGTTTTCCGCCGTGTGCAGCAGCGCCGGCGCCGGCGCGCGCGCTGGCCGAGGTGGCAGAAACCAGCAGCGCAGGCCGGCGGCGACATACAGCGGGTCAACAATCCAACGCAGTCACTGAACCGATATCAAACCTAAGTAACTTAAACTTTATGTATAGAAGTATACATGAAAGGCAGTTCAATGCCGTGAAAAGCGCGTCGCTCCCAGTCTCTTCGCCATCTAAGTACCGAGGCGTGGACAGCGGTAACCGCGACGATCCGAGCCGCAGCCCCTGCATCTGCGCAGTGCGGCAGGACACCGTGCCTGGCCGCCGCGGCGTCGGCAGCTACCGCCGCCGGCGACGACTCAATCGCCGCAGAAGCCGCCGGGCACGCCGCCGACAACGACGCGACGCACGCGGCCGCCGGCGCAGCTCTGCGGCAGGTGCGCCTGTGTCGGGCCAGACCACAGACCGAATCTTCAGGAACGTTGAAAGGGGATGGGTGGCTTGGTGGACAACCTCAAAATCTCCATAAGTCATCGGTCCCGGTTAAGTTGATCTGATCCCTTAAATCCCTCCCAATAGGGTGAGAAATCGCGACGCCGTATGACCTTGACAGTTGATGCTTCGTTAAACCCATACAATTGTTATACATAAACGTTGAACACGGTTGTCAAGGTTTATGCATTTGTTACATGCTTACCAATTGCGGGGGCGTAATCCCCACAGCCCCACTATGTAGTAAATGTTTTCGGGAGAGTGTAGCAGCTATTCTGGGGATTCTAAGCATTTGAGCCAAACCACTCCGCGATTCTATCGCACTGCCTTTTCCACATCAGCCGATAAGTGTGACTATTTAAGCGGCGTGCCGCCGGGCCAGAATCGATGGGGTCGGCGCCTGGCGCCGCCACATGGCTCTGCCACGGAGGTAGGGTCAGCAGGCCCGGCACGCGCCGCCGCAGATTGCGTCGTTGACGACGGCGGGACCGGTGCATCGACGCACCTCCGCGTCGGCTGTCCGCAAGCAAAGCACAGCCTCCGCAACCGAACGCAATGAAATATCAGAGGCGTGAGCATTGCGAGTGAAGTCGAAATGAGATACATGGTGGAATTTGAGCGTCTCAAACCACTTGATAGTCATGATGCTGAAGCTTGCAAACTTGCATCACTTTTTGAACAAGCTTTTAGGAAACTTTGAATTATGTGCTGAAATTTTCCTTTGTCATGAAATGGTACCATCACGATTAAAATTGTGGTGCAATTAAAAACATCGGACATTCAAAACGTAGTAAAGAAGTGAAACGACATTTTAGAATGCACTTTTAAATAGAAACAGAAGTGAAGTAAAACTGTGTGGCAGTGAAAGTTTTCACCACCGGACTACATAAAAACACCTGATATCCAATTCAAGGTTAGCTCCTCAAACCTTTCAAGCATTTCCAGCCCAGCATATTGCCTTGTGTGTCCATTGATCTAAAAATTATTCTTTAAAGTGCATTCAAAGCGTTCATAAGCCACTAATGCATCCATTAGGGGCGTCCTATTTGTCTTTATACCACCTTGGAGCATTCACATCCAGTTCGAATAAAGCATGACTATATGCCTTCTCAAAAGAAAGAAGAACCTTGAAGTCAGATGGTAGTGCTCGTGCTTGAGGACAAAAGTAAGGAACCCTTGGAACTTGCCAATGCAACCACCCACTGAGGTTATCCGGCGTCGCCAACTCCCGCCCTATTGGAAGCATCTTCGGGGCTTTACGACACACCAACCGCTGAGGTCATTTGGTGTCGCCCACTCTCACCCTGTCGGGAGGGCATTATGGGGATCGGAGAGACTAATGCAGAACACTCGCCAGGGATTTGAACCCGGGTTAGCGGCATTGCAATTGGGTGCTCTTCCTCCACGTCACTTCATCCCCTAGCCTGTTGGAAGGGTATATTGGGGATCGGAAAGTCTTCAGCATTCTCACCGGGGATTTGAACCCGGGTCAGCAGTGTAGAAGCGCATCGCGCTACCATTGCGCCGTTGCATAAAGCACAATCCACCAAAATAGGCCATTATTTAAAAAAATGACAAGTCCAGTAATATTGGGAGCGCAATCCCTAAAGCTGCTTGTAAGTACTAGGCATTTCTTGTATCTGCAATGAGGTTTCAGTGAAATGGCAGCGCAAACGACGGTGCAGCTTTTCTTTAAATTTCTGCTAACCGCAAACAAGGTAAGAGGTGTCGAAGGATGTTCAAAATATGCAAGACGCAAAATATTACGCACTTTGTAAGACACGAGGGAAATTTAAGACAGGAAAACTGCAAGCTCGACACCAGCCAAAGAAAACATACGCTAAACTTGCAATTCATGTCAGCACTGCTAAAAAATCGATTGTATTAATCTTCAAGTTAAAACAGTAAAGCATGCTCCATCGCATGCTCCCACAGTCTATGCAAAACGCTCCATTCCTGCATTCCCACGTCATGTCCACGTCCCATGTTCATGCTCGCCTTACGGAAGGTGGCACCCCGTCCCACATACCCGCATGTATGCAACTTGGCAGGATGTTATCGATCTGCAGGCGCCAAGGACAGGAGGCGGGGAAACTCTGTCACAATTACAAACAAAACCTCTATTGAAGCGGTGACACATGCAAACACTTGCGGCGAAGGCGTTTCCTGCACGTGCCCTGTCACAACTAATAGACGACACGCGGACGTCGCCATCGACAGCCTGCAGGTGGTTCGGACGCAGCACGTGGCGCACCACCACCACTGGCTGCAACTCCGAAAACACCGTCAATTACGGCGAAACGGTGTCCCAGCGCCTCCTGTTTACTACGGCAGCAGTCTGCTCCCGGTTCTGCACAGGGTTGGCGCCACGCACCAGGTCATTTCTCTCCAATAGGGTCAAATTCCTGAGATCCTGTTATCCCTGATCGAGGGGAACATCAAAGTATTTGTGGTGGGCCAGATACTAAGTTGTTCCCATATATACCATTGAAGCCAATATTTTACTACCATTTGATATCCTCCCTGATTTAACAGGGGACCTCAAATGTATTCCAGGGGTTTCCGGAACAAATAAAGTACGTGCACTGACGATGGAGCCTCTTCTGTCATAAGAGGGGCCTCCGCATGCCCTTTACTGCTTCAGGCGGAGCCTCATTGACCTGTTTAATGGCCCAACCAGGAAATATGGAATTATTGCAATGTTAGAGCATCTTCTCATTACGGAGGCCTTTATCAAATAGGGGCCCTCTCATGCGTGCCAGGAGCCTGAATTATAAGTACGGCAAGCTATCAGCGGCGCTGCAGACCCCTTTGCCAAAATTGGAGCCCTCCACCTGGCACTTACTTCGTCGGACAGTTTTCCCTTGACCTGTTCCAGGGATCCACCCATGAATTATTAAACATGTTAGCTCTTGTGCCTGACCTAAAAACATTATCTGCTATTTGAGGGGACTCATCTGTTAGTCTAGGGGCCATCTAGCCAGTGCCCTTAAACTGAGGCACGTATCGATGACGCTGGGGGCCTCCATGTGCCACTGACTTAACTGGACGGGGTTTAAATAACCTGTTCGGGAGTTTGGCCTTGAAAAATTGAAAACACCCCCGAAGCAGAGCACGTATCAATGAAGATGAGAGCACTTCTGCAGGTAGCAGCGGGGGCCCTTGCGCCATTTACGTCGTCGGATCAACATTCTTGGCTTGTTCTGGTAGGTACTTTTGCGCCGGCCACGGGACCTCCCCATATCGAACATGAAGTTTCCAATGCCAAATAGGTAGTCTTATGTGCTTGTTAGTAACGCCTTTTAATTTTAAGTTCATCCGACTTCTGAGTAACAAAAAACGATTCCCAGGATCAAAGCAGCAGCTCCTGAGTCCAGCGAAGGGCGCCCCTAAAATTCCAAGGGGGTCAGGCTCCCATGGACCCGTGACCACGGGTCCCCAATAGTGGCGACATCCCTGGTGTTGAACAGAGCCGTCCGAGATCACCTACCGTGACCCAGATGACCCCACGGCTGCCGCGTGGCCGGGTTCCTGACTGTTCTGGCCCGCCCCAGACGTGCGCCATTTCCTGCCTTGCAACACGGTGCGGCAGGCGTTCTAGGAAGCGCGCCGCCGCGCTGGCAGCCAACTGGCATTTCAGCTGTGGCCTGCTGGCAACGCCGCAGTCATCACAACACCCGCTGGGCCTGCCGGGGCCCGCCGCCGGGTCACGCCGTACACCGGACCCAGCCCCCATACCAGCCGGTCGTTCACCGCCCAAGGCGAAACCGGACCCCTCGCGGCTGGAGGCCACCTGTTCACAGCGCAGCGCCGCCGCCGGCGACGACGGGGCGGGGGCGGGGGCGGGGGCGGGGGGCGGGGGCGGCGCCGTGCAGGCACGCTGTAAGAGACACAAAAACACGACCGTGGCGGCAGCGGCGGCGGCGGCCCGTGCCCTGCACGAGCTGACCCCTCGCCGCCGGTGCAGTGGTCACCTCAAGGCCGCAGCGCTTGTCAACAGGTGAGAGAATCGCTGGCCCCGATCCCACGCGGTGGATAGCAGAGCAGAAGGGGGCGGGGGAGATATGGGAGGGGTGGGGGCGGGGACAGATGTGGAGCGGGTGGGAGCCCAGCACAAAGCGGATACACACCGAGGAAAACGTGCTGAGACCGGCCGAAAAACAACCCTAACGAAAGGAGGGCGCCCAGGAAAAACGAGACGAGTGGAGGGTTGGTACCATACAAGCGGGAGTGACAGTGCCGGCTGGGAGCAATAAACGCTGAAGCACCCGCCACGCCGCCCTGTTTTGCGTCGTCGGCGGCGCCGGCAGGGGAGGTGGTGAGAACGACGGGGCGCTAATCCGCTACAGATTAGTACGGCTCGACCCAGCCTTACAACCGCTCTTTTGCATTAGCGAAGCCGGTCCCGGGAGCCACTCGATGCAGCAGTTTGTCTGTGACGGTCGCGCCGTGGTTCCGGTCGCCCTGTAGCTCGGCTGACCTGCAGCCACAGCAGCGCAGCCTGCGTCACGACGCTGCACGTGCAGCGCGTGCCGCCGCCGCTGCATGCTAATGTACACCGGCCATAGCCGGCGGGCTCATAGTCCCCGGCCGGGTACTGCCGGCGAACAGGCCACAGCATCGCCGACGCCGGGCCAGCACCGTCCAACACATGGGTCATTCGTGAGAACGGCTGCATCACCCAGCGCTGAAAAGATTCTTGGACAATCGCAACATAAGCTTCTAGATGCCATCGCATCGGTGGACAGCCGTGACAAGTGTTATCGCTGCCACTGTGGTTGTTATCCTTGCCGCAGTAGCTGTTGTCCCTGCCACATTAACAAACCCGAGTGCAACGCGGGTCAGTTCTGCCAAGAGCACACCCGGATCAAGTATGACTCAGGGCAGGTCGCCGCTGGCGGCCAGACTGACCCCCTGACCTTCCCAGCAAGACCACAGGCGGACCTCCGCGCGGCTAGTGCCGGCTGGCGGTCAGCTGGCTGACCCCTGTACTACGAGGTCAGCCCCCTGGCATGGCTGCCAGGACAGCTGGGCCGGCAGACCGGGCCAAGTTCGCCGCCAGCGGCACGGGTCACTGGCCCTGCCGAGGCTGCGCCGCCGCCGACACCGCCCGGCCAGGTACTGCCGCCCGACCGACCGGCGCCACCGCCGACGCGGCGCCACTGCCCGGTGCTAGCACAGATGGCTCCATCGACAAACCCCCCAGGAGAACTCCTGTTCAGGTATTCTATTAACGTTGAGCCGCTTCTGTCATACAGGAGAGAATCCCCAGCTGGTTTGTTCCGCGACATTGTGTCGGACGCCACCTCTCGGCCCTGGCGCTGTCGCGTCTGTGTTCGTTCGGCCTCGTCAGCCGCAATCGCCCGTCCTCTGCACCGATCTACATACACGCCCGGCACTCAGTCGGGTGCCAGGGCAAACGACCGCGGCCGCGGCAGCGTCGTTGTCCGGCGCCGACGCCGCCTCAATTACCCCGATGATTAATCGCCGGTGGAGGACAGCGACGGCGCCCCCAGCGAAAAAACACCCCTGCCGCCGAGCAGGTGAAATTGTTCCCATTAAAGGGTGGTAATGGCCACCGCCGCCGAACAACAAGCATCCCGGCGTAATTGGTGCGTTACGCACGGCGAAAAACATCAATTTCGCGGCGGTTACCTGCGGCGCCCCGGGCGGCGGGCCGAACCACGCACGGGCGGCAGTTCGGCGGCCGTCACAGCAGCGGCGACAGCAGACCCGCCGCCGGCCGGGGTCAGTCGCCAGCCGCAGAGGTCACCACACCGCCCCCGGGCTGACGCCGGCTCTGATGGCACGTCTCGCCGCCTCCCGGCTACCGCTGAACCCGCGCTCTGCCGCCCCGCCGCGACAGCTGAATTTTCCATTACGCCAGCTGATGCCAGAGCACGTGTCTTAACGGCGCGCGGCTGCGATGAAGCTGACGGCGAGATTATGGGCGCGGGTAACGGTGCGGTGCAGCGGCCCTCTGCCAGTGTTATTGCAGCGCTTCGCAGAGACGGCGGCGCCAACAGGTCGTTTGCGGCGCGGTCACTGCGGGCCGCCGCCGCCGGCCACTGTGCCGTCGATGCTTGATCGTACCGGGCTGCAGTCGCTGGGCTGATCCTGCCTGCTCCACCTGCCCACCCCCACAGCCGCCGGCAGGTGAAACGGGCGATTGGCAGACGACGGCGGAACGCCGGATCCGACGCAACCGCCCCAGCGTGGGCCATGTGGTCAGACACTGCCGGGTCAGACGCGGCCGCCCCGACGCAGACACGTGGTCAGCCACTACAGAGTCTGCGCCTGGGCACTGGCCGGATCAGACCAACCAGCACCGTGGCGGACCCGGGGGAGGGGGCGGGGCAAAAAGGCATTCTCTCAAACGGAAGATATCGGGGCAAAATTATGTTTTTTCCACCCTCAAAATGTCTACCTCATTTTATCCCCGACTCCTTTTTAAAAGGTGAGATGCCATGCACACACTCAGCGTGTCATCCAAATCCCACCCGGATCATCCCGTACACTTCCCAACAGGAAACGGCACCGCTTACGTTAATCCATGCAAACAGCTGGTAACATGCGACGAAGACAAATTGGCGACATCTGTCTTTAAATTTGCATGTAAAGTGCCCTTAGAAAGCCTGGCAACAGGTGATGAACAAGCACTATTCAAATTTGTCTTGATATATTTGCACATGTATACATTTGCACATGGTGTGACCTTAGAAAAGCTATCTTTTTGGTTCGTGAAGAAGTCCTCCAAAAAGCTATATTTTGATCAAGAAGTAACCTCAGGAGTTTGCTTTGCAGCTAAGTAGCACCAGAAAAGTTATCGCTTAAAGATCCCACCATGACGCCACTTTTCAAAATAAACCACAGAGATTTTCTCAGGTCAAAATATAATTGATGGGGCCCATCATCGATAAATAACCGCGTCCAGGTCCAGCTCCAACATCGTTCGACTAGAGCGGCGCCCACGTTACACCGGCTCTGATTTCAATTGGCAGCGGGGCGAATCTGGCAGCGGAAGCGAGCAGCGCCGGAGCGTCGGCCCGCCGCCGCTGCCAGCCCGCCGCCCACCGCAGCCGCATCTGCATCGCAAGCGCGACCTTGGAGGGACAAAACACTCCGTCTCGTGCGCTGGCCCGCCCTGTCCTACACGCGACTCTCACGCACCCACCGACACCGGGGAAGGCGCGGAAACGGCACTGCCACACGCCGGAACGTATATATATAACAGAGCACTGCTACACGCCTGAGTGTGTATGTAACAGACGCTGCTACGCCAGAGTATGTGGATGACAAACGCTGCTACACGCTAAAGCTTAGCACCTTCTCTACACCCGGAGCGTGTAAATAACAGAGCGCTGCTTGCTACATGCCGGAGTGAATAGATAACAGAGCTCTGCTACACGTCGTAGCATGTAGATAACAGAGCGTTGCTACCCGCCGGAGTAGATAACAGAACTGCTACTCGCCGTAGCGTACATTTAACAGAGCGCTGCTACCCGCCAGAGTGAGTAGATAGCAGAGCACTGATTCAGGCCGGAGCCAGAGCTTTCTTAAAGGTGAACTCTTAGCTGTGTAAACTGGTCAAGAGACAGTAAAGTGCGCCGCCGTAACCGGAGGCGTGCGTCGCCACAGCCTTGTGCGGCAGTTTCCACATCCGGGCACGGTGCAGCCCAGCTGCCGAAATTCCCACCGACACCCGCACCGCCGTTCCCACCGGCTTTCCCATGCGTCGCTGGCGACGGCGGAACCCCCGGCTCCAGAGGTCGTCAGCAGCGCCGTGTCCTTGATCCGGTGTCAGGCCGACACCTCCGGACGCAGCTCCAATAATTCACACCGGGTCATTCTCCACGCTGGGCGCTAGAAATGGCTTAGTTTACAGACAGCCATCGATAGCAACACCCGCCTCCGACGAGTTTTACCTAGTCAGGGAGTCCGCGATCGCTTGAGCGTCTCCAGCCAGCAAAGACAGTGTTCAAAACAGAGCCCAGCCTCCACCCATTATTATTTCACATGCCTCCGTGGGGAAAGTTTACGCACTCGATTAGAGCGCCTGACTTGTAATCTTCCAACAGCAATCTATCACTACTAGTGTCCTAAACTTCGCGTGAGCGACTGCATGCCAGCAGATTTTCGATGTTGGCGACACACGCCATCGGAGGGGAGGCCCGCCCTGTGGTATGGAGCGGGGCGCCGCGGCGACGGAGGATGGGCTCGACCTTGTCATGTCGCCCCCGGACTTCCTAACTGGCGTGCGCGCGCGTCGCCGCCGCAAACGGTCCGTACATGGGCGGCGGCGGCGCCGCGCTGTCGCTCGCGACGGGCGCTGCTCCCCGGAGCTCGGCAGGCAGGAGAGGCCGCGCCGGTGCGTGATGGAGGTGCTGATGGCTGAGTCTCGCACGAGATTACTGTGACAAATAGTGGAATATGTGGGCTGGCTCTAGGCAGCAGTTTGCCGCTCTTTTGCGTTATTTGAGGCAGTTCCATGAAATGGATGGCTGAAACTGTGCTGCCGGACTGATGGTGGTCATATCACTCATGAGCAGCCCACCGAAAAAGTAACAAGCTGATGAGTGAGTTTGTTTCCTAAAACGATCCCTCCGTAGCCATGAAACCTCATTAACCCTTCCTCAACAGAAGTGAAGCCACCTTTAATACAATCCAGCACGCCACAGACGAATTCGATTTGAACACCCAATCACTTACGGCGTGAACAAAGATGAACGAGCGGCCAGTCCCTCACCGACGGGTTAGCACAAACTCGTTTCCACCCCATCCCATTATCGGTCTCCCCTCGGGAGCAGGGCGCCGGCGCACAACACGTGCACTGTAAAACAGGCCGGGCCGTCTCGGCGGCCGATTCTTCAGCCGGGACAGCTGCGGAGGAGCGGCGGGGAGGCGGCGACACGGCGCTGCGGGGGTGACGCCGCCTGTAAAAACAGGCCGGCCCGGTCACATCTGGCGAGGCCGCGCCACCACCGCCGGCTGGTCGGTGACAGCCGCGCCGCCGGCGTCTGAGGCTGCGTCCACCCTGAGCAGCCGTCTCCGGGGACCTGCAGCACCATCACCACCAACCAGCAGCAGCAGCAGCGGCAGCAGCAGCGGCGGCGGCGGCGGCAGGCGGGGGCGGACGGCAACAGAGTCTTCCATGAAGGCAGACGGCACCGGGGAGAGGTAGAGTGTGAAGCCCGGCGTCGCACCGGCCAGCACAGACCCGGCCGATCGATGCCATGCCGTGACGACCCGGCTCTAATGCACACAGCCAGCGGCGCCGCCGCCAGCCCCTTCCGAGAACGCTTGGCGGCGCATGCAATAAGCCAAGCTGAAGCGCCACTTCTGGCCTAATCGCAGCCTAGCTGCAGACACTTCTCCATAAAACATTTGGACGCCGGCGCAACAGCTTTTCGATGGGCCAATGGCGCGGAAAGCGCTCATGGCCATTGACATTGCGGAAACACTTCTCGGGTCGTGACGCTGACGATGGTCGTCAGATGAGTTCCAAGAGTCAGCGTCAATACTACTATAAATGACTCCCAAATGGCCCCTAAGTGATACTGCAGCAACAAAGTTGTCTTGAAATGACAAACATTTCCCAATAGCGCTCAAAGAAGCTACCAATCAAGCTGGCTAGTCAAATGAAGGATGCCGTTCGCTCTAAGCAAGTTACCGTAAAAGTGAAGTTGCCCCATGCCCCACGCCCGAGAAGTCAGATTTCGAATTCGGTCATACAACAAAGAAATAGTTTCTTGTCATACTACACACAAAAAGTCCAGGTTGTTATTATAAGGCAATCTCTGGGGCTTAGAAATTGAAAGGACCATCAAATATACAGTATAAAAAAACTATAAACACGGTTAGGACCTACGAGGCTGGACACTACACGCCATGCCAAGCCACTACCATAGCGTGATCACACATCAGGTTGAAAGCAGCCGCTTTCAGCGCTCTGCACAGTCCCCGAATCCAGGGCAGGTCATGCGCCCCGCAACAGCGGCCGGGACGTCCCTCCCCATCGACAGACAGACAAGCATCTGGGGCGACGGCAGCGAGCCGGGCGCGCGACACCGCAAACAAACAGGCGACGGCGGCGCTAATGGCGGCGCCAGCGGCTCCGGTTACCGCGCCGACGTCCCAACAGGTGCCTCAGACGGGGAGCGCCGCCGCCCCCTGGGAACGCGGCGCCGGCGCGGCATCAGGTGCAATCACCGGCGCGCCGCCGGCCCCAGAGGGGACGGCTCCCTCGGCCAGCAGCGACCCGCGGTACAAACAGTCCACCGAGGCGCCATACCGTCAGCCGGGCCCATACCAGCGCCAGTGTGAACACCGGATGTGTTTATGCACGATTGAGGTGCATCAGCGCGGCAGCGACGGTAAGAACACAGCTGCGCCTGGGAGGTTCGTTCGGCGTCGGCCGCGACAATACTCCCGCTATTGCGAGCCCGTGTCAACACGGAGCTGAGCTGATACCTGCCATTACGGCTGTTTTGTAGCGCGATCGATCCATTATGGTGCATACCAATCAGCAGATATCTCATATTCTTATGGCTCTGAAGCGATAGAAATACGATAGCTGAAAATAAGAAGCATTACGAGTAATTGCTGTGAATGAGGAAAAATAGGTAATTTACTTATTGAATAATTTTTGCGTATCTTTTTTTTACTATCGCAACCAATAAATAATCTTCCACCCATTGCCCGGCTTCTGACGGCTGTGGTGACAGCGGGTTGACAGGTCGGTTGGATGTTTGCACAGGTGATGGACCAGGTCGTGCGGGATAGGCGTGCCGGGTCGCCTCACAGGTGACAGCGGTACACAGTCGGCGCCTGTGCGGGCTCACGGCACCGCCAAATACCGCTCCCAACGCGGCGCGACAAAACGACAGAGGCCGCTCCCGACACTGCGCCGCCCGCAACCGGACACCACGGCCGCCGATCACAGCACGGGGCAAGCATACTACATGGCCAATTTGAAAAGGCAAGTGAGGCTACACCGCGACCGCAACTGGGATGAAATCAGCCGGATACCAGCCCAGCCGCACACAACAAAAAACACTATCTCAACCGAATCCGACTGAAAGGTTTACAGTAATACCCGAGTCATAAAAACGCAGTATCTTCAAGTTCAGAGGAGGAGGATAATCACCGGCCCACGTGACTCACCACAAATAAAGCCGACTACCGGAGGCTGGCCGGGCGTACTTGACCGTGTCCGGTTTTCCCTCAAAAATCAATATCCTCGTATTGGACCGGTACGTCGATGAGAAGCGTCATCCTAGCCTCCAGTCAGAAACGACAAGCGATTGTGATTGTCAATTGGTGATTGTCAACACAACTTTAATTACTCACCAACAAAGCACTGCCCCTTTAGGTATAACAAGAAATCACCCAGGCTTAAGTTCATTGCTACCTTTACTCATTCCAAAGCAAAGGTTTTTCTATCCTTGGGTGAATTCGACCAAAAATCAAATGTCAGGTGCGGTGGGCTCCCCTCCCGTGGTGACACCGTTGGGCAGAAGCCTTCACGGCTGACATCAGTTGATCTGACCAGATAGTCGCGTGTCCGTCCCATCAGCGACTGCGCAGCGGCGGCAGAGCTGTCCTTTGCGGTGGATCGCACCCTGACGCGACGTCGCCGTCCGCCGCAGCCGCGCCGACGCGCGCTCCAGCTGCTCAGCCGCCGCGCGCGGCACGACGAAAGTAAGAGTGGCCGATCGAGCGTGCAAGAAGCGTAGGCACCGGCAGTGCAGTTTTCACGCTGGCTGGATCCGCGCGGAGAGCACACGCCCGCCGCACGAGCGGCAGTCAGTGGCGATCGAGAGACGGCAACGGCGAGGAGCAGCCTCTCACCTCACTGTCGCCGCTGCACTAAGTAGATAAGAATATTCCGCCAGGGTTCCATCCGGTTTACCTTTATCACCGAGTCGTCAAAGTTGATTATTTTGACGTTAAAAGTTCCGGTTCGGCCGGACAAAATCACCTCGACCTGCATCCAAGAACAGCTGCCACAAAAGCGAAGCGCAAGCTTCTCAAAACTGACACAGGCTTAAAACAACCGCAAACCAAAAAAAAACTCCCACCCACATCCTGATGCAGCGGCGATAGCTGTACAGAAACCACACCTGTTGGAGCTGGGCGGTGGTGAGGCGTTGCTAAGCTGTGCGCGCGGCGCGCGGGGAGCGCGGGGAGCCCGCCGCGGGGCTGGCGCCGCCGGCGGCGTCACTCCACAACCACCAGTCCCCCACAGCCACTGGCCGCCGCTCTGAAACATAAACAGTGACCACATGAGCAGCATAAAACCGGCCGCTCAGCTGCCTGGTGGCGTCACCAGCCCACTGTGTCTCCACTGCTTACAGCTGGGTCACACACTCCCGGCTTCATTTTGGATTTATGTTTAATTACATCTGGCGGCGGGTTAACCATCAATTCGAGGTAGGTACAGAGAAATGGCCTTGAGGATAGAGCTGCAGCGAAAGTGTCGACAAAGCCGTGTGTTTAAATTCGCGCAAGTGAGCAGCAGACCACTAAGTCTTTGCTTTAAAACCGGTCATATGACGGACGTGCCAGACTGCCAGCTTCTCAACTGCCGCCGGATTAACCGGCCTGATCGATTCAGAGGGTTGAGAACTTGGACAGCTGGCTCTGATTCGTATAATTATTTAGCTGCCCTGAAGGAGCATTACTCCAAGTAGCATCAGCCTCTGAAGGCCTTACATTTATACGTTAGCATGCGTTGCATGAAGGAGTCTCAACTATTTTTCTGACAGCGTCACCCTACTGAAAGAAGATTCATATTTTTAATAACAGTTCCCACATTTCCCGCCAGACCACACCGATGCGTCCATAGCCCAAATCCTCTGCCCTCGCGGATAACGCTGAGTGCGTTACTTCTCAGGACACAATCACTCCAACAAAGACTACTTGACGAATGGTGCCGGGACGTCACGGGAACAATTGCCGAGTCGGCCGGGCGTGACTCCTGGCAGAGCATCTGCATCAAATGAAGCCCAGGAACCGTGGTCGCACGTCCATTACTAAGATTGGCTGAGGCACACCATCATCATCAGCCCTCAAGGAGCTATTCTGTACAACACGGAGCAGGCGAAGTCGCCCGCGTCGTCCTGCGCCAATGGTGCACAGCACGTGCCACCCGATGGAGGTTCAAACGACACACACGAAGGCCACGAATCGGCTCCTCAAACTCGCGAGCGTTTGCTCAGGCCACGACTGCCAATCAGAGTACCTGGTACCATTCTGGCTTGCTACAGTTGTAATCCGTCGGTCGGTCAAATTTCTACAGTTTACCTTAATATAGATAATCTGTAACAATTATCAAAACCAGATTCCTCACAGTTAAAAAAGGTATCCAAAGGGGTTCCTCTTTGTTTGCACCACAACTTGCTCGGTGGAAAATATATCATCTAAAACCAGTCCATCCCTCCGACACCCTTGTCCGCATTTCGCATGCGACTTGCGTACAGACCACCCACGCGAGCCGCCTCCGTGACACGCTGCCGACCCCTGCAACAGACACGGAGCCTACTTCTGGGAGACGGGGGCACACACAAACCCCGCTACCGCCGCTGTGGCGGCCGCTGAGGAATCTGGACTTTGGCAGCGGGCGCGTATGACGTCTGCGGCCGCAACCAGCAGCTGAGGGCCGCATAAGGACGGCTTGGGGCGCCGAGCCGGATACGGCAGCCCCCTGCACACGTACCCCCGCCCAGGGAGGAGGGGCAAAGCCGCCCTGCCTGCAGACGGCTACTGGTTACGGCAGAGGTTCCCCGGCGGGGGTGCGCGGTACAAGCAGGGAACAGGCAAGACCGCGCTCAGGGTTTTCATACTGTTAACGATCTTAGAGAATACCGACACAATTATTCAGTTTCATCCAAAAGACTGGCAACTGCGCAAATTTGCCCCCGGGCCGAATCAAATATCAAAGTCACGTAGCTCGCCGTTACGTGCGCACGCCACCAGTGCCTGCGATGTTGTTCACCATCCCTCAAGCAAGGCAACAGACAGTCGATCGTTCTCGCTTCTCCATAGCGACGTCGCATCAATGAGCAGCAACAGGTCGGAGCCGCTCCATCATCGGGCTGGGCGGCAGCTGAGGCTGCCAGGCCGCCGCCGCCGAGGCGGAGGCTGCGGGGCCGGAAATGCCGCCGCCGCCGCCGCCGCCGGGACCGGTTTACCAGCCAGGGTGGCTGTCCCTGAAGCCCCGCCGCCGCACCGCTCACAGGCGCCCGGCAGACTCATGGACTGGGCTAGAGGCGCCCGGAAGACTGGTGGACTGAGCTAAAGGCGCCTGAATGACTGGTGGACTGAACTAGAGGCACCTGGAAGACTGGTGGACTGAGCTAGAGGCACCTGAAAGACTGGTGGACTGAGCTAGAGGCGCCTGGAAGACTGGTGGACTGAGCTAGAGGCGCTAGGAAGACTGGTGGACTCAGCGAGAGGCGCCTGAATGACTGGTGGACTGAGCTAAAGGCGCCTGAATGACTGGTGGACTGAACTAGAGGCACCTGGAAGACTGGTGGACTGAGTTAGAGGCGTCTGGAAGACTGGTGGACTGAGCTAGAGGCACCTGAAAGACTGGTGGACTGATCTAGAGGCGCTAGGAAGACTGGTGGACTCAGCGAGAGGCGCCTGAATGACTGGTGGACTGAGCTAAAGGCGCCTGAATGACTGGTGGACTGAACTAGAGGCACCTGGAAGACTGGTGGACTGAGTTAGAGGCGTCTGAAAGACTGGTGGACTGATCTAGAGGCGCTCGGAAGACTGGTGCATTGAGCTAGAGGCACCTGGGAGACTGGTGGACTGAGCTAGAGGCGCCTGGAAGACTGGTGGACTGAGCTAGAGGCACCTGGAAGACTGGTGGACTGATCTAGAGGCGCTAGGAAGACTGGTGGACTCAGCGAGAGGCGCCTGAATGACTGGTGGACTGAGCTAAAGGCGCCTGAATGACTGGTGGACTGAACTAGAGGCACCTGGAAGACTGGTGGACTGAGTTAGAGGCGTCTGGAAGACTGGTGGACTGGAGCTAGAGGCACCTGAAAGACTGGTGGACTGATCTAGAGGCGCTAGGAAGACTGGTGGACTCAGCGAGAGCGCCTGAATGACTGGTGGACTGAGCTAAAGGCGCCTGAATGACTGGTGGACTGAACTAGAGGCACCTGGAAGACTGGTGGACTGAGTTAGAGGCGTCTGAAAGACTGGTGGACTGATCTAGAGGCGCTCGGAAGACTGGTGCATTGAGCTAGAGGCACCTGGGAGACTGGTGGACTGAGCTAGAGGCACCTGAAAGACTGGTGGACTGATCTAGAGGCGCTAGGAAGACTGGTGACTGAACTAGAGGCACCTGGAAGACTGGTGGACTGAGCTAGAGGCACCTGAAAGACTGGTGGACTGATCTAGAGGCGCTCGGAAGACTGGTGACTGAACTAGAGACACATGGAAGACTGGTGGACTGAGCTAGAGGCGCCCGAGAGACTGGTGGACTGAGCTGGAGGCGCCTGGAAGACTGGTGAACTGAGCTAGAGGCACCTGGAAGACTCGTGGACTGAGCCACACCAGCCTGGATGTGAGAATGTGAATATTTGGACATGATGAGTTGGAGCAAAAGCTATATGGATAGGGAGCTGAGTTCCGCTGAGTCAAAACGGCTGCCGAGTGACAAGAATGGATTTTCAGAGAAAATGAGGGCTGGCGTGGACAAGCCGTAAAGCAGTCCTGATAAATCCAAATTTGAAAACCAGAAATGATCCGCAAGCTGACGGGATCCCGTCCCGGTTTTGCAATTCCTAACGATGCATCCACAGTAAACTAACTGCCGGTGAAAGTAAACAGGTCAACAGGGGACATGGTCTCTAGTTTTCACAGTTCCCGGAGCGTGACACAAATACTCCGACCCAGTAATGACCCAGAGCCAGCAACCCACCACCGGGACGTCCACTTCAGAAAACACTCAGAATTTAGCAGCCGGTTGGACCAGAGCTCACCAAGCCACACCACCAGCGCCTGTTTGTACCGGCAGCATCGGTGGCGGCCCAGTCCAGCAGTCCAGAGCGGAACAGTGGTGAGCGATTGCCGCTTGTGCCCTGGTGACGCCGCTGGAATGCGACGCCGCGCGGCGGCGACAATGCAGGGACGCAGCACAGCGCGCGCTGTAATGAATGGCGGCGCGCCGCGGGGGTGACGCGCCCGACGGCGGCCGGCGCTCATTGTGGACGCGGCCAGCGACACCGGCGATAATTGCGCCGTTTGACCGGACGCGCCGCCGTTCGATCCGCTTCACCGCACGCCCCGCCGTCCGATCGCGAGACGACCCGTTCGGCCGAGAGAAAGGTGGCTTGGCAGCGGCGGCCGGAGAGCCGGCAGGTCCGGCTGGTATTGAATTATGGCTGGGTCTGTAAATAGCGGACGGCGGCAGAGTCGGCGCCGCCGCAGCGCCCCAGCCCCCGGATCAGCCACTTCGGCGAACCACCGCCGACGACGACACGTGACCGGCCGTCGCCACACGGCTCCACGCGTCACGCACGGCGCGCTCATCACATCGGCGACGACGCGGTCTCAGGAGTGGCCGCTGACGTCAGCGCGCCGCCGATCGATTCCATCTCTGCTGAAGGCTGGCACCGACGGCTCCGACCCTGGCTGCCGCCGGCTCTGGCCGTGGCCGTGACCGTGCGGCGGAGCTTCCCCTGACCGCGAGACTCCCGGCCATGATCGCGCCAGCGGCTTGAGCTGTGATCCGCTGAGGCTCTGGCGCGATACGGCTGCATTAAGAGATCTGGCGGGCTGGAGGATGGGGCCATCACTCAGACCAGAGGCAGGCGGTTATGCTGATAGTAGCCGACGCTCCACGTGATGTAATAACTGATCGGAGTTTGGGGTAACGCTAACCATCGACAAATGCTAACGTTGCAAACAGCGGCGTGATTTTCTGAAACTGATTGGGGTTGCCCAAATCCGACATAATCACAATTACCACAATATTAAAAGATAAGTTTTATCCTTCCTCCATGCCTGTAGCAATCGCAATCGCAAAAGCACAAATTAACATTAAAATGAAAAGTATATGAATGAAATGTGAAGGCGTGGCTAAGACGAGAAAGAACGTGTTCATGGCACACGTTTAACTTTCAGTTCTGAGTTGTGGTCTTTGGTTGAAACCTTCGGCATTCCTTTTTGTCTGCAAATGTCTATGCTGGCATTTTGCCACCAACATTTTGAGCCAGTATTCGTAATCTGCAATAATGTGAGTGACTGCGGACATGGGTGGGAGATTGATGACCGGGGTGTTTGCGGTAACCGTCGGTGGTCCCGTCTGCCGCTCGATAGGCTGGCGCAGGTGTGCTTTTGTTTCTCGCTAGTGGGCTCAAGTTATTACATCGCTTCGGCCTGTCATGTTTTGACCGGGGCGCCGTCGCCTCCTCGCACAAAGTGGTCAAAGCTTGAATTTGGAATGTTCAAAAGTTGTCTTACAGGTACATTGCTAATAGTCTGTGATGTCTAGGTATTTCCCTTGCAAGCTAAGGATAAAGTTGTAGGTCAGGCACAGAATATCACTACCTATAACTTGTCAAAAATGTATTTGTTCATATCTTCATCCCCTTCAAACACTTGTTTGGCATTTGCTCGAAGTTTTAGTTGGGGTGCAAAAATTCGCGTTGGGAGGTGCCCAGCAGAGCATTGGGGGTGACATGACAACCAAAAGAAATATCCAGGCCCCTGGTTGCAAAACATCTCAGCAACTGGCGACGGGCGTCACTCGGATCTGAGTTAGTCACATATCGAGATTTAATGGAAATGCCAAAAGAATTTGGCAAAAACGGAATCTTAGTTAAAAAAGCAATGAAGGAATTGGGTTCTAAGGCAGCAGCTTCGGTACTAATATGCTTAATTGTTTAACACTTCCAGCTTTTTATTAGCACAAAGTCCAACAATTATTGGTATTCAGAGTGTTTTTATTTTGAGTTGGCTTACAGCCGTCTCCATTTTAAGATTTGCGTGGAGGCAAACTTTTAGGGTTTCCAGGTTCACACTGCAGTTTAGACAACTGTGGAATCTTTCTCAAACCAGGTTATCTTGGTTATGGATTATCTTGCATCTTCTGGCACACATTTACTCCCAGGAGCGCAAGAAACAATAGCATTACCATATGGGACACAAGGACGCAAATGCATATTTTTCAACACATAACGTACTTCAGGCTCCAGACAGCAGCAAAGAGCTATCCGAGGTGGTTGTCGCGATAGGAATTAGGGTCAGTTTTAAAAGTGAGCCCCGGCTGAGAACCTCGGTTGCCCTGAGGCCTCCACGCCGCGTCACTAGCCCGATTGATTCCACTACGGCGGTAAATACCAACAACAACCATAAAATACATATCTCCCAGCATCGCGCCAACGGGATACCATAAATGCCAAAACGGACACAAACATGGGAAAGTTTTGGATAAACAGCGGTGTGAGATTGGCTCCATCCCCACAAACATCCACGGACAAATTTCATCCGAAAACTTCAAGAGTCCAATTATTAAGTTTTTTACACCCAGAATAAAAAACATTTAGAGTGGGAGCCCTGTACATTGTGAAAGTAGCATGGCATATGACACTAGCCTCTACGAATTTCGGGAATATCGATATATATATATATATATATATATATATATATATATATATATATATATATATATATATATATATATATATATATATATATATATATATAACATATTATACTTAGAAAATGTTCGCCTTTAAGGCCAATTTGCGGCCTATTTTGGTGACGGGCAGTGCCGGGAAACTAAGCCGCAGAGACAGATCTCTAGAAGCGCTGTCGCAACTACGCTGACCACGTCGGGCCGAGTTTCGTGGCCGGGTTTCAGCACCAAATGATAAGTAGCGGGCGACGGGAGGGCAGACGTGCCTGGAAGCGCGGCCCGGCGCAGGAACGTGACCACTGGCCAGCGGTGGCCAGGGCAGCACGGGGTGGCGTCACATAAACACAGATCGACTGTGGTTGGGCCGGAGCCGCCGCGCTGCTGGGGCTGCTCTCGACCGCTACCACCCGCGCGGCGACGCCATCATAAACAGATCGCCGCCGCCGGCGCGCGAGAGGACCCCGCCGCTACCGCCGCGCGTCAATCGGCGGGGCACGCAGCACGGCGGCCACCGGCCGGCCCGGCGGTAAACACAAGCGGCGGCTGACGCCGCTGCTGGCAGCAGGGTCGCTGATGACGCCCAGCTGATGACGGCGAGGTGGCTGAGGATGACGGACAGGTGACAGTTACGAGAGGCCGCCGAGGACGGAGCGAGGCTGAGTGGTGTGCGAGGTGATGGGTCTGATGAAACATATAGTCGCGATGATCACGAGTTTGGACAGTCTTGCAAACTTCAGCAGCGTTTGGTATGGACCTGATTGGTAAATATCGGAAACGCAGCGTCCGCTATCACAGATACAAAGGAAAGGTGTCATCGCGCCCGTTAAGTACCCCATCTTTAACTCAGAAACCGCGAAATACAAACAAAATTGTTCGTGGGATGCTAACGTCAACACGACACAGAGCAGATGGATAGCTTCACACGTTTCACTCGCCTATCCACAAGAATTCTAAACCAATCAGCGACAGTATTCGATGACTCAGCCCGCCAATCTCGCGGGAGTCGCTCAGCGAACAATAACGATTTCCGCGGCGTGTCAGGAGCGCGACCTCGACGATATAAATATAGCCGGCGGCAGTCTTGAAGCGCGATAGCCGCGTCCTCTCGGAACGGCAGCCTCATCACAGTTGGCCACGTCAGCGCCTCCCAGCGCCAGGTCAGCGCAGCTGTCACGCGGAGTGAGAGCGTCCCGGGCTCGCCCGGTCACTGGCAGCTATGGTCATGGACCTGTAACCGAGTGAAGGCAAATGTTCAGCGTCCAAAGGCGCATTGTCCGGCGCTGAACGATTGAGACAGGAAGCTTCCCCAACGAGCGGAAAAAGAGCGAAGGAAAATGTTATCTTCATCATCCAAAATATCCATTAGTTGATCGCTCCTTACCCGAAACTCTGCATTTGCAGGGTCCCAGATCGCACGGGAGGGTCGGGGGAGGTGTCAAATGCCCCCGCTAACACACTAGAACTGTCCAGGACAACTGCGGTGTCAGTGCAGAGACGGCGCAGCTGCGGCGGCACAGGCGCGATAGGAGCCATCTGACGTCACCGGACTCCGAGAGACGATAGCGACGCGGTGCGGTTAGCGAGAGGCACCTCCACACGCGGGGCAGCCGCTCGCCTGCCACACAACGGGGCATTGAGAGGCAGGCGGGAGGCTAAACAAACTCAGCTATCACACCAGCATGTCGTCAGCCGCGATCAGCCCACCGCTGAGGTTGACATTCAAGCGGCTGATTATTCGCCGAAAAACAAACATGGCCGAGGCCTTCCCTTTCCAAAGAGGGCGCTTCCAGTGCATTTCGGGGTCGGTGGTGAGAAAAACGCGTCATAAGCGTGTGGTCATCAAAGGTCACTTCGATGTGGTTTGGTAGGGTACCAAGACTAATTTCGAACACATATCCCTGGGTTGAGGGTGGAGAGGCGATGAGATTGTTTAGAAGGAAGGAAATTCGGACAATCAAGAAAGTTCTACTTGAAAGAAAGGTCTAGGAGGCAACAATTTCGCTAACAACGTGTGTCAGTCGCAGTTTCGTGAACAAAGTAAGCAGCGATGTCGAATGCCGATGCAAAGTCACCAAAGCCGTCCTCATTTGTCTGCAGCCTCATCATCACAATTTGGCTCATGATCTGTACTTCTGAACCAATGACAAGCCAAAAACACACCTCACCCACCGGCTGCCATCCAACTGACCTTCCGCAGAGCGCTGATGCTGCCGAAGCACCGACTCTCTCCACGAACCCTCCGGAGGTGGAACAGAAGACGCGCACCTGCTACTTCTCACAGAGACTCAGCGATGCCGCACCACTCCCCTCCGCGATTCCACTCACACTGAGCGTGCTACAGCTGCGGCGAGCGGCCGCAGAGCGGCGCCACCGGCGGCCATGAGTCACAACGGTCGTCAGCGGCCACCAGGCGCCGCCACCGGTCAGAGTCGTCCCCACCAGCCCGACACTGGCATGGGCAGGGGTCAGCGGGTCGACATCAACACATCACACACACACACCCCCGGACGACAAAGCTGAACTGGAGGATGCGCTGGGATCGGCGGCGGCCGCGGGCCGCTGCGTCGGCGCCGGTCGGACACCTGTGTGACCGCGGGTGGACAGGTGCGCTCGGGAGGGGGTAATCGCAGCACCTGACGCTGCGGCTGGGACCGGAGTCGTGGCCTTGAGGTGGGTGCCTGTGACGTGAGAGCGGCAGCACCACCTGTCGCTGCAAGCCGGAGCCGGGCTCAGTCTCAGACGCCCGGCTACCCCGCCCGGTGCTCATGATACGGAGAGAGCTGCAATGTACCACCACGCCGATGAGGTGGCACGCAGTACGCGACGCAAACGCAGAGTTCGCTGAGAGGCGTTATCGGCGTTTTCTTATGACTGGTGGGGCAAAAAAAAGTTATAAAAGTCCTTTATTTAGCATTGCCGTGGAGTCAACTAAAATGCGACCAGTATCAAACCAAAGGAACCTTACTGAGAAAGTCACCTTCATTGTACACCTGACCCGCAATTTCCAGCTTCGACTTAGTGTCAGCAGTTTTTCCATCAGTAAAGTCGAGCATGCCGTCTAACCGATCTTCTCGCGTAAGTTACAAAAAGTCGGCTTCAGGAGGAGCCGCGCTCAGGTTTACAAACACAATAAAATTTCCCGCAACAGCAAGGCCGAACTTGAACAAAAAACAAGTATCCATTGGCCATTGCAAATGAAGAAAATACAGGTGCGCCTTCCTGAAGACCCTGACACTGAACGCTGCAATGGAGCAGGAACCTGGCTGAACAAAACTGTGGAGACAATACTCACTGCACTCGCACAGCGAAATCGCTCCACCGAAGCTGCAAAAGAAGCAAGTCTAAATGCTAGTCCAGCCTTGTAATAATACTATAATCATGAGGTTTTAACGACACACACAAACTGCTAATACCATCTGGAGTCGCCATCCTCTGTTCAGAGTTCATGAGCGGCCAGCATGGGATTCGAACCCACGACCTTTAAATCACGAGTCCAACGTCTTTCTAATGGAGCAACCGATCCCTTCGACCCCCCTTTGTGCGGTATAGAGCTTTTAGCTAACATTTACCCCAGCTTCATGTATTTGGGAACAGTGGATACTTTGTTTGGATTGGCATGTGAGACACTGTTACAGCGCCCGTAAATAATCTGGTGGCCATTTGAAGGCCTTTCGAGGACTCACCTCTAGCGTGCAGAGGTTTTTGTGCGTCATACTGTTATATTGTTGCCAGTCGGCTGCTTTGTTGAGTTTTTGTTTTTGTTTTGGAACGACCACACTCCACCTGTACAATTTGAGTGATGAGACCATGAAATTTAAAGAAAAATACTGCCGGAACCACCACAATTTTCAGGTATAAAGAGGCGTGCTTTGTTTGATTTTGATTGTTTGCCTTTTTGTTCAGCGTTTGCGCCTTTCTGTTTGTATTTGTGCTAGTTCTTTGCTTCGCTGCGCCATTTACATCACCCTTTTAGTTCTGGTGCTTTGTGTTTGTGTTACATTTTTGCTGCCCCTTTTTTCTTTAGTAACGAGGATCTGGATATGAAGAACTGGAGATTCTTGGAAGATGCTGGAAATCACCATCAGGCCCAAGAAATTGCCCAAAAATAAACTGGATACTCTGTAACCTGAAGTTGTGTTTCTTCAAGTTTTAAGTTCCGGCCGTAATAGTTACTGAAAATTCATTCTCTCTGTGACATATGATGACTGCTAGATATGGCCTTTGCTGATGCTTGTTTGGCTAGAATGTTGAAGGCTTGCTGACTCATTGAAAAGTCTGGTTTGCGCTATGATAATGCATGTTTGGCTTGTTTGTTTGGTATGCTCCATCTCTCTTTCTCGCTCGATTTACATTGCTGGAAATGAGTATAGTGTGGGTCTTGTTTGCCAAGTGTAGTGCTAGTGGGTTGTTCAAAGATTAGCTCGCATATGATACATTGAAACACACTGAAGCACATTAGCCAGAAAACTTCACTGTTAGGTAGTTCCACACTAGGAATTTCACCACATCACATCCAGCTCTCAAACCCCATACTCACTCACTCTTCATCAACAGCAAGATGGATTATGATCTTGATAATCTCCAAGTTCAAGATTTGAAACGTGAGCTTGAGCTAAGAGGAGAGGATGCAAGAGGCACAAAGCAAGTATTGAAGGAACGTTTGGGAGAAATTCTAAAAGAAGAAGCACGTCAAAGTCGTTTCAAGGCGCATGCAGATGGCGATGAGTCCCAGACAAAGAAATCTACTACATCATCTCCTAGATGTCAAACAGGAAAATCAGTGAATTCAACAAGGTCATCTGTTGCATCCTCAAGGGTCAAGGAAGCAGCTAAACAAGCAGGACTCAAGGCAAGAGCAGAGGCCATCAAGAAGAGATATGAAATAGAGATGGAAGAGCTAAAGCTCAAGATGAAGAAGGAAGAAGTGGAGATTACAGCTGAAATAGCTGAAAGCAAAGCGAAAGAAGAGGTTCTTGCATTGCAAGAAGTCAGACAAGAACATGAGCCCAATGACAACAAGGAATCCAAACATGTCAAAGAACCTGAGCATGAACAAGAAACCCAACATGAAAAAGAAACTAAGCAAGAACAAGAATACAGACATGAACAAGAACACCAACATGAACATGGTTTCAGATGGGGACAAGAACCCAGAAAAGAAGAAGACAAAAGGCATGAACATGATTCAAGATATGAGCAGGATCTTGGAAAGAAGCTAGCTCCTGGAATGAAAGAAGCTGCAGACGCAGTTAAGCGAGTGCACCTTCCCATGCTGGATCTGAGGACATTTGGTGGAGATGTAGAAAGTTTCCGCCCATTCATGAGGACATTTGAGACGAACATTGCTTCAAGACTTGACTGTGAAGAAGAGAAGTTGCTGTACTTAATGAAGTTCACTAGCGGAAAAGCACATGACATAGTAAGTACATGTGTCCATCTGCCACCTGGGCAGGGGTATGCTGAGGCAGTGAAGCTTCTGAATAGAAGATACAGTAACCAAGCTCAGACTGTTGGAGGATTGACAGACAAAATGACCCAACAGCCTCCCATCAGAGCAGATGATGTGGATGCTCTTGACACATTTGGAATCTTCTTACGTGGGTGTTTGAATGCTTTGAAGAGCATGCCACATGGTATGGAAGCTGTTGATGCTAGGACCATCCGCCAGCTTGTTGAGAAGCTGCCCTACCACATGATAGAAAGATGGAGAAGACTGGCAGACAATATAGAAGAAGGAAGTAAGAGATTGCCATCCTTTGTGGACTTTGTTGAGTTCATTGAGAAAGAGGCTAGAATATCCAGCAACCCATCATATGGAAAGCATATGGTGACGCCCCAGGGAAAGAAGAGAGAACCAGCTGGAAAAGCAGATGGAAAGCCAAGACTTGCACCCAGCAAGACATGGACAAGTAATATTAAGCCCACAAATGCCCATCAACATGTATGCACATTTTGCAAGAAAATGCATGCAGTTTATGATTGTCATGCTTTGGAACAGAGTACGGAAGAAGACAAGACAAGTTTCGTGATGTCGAACGGCCTCTGTTTTGGCTGCCTGGAAAAGGGACACAGGAGCAGGGAATGTAAGCAGAGGATCACATGCAACAAGTGTGGTATGTTGCATCCATCTGTCTTGCACAGGGATTCGATGAAGCCTGTGCAACCTCAGCCACAGAGCCACTCTCACACTCAGAATCAGGCTGGCATGAAGAACCGTCCTCAGTCCAAGCAACAAACTCAGCCAACAGTGACAGCTGGTCACTCCACAGCAAAGAACATGAATGCAGGGAAACTCCATGTGGTCAAAGTTCTTGTACAGTATCGTGGCAAGACCATCACTACAGGAGCCTTTCTGGATCCTGGATCCACACACTCATTCATCACAAGTAACCTAACTGAGGAGTTGGGATTACCTACAGGAGAAAGGGCAGAATGGACAGTATCGACCATTAATGGTGAGAGGACAATGGAGGGGAACATGGTATCTGGCATTACCATCAAGGACTTGCACCAGAACCATCATACACAACTGCCTCCTCTCTACACACTGGAAAATATTCCTGTATCATCTGATGATGCACCATCCCAGCAGGATTTGGATGGATGGTCGTACCTAGAGGAAAAGGGTGTGCTGCTGGATGCGCTCAGCCCTGGAGAGCAAGTGGGACTTCTCATAGGGAGCAATGCAGCACATATTATGGAGCCATTGGAGGTTGTGGGAAGTCAGGACGGCGGACCATATGCGGTGCGCACCAGATATGGATGGATCCTGGGTGGCGCTGTGAGGGTGAGTTCATCCGCCATCAAGGTGAACCGCATTCAGGTGGAGCTTCCAGATCACCTGCAGGAGGAGTTTGAAAACCTGGCAGATACAAGGAGGGGCTTATCTGTCGAAGATGTAAAATGGTGTCTCAAAGTAGAGTCATCGTGCCACAAGACTAACAATGGAGGGTATGAGATGGATCTGCCATTTCGAGACGTGGAACCAGCACTAGAAAACAACTACGTTGTAGCTCAGAGAAGGCTGGTCATGTTGAAGAACAAGTTCGAGAAAAACCCTGAGTATGCATCTAAGTACAAGTCTGAAGTAGCAAAGCTCGTGGAAAAAGGGCACGCCGAAAAGGCACCAGAAAACACAGGAGAAAATAAGTGGTTTTTGCCCCATCATGGAGTACTACATGCCCAGAAACCTGGCAAACTTCGTGTCGTTTTCGACTGTGCGAGTGAATACAAGGGTGAAAGTCTCAACTCGATGCTACTGCAGGGCCCAGACCTCACCAACCCACTCATCCACGTGCTTATTCGTTTCAGACAGGAGCCAGTAGCCTTCAAGGCGAATATAGAGGGAATGTTCTTACAAGTCTCCGTTCCGCAGCACCACCGAGACTACCTGCGTTTTCTATGGTGGCCTGGAGGAAATACTGAAATTCCGCCAGAGGAATACAGAATGACCAAGCATTTGTTTGGTGCGACCTCATCGCCAAGCTGCGCCAACTACGCACTGCACCGAACAGCTGAAGAGTATGGGAATCTGTACGACGAAGAAGCATCCAAGACCATTCGAAGAAATTTCTATGTTGATGACGTGTGCAAGTCTCTTCCAACCGAAGAAGCATGCATTGGACTCGCCTCAGATCTGAAGAAACTGTGCGCTCATGGAGGATTTAACCTGACAAAATTCAGTAGCAACAGCGGCAAAATGTTGCATAGCATAAGAGACGAAGACAAAGCCGGCAATTTGAAGGAAGTGAACCCCACTGATCATGCATTACTATCAGACCAGGTCCTAGGCGTACCTTGGGATTTGCAATCAGACAGCCTGGGCTTCCGCTTGAGCGTGGACGAGTTGAAGCGGAAACCTCCAACAAGAAGAGGTATACTGTCTGCTACAGCCGGATGTTTCGACCCTCTAGGAATAGTCAGCCCATGCGTGGTTCAGGCTCGGATGATCCTCCAGGATTTGACGAGGTTAAGACTTGGATGGGACGATCAAGCACCACCTGAGATCGAAAGAAGATGGTGGAAATGGCTGAATGGCTTGGCCAGCTTAGAGCGTTTGTGGATCGCAAGGTGCTTTTGTCCATCCGGCCTCTCTTCAGCCGATGATGTTGAGCTTCACGTTTTCGCTGACGCCTCGGAAAAGGGTTATGGAATAGTTTCCTATATCCGCACCGTTTGCGCGGGTGAAGAAACAACTTGTGCATTTCTTCTCAGCCGGGCTTACGTGGCCCCCGTGAAGAATATAAGTATTCCTCGGTTGGAGTTGAATGCAGCAAAAATCGCAGTACAAGTGAGCACAGAGCTGATGCGAGCTTTGGACGCAAGGCCAGCACGCACCGTCTATTGGACTGATAGCACAACGGTGCTGAAGTATATCAAGAACGAGAAAACGCGGTTCCATGTATTCGTTGCGAACCGTCTTGCTGTGATCCATGACGGCTCCAATCCTGAGCAATGGAACTATGTACCATCCGACTTGAACCCGGCTGACCTGGTGTCACGTGGTACAGATGGAGATAGGCTGCTCAGGAGTGAAATTTGGAAAGAAGGCCCACATTTTCTCGGGCAGTGTGCAGAAAACTGGCCCACATCGCCAGAAAAGATGGAGATCTTGGAAGGAGATCCGGAGGTAAAGCCTTCCTGTGGTACTCACTCAGTGAAGGTTTCCGAATCCGAAAGCGTTATGGAGAAGCTAATCTCTCATTTTTCTACTTGGAGAAGACTGACAAGGGCGGTGGCGTGGATTCGACTGGTGCTGAGGAATCTACTCAGCCGTTCCAGAGGTGTCATGCTATCTCCAGCACAACCGACGCTGAAAGACTTAGAGGACGCTGAATGCTCCATTTTGAAACACGTGCAAAGCAACAGTTTTGCTGAAGAATTGAAGGATCTTCGCAAAGGCAATGTGAAAATATCAAGCTCCATTGTGTGTTTAGATCCAGTCCTAGATCAAAAGGGCCTCCTGCGGGTCGGTGGTCGACTCAGGAATTCTGATCTGAGTGAAGAAGCGAAGTTTCCGCTGATCCTTCCCAGCAAAGGCGTAGTCACAGATTTGATCATAAATCATGTGCATCAGAAGTACGGCCATGAAGGAAGACAGTACACCTTAACAAAACTTCGCAGCAAGTATTGGATCCTGAAATCAAACTCGGCGGTCCGTAGATGTCTGAGTCGCTGCTATAGCTGCAGACGACGACGTCATCCGCCAGAAACGAGGAAGATAGCAGATCTCCCGCCTGATCGTGTGGAAGAAACGCAGAAAGCGTTTTGGAATACAGCAACGGACCTGTTTGGCCCATTCTACGTGAAGAAAGGAAGAGGGCAAGTCAAAAGGTATGGAGTACTTTTTACCTGCCTAGCTACACGGGCGGTACACATCGAAGTGGTGGAAAGTCAATCCACTGACTCATTTCTTTGTGCGCTGAAGCGATTCATCGCCAGGCGCGGTGACGTTCGTCTCTTGCGCTCGGATTGCGGCTCTAATTTTGTTGCAGCGGATAAAGAGCTACGGGCAGAACTTGATGTTCTGCGAGCAAACGAGAAGCAAATAGTGAATGAAACTCTGAAGAGGGGAATCGAATGGATGTTTAACCCACCTTGTGCTTCATCATTCGGCGGAGTTTGGGAGAGGTTAATCAGAAGCATACGTAAGGTTCTCAACGCGCTTATGCGAGAGCAAAACCTGACAGAAGAGACGCTGCAAACTCTTCTGTGTGAAGTAGAGTGTATCCTGAACAATCGACCTCTCACGCCGGTGTCATCTGATTTTCGCGATGAGGATCCGATCACGCCCAACCACCTACTGAACCTGAGGTGCATCTGTGTTCCGGCCTCATTCCCAGATGATGACGATTTGAAGAGCCGGAAAAACTGGAGACAAGCTAGTTACCTTGCTGAGAGATTTTGGAGCAGGTGGCGAGCAGAGTACCTTCCTCTGCTTCAAAAAGGCCAGGTCCTGCCACGAGGTCTGGTGGAAGGAACCTGCAAGTGGGAGATGTTGTCCTCGTTGTGGATAAATCCGTGCCTCGAGGCGTATGGCAGCTTGGTCGAGTTGTTGAAACTAAGAAGAGCCAAGATACAAGCGTGAGATCGGTGAAGGTTCGCACGCAAGGTGGCATCCTCCAGCGTCCGTCAACAAAACTGGTGAGACTAGTGTGATTAGGGTCAGCACCCACATGCACACATTCATGATCTCTCACATTATGATCTCACATCACTGATCTCACGGTTTCACATGCGCTGAGCTCTCACATCATGATCTCACACTGCTGATTGCTCATCCAGCAGATCTGATGCTTGATGCTGACTTTATGTTGATGCTAGCCTTATTTGATGCCTTTGTGTGCTGAGACCTGACTATTAATGCTAGTCGTACAAGTCTGTTTGTGCCTGCGTGTTTGCGATGCTAGCACATCTCTGTTGTGATAAGCTTTGCGCGCCCTCTGAGAAGATGCCTGTTTTTTGTTTTGTTTTGTTAAGTTTTCATGGCCTCAGACATGAAAAGGCGGAGGGTGTTACAGCGCCCGTAAATAATCTGGTGGCCATTTGAAGGCCTTTCGAGGACTCATCTCTAGCGTGCAGAGGTTTTTGTGCGTCATACTGTTATATTGTTGCCAGTCGGCTGCTTTGTTGAGTTTTTGTTTTTGTTTTGGAACGACCACACTCCACCTGTACAATTTGAGTGATGAGACCATGAAATTTAAAGAAAAATACTGCCGGAACCACCACAATTTTCAGGTATAAAGAGGCGTGCTTTGTTTGATTTTGATTGTTTGCCTTTTTGTTCAGCGTTTGCGCCTTTCTGTTTGTATTTGTGCTAGTTCTTTGCTTCGCTGCGCCATTTACATCACCCTTTTAGTTCTGGTGCTTTGTGTTTGTGTTACATTTTTGCTGCCCCTTTTTTCTTTAGTAACGAGGATCTGGATATGAAGAACTGGAGATTCTTGGAAGATGCTGGAAATCACCATCAGGCCCAAGAAATTGCCCAAAAATAAACTGGATACTCTGTAACCTGAAGTTGTGTTTCTTCAAGTTTTAAGTTCCGGCCGTAATAGACACGACGTACAAAACCCAAATAATTAGGTACAACAAAAAGAGCGAGCCCAGTCTTGGGTAGTGAGCCAAACAATTACACGGGTGCCATTTTTGGGGAGGGCAAGGCTAGGGCCCTGTTTGTGTACGCCCGATATCCACCAAAGTCAAGTCCAGAGCTTGCTGATACCACGCAGGCTCAGGCTGGGCCTCCGCGAGGGGCGACAGTATTTTTAGGGTCCGCCAGCTGCTGAGACGATACCGGACCGCACACCAAGCTGGCGAGTCCACGCCAAAACAAATGGCTGTCCTCTCCATTAGCGAGCTGCAGGAATGTCTCAGCGGCCAGCAGCCAAGCTGAAGGTCATTACACGCCACAGCCGACACGCAATGTCTCCAGTCCCGACATGAGCAGGCCGGAGGAGCTGGGACACACGCTCCGTAAGGGGCGTCACCGTAAAGTTCGGCATGTTCACAGGAGGGAGTCGGACTCGGGGCCGGAATGGGCCGAGGTTAGACGTGGCCAGAATACCAAATCCTCTGCTCTTCACGAATCCTCCTTCTGCTCTTCACGAATCCTCCCTCTGCATTTCACGAATCCTCCCTCTACGCTCCCAACAGAGGGCGTTAGCTGCCCAGAGCTTTGGATGATGAATAGTTACAAGGTGCAATAGGGATGTGCTTGGAAGACAAAACTTTCGGAGCAATGAAGTCCATGCGTGAATACCAACCGTTGAAGCGCCTCCCCATGAAATTGGAGGAGTGATCAATCGTCGAGTCAACTCTTGACAACTCAACTATGAAGAGCACTCTCCGACAGTGACATGCTAATGTCCACTCAACTCTTGAGTTGCAGTTTACTCAGCACACTAAGGCTAAACGATTAGGAAACTAGCAGAACTTTCCTTTGAGTGAATTTGTAGAGGAAACCTTAATTTATCCGTCATTTTTCCTTGCACAAATAATATACGATGAGATACAAATTAACTCACGTGACTGCGCGTGCAAGTGCCCTCAACAACGGAAAAATATTAATAAGCCAAGAATAAATATAGCAACCATGATGATGGTCAAAGGATTTCCGACTGTGCTGAGCTTCCAAATACACTTGAAAAGGGGCTTAGGGGGACTTACTGACGCAGCAGGCGTCCCCGAATCAACTTCAAAGAAAAGGGATGATGGAGGCAGTGGCAGATACAAGGGGAGGGGGCGGCCTATAACCTATTTCATGACCTTCATAATCCATTCCAGCCATATTTCGAAATGCTGGTGTCGAATTAATGTTTAGGTTTTTTTGTCCTAGAACAAGCCATTTACTTATTGACAATGCACATAGATACTCCACAGAAGCAGACCAGACAAACAAGGCATGTGCTGGCCTGACGGACAGAGTGAATATAGTGATGGAATGACGATCGCCGACGTCCTGATGAAGAAAGATTTAGTAGTCCAGTGGGAAATATGTATCTGTCTCGGCGAAGAGAAAGGACATGTTCTCATTCATGATACATTATTCCATCCTGAGACGACCTCTTTCACAGGAAAAATGCATACTCTTTACTCGCTCAATATAAGCCCACATTCCATGGCTCCGGTATGCATCGACCACCGGTATTACTTGAGGTGGTTGGTACCCGAGCGGACGACTATCATTGCGACTGCCGGGAGGTGACGCCCACTACTGTATAGGTGTCGCTGTCTAACGCGGTCTCCGATTCTAGCCCGTGCCACGGCGAAGTATTGGATCCTGCACAACACATCAGAGCGGCAAAAATGCGACAAAACAGACAGGCAGTGTTCGGGGCCGACGGCATTTCATCGCCCTCGAACCCGACAACTCCGGCCCAGGAGCATTGGAACTATATTCAAAGTTGGGGGGGGGCAGCGGGAATTGTCAAGTCATTTCTTTCCAGTCAACGCCACAGGGTTAATGCTTAAGAATTATGAAAGTTGGGGGGGGCAGCTGCCCCTGCCCCCCGGTTCCTACGTCCCTGCTCCGGCCTGAAAAGACCGACTACGACTCCGACTCCTGACGTCAGCTCCCGCTAGCGCTCCACCCGAAACTTACATTTGAATAGGAGACCAGGCCAATAAACATAGAATTGTTTTTCCCCTAAAGAAATTATTTCCAGTCCTCACGGCATGATCAGCTCCTTTAAATATACAGAGGACTACATCACGCCACCGTTACAAAAAATCAGTTTATAGAAGGGTTCATTATTTGCAAATGCCTTCGGTGCACCTGCTTACACACTTTCTCTGGAACATTGCGGTCCACAGAGCAGGCAAACATATAGAGCGAACATGTATACCTACTTTAATAACACTGGTCAACAAAATTTAACTTTTGTCGTGGATCCAATATAAAACAGTCAGTTTCTAGGGTAATTTGTGGCGCTGAACACGAATCTGGCAGCAGAAATGCCGTATCAGATCTGAATTTTGAGATCCAGTATGTCTGTGTGTTGTCTTCGTGCAAGCTTTCTTGGCATCAGTGACATTGACAGTGCAAAACCCAAGAGGTCTAGGAAAATGAACGTTTAGGTGTTTGTGGAGGCTAGGGTATTCTACCTTAAACCCGATTTTCATAGACCTAGGTCAATATATTCAAGGTAAAACGAGGTCATATAGGTCAAATTCTGTATGTGCAGGGTAGCCATTGGAAAATGCCGTGATTATGCGATGAGAAGCCGGATATGGGGAGAAAGTGGCCTAAAGTAACAGAAGAAAGGTCTGAGGCAATGTTCTCTGAAACCTTTAGGTCGTTCAAGGCCATTGACCTTTGACGTCAAAATATTACATTTTGCCTATAACGTGTACTGCAACTAGCACTATGGCAACCGTCGGGCGGAAAATAAGGTTTGACCTTGACTAATGACCTTTGTCTTGAACCTGCAACTTTGAGCTCAAGATTGAGTGACCTAGCATATGACGTCAGAGCATGATATACGTCATATTAGGCGGCATCATCCGACCAAAGGCACTAGGGTCAATGACCTTCAAATGGTGGTACGACCTTGACCTGTGACTTTTTACTTAGACTCGACCTTCAAGGGAGGTGACTCTGACATAAAATCCTCATCATATAATGTTGCAACGTCACCTCTCGGTCTACAATACCGGCGAGCTTGTGCGACCGAGCGCAAACCTTGTTCAATGTACAATGTCCATGCACTTGAATGCGAGGTAGTCTTTCGTTGCAATAAATTCACATGTATATTGATAAGCTGCATTGTCTGGGTGCAGATAATCCGGATTCTTGACATCTTTGATCTATATTTTTCCACAAAAGGCTAGGCTGATGACAGTGTGTGGAAAGTGTAGGGGCTATACAACAGGTACGCTCTGGAGAAGAAACCAGGTCCGATGGCAAAAAACGGTTACTAACTTTGAAATCAGCGGTATCGAAATAGGCACAAACAGGTGTTCGCGTGCCCAGTGTCCCAAAACCTGGGGTGCTGGGTGCAGAACGACACCCAGTCAAGCAAAATTTTCCACTCACCTTTTTTTGCTGAATTTTCCACTCACTCCCAACAATACTTACTACTATTGAATTTTACTCAACAATACTTATTACAAAGGCCAGTTCCATTGCCTCCTCTACCAACGTCCACTGGAAAAAGAGAGCAGCAGAATCGACTAGAAGATCGCCAAAATAACTCGGCTCTTATGCGCTTCTTTCGCTTTTCTGCAAGAAAATCTGGCGAATTCTATTATTCTGGCAAATTATACATGGCATCCTTATCTCCACCGATTTCAGTGGAACAAGTGAATCGAAATTCTGGCGCGGGCAAGACGCTCAGTGCCCCCTGCCCCACCGGAGAAAGTTCCAATGGGTTAACACCGCCACTAAATTCCACCACTCCCAAAATTGGTGCGTGGAAAATTAGACACCCTAGCCTTGTGTTGCCAAAAAAATGAGCTGACCGCTTTGAAAGATACATTTCTGGAAAGCAGTTTATCAGTGCACATGGTTTCTAGGCTTACGTCCTTGAAAAGGACGTAAGGCCGCCAGCTCAGTTGGTAGAGCGTTGGGCTCCGGCACGCTGCTCAGAAGCATGCAGTGGCAGTGCATGTCCAGGCTTGGGATCGGTTCCCCTGAGACGCTCCGGCGCTCAATAGTTTGCCCGAGGTAGGTCGGCTGGCAACCGACTGGTGAGAGGGTGACCTGAGCGGGGCGGCCGTCCCTGTGCTTTGTGGGACGTTAAACTTTGGCTTCTAAATTATCCCTTCATTGTGGGAGTTGCTCGTTCGGGTGGTGGGGTCGGGGTCTCCGTGACAAGTCCCTTGAGGACTTTAGTGAGACTCCGACTCCAGCAGCCGTACTGGGAACAAGTTGGACAAAATTTATATAAAAAAGGTGTTTTTGTATTTCTGGTACCGAGAATAGTGAAAACCCATTTTGGTCATCTTATTGTTAAAAGCAATTATCTTGAAATTTGTATGCTAAGCAGCATATTTTTTGACATTGTATGGTAGAAAATTGACCATTTATTTCGAAGAAAATAATTTTTATCCATATGAGCCCTTCATTACTGCGTCCACGCCCTGTGACACCCAAATCCACTCACGACACCCTACGACACCCTGGGCATAAATACGCTGATATTTAAGTTGAACTGAAAGTGTCCGGTACTTGAATACATTGAAACTACATTTCCATTTTGGGCAACAAGAATGCATCTAGTTACCCTTCAAACATCGGCACTTTTTTGTATGGCTGGTCTACGGCGTGGACTTACCAAATCGCCGTCTTTACATCTAGTAAATAAAAGCGGCATCTTTAGGCTTTTTGAAAGGCCGGTTTCATATTCGTTATTGACAAAACATTGTTAGTCTTCCTCTTGGTGTGCTTTTTAGTTGTATAATTTTCTAGTCTATAAGTATTTAGAGAATTAATTTAGAATAATTTTTGAAATGCAAATTATGTAGCTCAGGCGACCGGCAAGCGGCAAGCGACCAGAAATTTAAAGTAGTAGTAGTCGCTCTGACACTGTCGCAACCCGCCGCGCCTGGCTAATTGTAGACGAAAGGAAGGAACAACAGAAAGAAGGCTGTAGCTTCGATTAGATTTATAGAAATCAGCATATTCATATGAAGGTGAGTATATATGTGAAGAGGAGCAGGGGAATTGACAGGTAAAGAAAAGAAACTTTTAGCAAGAGTCTGAAAGAGTTTATTGCTATGATAGAGAGTTTGTAGTTTCGTCTGGGTTAGTTAAGTGTAAACCAAGGCTCTACTGGGCCCTAGCATAGGTGTATGCGAGGTACAGTGATTGAGGTCAGGAGTGGCCTCCAAAATTTCGATAACTATAGGTATAGGCATAGGAGGGGCGTTGTCCCGGACAGAAAAACTATACAGTGTATGCCTAGATAATTAATTTTGGCACTAGGTATTGCATGAAAAAATCCCTTTTCATTTTTCACCACCTGCCGGTCTCGGAGGCCCCCTCTGCAGAGTTGGTCTAAGGGGTACCCCGATATTTCGTCTCAGGGGCCCTTTAGAGCTGGTCGTGAGGGAGAGGCGAGGAGGGGCACAAGAGTTGGTCTAGGGAAGCCCCCCAAGAGTTGATCTCCATCCCACAAATGTTAGTCTTGGTGGCTCCCAGAGTTCTTTCCCCCGAAGGTTGGTCTCAGAGGCCCCCTAAAAAGTTTTTTATTTGTGGCAATTCACCAATTCATTAAAAAAAATTGGAGACTGCATCAGGGGGTTTCAGTTGATAAAGATTTACCTGCTTAACCCAAATTTTTCACATGGTAATGGTCAAACAATGCTGCTTGGAGACGATGTAAAAATATTTACTTTGAGAAAATTAAAGGAAATATTCATCCCTCAGTTCAAACCAGGGCTCTGAGAGTTTACCACCTGAGTACCCAAATTGGAAAATTTTTACTGCGCCATACATTTTGAGGGGAATTTTCCACTCACTCGCCATGCATTCCGAGCTGAATTTTCCACTCGACACCCAAGCACAAAACCTATTTTGGGTCACTGTACGTGCCGGATCCATTTTGGCCGTTGACCAGTGTAATTGACAATTTCTGAGCTCCGTTGCTTCTAACTGCACCCAACATATTGCTTAGGCTTCAATCGCTCCCACATCTTGTCTTTGATGCCCACCGTCGTAGAAACGCGTCATACAGATAAGTTATCGGGAAAATATTTCTGGTTCTTCAGAGATTTGTACTGAGCATCACACTCCAAGCTGAATATTTTTACCTAGACGGAAACATCGATGAGGGTTTTTGGCATTAAATCTGGCTTACCTTGATTTTCATGGTTCAAATTCACATGCTTTTGTGACCCCCAATCGCCCCACGCCAGGCGCCGTGACCTGGGGTGGGGTCATGAATCACCGTTTGGGAACCACAGGCCTCCAAGTATCAGAGCCGCATGACGAAATCCATGGAGCGAAGCGCATTGAGATTTCTCAAGAGGCTCTATTCTGGCCGCTTTACCGGTCTCGTCGTGGTCTGTCTGTCTGTCTGTCTGTCTGTCTGTCTGTCTGTCTGTCTGTCTGTCTGTCTGTCTGTCTGTCTGTCTGTCTGTCTGTCTGTCTGTCTGTCTGTCTGTCTGTCTGTCTGTCTGTCTGTTGTTGTCTGTCCCGCCTGAGAATTGATGTCAGAGCTCTGAAATTTTGTAGGGTGATAGCCCTCCTGCTCCAGACATTCAAACTGAAGCCCCGATTCGAAATCGAAATAGTTCTTGAGAAATTTTTGCCCAAACTTTTTATGTTTGATATTTTTCTAATTTTTACTCCTTGAGCTACGAGCTTGAAATTTATGACCTTTTCAATAGGTAACAAGGGCCAGCTAGGGAACAAAAATTGAGCTGATCCAATAATATTCATTGCGCGAAAACGCTTTATTTCTCACGCGAGCAAAAACCTACTTAAAGTTGATGGCCGACTTGGACGCTCGAAATATCAGAAGGCAAGCTTCAGTTAGCTGAAAGACAGTTGCCTAGGAGTAGCTAGGTTAATTTTCTTGTGCTTAGGCATAGTTTTGAGTGCAAAACGTAAAATTTTGACCTACTTTTTACAGTTCTTCCGGAAGACTAAATTTTGGTTCATTTCATTTCAACGTTAATATCTCACAATCTAATTGACCGATTTGAGATTTCATTTCAAATAATGAAAGAACATTGCTTGCATCTGATAATTTTTGGAGATGGAAATTGTGAAGGTGAAATTCTTTGTTTTATAGGCATAAATAGAAATTGAGTAAAAAACTTTTTACTTGCATCTTCCTGGTTCCAAGCTCATGTCACTCACAAACTCAGAACTGACATGGCTGAATAGGAAAGTTACTTGCGGTCATTTCGCTCACTTATACTACCCACCTATCTCTAATGGCTTTCGAGTAATTAGTCCAAAATGTATTACAAGACGCTAAATTTCTCGGACCACCTTTGCTTCTCATCATGGTTTCAAGTCCTTGAAATGGAAGTGAAGTGGAAGAAATTTGGCATGAAGCTAGCTTAGGATCCTAGCTCGACGATGCAAGTAATTTCAGCCCAAAAGAATGCTTGGTTCGTCTTCTAGAAGCACCTTTATATCGTGCCTTTTCGGGACAAGCACAGCACCCGGCGCCAGCGGCCTGGCATATTCGGCGGAGTTGTACCAGCCAGTGACCTCCTGACGGGTCACAGCTGTTCAGCTAGTGGGAGGGTGAGTAGTGTGGAACGGTGGTCTAGTGGTTAGAGGCCCTGTCTCTTGATAAGGTAGGTCCGGTTCGAGTCCGGGGGTGACCACGTACTCTTTATTGGTTATTTCAAAGAAAAGAATGATAAAAATGACTTGCAGGCTTATAAAAAGATACATTAAGAACGAAATATGGTTTGCTTTCAGCACATTGTCAGGCGGCTCTCCTGCGCCGGTGGGGCGTTAGCCCAGGTCGCAGACCGGAGTTACCAAATTGTTGTACTGTTTCTACAACACATCTCCCCTGGGATATATGTTATCCATAAATATCTGCAGGGCTTGGTGTCGCTATCCCGCAGCATCACTAACACAGCACAAACGTGCTGGCAAATCATCAAAAGTACGACCGTGCCCCGCAAATTTGTTTAAAAATCTTTGCATTGAATAACTTACAAAGTGCAATCAAAAAGTAAGTTTCCGAGCGTCATTGCTTTAAACACACAAGGTGTTTGCACATGCTTTTTACTCAATTTTAGGCTGACATTTTAGCTTTCAATACATGTCTTAATTTCAACTGAAGGCCTTTTACTTTGGGTCACAATTGATATTTTCTCAAGGGCATTTTATAGACTGCTCTAAAATGACCGAAGCCACCAGGACCTAGCAACGCTCTATCGTAACATTTGTGGCAAGGCAAACCGGCTCAGAAAATTCCTCTAGAACTGGAGAAGGTGTTCGGTAATCAGGCTCTCTCAAATAGTGCAGCACGCAGGTGGGTGAGAGTTTAAGCAGGGTCATAACACAGTAACAGACAAAGCACGTGCTGGAAGGTGTGCACGGTGCCACCACGGTGTGCAACCCTGACCATATCGCGCACGTGGAAAAACTGATAATGACAGACAGACGTAGAGCTATCGACGGTGCAACCCTGGGAATTAGTCATGGAACGGCTTCGACCAACATTCATGATAAGCTGAAGACGTCCTTCCAGATGGGTCCCGCAATGTCTCACAGACTGCCAGAAAACTGTCAGACAGACCACCACTAGAAATTGTCTGGATAGATTCCGCAGAGGAGGTGAGCGCCTGCTCAGAAAGATAGTGACGGAGGGTGAGAGCTGGTTTCCTCTCTTTAACCAAGACAAACGGGCAATCACTCCAGTGGAAGCATGCCAGCTCTCCACCCCTCCCCAAAAAAAAGCTGCACGTGCAAGCCTCAGCAGAGAAGATTCTTTACGCTGTGTTTTGGGATGCTGATGGTGTGATTCTTGCCTACCAGAGTTGTGCATTTCAGAATTTTCTTGAGTTGACTCAACTCAACTCAAGGGCTGGGAGCGGTTGACTCAACTCCGACTCAACTCATGATCAAGAGTTCAGTGAGTCGACTCAACTCCGACTCATGACTAAATTCATCCGCCAACTCAACTCTGACTCAACTCACGACTCAACTAAACTCAAACTTCGAATCGTTTTCAAAATAAAATAAAGAAATGATGAGTATATAAATAATATTTTTTTTAAAAAAAAAATAAAAAATCAGCAAAAAACAAGCTGTTTAGAAAGTCTGACATCAAGCGGAAGATTAATAGAAGAAAAATTAATTAATTGGCACTCAAACACTAGTTAACAATTAGCCAGCAACAGTGAATAACTTTTTAATTCTTCCAGACTGTCACTGCCCAAAAAAAGCTACATGTTGCAATCATTTCTAAAAGGAGCATTGCATATTAAACTAGGTAAATGAAATGGAAAGGAACCTAAAAGGGCGAGGGCTACACCAACACAGGCAAAAATTGAGCCTCCATACTGTCAAAAAAGGTCCAAGCTAAAAAACATAATATAAACTGTATTTGTAGGGATGGTATGGGTAGTGTTTTTCTGTTAAAGAACGATGCCAGGTAATTTTTATAAAATTAACCATTACTATAAATATCATGATTTTAATCAAAGGTTAAGCAATAATTACTAGAGTATCTAGTTGCAACTACTAATTCAAAGAACTACAGCAAACCCTAAGAAAAAGTATACCATATGACAAAGGATAATAGAAATGGAAATTCTATCAACATGTTGGATTTTAATATATTCATATTTTACACCCAATCCAATTTTTAGCTTGAGAACCTCCAATCTTTAGCTTGAGAACCTATCATATTGTTTTAGCCATATAACCGTATACCATATATTTTTAGCTATAGAACCTAAGAACATACCTATCGCTCTTCAATTTTTGGAGCACGATTTCACAGAAAATTTATGATAGCCATGTTATTCTGCCCGGCAGAACGCATACTAGTATGCCGCACGCATGCGCAGTAAGGTATCATGCACTACATGATACCGTACAGCGCATGCGTGCGGCATACGAGTATGCGTTCTTCCGGCAGAATAACACGGCTAATGTATAGCTTTCTAAATAAAACACGGACGCCAGGCGAGGGTCTCTGATCAGACAAAACCAGTAGCATGTAATAATTCCTCTGATTCTTGCTATAAAGGCGTCTAAACATTTCTGTCCAAACAGGCGTTCAATTTTGTATGCTATTAGCAGTATCTGCTTTTAATAGGCAAAATGAAAAGAGCGGCGGCAGACGGCGCATTTAGAAAAAAACAATATAACATATAGGTATGCAAATATTTGCATGGCTTTATGAATTATCACGTGATATTTACACTTCTTGCCTTGAGGCTAGTTTAGCTTGAACCTATACTCAGCTGAATTTGTTCTTCAAAGACAGCAATGGCACACACACTATTCTCAGACGACGACCACTGACGACAACAATCAGCGACGATGACGCGTGTTTTTGGAGTGGTTGAAGTAAGGAATTTATTTTAAATATTGAAGATGATAAGTTTTTGAGAGATTTGAAATGTATTTTGTGCTGCGTTCCACCACTTCAAATGTTTAAGATAAGGCCAGTGATAGGAACCTGTTAAATTTTTCGAGTATATGTATTATTTGTGCCTAGGGATTTCTGCAGACCGGATGGGAGTTTAAAATAAGCAATTGAACCATATAATTATTGATGTATTCAAACAAATTGAAACTTTGATTTAAACATTTGAAATTCTGGAGGGAAAAGATATTTAAAGGAGGTTAAAGGAGGTTTGCAAAAGGTAGGCAAATTCAAACACTTTTACTTGATATCATGTTTACCTGATGAGCCAACTGTTTTCGTCAACTCATTTGACTCGCTGTCTTCACAACTCAACTCAACTCATTGACGTGTTGTGAACCGACTCAACTCAACTCAACTCAACTCAACTCAACTCACTTGCCAAAATTGTTCGACTAACTCAACTCAACTCAACTCAGAGTTGAATGAGTCGGAATTTGAGTTAAACTCCGACTCTGACTCGCGAGTCGCACAACTCTGTTGCCTACCCAGTGCCCAAAGGAACAACTGTGAGCAGGCCGTCATATAGGAACATCCTCCGCGATCACCTTCTCCCTACCATCGCCACTGCTGTCCAGACAAAACGGGAGGAGAACTCATCCTGCAACAGGACAACGCCCCTCCACAACGCGCTACCATTGTGGCAGAGTTTCTGCGGGAGAACGAAATTGAACAGCTGCAACACGCACCCTATACCCCAGACCTGGAGGCCAGTGACTTCTGGCTGTTTTCGGCCATGAAGGATTATATGCGAGGACGGCGCTGTGTGGAGAAACAGACAGGCGATGTTGAAGAGTGAGTCGTCGATGGTTTTGATGGCACAATAAATGCTCGCGCTGTAGAGCTCCGGAACTTACTTCTTGGCTGAATGGTAGAACATAGCCCACGCCTCAATAAATCTCCCGGTAGTGAATAAAAAATAGCCGATTTCGATGCAGGCAAAGATCGCTGCATACGCGGCCTTGTAAGGAATGAGGCTCTATTTGGACACCTTGAAGTTGTGACAAATCCAGTGGAAAGAGCATCATTTTTGCGTTCTTTCCTTTTGATTTATGCGCCGTCCACACTACCCATAGACTCATGACCACCTGTGACAAATCCGGACTCCGACTGCAGCCCCGAGTCAGAGCCGGCTGAATTTCACCGACTTCGACTCCGGCCGAAAATTTCGACCCCGACCGCCTCCAACTCCAACTTGGACTTCGCAACCCAGTTGACAGGTGCAGCATATTTGCGCACTGACACAAGGAGAACTGCTACACCAGCAGACTGAAGTTTTTGACGCGCTTCAATGAGGCGGCAATGAGACAGACTTACGCAACCCAAACATTCTGAAAAATCAGACCCATCAGCCTAAAAATTTCAGAGCTCTAGCATCAAACTCAGGACGAACCAGTTGTAGACAGACAGAGAGGCCATTAAGGGGCCGGTAAAGCGGCCAGAATAGAGCCATTGAGAAATATTAATACGCTGCACTCCACGTATTTCGCCATGTGGATCTGACCAAACTGATGGTAGGGCAAAATGTTGTTGCCAGCAATGAATTATTTGAGTTGCATCGCAATCCGTTCAAGACACATGTCACGGATGTTGCGGGCGCGTGGGGCGGACGGACTCGGTGTGGCTGCGATCGGTTCATGTTCATGTCCATAACATGCAGTAAGCAGGAGGTGCCTCGATTCATGCCACCCTTCCGTGGCATTTGCATCAATCTTTATGGTTCCAAATGCGATGCGTGTATAAAACTGAAAATAAATGATTCATGGGCCTATAATTCAGTGAGTCATGTCTTGACTCGCCTCCTCTCACAGGTGAGGCAGCCCTGTGATTCAGTCCAAAGGGAGCAGGGTTGGCAAAATACTGGTAATAACTAGGCTTATGCCAGCCATTGGCATTATCACGTAAATACTTGACCAGGAAAAATGGGTAAAAACTGGCAAGAAGTGGCAAAAACCTTTAAATTGACAAGGATTGATCAGACAGACATTTACAGGTCATATAACCATTGCAAAGTTATAGCAAATATGATATTGGCATGATCTCTAGTCAAGATTGGTGTGTAAGTATGTATTTTATTTTTAAGGTGTCATGGTTCTGAACTATAGGTATAACCAGCTTACACTGAAAACACTGGAAAAATTTCAATCTGCCAAAAGGGGTAAATTCAAATATGTACACACCAGGTGTTTGTCACTGAAAATGTGGAAAGGTGAGATTAGAAAATCAGTTTGTTTTCAGACATTTTTAACTCTGAATCAAAACCTGTGCACCCACAAACAGTGACACTGGCTGGCACGGTGTTGGTTCCACTGCTGTGGCGCACACTCCCCAGTGTACTGCCATCTCCTGGGTACGAGGCAGCCTTGGAAAAGGCTTCCACAGGCCAGCCTCGATTCAGGGCCTTCCACACGCAACTATTGCTCGTTTGCCAACTGCACCACAAGATTGACCTGCCAAAATCCTTGTTGAGGTGCATGCTATTGAGCATGCCTCCATGATTAAAAGGGTCCTGAGTGAGAACCAGGCCCAGAAGCTCCAGTACTCCGAGGTAGTGAAAAGACATGTGATAAGATGGTGGGTGTGGTCAAGGACAAACTGATGGATGTTTCCTCTGCTTCCCAAGGTTCTGTCACCTCAAAAGATGCCCAGACAGTGTCTAAGGTCTTTGATGATTTCCTAGACAAAGACAAGCGTAAACGTAATCTTGTCGTACACAACCTTCCCGAACAACAGGGATCCACAGCAGGGGAACGATCTGAAGCTGATACTGCACTGTTTTCTACAATGATCAAGGACTCCTTCCACATAAGCCTCAGAGTAACAAAATCTTTCCGTGCTGGCAAGGCTGTACCGGGCAAGGACAGATTACTCATTATCTCGCTAGACAACGAGGAGTCAAAGTTTGACATCCTAAGGATGGCACCACAACTGAAGGGCACAAACAAATGGAAACGGGTATTCATCACACCTGATCTGACATTCAAAGAGCGCCAAGAGCAGAAGAAGCCCGGGAAGAGTTGTGGAGAAGACGAGAGGCAGGTGAGACTGATCTTCGAATCAAACGTGGAAAGATTGTCGCTTCAGTAGCAGCTGGCAGAGGCATTTCTGCCTCCACTGCTGACGCCTCCCATCAGGTGGCTAACAATATAGGTACAGCAGGTTCTGAGAGGCACCTAAAATCCCAGCTCACCAAAAAGTAGTGCCACCACGTCGGGTGCTGCCCCCTCAACTGGGAGTGACCCTGTCCAGGTTCACCCAGCCAGTGTGCAGGTGCCAAGAGGATCAGCAGTAAGCGAGGGAGGATCACTGCCCCCACACATAGGGCTATCCTACTTACAACAGAACACCAGGGTTCATCATCTGAACAATTTGGAGAAGCGGCAAGTTTGAATGCTCAGCAGGTTGCTGGTTCTCCTCCTCAAACTCAGCCAGTGTGACTAACTGGTGTACATGGTGTCCAGAACTTGAGTATCCTATATACAAACTGTGATCAGTTCATCAATAAGCGTGAGGATTTTTGCATGCAAATAGCTGGGAATGAACCAGACCTTGTTATCCTGACTGAAGTAATTCCTAAGGCCCAGAAGTTACCCATCCACCCTGCCCTCCTTAGCATTCCTAACTTTGACCTCTTCACAAGTTTTGACCCAAGCTGTGCAAACCTTGGTCCCAGCGGTGAACGGGGCATTTCCATCTATGTCCGAAACACACTGAAGGTGGCACAAGTGTTTTTCCCAACCAGTGAATTCAAGGAACACCTTTTTCTGAAAATTGATTTGCACAAGCAAGACTCTTTACTTGTTGGGGAATTTACCGCAGTCCCTCAGGCGATGGCATCCAAGCTATGTCGGACTTCTCTCATCTGTTGAGTTGTATTTCTTCACTTTCCACTTCACATCTTCTGATTGTTGGTGATTTCAACTTTCCGCAAATCGACTGGGATGGCGAATTTTCTGCTGCGCCCCTAGGACACCCATCTCATCTGCTGATTGAACTTGTACACGAGCATTTCCTCTTCCAACACGTTCGTCAGGCCACACGCTTCAGAGAAGGTCAGAACCCCAGTTTGTTGGATTTGGTGTTCACTAACGAAGAAGGAATGGTTAAGAATATGGTTTTCTCTCCTGGGGTAGGCAAGAGTGATCATTTGGTCATCCTTTTCAGCCTTGTGTGTTATGCTGTCCGCACTCAAGCTCATACGACACGACTGAATTTCCCTCGAGCCAACTTCGGCCTTTTCAACGAGATGGTTTCAGCTGTCAATTGGAGACTTATGGATGTATTGTGTATTGAAGATTCATATAATTTTTTCAAACATCATCTCAACAAGATCACTGAGACATGCATCCCCAAGATAAAAATCAAGCATAATAGGAAAAACATATATATGACAAGTCAGGCTCTTAACTTAAAGAAAAGGAAGGACAAGTTGGCAAGAGTCTACTACCGGACCAGAGACCCTATAGACCTGGCAAGACTCAAACTCTCTCAAAATCAGTTAAGGGCCCTGACTCGGCGCCTTCACAAGGACTTCGAGCGAAATCTTGCTTCCAACATCAAAAACAACCCAAAGGCTTTCTGGAGATACACTGGATCACGGCTGAAAACCAGGACTAGTATTGGTGACCTGAAGAACCCAGGAGGCTGCCTCGAGACGGATAACAGTGGAAAGGCTCAGCTGCTGAATTCTTTCTTTGCTAGTGTGTTTACGGCGGAGGACAACCAAAGTATACCGACATTCGAGAATCGTCCATTTGGAATTGAAATAGATGACATAGTGATATCCTCTGAAGAAGTGTGCTCTAAACTGAAACATCTTAAAACCTCCAGCTCTCCTGGTCCTGACCTGGTCCATCCACGTGGCTCCATGATGCAGCTGATTCACTCTGTGTCCCCCTTGCTCAAATATTCAGGAAGTCACTCAATGAAGGATCTCTCCCCAATGAATGGAAGCTTGCAAACATTGTCCCCATATTCAAGAAAGGTAACCGGCAGGAACCGAGCAACTACCGCCCAGTAAGCCTCACATCAGTCATCTGTAAGGTACTGGAAACAATCGTGAAAGATGCTATACTACAGCACCTCAACGAGCACAACCTATTATCCAAACACCAGCATGGATTTAGGCCAAAGCGTTCTTGCGATTCGCACCTCCTTGAGGTTCTGGAGGAATGGACTCTGATGCTTGAGGACAACCAACCAGTTGACTCCATTTACATGGATTTCCAAAAGGCCTTTGATGCAGTTCCGCATGAGAGGTTGATCAGGAAAGTGGAGGGTTACGGAATTCGGGGCAAGCTTCTTCGCTGGATTAGAGCCTTTCTATCAGGACGATTCCAACGTGTCTCAGTGGCCGGCTCGATTTCCGGCTGGACTGCTGTTACAAGTGGAGTTCCACAGGGGTCTGTTCTTGGACCCCTGTTGTTCCTGATTTTCATCAACGACATTCCCGACACTGTAAAATCAGGCATCAAAATATTTGCGGACGACACAAAAATTTACAATAGAGCTAACAATACCACATCAGTTCTCTCTCCAGGAAGACATTGAGTGTTCACCGATGGTCGTTGAAGTGGCAGCTACCTTTCAACATCGGAAAATGTGCAGTTCTTCACATCGGCAATAACAACATGCTTCACAACTACACAATGAGAGGCTCACTCTTGACAAAGACAGAGGCGGAGAAGGATCTAGGGTGGTTATCGATCGTGAACTCAAGTTTAGAGAGCAGGCTTCTTCTGCTGTCTCCAGGGCTACTCGAGTCCTGGCTGTCATTAGGAGGTCATTTGCACACATCGACAAATTTACACTACCTCTTCTCTTTAAGTCATTGGTGCGCCCTCTTCTCGAATATGGTAATGCTTCCTGGGGACCATTCAACAGGGCTGATGAGAAGTCGTTGGAGAGGGTTCAGCGCCGAGCGACCCGCTTAGTTAGTAGCATTAAAGGCTTACCCTACTTAGACAGGCTACGAGCTCTCAAACTTCCATCACTATATTACCGGAGACGTAGAGGGGATATGATTAGGACTTTTCTGCTTCTCCACGGTGCCATTGACCAGGATCCGTATCAGTTCCTCCAGCTCGACACGTCCTCGTGCACCCGGGGCACAGATGGAAATTGCTAAAACCGACAGCCATCACAAGAGCCCGTCGTGCTGCTTTTAGCATCCGCATTGTTAACGATTGGAACTCTCTTCCTTCACATGTAGTGGAAGCCCGTACGCTCAACCAATTCAAGGCAAGACTTGATACAAACTGGACCCACCTAATGTATGACTGTCCTGACTGACCTGTATTTGCTCATGGGTTGAGCTTCACAACCCATGGTCCTCCCACTCAGGCACCCGCCTGAGTAAGACCAAGCAAAGACTTACATTGAAACCGAGCTCGCCAGAGAACGGAGCCAGCAGGCCCTTGAGCCTCCAAAATTCCGACATCCTTAGGTAAGGTAAGGTAAGGTAAGGAATTAAAAATTATCATAAGCAAATGAGGAAAACCAACTGAAAAAGGCTAATAGCTATCAGTAAATAAGAAATGGAAGAATTTTGCATATTAAAGGCAGGGTGCCACCTCTCCTAAACCCACCTATAAACAGATATCATCATGTCCAAGACTAAATATTCAGTGGGAAGGAACAAAGAAAGGTGTTTGCCCATCTACTAAAAATTCACCAAGCATTGCCAAATTTCTTCCATAGCCCCTTTCCCCCATCGCAGGTACATATCTGGCACTCTCCTGGTTTAGGGTTCTTCCTGTGCGCCAGTCTGCAGAACATGACAGATTTCGACGAGATCTCGTTGGGGCAGCCTCGGGGCAGCTTTTGGTCGAGCTTGGGGCAGAGGCGGGCTCTTGGGGCAGGAACTAGTACTTGGGGCACCAATCAGTCTGGTAATCACCGAGGGAAGAAGAGGAAATAATTAAAAAAAACAGCAATCGTTAGTTGAGCTTGCACTGGAAAAGCTAATTTGTCTCTAAAGCGTCATATTTGTCATCAAGCGAAATATGGTTTTAAAGATACCAGATAAAGGAAATTTTTAATTGTTGTAAAGTTCCTAGAAGTGAATAAGAAAATCAGGCAGTGGGCGCCATTCAAAAGCTAAATTTAGTATTATTTTCTAAGCCCCTGTTCCAGCTGTCAGCACAGTTTTGTCAGCAGGACCTCTAACCTCACCTCCAGAAAAGTAACATCAGCGCCATAATCGCCTCTTGTTTGTGCTAAGCAAAGGGAACTTAAACCTTTATACCATTAAAAAATATTAGACTGCCACTTCGTGCACTTACAGTTTTTCATCAGCACAAACAGCAGGCTGTCAGCCCGTAAAGCCTCTAGAACTAGTTCCCGGGAGAGGCTACAATCCTGTGACGTAGGCGCAACGCGGCCCGCTGATTAATGCCGACAAAACTCTGCTGACAGCTGGAACAGGGCTTAAATTTGTAATCCAAATTTAATTTTAGCTACATAAAACAGTCTTAGAACTCGAAATGAAATTACCCTGTATGTAGTTTTTTGCATTTCCTCCACTATGCTTTGAATAAAGGTGCCCACAAAATTGTGCATCATGAATGCAAGATAGCTGCTGTATGTGAGTTTGTATCACTTTGGTATGTGGAGGGTTGTGAGTATGTCATCGTCGTCAGGAAGGATGCAGTTTTATTTTATTTCTGGGTGTTTTGTTTAAAATGGAGTAGATATTACCCCCCCCATTGGAGGAGTCTGTCCTAGCCACCAAATTTCTGCCCCAATTGGGGCAGGCTTTGAGCTGCCCCAAGTGCCTCGTTGAGTTGCCTGCCACATTCTGCAGACTGGCCTGGGCGCATTATTTTAATAAAGAAATAAGAGGATCTGTTCACTCATTCACCAAAATACATCCTCTAATGGAAAATGTTTTAGTCTCGACACCAAAATGTGGCTAAATACAACTGATACATAGGTATCAAAATAAAAATCATGGAACTGGACAACAGCAAAATCCAGACAATGCATCCTGGACATACAAATCATTACTGCACACATTCATTTAATGAATTAGGTAACTTTCCTAACACTGCTGTCTGTGGGCATTTTCTACCTACACACAGTGTCTGTCAATTTGCTTTAGATGGTGCTTTCAGGTACAGATGTATGTATTTTCAAACTGTTAGCAAGGCCTCAAATTGATATCAATATTAGGAACAAACACCCGCACCTACCTGGAAAAAGTGTTCCCAAGAAGCTCTGTTGTCTTCTATTGTTGATTTTCATCAGGCAGGAATCGAATGCGGAAGGTTTCGGGCCTCAAGTTTTCATACTTGTACGATGATCAACTATCACATTCCAATCACTTTGCCTTCACTTCAACTTACAGATCATCAGTCCACCAGAGCATCCACAATTTAATCACGTGACCAAAGGCCACAGATTCTTTAAATTTCAAAAAGAATCAGCGTACGGTCGCCACCATTTTCAAGTAGCAAAATTCAAATCCCTTCCTACCTAAGCACTCCGATCAAACTCAAAATTCAAATCAACTGTTTCGGTGTTGTGTTTTGGTTGGTGATCGGGTTGTTGCACGGTTCCTGGGTTGTTGCAAGGCCTTTAATTGTAGGGTTGTTGTATGTCAGTTGTTCTCTATTACCCGAGTTGTATGTGGCTGGCAAGCAAGCAAGATACCAGAAGAGGTAGAAGTCTCTACCAAACTCTACCGTCCAATAGAAAACTAGATAAGAGAATTCTACTCTTCCGTGAGGAAATTGGAGGAAGTTAGAGGAAGCGCTGGAACACACCCCAAGCAAAGTACCTTGGTAATCAATCTGGTAGACGTCTCCCCTCTCTGGCCGTTTCCCCAAAATATCCCAAGAGCCAGAAATAGTAGGAAATTACCCAAGTTTTTCCGAACAAACTATTATTGCAATAAATTCCCATTCCGGGAGCAATGATGTGCCAAGGAGGATGCTGGGAAGGGGATGTATTTTAAAGAGGCGTGCTCAGACTGCTGTGGAGGGCATGTACAAAGGCGGGCTTAGAGTGCTGGGATGGGGATGTTATATATCGCAGAGGTGTGCTAAGAGTGCTGGCAAGGGATGTATTGTGTAGAGGCGTGCTCAGAGTGCCGGGCAAGGGATCTATTGTAGAGAGCATAGGCGGATCCAGGATTGACGATCGGGGGCACCTTTCCGGGGGGCGCCATCCGGTCCGGGGGCACCACTTTCGACCGGAAAAACCTATAGGTTTTATATATCAGATAGTCGCAAAATCCTATCGTCGGGTGCCGATTTTCGCATCCTGGGGGGGGGTGGGAAGCGACATTTCAGAGAGGGAACCATCTTAAGTAAAGGAATATTGGGCGCCATCGAACTTTCAGAGGGGGCCCGTAACCATTTCAGGGGGCGCTGAGGGGTCGATCGGGGAGAGGGGGCACTTGCCTCCCCCTTGTCCCCCTGGATCCGCCTATGGTAGAGGCGTGCTCAGACTTGCAGGAAGGGCGTGAAGTTAGCAAAGGCGTGCCAAAGGCGTCAAGGCGTGCCAAAGGCACTGCTGGCAAGGGAATGTATTGCACAGAGGCGTGCTCAGACTGCTACGGAAGGGATGTGTTGTACAGAGGCGTGCTCGACTTGCTGGGAGGTGGTGAAGTTAGTAAAGGCGTGCAAAGGGCGCTGCTGGCAGGGAATTTATTGTACAGAGGCGTGCTCGGAGTGCTGGAAAGTAGATGCATTGTACAAAGGCGTGCTCAGAGTACTGAAAAGGGGATGTATGTACAGAGACGTGCTGAGAGTAGTGGGCATGGGATGTATTGTACAGAGGCGTGCCGAGACTGCCAGGAAGTTGGGAGAAGTTGGCAAAGGCGTGCCCAAAGGGTTGTGGTGCACAGAGACGTGTTTAGACTACTATGGAAGGGATGTATTGTGCAAAGGCGTCCTCAGAGTGCTGGGCAGGGGATGAATAAGACGTGCTCAGACTTGCAGTACAGAGGCGTGCTCAGACTCCTATGGAGGGATGTATTGTACAGAGGCGTGCTCAAAGTGGTGTGAATGGGATGTATTGTACAGATGCGTGCTCAGATATTTACGGAGACGGATGTATTGTACAGAGGCGTGCTCAAACTGCTATGAGGCGATGTATTGTACAGAGGCGTGCTCAGGGTGCTAATAAGGAGATGCGTTGTACAGAGGCTTCTTCAGAGTGCTGACCAGAGGATGCATTGTACAGAGGCGTGCTCAGACTTCTGTGGGGGGGACATATTGTACAGAAACGTGCTTAGAGTGCTGGCAAAGGGATGTATTGCAAAGAGGCGTGCTTAGTGTTGGGAAAATGATGAATTGTACAGAGGCGTGTTCAGACTGACATGAAGGGGTGAGGTTTTTTTATTTTTTTTATCATATATGCATCTAGTTCTTGCAATAACAATAAGAACAATGCAGTTCAATACAATAGTACAGCACAGTACAATACAACAATACATTACAGTTTCTAAGATAGTTTGACCTTAATACATCAAACATCAACACCAGCTCACGGGTGTCCTGTTTAGTCCGTGCAATGTGTGTGCGTGTGTGTGTGTGAGCACACGTACGTGTGTGCGTGCGGGTGTGATTCCGTGTGTGTGTTTTATGTGCGAGATAATGCATAGTGTATGAGTTTGTTTGCAGCAGCAGAACATAAGCTCGGAACGTTTTTTTCATCGCTGTTCCATATCTTCAGCAGAAGGCTAGGATTATTCAAGGACTAGTCTCCCTATCTGTCCCCATTTTTCGTCAAATTCCAATATTCTTTCTTTTTCCTTGCAATTATTTCTTCCTTTACAGCTTCTAGCCGTAGATACTTTCTGAAATGCGCCACCATTGGCTTCCTCTTACTTAAACGCGCTTTAAATATCACTAATTTGGCGACAGTCGCTACCAGTACTTCAAGTTGTTTGCAGTGCTCCAATGAAGGAAGGAACCAATCCGATTTTCCAAAAGAATAGGTAATATTATGTTGTGTGCGTAGTTCAGAGTATTCAGAGTATTCAGAGTATTCAGAGTATATTTTCGGATTCCTCCTCTTACATTTGAGGCTTTTCAGTTTCCACGTCAGAATAAACACAGGATCAACAGATGACTCTCACATCCAGAAGCAATCAAATCAATTAATCAATCAACCAACACACACAAAAGTAGTTATGTTCAACCCCTAAATATATCACTAGTAGCGTACCTAAAATGAGACATATGAAGTCTAGTTAATGTAAAATAGCAAAAGCGCCTAGTAAGAATTAAAAACAATGGACCAGTACAATGTAACGATAATGAGTGCTAAACTGTCATGCTGATAAAAAGGTGAAAGAGATGATTCAGCAATCGACTAGACTTCATTCCTTAGTAGTGCAGTCAAACTGTGTCTAAAACTAGTGATGGTGGAATTCCGTATGTCAGGTGCAAGCCGATTGTATGGCGCCGCTACTACATAGGCCAATCTCCGTTTTCCGGCATCAGTACGTGGCCACGGCGGGCGGAGTTGACCATTCTGTCGCGTTCGTTGGTGTTCAGTAAAACGGAACATTTGTCGCATCGCTTTTGGCTCGCCCGTGTTCATTACACTTTTAGCTAAACAGAGTTGATGGTACCTAACGAGCTTATCGGGTGTTAAAAAGCCGAGATGCCTTACTTCGTGAGATATGTGGTCGTACTTTCTCTTTCCGGTGATTACCCTTGCGCAGAAATTTATAACCTTTTTCACCCTATGAAGTTGTGTCGCGCCGCAAGTTCCGTAAATTGATATGCAGTACCGAATTATTGACATCACCAGAGCGTCAACAATTTGCTTTAATAAGGTGCGTGGGATGACATGGCTGGCGTGGAGAAGTCCCATGAGTATGCCTGTACATTTCATAGTAAGTTGGTCTATATGCGGTTGGAACGTGAGGTGCTTGTCCATGACCAGTCCTAGATTTTTGACAATTTGTGTTTCATTTACTTGAGTGTTACCTACTTGTATGCTGACCTGAGGCATGTCCCTGAGCATAGCTCGGGTTCCAAATACTATTGCTTGAGTTTTTGAGGCATTTATCTTTAACTTGTTTTGGCTGAACCAATCCAAGAGCCTTTCCAGCTCAGTCTCTAGGCTAAAAATCATATTCGAGAGGTGTGATTTCGGGCCACTGACCAAAAGTTGAGTGTCATCCGCGTACTGGACTATTGTGCTTTCCTCTGCATACACACTCATCTCGTTAGCGAAGATGGAATACATCAAACATGAGAGCGAGCCACCCTGATAACATCCAGTGGTATTTGGAAGCGATTTCGAGAAAATAGTTTGCCCATCTTTTGTTCTAATTTTTACCTGTTGCGTGTGATTACGCAGATAGTCATCGAACCAATGTTTTTCTACTCCATAGAGCTCAAATTTGGCTAAAAGCAGTTCGTGGTCAATTACGTCAAAGCATTTTGAAAGGTCAAGCAGTAAAAGTATAGAGATTTGGCCTGAATCCATAGCTTTGTACACCCTATCAGTAACTATTGTTAGCGCGGTCTCCGTTGAATGGTTCTGGCGATAGCCATGCTGTGCCTCAGAGTATAGAGAGTTATCCACGAAGTAGCCATTCAGTTGTCTGTGGACTATGCGTTCTGCGATCTTGGCTATTGCGGGCAAAATCGTTACAGGTCGCCAGTTGGCAGGGTTGGTCGTATCACCACCCTTCGGAATGGGTATCACAAGTCCTCGCTTCCACTCGTTCGGTACAGTGCCTGACGTTAAACTTGAATTAATGATATCTAGTAGCACATTTCCAAGACCAAAGAAAAATCTCTGGAATAACACGACGCTAAATCCATTCGAATCTAAAGAAGAAGACGCTTTCATGCTACCTAGAGTTATGCACAAATCATCAAAAGTGATGGGCTGTACTCGCATCCCACACGCTGGTACACGTGGCAGCCTGACAGGCACCTGAGCTGTAGGTGGAGTAATGCTGGCAGATGTTTGAGGTCCGACATTCACAAAATACGCGTTAATAGCGTCTGGGGTCACGTTCGGTGTCATAAACGATGCCTTTTTGCTGCCTATTATGGGCCGAAGAATCTGCCAAGTGCGGCTAGGGCTGGCATCAGCTAGCTGCTCCTGCAGTTGGTTGCGACAGTCTCTTCGTACTGCTGCCTGGCATTGACGACTGATGGTTTTCGCCCGTTGCGTGGCCCCCTCCTCCAGTGCAGCACGCCGTCTCGCCATCAGCTCCCTGGTTGGATCGGTGATACGTGGAGCATGCGGTGGTCGCGGTCGGGTCCGTCTCAGCGGAGCCACTGAGTCCAGTAGAGGTGTGAAAGTGGTGACAAATGCCTCCCACTTCTCTGTTGGTCCCACTGCAGAGTAGACTCTGCTCCAGTCCGTGTTAAAGAGGGTCAAATTAAAAGCAGTTATGTCCACTCGATTGATTCGGCGTGATTGCGTTGCGGCGCCGTACTTCGCGCTCACACCTCCGAATTTCAGCATCACTCTTGTAAAGTCGTGTGGTCCTCCATAATGACAGCGAGTCACACCACTCTTCACTACCAACGCAGGTGTATTAGTGATGACAACGTCAAGTAGGGTTGCAGCCGGTCGGTATGTCGGAACGCTTTCGTTACACACGTAGAGGTTGTAGGTGCGAACCAAGTTACGCAGCCTTTGTGTTGGCGAGTTTTCACTACATTGTGTCTTCAAAAGACATGCGTTCAAATCTCCGGCCAACATAATGGTCTTCCCTGGATGTGCTGCCATCATGAGTTGCAGCTGGCCTTCTAGGTCGTCAAAATCGGCGTTTATTTGCTGGGTCGTGTTGGTTGGGTGGCGATATAGCGATGCTATAAGTAACCCTTTACGCTTTCCGTTTCGCACTAGTCCCCAGATGGCTTCCAGATTAGAGCTGTTTGTGGCAGTCGTTGTCGGTGTTGGAATTATTTCAACGTCGAGACTTTCCCGTGCCAATAGGGCGACTCCTCCATGCCCTTTAGCGAGGTTGCTAGCTTTGGGACGATCACACCGATGCAAAGTATATCCGTCAACGTGTAGGAGGCGCGATGGTATGTTATTTGTAAGCCATGTTTCGGAAAGGGCTAACAAATCAAACTTATACACTTGTCTTAAATCGAAGCGGAGGTCCGGCAGCTTTGGCTTCAACGATTGTATGTTCAGCTGCCCAATCAGCATCTCTCCGCGCTTGGGTCCGTTCGGGTCGATCCACTTGAGACCGCCTCTGCTCCCACGGGTCCGCCGCCGCCTGCTTGTGCGCGCTGGGCGGCCGCCGACTTCGCCAACGTGTTGCGGTGCGGACACAGGCGTAGGCCCTGTCAGGGTGGGTGGAGCGGCGCTGACCAAATCCGTGTTTGACCCTGACCCAAGGTCTTGAGCATGCCCTGGGGGCATTCTCGGGCGGTTGGGCCAGGGTTTTGGCGCAGGAGAAGCTACACGCACAATAATTTGCAAGGTCGCAAGAAAGACCAGATGGTGCAAAATGTCACGGTCAGTCATGTTGAAGCTGAGGTAAATGCAATTTAAGTACTTTGAAGTGTAATCTTGAAATATATTACGCAAACTTAATTTATATCGACACTTATCGGCTTCCAGTTCTATTGCAGAGCAGAAGATGATTCGAAAGCTTGGTAGATTTTCAAACTTGCACTTGTACACTTTCCGATCGTCACCACAGACACTCACACAGATTTCATTCAGATTTCAGTTCAGATTTCATATTTTGAATAAATACTTGAGTTTTTCGGCACGACCAGAACAAGTGCTCTATGGTTTCTATTGACTCGGTACAAAACGTACACAATGCAGTTTCAGTTCTACCTATTGAATAGAGATACCTGTTTGTTGCTATTATTCGTGATATTACTTTGTAGTGAAAAGATTGTAAATATGTGTTTTTTGTTGCGACACGTATGGTGAACATACTCCCCACGTAAGGTGAATCGATTCCTGAAGGGGTGAGGTTAGCAAAGGCGTGTCGCGGAGACTGCTGGCAAGAGGATATATTGCCTTGGGTTCTCTAAGTTGACTTTGGGCCCCCTGAGAGGGGGTTCCAAAAGGGAAGACGGGGCTGGTCTGGATCCTTGAGAGTCTAGTGCAGAGAAGCTTACTATCTTGGTTTTGGGGCTGAAAGTGGTTCTGGGGCTTCCTGAGCTGGAAAGGTCCGCTGCGGTGGAACTTCGAAGGATGCCCTGAGCTTATCTCGGACGCCTTAGAGGTAATATGCATCCTCTTCCTGGCAGTCTGAACACGCCTCTGCACAATACATCCCCTTTCCAGCACTCTTAATATGCCTCTGTACGATACATCTTGCCAGCGGTGCCCTTAGCGACCCTTTGCTAACTGCATTCCCCAACCTGATATTCTGAGCACGCCTTTGTACAATACATCCCCTTCCAGCACTCTGAGCACGCCTCTGTATTACACATATTGCCATCGGTCTCCTTAGCCACCTTTTGCTAACTGCACCATGCCCCTCCCGGATAGTCTGAGGACGCCTCTGTACAATACATTCCTTTTTCCGTGCTCTGAGCACGCCTCTGTATTATACATATCATTCATAGTGGTCTGAGCACCCCTGGGCAAAATACATCCCCTTGCCAGAAATATACTTGGCCCACCTTTTCTAACTGCTCCCCTTCCTGGCAGTCTGAGCACGCCTCTGTACAACATATCCCCTTCCTAGCAGTCTGAGCACGCATCTGTGCTACACATCCCATTCATAGCAGTCTGAGCACGCCTCTGCACAATACATCCCCTTGCCAACAGCCTCCTTGGCACGCGTTTGCTAGCTTCACCCGTCCCCTTTCCTGGGAGTCTGAGCACGCCTCTGTACAATACATCCCCACCATAGAAATCTGAGCACGCCTTTGTACAATACACACCTTGACAGTAGTCTAAGCACCCCTGTGTAAAATACATCCCCTTGCCAGCTTTCTGAGCACGCTTCTGTCCAATACATCCCTTGTTAGCATTCTGAGCACGCCTCTGTACAATACATCCCCCTTGCCAGCACACTGAGCACGCCTCTGTTCAATACATCCCCGTGCTTGAAATCTGCTTGGCTCACCTTTGCTAACTGCTTCTCCTTCCTGGCAGTCTGAGCACGCCTCTACTGTGAGCACGTCTCTGTATAATATATCCCCATGACAGCAGCCTGAGCACGCCTCTGTACAATACATCCCCTTGCCCCCTCTTTCCTGACAGTATAGAGCACGCTTCTGTACAATGCACCCCTTTCTCAGCACTCTGAGCACGCATCTGTATAATACATCCCTTTGCCAGCAGTTTCTTTGACACGCCTTTGCTAACTTCGCCCCCTTTCCTGTTAGTCCGAGCACGCCTCTGTACAATACAACCCTATCTCAGCACTCCAAGCACGTCTCTGTACAATATATCCCCACGATAGCAGTTTGAGCCCGCCTCTGTACAACAAGTCCATATACATATATTTCACAGTAAAAACATCCATGAAGTAGGGGAAGATGGTCATTATGCGCCCCCTTAAGCGAAATCTTCTGCCAAAAATTATGCAGTTGACTTTGGTACTGTTTTTCACCTGAAACATATTTTGTAATTAATTTGCTTTTATTTTGCACAGCCATAACGTATCAAATTGATCGAACGCGTGTTTATTTTGCGTTTTTGAAAAACCTTGCAAAGGGCGCAATTGTGAACAGGGTATCTAAAATGCGCCCACCGAGGTTCATAAGTGCGCCCGGGCTCCAGGATGCGACTACGAGTGAGTGTTGCATTTTATTAGAAGCCTTTGGAGATAATTTGCTTATCAATATTTTAGCGAAGTCGGTGTGAGCATACTTGCGGACGATAATAGCATGATTTAGAAATCCAAGTGGCATTTAAAGAGCAGAAAATCGGACCTATAGTGGAAGAATTTTAATAATAGCAAAAGAAGCAATTCATACGTGTGGATGGTTTGTTCTCCTCTGCGTTCCTGTCGCTCCCAAACTAACATATTGCCAAAAAATATCATTTGCGACTGATAATTCTACTTTTTACTGAGGGCCAGGTCAAAGAACCAACGGTTAAACAGCTCTATTTCAACTGAGTGCTGTGAAAAATGACCTCGTTCACAACAGAAATCACACGTAAGACCATTAGATGTTGATACGCCGGAGCATACATCGTAAAACCATTGCTAGCACTCTTCACACCCCAGCCAGAGCTGAGATTTTCCGCTTACCCTGAGGGGTCTACCTCTCACCCCATGATTATCCCGCCATCCTTGCAATTCGCTTTCCGGTCCACACCAGGTCAGGTCACCAGGCGATGTAAAACAACGTCGCCTCACTTCAACCTTTGAGCTCTACCATAGGTACATTTCTAGAACGATCGCTTTGAGACTTTCTACAATTAATTTTCCTTCCAGGGCCTGCAAAATGCATACCCGGGATTTTTAGATTCGGTGACCTGGGGTCAGTTCACGAGGTCACCGCTATCATAGAAAAAGCATGGGAAAATCTGTCTAATTATCTAAAATCACAAAATCATTGCAAATGCTCAGATTTCTCAGAAAAGCATTCTTGACCACCCTATAACGGATTTCAGGGACGATGTTTACCCTTTGACTAATATGAGGTTATCATAGGTCACCAGGGTTCAAGAGCAGTATTTTGACAATAACGTTTGACATTACCAGTATAGAGTGCTGAATTAAACGTCATTGTACATGTTTCGTCACTGACATTCATTTGATATATATATATATATATATATATATATATATATATATATCACGATTATTTTATGAACTTCTGTGATCTCAGGTCATGTTAGATCAAGAAGTGCCCTTTGGAGGTCAGAACACTGCTGGGAGGTCACAATATTCCACATATCTGAGAAAGTCCCGGGGTTTTCCTATAAAATTTACTCATTCAAACCTCAATAGCTCTAATGGCATGCAAGCTATGCCCAAGTTTCTTAAGCATTGTAAATTTTAGTGGAAATAGCCTATCGTGACCCAACTTAAACTCCGGAGGTCAAACAGTTGACCCGATCGCTTATGCATGTGAAGTAAACCCATACTGAGTTCACACGAACTTTCCAACGCACTTCTCAGATTTGCGCCAACCTCCATGTTTTCGGAGTTAGGGGGCCATTGATGCCCCGATGGGACGAAGTCGACGTCGGACCCCCGGTGGGGCGCGGGTTAACTTAGGTTAAGTCCCCACGGCGGAAACAGCCTTCCATATCCCAACTGTCCCTGTGTAATTAAGCATCACCTAGCACGAATGTCATCAATGGGTACCTAGGTGACTTATTTTGATAAGCATTACAGAAAAGCTGATTTCCCAAACCACCACCAATTTTAACAGGTTGTCTAGGTAAGCAGCTCGCGTGTGAGCCCGAATATCAATACTGGAATCATGAAAAGAGAGCATCAAGTCAATGCTTTCCAAAATGCGCCCCTGACGCAATTTGGTAGGGCGCATTTTAAAATCAGCAGGGTCCAGGCAAAACAAAACTATGGTGTAGAGGAGTGCAAAGAAAACTTTTATATTTTCGTTTATAAATAAGACAAAAGAACGTAGATCACGAAAATATTCGCCTGTACACTATATCTATCATAGTACATTTTCATGCATGCCTTGAAAACCACTGTCATAGTTAAAAAGTGGATGCAAAACAGAAAAACATGTCTAGCGTGGATAAACGCTACTTACCAGCTGCTTTGGTCACCGGAAAAGAGAGGCAATAGTGGTGGGAAAAATAATAACGAGTTTATAGAGCTAAAAAACTTATAGTATTTTCAAAACAGCCACTGGGCGCATTTTCGAACCGGGCGCATTATGACCCTCTTCCCCTTCATACATCCAAACAGCACTTAATCCACCTTTTATAGAATTTGACAAAATTTACAATACATCTCCTTGCCAGAACTCTAAGCACGCCTCTGTACAATATATCCTCTTGCCATCAGTCTCCTTGGCACGCCTTTGCTAACTTCACCCTCCCCCCACCCCCTTCCACAGTAGTCTGAGCGCGCTTCTGAACAATGCATCCCCTGTCAGCATTCCCCTAGGCACGCCTTTGCTCCTGTAAATGAGGATTTATTTCCATCTTGGGTTGTTTGGAAGAAAAGTTGGGTTCTTTCTTGTTATTCCCAGATCTTGGGATATATTGGGAAAAAGGCTGGAGATCGGAGACGTCTACCAGATGATTATCGATACCTTTACTTAGAGGTACGTTCGAGAGGGATTCCTCCACGCTTGAGTGACGTCATACGGACGTAGAGGAATCTCTTTAACTTTGGGCCATGCGTCAAACTGCTGGAAATGACACTGCCCGCTTACGAATTTGTGAGAATGCACGATAATCAAGTCTATCCTGTATGCAATAAATAAACACTTTTTTCTTCGATTCTGGGCCTTTTTATGCAAAAATTTGGATATTAAATCATTTCATTTCCCTATATTAAATCAGGGGTTGCGCTCCGGCTTTTAGCCTATGCCAAAAATGGCAACCTCAAATCTGGCATTCACCATGGTGATGACGTCAGCGATCGCCTAGAGTTGCTTAGCAACGCATTGTCGCTGAGCATTGTAGAAGACGGGGCTATCAGGAGATAAGTTGCGTGTTAGGGGCAATAATACTGTTTTTTGAGGACGTGGGGTAATAAATCTTGGGTCTACCCCTCGCCAGATGCATCTTGAAACCGTAAAACACTCCACGATCCGGAGTCGATTCTCATTGAATAAATCGGCGGCTCCACCTTGAGAGCAACTGCTGACGTCACAAATCTAAAATTCTCTAGTAATAGCGGTTGCCATTTTTGAGAGGGGAGCGTTCTACCTTTACATTTAAAGGCCTTGTATTAAATGTAGAGGGGTCTGACGTCACATCCAGTGATCTGCGCTTGCTGTCGGAGGGGGCTGTGTGGCTGGCCCACGGTTCCGGCTGGCCAACGTCAGCCCCCTCCAACAGCGAGCGCAGTTCAAAGATGTTACGTCACACCTCGTAGCATATAACATGGGGAAAATTTAAGGATTATATATCCAACTTTTTTGCAGAAACAGGCCCAGAATCGAAGGTGAAATGCTTATTCATTGCATTTGGGATAAACCTTATTGCCGTGTATTCTCACAAATTCGTAAGCGGGCAGTGTCATTAGCAGCAATTTGACACACGGCCCAATGGTGAAGGAATTCCTTCACGCCCACGTGACGTCACTCGAGCGTGAAGGAATCCCTCTTGAACGTACCTTTAAGTAAAGATATCTTGGGCCAACATACCTACCGGGCAAGATACCTTTACTTACCTACCGAGTTATCAAGATAAGATAGTTATCAAGATACCTTTACTTTATAGAGTTCGTTCGTATATTCGATTCCATCCAAATATCATTGGGTATTTCAGGCATCGATTGACAATAAGCACATACTGACAGCGCAACTAACCAGCACACAGGCAGGAAAGCAAGACACACGAGATACGCCTACGTTGAGGTGACACGAGACCACCGATAATTAATGATTGACAGCTGGTTGTTCTCTGACCACTTTTCTAAAGCTGGCTAGTGATAGTAAGTTTACGGCGGCAGGTGGCCAAGATACCTGCAGGTGGCAACTCGTTCCAGATCTTCGCCGCCCGGTAATTAAAGGACCGTTGCGATGCAGTAAGGCGAAGAGCCGGCAACTGGAGCTCACCTCTTAACCCTATTTCAGTCAGGCTCCCGGCTACCCCTATTTCCGGCAAGGGGGGCGATATCGGCCCCCCCTAAGATCTCGTAATCTAACCGGCCGATTTTGAAACTTCAAAGTGCTATAGATTCCCCTGACGCTAAACTTTATTTTGAAAAAAAATCAAAATTTTGATTTTTAAGGAGGTCGTGCAAAATATACAATTTTTGTGTATTTTTTAGATTTTCCATAACCCTTGTCTCTGTTGTACGATTTTCACAAAACTAGTTCAGATTTACAAATAATTGACCCAAAATTTTCATATACTCGAGTTACGCAAGAATTCGAAATTCAATGGCAGTTCCAGGACCAGGACTATGAGGGGAAATATATACAACCTAAAAAGTTTTTGTTACGCGGATTAGAAGCCGTCATATACTGCTTGGCATCTTTGACACATAAATAAATGAGAAATAAAGTGAGAACTCATCAGGGGCGGATGCAGTAAGGTAAAACAGTGCGGTAAATACATACCAACAAAATGAGAGTGGTATGCATGAGTATATTAGTCCCTCGACTAGTTGAAATTTATTTCTGATAATTTTACCCTCCCATGGCAGCTCTGGGAAAGGGGTGACATAGGCGGATCAAGGACTCCCGTGGGGGGTTGGGGGTGATTGGAAACACATTTTCAATATACAACGATATTGAGTCGCGGCGGTGATACTGGCTGGGAATATACATTTTGAAAATGTGTAGTGACTGGACACGCCTCTGGTAATCTAGAATTGGGTTATAACTATTTTGAATTTTCATATACCCAATTTTATTCGCCCTGGCACGGCTGTAAGCAGTCTTCTCACTTACTAACGTTTAGTCCTTCTTGATAACATTCCCCCCATTTTGAACTGCTGTAACCGCCCCTGATAAATACAAATAGTGACAATTGTGAATGCACTATCATCTCACATAAAAAATGATATAATAAAACCATATAACTGGTATTAGGATCAGCAGAGACGGCTTCCTTTTACAAAGAACCCATCGCATACGATAATACTTCGTTTGTGGATAGAACCTCCCCAAAAACCCAGCCATAGCTCCGCCCCTGGCGAATATATAATCTTGAAAATTTCAGAAAACCTGCCTGTACTAGTTTAAGGAAAAGTCAGGAAGTTTCAAAGTTCTATCGCAAGCCGTTTCGGTGATATTCTCGAAAAACCTGAAGGGGGGGCAATATTAGCCCCCCTGCCGGAAATAGGGTTAACGAGGCACGCGTGTCTCTAGTTGAGACTTCACTGCGGCTGTGAAAAAGCTTTTTGATCTCCTCGGGAGACCCATCAAGCTTTAATGTTTTAAACATTTTGATAGCGTCTTTCTCGGCTACTATTGTCTCGATCTTGGGCCATCCTAGGGAGTTCAGGACAGGGGTTATATGGTCACGCTTTTCTTGAACCAGAGATGATCCGGGCAGCGAAATTTATAATTTTTTGGACTCGGTGTAGTGACCCGTGGGCTGCTCTACCCCACACAGATAAACAATACAATATATGAGGGAGGACGTATGCCTGAATGATGATTTCCAGAGCCTTTTTTGTAAAGTAATGTTTCAATCTTGAAATAGAGATGAGGATGGCATTACACTTCTGTCACACGCGTGAGATCTGTGGGATGGTATATAAAAGCCTCTCCCCCCAGTTCAGTTTTCTTCAAAACCTCCAGTTCCGGCAGCTCTCCGTTAACGAGGAAACTCATGTACACTAGGCATTTGACCCCCGTTTCAACCAGTAGCGGCTCGAGCAAAAGGCACGCCCGCAAGCAAGCGTGTGAAAGCAAAAAACGCCGCTCCATGACGACGATCCGTCGCAGCAAGGCTACCGCGGCAGCCCCCGGCACGACTGGCCAGGTGCCCCAACTTCCGGCCCGTCAGGACCAATATCAGCCTCCCACCTCACAAAATTGCCGCATCCGTCCCCTCATGGAGCCATTTATTTTGGCCCCCTTCAGGCCGGCCATCCCCACGAGCATCGCGGTGCAAGCACTTTCTGCCGCCGGAGGATGCCTGGGACAGGCTGGGAGGATCTCCCAACCAGTCCAGCCTGTTCACCAGGTATTCTGACCGGAAATCCCCCCGCCCCTCAGGTACCACAAACCACCAGGAAGGCCTGGACACCAACAGAAAGGTGTCAAAGCCGCCCTCAACGAATGCGTAGTTCTGCCGAGTTTCCCCCGCTCTCAGCCCCAACCCGCCCAAAATTCACCGGCGCACCCCTTCCCAGGCGCCGCCTCGGCGGGCGCCGGTACAGTAGTCAAAGAATGGCAGCTCCCCCCTCCATTTAAACGTCAGCCACTGAAACGGAAAAAGTCACTGTAGCCACCCAAACCGAAGCCTCTCCCATGGGAAGGAGTGATGCTCTTACCCACCCGCCACTGTGGGTCCCAAATAGAATTGTCGTGTCATTACATGCAATTCCAATTCTCCAGCGATTTTGACACATCAGGTAGCAAAAGCCAACCTGATAGCGCGCTGTCGGGGACCGAGTGCAACTCTGATGCTGAAACCATCTCTACACAGACTCAGTAGAAGATGGCAAACTCTTACCAGCCTCTCCCCCCAGTTCATTTTTCTTCAAAACCTCCAGTTCCGGGAGCTCTTGGTTAGCGAGGAAACTCAGGTACACTAGGCATTTGACCCCCGTTTCAACCAGTAGCGGCTTGAGCAGAAGACACACCTATAACGTCCGAAAACGTAAATTTCCCAAGCACCTTAAAGGGAGATACGCGAAAAATTTTATTGGCTAGATCAAAAGGTCACAAAAAGTTGTTTCAGATGTCTTATTCTCATTTTTACGAATTGGGCCTGCAAATGCCTTAAAATTGCTCTCAAAGTCAACATTTCTAGACGGCTTTACCGGTACACCTCTTATCGATGTAAATGACGTACCCCGGCTAAGGCTATCTAATTCTCTAAAAAACCGGTCCCATTTTTCCTAAGCAATGACTTGAAAGTTTAAAACTATTAAATAAACGTTATTTTCCAAAAAATATACAGCCAAAAATAGTATTAAAACAAAAATATAGGACTTTTAACAAATCACAATTGACCAATCAGAACGCACAGCCACCTCATAGGGGGTCACGTGACCTTTCTGTTGCAAAAGTTTCGTCATCCTGGGGCTGAAGCAAAAGACAACACAAGACCCGAGGTACGAAACGGCTGAATACTTGAGTAATTATGTGTTTTTCCGTTCTTAGGGCAAACTAATTTATTTTGTATTTTTATAAGCTTTGTAAAATTAATTCAAAAACAAATACAGGAGAACAGACGATTTTGTTACTAAAAACATTTCTTTTCAACTTTAAATAGTTTTCCAAAAGTAAGTGTTGGGTGAAGGGTTCAGCATTTTATCGGAACTGTTAACCTATTTCGATAATAGGTGAGTTTTAGTTAATTGGTATCTAATAACCTATTTCGATAATAGGTGATAATAGGTGAGTGGCCTCCCAAAATTTTGCCGAAGATACAAAAATAATTGACAGTTTCGTAATCAGGATTTTTCAAATAGCAAGAAACCACAATAATAATTTTTTCGCGTATCCCTTTAAACGTAAAACCAACATGGGTTTAATTCTTCCATGGAACACGAGCGGGCTAATCCGAAACTGACCGCTATTTACGTCAATCTTTACTGAGGAAAAGCCGGCGGTATTAGCACTCCAAGAAACCCGATAGCGATAATGACGAATTAAAAATCTTGGGTCACTCTTGGTATCGTCATAACGTAAACGCTACTGTCCGTAAAGGAGGCACATCCATCATCGTAGAAAATAGCATCCCCCATAGCCAAGTACCTTTGGTAACTTCATTTGACTCTGTAGCTATTAACTTAGAAATCCTACACATCAAATTGACGGTAACTTCAATGTATGTACATCTCTCCATGCGATCCTGATACAACGACTCAGGACCTTGTACAACTTCTGGGACAAATGCGCGGCCCTTGTTTACTTCTTGGATATTTATTGGTATGAAAAATCCCGGAATATGTTTTAATACTCGATGGGCCCCATTACGTTACATTATGTGGTATAAGTTGCAATTCGATAGATGCACTCTTCTCTTACTTATGCTACCTTAAACATTTTGGAGGTGAGGTCACTTAACCTGCACTGGTGACCTGACCTGAGATGACCCAATCCCAAAATTTCGGGGAAAGTCGCGGAATTGATCAAGGATAGGGTGTGCTAAGTACGTCGGCGCTCTGCGTCGATAACGGACTGGGGAACCTCATCCCTCAGCAGTCTTTGACTCTGCCCCAATATTTTCTGTTCACTTTGCTCTTCCTCGAGTTTGTTTTGTCCTCGGAATGTAATCTGTTCGTTAGTAAGTTGTGGAATGACGATCGTCGTGAACACGTTGTGAGCTGCTTGTGCTATGCGCAAACTGTATTCGAACTGCGTGAACTAGTCGTAAACGACTCGTGTCTTTAAAGGGAATATTTCAATATGTCCTCTAACGTGATTTTAACTGAGATAGCCAGGTTGTAAAGCATGCCGGAAAACCCGGTACTCAACATAACATTTGTCTTGGAACTCGAAATTTCCATAGACAAAAGCTAAAAACCTACCTGAAATGTACCAAAAAATGTACCCAAGGAGCCGGCCGCAGTTATCAGCTGTTGGCGTGACGACATGCTGACGTCACGGTGAGGTATTTAGCCTGTTGAAGCCTAGTTTCGACATCATGACGTCATGCACAGGCAAATGTCTATTTCTTATCGTAGAGGAACATTTTAAATATACAAATATTGAGCTTATTGTACATTCCTTATAGACAAAATCAAGGACATTTTCACGATTTTCGGCGAAAAATGACCCTAATTAAACTAAATTCCGGGACTCACCAAGGTGCCACATTCCCTTTAAGGCGATAAGTACACGTGACCGTGTCAGGGGAACACACGATCACGCTGCGACGTGCACCAATGCGTGAACATGTCGCAAACTAGTGAAGAGTTCCTAAACAATGCGTGGCAGGCTATGCATGTCTTGGTATGGCGTGCACTGACACGCACTGGTGCGCATTCGCCCACGTTGTCCCGAACTGTTCGCGACAAGTTCACGAACAGTTTGCGCATAGTTCACGAACAGGTCGCTAAAAAATATGTCGTACCAAGATTTTGAACATTTCAAATCTTTTGTCCTGAGATGTCACTCAGTCACGACAACTTTCCGAACACTTCACGCGAGTTTACGACTAGTTTGCATATTGGCAACGCTGAACTCTTGCCAATTCGTGCCACAACATCGTGTGTCAGTCTTGCTTTAGTATAAGAGTTACCCATCAGTTTACAAGATGAATGGACGCGACACTAAGTCAATGAAAATAAGACATACACACACAATATATCGCAATTACTGGAAACTCATTGAAACATGGCATACCCATGTTAGCATTTAACCCAGCGGCATACAAAAAGAGATAGCAATTGCGTCAGCCTATATTCGGAAATTCGGTTACATTTTCTGTTTTATGGAAAATGGTTTTTGATGAATTGTTCATCTGGCTTGTAGCTGGGCTTGACATGCGTGTAATATTAGGTGGTTTAGGAACCGCGCCTATTTTCATGTGACCACTGTATATAATTTTGAGTGATATATTTTCTTGACTTCGCCTATAGATGGGTTTATCTGTGTTAGAAATAAAAGTAAATGAATTGAATAAATGAATGCCTCAACCTGAACAAACTGCCTATTTTGATGATGATTATGACGATATTAATGATAGTAAGAATAATTATGATGAGTATTATTAAAGTTATGACAGTTATAACCAGGGGCATAGCCAGGATTTCGCTCAGAGGTGGGGGGGGGCGGCGCCCCGAAAAGGGCCCCTGTGACAGCGCCAAAAGGGCCCTGATGGGTAAAAAGGCCCTGCTTGTTACAGAATAGAGTGCTGAAGAGGGCTTAAGAAGGCACTGTCTGGTAAGAAATTTCAAACTTGGCCACAGAGCATAGTGCGGGTGAGCCGCGCTTCGCGCAGCCCGTGTCCTCAGGGGGGGCCTTCGGGCCCTCCGGGGGGGGGCGGCTGACCCTGCCGTCCCCCTTGGCTACGCCCCTGGTTATAACATTAATACTTATAGTGCCGCACTTATCCTGTGAATTATTACAGCCAAGCTTTCTCTGCCCACGCCCCGGTATGGATGTCGACTCGGAGTCGCTGGTGCTGCCGGCGCTGCAGCGGTGTGTGGACGAGCTGACTGCGGCCGCAGGAGACCTCTCACCAGAGCAGCAGGCCGCACTGGTGGTCAGTATCGCCGACCATCTGCGCCCGGCGCTGTCACTCCCCTCCGAGAGTGAGGCCGGCCTGCTAGTGCGGCGGCTGTGGAACCTCCCGCTGCAGGAGCAGCTGGGTGAGGTGACGGCGCGACTGTGCCGCCGCCTGGCCGCCGACCTGCTGATGATGACGGCGCCGGCGCCGGCTGAGCGGCGGCCGCTTCCGGTGGAGGGCGCCACCCAGGTGCTGCTGACCGCGGCGCGCCAGTGCGTCACTGACGGCGAGCTGACGCGCGCACTGTCGGCGCTGCAGCTGGCTCAGCGCGACCTGCTGGTGCGGCGCGCCTCGGCGCAGGCCCAGCTGGCCACGTTCTCGCGGCGGGCCGACGTGCTCCGCCAGCTGTCGGAGCTGGAGCAGGCGCGCTTCGGCTGCCTGATGGTGCGCGCCGAGGCGCTGTTCCTGCGCCGGGACGCTGCAGGCGCCGATGAGGCGGTTCGCGAGGCGGGCGGCGCGCGTGATGCCAGCGGCGAGCAGCTGCAGTACATGCAGCGGCTGCTGTTTAACTTCGGCTTGCAGGAGTACCGCCAACAGGACTGGGCCGAGGCGATTCGCTGGATCACCAGCAGCATGCAAATAGGTCAGCGGTCGCAGGATTTCTTTCTAATGCGGTGCCTCTTCAAGTTTTAAGTTGTGTGGCCGCTGAACTTTTCACGCGATAAAAAGTTTTGGTTCGTACACAGTGTATGCCAGAAATCGTACCACACAAACGGAATGTACTCCGCCTAAATTCACGATATATAGGATAGATGATCGACGGAAAACGGTGGATTGGGCGTATTAAGGGTAGCTACAGCTGATTAACAGTGATAAAATGTTTCAGCAGTTGAGCCGAGCCTCACTATTATTTTGACTGATGATGGTACTGCGGTGCCTGCAGCCTACCTCACCGTGTGCTCCGTAGCCTTCCCACGTGGACGTCATTGCCGTCACTGTCCTTTGCAGTGTCGATTGGTAGTGTCTTTTGTACGTGCTTTTTTCACTGGCCTGATTCTGCTACCCCCCCCCCCAACATCGGGGTCTATTGCCCAATTCGCCCATTCGGCGGATAGTTTCCGGGGGTATCCACGACTGCTTTCTCATGCCCTGCCGCACCGCGCAAGACGGTTGGCATTCATCGCCGAGGCAAGGCTGCATACATACCTACATGTAAGCGCGGGAGCCCGCCCTGTTTCCAGCCGGCTCCGTGTTTGGACCCGGGACCCTAAGCTCAGGTGTTGTCCGCGTTACCGCAGTGCTGACCTGGCCGCTCAGCTGGTTGTCGCGCGGCAGGTCAGCAGCTGGCGCGCTCACGGTGTCCGGCCGACCTGCGCGCGCGCACCCTGGACCTGCTGGCCAGGTCGCACCTGCAGGCGGGCTCGGCCGCCGACCTGAGCCGAGCCCTGGAGCTGCTGCAGCTGGCCTTCTCAGGTCAGACATGTCGCCTGCCGCGAAGGACAGTGGGGGAGGGGAGGTGGTGACTGCTGGTGAGACGATGGACGGTTGTCTGGGCGGTTGATTCAGTGAGTTGTGACCAACATTGCTGGGAGTGACATATTTGAACTCTGTAGTTGGGTCTCGGACCGGCTGTATATCCGATCAATTTGTGGGCAGCCATCGCCGCTGATCAGATCTGGAGTTCGCTGGCATGTCCCGCACGACGTTGACGCTGCTCTCCCGCACACTGCGAGACGAATCCGCCGCAGGTTCCCGTGTCCTGTGTTTCTGTGTTCCTATGTTTCTCACAACTGGAGCGATCTCCGGGCCTGCGAAGCGGGTGATTCCCTGACTCCCGCGTATCTTCCTTGTTATCAGAGAGCCCGTGCCTGACGCTGCGGCTGCTGATCCTAGCCTGTGAGCTGCGCCGGTCCGCCGACGAGGAGACGTGCCCCGAGGCGCTCTCCCACTGCGTGCGGGACGCCACCGACTGGTGCCGCGGCGCCGCCGATTTTATGCAGGTCAGTCGGAGCGCCTCAGTACGGGGACGGACCCAAACACTGAACCGTCCAGCTGTATCTAGTAGCTGGAAGTGTCTGCATGTAACAAAACCGAAAGACCACTCTAAATAAAATGAGAGCTTTAAAGGTGCACTTTCCGAGAATTGAAGAGGGGGCCCTGACGCCGATTCTAGGTGTTCGTAACGTCAGGATATTGTAAAGCTGTATCGGGACTATCCGGCTTCATGACTTCGCCCAGGGCCGCAAAAGGACGACCAATCAGACCAACGGGAGTCTGTGAGTGACGGCGGGGGGGCGAAGGTGGAGTGTGCATCCTACAGTAGCAGTAAATGCTACCCTGTATCGGGAGAGTGCCGGTAAAGGCACCTCTGCCTGGGCCGTATTCTAAAAGCAGTTTTCTGGGTGCTGGTATTGCGCAGTTACGGCATCTCGCAGGCTACCGCCTGCGAGATGCGTGTGAGGGGCCTGAAGCCTGCACATGGTAGCATGTGAGGGGTCTGAAGTGGACAGGGGCGCGTGTGCGGACCTGAGGGCGCGAGACCGCCTCTTACCGCCTCCTTAGATCAGCTCCCAGACAGACCTGAATTTGTAGGACATGTGCTGGTGACTGTAAAAATGCTTCGCTCTTACTTTCAATGCGTTAGTGTCAGGGGCGCAGCCAGAGCTTTCGTATGGGGGGCACACCAACTTTGAGGGCACCCCGGGTAAAAAGGGCACTTTTTAACGTAACCTAAAAAACTTACTATATCTTTGTTTATATAATTTTTTGGGCATCTTTGGTTCAATAAAAATGCAAAGAAATCATTGACGGAGAAGGAACACTCGATTAAAACCGAAAAAAAGAACAAAATATCACCAAAATGCCATGGAAGTAGCCAAAACACTACTTTTTGGATAGATTTAAGGGCAGCCAACTCATGCAAGTACTTAACATCAGAGAAATCAGCGGAGCATGTGATATCTGTTACAATGTGCAGGTTAAGGCATATTGGAGTCGAAAATTGTTTTGTTATGCCCACTGGTTTTGTCGTGACGAGTGAGCCCTGGCTGAATGCGGATTAAGTTCCTTGCCTCCCACAATCGCCGTGGGACGAGGAGCAGCATAGTGTCTTTGGAAGAACACATTTTTGCTGCCGGAAAAATTTGGGAGATACCTTTTGAACGCGTTTATTAAGTTCCATATTCGCAAGGCTCGGTCCCAGTTAAGAGTAAATAAAAGGTGAACAGCCCGGTGGTTTGGATGGGGATGGTGTGACAGGGCTGAAAATTGTGAAAACTATTTCTTCACCAAAATAATTAGTAGAAATCCTGGTTTAGGGGACTGTGCTCTGAGCTCAGGGGCACATGCCTTTTTATCATCCCTTTCCAGAATCCACCAGTATAATAAGCAATTTATATAACCAGGGGTGCCTAGGTATCACAAGCCGTTTTAGAGATTCCTCATTCCCCGTTAGCTCCGTTTTACAAGGGGAGTTTCCATTGTGTTCTTATTCCCCATCTATCTAAGACCAGCTCTGGGGCCCCCAAGTGTGGATCAGGGGCCTCCAGAGCAACTTCCCCATCCCCCCAGTCGTGCCTCCAGGGAATAGACTAGCTCAGTGACCCCGCCCCAAGATGATGGGAGCTGGCCTTGTGTTCTTATTATCTATCTATTCAAGATCATCTCAGGGCCCCTGATGTAGATCAGGGCCACAGAGCAGCTCATGCTTCACCCAGGGACTAGACTAGCTCATTGGTCCCAGAGATGAGGTCATCAGACTAGCTCAATCGGTCACAGATAGGCTCATAGGGCCTTAAACCAGTTCAAGAAGCCCCAGAACAGTTTAAGGCGCCAGATCACTTCAGGGGGCCTCAAGCCAACTTAAGGGGCTCTCACAAGCTCAGCGCCCGGACCAGCTCAGGGTACCCTCAGAACCTAGATCCGCTCTTGGGCCCCAGATCAGCTCTTGGGGCCCCAGATCAGTCCAGGGGCCTCAAGTCAGGTCAGGGGCAAGATCAAGTCAGGGGCACTAATTCAGCTCAGGAATCCCTCACCAGCTCGGGGCCCAAGCAGTTCAAAAGCCCCAGAGCTGCTCAGGGGACACCAGATCGGCCCATAGGGCACCAGATCAGCCTTGGGGACAAACAATCAGATCAGTGGTCCCCGACCAGCTCGGGGCTCAGATCAGTTCGGGAATACCAGATCAAGTCAGGAGGCACTTAATCAGCTCAGGAGCCCCCTACCATCTCAGGGGCCCTCACCAACCCCTGTGGGCCCAGCTCAGCTCAGGGCCTGGGAGCTGCTCAGGAAATCATGTAATTAACCTAGGAGGCCCGGGTCAGCTTAAAGGGCATCATATTAGCCATGGGGCACCAGACTAGCTCAGAGGGAATAAGATGGGCTCAGGAGACACACTGATGACTCAGCAGGCTCCAGATCGACTCAGGGGGCATTAGTTAAGTTCAGGAGGCAGTATATCTGCTCAGGGTGCACCAGATCGATCAGCACAGGGGCATGTTCAAGTCAGGGGCACTAAATCAGCTCAGGGATCCCTCACCAGCTCCGGGCCCAATCAGTTCAAAAGCCCCAGAGCTGCTCAGGGGACACCAGATGCCCATAGGGCACCAGATCAGCTCCGGGGACAAACAAACAGATCAGTGGTCCCCGACCAGCTCGGGAATACCAGATCAAGTCAGGAGGCACTTAATCAGCTCATGAGCCCCATACCATCTCAGGGGCCCTCATCAGCCTCTGTGGGCCCAGCTCAGCTCAGGGCTTTAGATCTGCTCATGAAATCACGTAAGGAGGCCCAGATCAGCTGAAAGGGCACCAAATTACTCAGGGGGCATCATATGGGCTCAGGAGGCACCAGATCGACTAAAGGGCATTAGTGCAGCTCAGGTGGCACCAGATCGATCCGCTCGGGGTCCAGATCAGCTCCCAGTCCCCCAGACTATGGCAGGAGCCTAAATCAGCTCAGGGAGCTACATAACAGCTCAGGGGACACAAGGTGGGCTCAGGGCTCACCAAACCAGCTCAGGGGGACCAGACCATCTAAAGAGACATCAATAATCAGTTGAGGGCACCTAATCAGCTGAAGAGGCACCATATTGACTTAGGATACAGAATCAACTTGGGGAGGCATGAGATCAGCTCGGGGGCCCGAATCAGCTCAAGGGCACTAAATCAGCTATCAAGGCACCAAACAAGCTCGGAATCATTATACTAACTCAGAGAGCATTATATAGGTTCAGGAGGCACAATTATTTGCTCAGTGGGGCACTCGATTGACTCAGGGGCACCAGATCAGCTTAGAGGGCAAGTAATCAGCTCAAGGGCCAAGACCAGCTGAGAGGCCACGAGATGAGCTCAAGGAGCACCAGATTGGCTTCACTCGTACGATTATTGGCGACGATGAGGCATTAGGTAGACACATACTAGGTGCCCATACTCTTCCCGGGTGCTTGGAAAGGCGACAGAATGCCCTAGCTGACCGAAAAATGTATTAAGTTGTCCAAAAATAGTTTCAATCGCTACATGCGGTCCAGTTATATCTAGGTTCAACGGCTAGGGCTCTAAATTTCGAGCGGCACGGCCCAAATGGGGTACACCACCTGGCAATCAAAAGGGCACCCCGGCAGTGATGGGGCACGTGCCCCTGTGCCTTCCTGGCTGCACTCCTGGACAGTAGATCAACTCCGGGAGGCATTAAATAAGCTCAGGGGCCCGGATCAGCTCAAGGGGCACTAAAACAGCTAAAAGTACACCAGGCAAGCTCGGAGGCATCAAACTAACTCAGAGAGTATTTTATAGGCTCAGAAGGCACACTTATTTTCTCAGGAGGGCACCAGATTGACTACGAGGGCACCAGATTAGCTCAGAGGGCACATGATCAGCTCCATGGGGCACCAGATGAGCTCCGCCCGTACGATTATTGGCGACGATGAGGTATTATCTGGAAACGGATTACGTGCCTATGCTCTTCCCGGGTGCTTGGAAAGGCGACAGAATGCCCTAGCTGACAAAAAGGCAATTATTTGTCAAACAATAGTTGAAATCGCTAAATGCAGTCTAGTTACATCTAGGTTCAACGGCGCAGGGCACTAAATTTCGAGTGGCACGGACCAAGAGGGTACACCACCTGGCAATCAAAGGGCACCCGGCACCGATGGGTGCACGTGCCCCCTGTGCCGCCCTGAACGGTAGATAAACTCCGGGAGGTATTAAATAAGTTCATGGGGCCCGGATCAGCTCAAGGGGCAATAAAACAGCTAATAGGGCAGCAGGCAAGCTCGGAGGCATCAAACTAACTTAGAGAGCATTATATAGGTCCAGAAGGCACAATTATTTATTCACCAGATTAACTACGAGGGCACCAGATTAACTACGAGGGCATCAGATCAGCTCAGAAGGCACATGATCACCTCCAGGGGCACCAGATGAGCTTCACCCGTACGATTATTGGCGACAATGAGGCATTATCTGGAAACGGATTACGTGCCTATACTCTTCCCGGGTGCTTGGAAAGGCGACAGAATGCTTTAGTTGACCAAAAAGGCACTTAATTGTTAAACAATAGTTGAAATCGCTAAATGCGGCCTAGTTCCATCTAGGTTCAACGGCGTAGGGCACTAAATTTCGAGCGGCACGGCCCAAAGGGTACAACACCTGGCAATCAAAAGGGCACCCGGCACCGATGGGGGCACGTGCCCCCTGTGACCCTGGCTGCGGCCCTGGACAGTAGATAAACTACGGGCTGCATTAAATAAGTTCAGGGGCCCGGATCAGCTCAAGGGGCACTAAAACAGCTAATAGGGCACCAGGCAAGCTCGGTGGCATCAGACTAACTCAGAGAGCATTATATAGATTCAGAAGGCACAACTATTTTCTCAGGGGGCACTAGATTGACTACGAGGGCATCAGATCAGCTCAGAGGGCACATGATCAGCTCCAGGGTTCAAGACCAGCGCTCAGGGGGCACCAGATGAGCTCAAGGGGCACCAGATTAGATCTGCCCATACGATTATTGGCGACGATGAGGCATTATCTGGAAACGGATTACGTCCCTATACTCTTCCCGGGTGCTTGGAAAGGCGACAGAATGCCCTAACTGATCAAAAAGGCACTTAATTGTCAAACAATAGTTTAAATCGCTAAATGCAGTCTACTTCCATCTAGGCTCAACGACCTAGGGCACTAAATTTCGAGCGGCACGGCCCAAAAGGGCACACCACCTGGCAATCAAAAGGGCACCCCGGCACCGATGGGGGGCACGTGCCCCCTGTGCCCCCCTGGCTGCGCCCCTGGTTAGTGTCATAGGTTTATTCGACCGACTCGGAATGCCCTTGCACTTTAGTAGTTGATTGCGTACCAATTACGTTACCGTTTTACTTCATCAGCTACCGACGAATTTTGACAGCGTTTGCATCAACAGAACATCGAAAAAGTGTTAACTGCCGGATGAAACAGCACGTTCGAAATACTTTCCTTTTCATCGTTTTAAAGCTTTTCGCCATATAGCTTTCTGGTTTGATGCATACTTCAGTCTTCGTCCTCGTTTTTGGCAACTACACCTTTCAACCCGATTGAAAATTTTCAGTTATAATTATTTCAGTATTTGTTTAGGCTTTTTATTCATAATGTCATAAGGTGACATTGCGTAAGGTTTTACATGCATAAATATCCTGGTTCATAGCTGTTGTGTAGAACACACGCCACTTAGTTGCTGAATGTTTATTCGAATTTGGTTCAGCTGGAGGTATATAAATAATGCGGCTTGATACAATTATTAATGTCTGTGAAACTTACATTTCATATGATCGTGGGTTCCATGCTTAAAATGGGGAAGGGTGGTGTCAGAAAGTGCACCTTTTTATCTTGTATCATTTAGAATGTTGGCTGGTGGGAAACACGCCCTGACTTGAAGCTGTGACGGCTCTAAGGTTTCGATAAGGGGGAAGCCCCAGGAGGTGGCCTTTTTACCATCTATGAATGTCTTTTATACATTCTGAGGGGCGCCCTCCTTACGCAATTTTGACGTTTTTAGGCGCTGGGTGTTTTAAAGTATTGCCGGGAAGTATCAAAGAAAATTTGACCAAAGGGGTGCCGTCGTCTGGAGAGCAGCGGTCAAATAGCCGGACGGTGTTTTGGGGTGAGGAGGTGGGCACGGACCCCAGGGAAGGCCACCACCCTCTTGGACCCATCCCTACCTTGAAATTATGAATAGGAAGTTAGGAAGCTGCGAAGCATGTTCGACAGATTTGCATTCAAACTTAGCGTCGACTGGGAATATCGATTCAAGTTCAGCTAAACAAGCCACAGTTTTGTTCCACATATTTCAAATATCAGGTCCGTTCTGTGATGAATGGTCATCTTGGGAATCAAATTTGAATTCAAAGCCCATATTGAAGACAAAAAGCGGAACACCGGTACGTCCAAATTGACCGTCACCCAGGATAACCGAAGAATCGGGCAGCAGGTGTCTCACTTCAGTATTTCGCCAGAAGTAGCCCAAGAAATCCGCCAAATGAGATCGCCAATGCCGAAATCGTACTGCCTTCTGGCTGTAATGACCAATGACCTTTTATCCCAAGGTGGAAATCCCGGTCAAATTATGGAGAAAACCCCGAAATTGACCGGTAATATAATGGCCAGTTCACGCAGCCTGGATTTGGTCATTGCGTTTCTCCTGAGGTAATCTTGTGCAACTGCCGGTAAGTTTAGCCGTTCTTGCGCACTCGGTCACTGTCTTTGCTATGACCTTTGGCATTCGATTCAGTGGCTGATCCAGGAGTGGGGGGGGGTAAAAAGACATTTGCTCCCCCAAACGGAAAAGCCTGGGGAAAACTATGTTTTGCCTCCCCGCCCCTCAAAGCTCTCGACCTCCTTTTTTCCCCGACTCATTTGTTGTTTAAACGGCAAGGTTTTGGTGCTTCAACTCTGAACTTGAAACAGAACCAGTAAACTTCAGTGTAAGCATTGGGCATTGGGGAGCAAAGACAAACATCCTGTGGCCACGTGTTTCACCCTGTGCCGTTTTTTGGACTTTCGGGGTTTACCCCCGAAACCTACCGTTAAATTATGGCAAAATGCTTCGTTTTTTTAATTTGCTCTTCGACTTTGCCTAGCCCCCAAACCTACTGGCTAGATCCGCCCTGGTTAGATTGTATATTGGGGATTACCTTTGATAATAAAACGAAGTCAACCTTTGAATACAAGTTGTGGGATTGCGCCCTATACTCGTTGTCATCGAAAATACACGTCGATGCTGCATAAGATTCCGAATCTGTCGTTCCACGAACTGCATGAGCCAAGCAAGTGCGCAGTATCATGGTATGGGGCAACTGCTCGATTGGACTTCGGAGCTCGTGATCAGCGTGTGTGACCGTTGATAGTATTCAATTAAAGGGAGTGTCCCACTTTTATAATGGGTTTGGAACTGAGATAGCAGTCTTGTAGAGCGTGTTGAGAAACCACTATTGCCATATTTAATTTCACCCAAAGCTCTCGATATAAAATTTCCGCCAGCTTAAAGTTCAAAGTAAAGTGACTTATAGGCCTATTTCAAACCCTGAAGGAGTACCTTCCATATGGTAGCAGTAATCTGATTGGTCGTATGTCCTGAGCCTCACCCACTCGCTGAAAATACCATGTTATCGAGTGAACAAGCATGCAACTGCCTGTGGACCGAAAGCCTTGGGCAAGTTGGCGTCCAGTCAATGTGCTTTTGGGCCAAATTGCGCCCAATGGCTGCAACACACATCACATTGTTCCTCCCCGGACTTGTCAGAGCACGTATCAATTGTTTTTGTCAAAACAGAACTCTGAAATTGTTTATTTACATCAGAAATGTGCATTATTGTTCGACCACTCAATAAACACGGCTGCCGCAACGACATCTAACGCCAGTTTTGCATCAATACTTCTTGTACTGCACACAAATTGTGTCATGCGGAAACGCTGTGAATGGGCTTTTACAGCGAGTCTATGATCAAGACTTTGGATTTCACTGGTTGTTGAAACTGTCATTTTGATGACGTCACTTATTGTTAGAAAAGAGGAGATATTTCAGTTTTTAGCCTTTGGAAGTGGGGAAAAATGTTGTTTTCTTATTTTCGGACCTCTCTTGTTCTTAAATTGTTCTTTGTAGAATTTTGACAAAGTGGTCCATTCCCTTTAATAATGAGAGAATACAATGCACGGGGTTGCATGACTTCTGAAATCTATAATAAACAGTATGTTCTACATAAACAGTTGAAAATATTATTATCTATGTACGTAATAGAGGTTCTGCTTTTTCCCAAAATTTCAGTCCCGGTGCCGACAAGCTCGACATCTTCCTGGCAAGGAAGACGGTTGGTCCCGATTCTGTCCCCGGCACAAAAAAATTACGCCCTGGTATGAAGGCTAAAGTACATTGAAAAAACCACATGTTAGACAATGACATGTGCTATCCATCCAATTTTGGATATATAGGGTTACACTTTAGGAACGGCTTGAACTGGCATAGAAATGTACGTACAACTGAAAAATGAAGCCTATCTATTTGAGCTATGACTATGGTTGAATAAACTACACCAATGCTTGATCCATCTTTTCTTTTGAGCCCACATTTAAAGAGTTACTCAGCTCTCAGATGCCGTAAAGCTCTGATTACTGCTGGTATGAGGGCGGTTAATGTACAACACCAACTAGCATTCTCCAATCATTTGCGGACCCTGAAAAGTCCCGGCGCACACCCAGTAGGTCCCGGTGAAATCCCGACAGGACAGCGTCAGGTGCCGACGCTCCAACGCTGGAACCAATAGAAAAACCACTGGAAATTGCCTGAATAGCTCGTGAGTTTCGGCTCGTCTCGTTGTTTGTATGAAGTCCAGTTTGGCGACGCCTGTGATACACCTCCACACTCACCACTCACCCTGGCGGTACGCTTGCCAGCCGCCAGTCACACGTTGGCATCGGCACGGCAGCGTTAACTCCGCCGTGTGCCGCCAGGTGGCAGACGTGCTGGAGCGCCACGGGCGCCGCGAGCAGGCGCTGGCGGTGTTGCGCGGCGCCCCGGGCGCCGAGAGCGCCGTCTGTCGGCGCTCGGTGCGTCTCCTGCTGTCGCTCAACCGACCCGAGGAGGCGTTACAGGTCAGCGAATATTTGTGCTGAAGCTTGCGATGAATACTGAAGTGGAGAAGACCAGATACGCTGACATAAACGTCGAAATAGGGGGCAGGGGGAGGGACTGACGCCTTCCTTTTACCCCAAACGTTCTCGATTTCAGCCAAATTGGAAAGAAATAGGAATACCTAACCGACCGTTGTGGCAACCAACGAGTCCCAAATCAATCACTTTGTGGTTCCAGACCGGAAATTTTGCTACCAGCAGCAAATCGAAGATAACGACTGGTCCCCTCACTTTTTTATCATTGGCGACGCTTATGTGCGCTAAGGACACTGGTTAAACAATGGGGCTTACGGGGCTTGGTGTGCGAAAATGTTTACCATATCGCACGTAAACCGTTCTTAGCTGACTTAGACTGCAATAAAGAACGTTCATTCTCTTCCCGTGTATCATTCAATGGGATCTAGTGACGCGGTGGCATTAGTCAATTGGGATCCGGTGACGCGGTGGGACCAGTCAGTGTGATCTGGTGACGCGGCGGGACCATTCAGTTGGGATCTGGTGACGCGGTGGGACCAGTCAGTTGGGATCTGGTGACTCGGCGGAACCAGTCAGTTGGGATCTGGTGACGCGGTGAGACTAGTCAGTTGGGATCTGGTGACGCGGTGGGACCAGTCAGTTGGGATCTGGTGACGCGGTGGGCCAGTCAGTGAGGTCTGGTGACGCGGTGGGGCCAGTCAGTTGGGATCTGGTGACGCGATGGGACCAGTCAGTTGGGATCTGGTGATGCGGCGGGACCAGTCAGTTGGGATCTGGTGACGCGGTGGGACCATTCAGTGAGGTCTGGTGATGCGGCGGGGCCAGTTAGTTGGGATCTGGTGACGCGATGGGACCAGTTAGTGTGATCTGGTGACGCGGTGGGACCAGTCAGTGTGATCTGGTGACGCGGTGGGACCAGTCAGTGTGATCTGGTGACGCGGCGGGACCATTCAGTGTGATCTGGTGACGCGGTGGGACCAGTCAGTGTGATCTGGTGACGCAGCGGGACCAGTCAGTTGGGATCTGGTGATGCGGCGGGACCATTCAGTGAGGTCTGGTGACGCGGCGGGACCATTCAGTGAGGTCTGGTGACGCGGCGGGACCATTAGTTGGGATCTGGTGACGCGGCGGGACCATTAGTTGGGATCTGGTGACGCGGCGGGACCATTAGTTGGGATCTGGTGACGCGATGGGACCAGTCAGTTGGGATCTGGTGATGCGGCGGGACCAGTCAGTTGGGATCTGGTGACGCGGTGGGACCATTCAGTGAGGTCTGGTGATGCGGCGGGGCCAGTTAGTTGGGATCTGGTGACGCGGTGGGACCAGTCAGTGTGATCTGGTGACGCGGTGGGACCAGTCAGTGAGGTCTGGTGACGCGGTGGGACCAGTGGGTTATCAGCAGCTGTTGTCCGGCGGTAGGCGGTGGCCGCGTTCTGCGGCGGTGCTGAGGAGGGGCCGGTGCCGGAGCTGGTGGCGGCGCTGGAGAGCCGGGCGGCGGCGCTGACAGAAGACGGACAGCTGGCGGCCGCTGCCGAGATGCTGCAGAGTCTTGCCAACTTGCCCGCACTAGGTAAACACGCCTGCACCGGGTAAAAACGCCTGCACCAGGTAAACTCGCTTGCACCGGGTAAACTCGCTTACACCGGGTAAAAACGCCTGCACCGGGTCAACTCGCTTGCACCGGGTAAACTCGCTTACACCGGGTAAACTCGCTTGTACCGGGTAAACTCCCCTGCACCGGGTAAACTAGCGTGTACAGAACACGCACGCTCACCTAATGCGACGTAGCCCACCCTCCAGTCCTCGCCCCCTGCTCTTATATATCAACCAGCGGCAGTAGCCTTGGATTTTTACGACGCGCCGACTGTTCAGGTCATGTGGCGTCGTCAACTCTTACCCTGTTGCAAGGGTGTTATGAGGATCGGAAAAGCTTATCCCGGAAACCTGCCCGGGATCTGAGCCCGGACCAGCCGTGTGGAAGTCGAACGCGCGCCGCCGACGCTCTTGTATGACGACCGTTCGCTACGTGTAACGTGCACAAACAGCTAACCGGAGAAGTCAACAGCGTGCTCTGTTTTAGGCATGTGTATATTGTGAAGTTTAGGAAAGTATAATATAACCTCATTCGTATGCTAATTTTAGGCGTTTGGTTTTTTAGGTGGCGGTGTATTTGAAGCCCTCCTCCTCCGCCACCCCTCCCCAGAATGTAGATGTCAGGCTGCAGGCAAACACGCAATTCTCCCCAGGTTATAGTGCCACCCAGCTCAGCCCAGTTAGAGATCAATATTGGCGGATATCGGCTTTCTTTGCTCGATTATTTACAATACATTAACTAAACAGATAGCAAATCCTCGCAAAGACTTGAGTCCGAAGAATTTTGGATCAGGTCGCTTAGTTTGACTAATTCACCGCTACCTGATGGAAACATTACCTCACTCTCGCTTCGCTCACTTCAGAGCCAGCCGCACTAGCTTTGTGAGTCTGCCACTGTGCTATCTATGATGCGCTCTGCGTGCGGCTCCGGCCCCGGCAGAGCCGTCAGTCGCTGGCCGTCTTCTGCGGAACCTGGCGCGCTGCCGCCGCCGCCAGGGGGAGCTGGGCCAGGCAGAGGCCGCCCTCTGCCGCTCCCTGCAGCTGCAGTCCGGCCACCCCAGCGCCCTCTACATGCTGCTGCAGCAGCAGATCGCAGCCGACGACGCCGACAGTGCCCTCTCCTTAATGCCGCTCATCGGTGAGCCCCCCTCTTTCTCCCTGGCTCGGGTCTATCCAAAAAACCTGCTGATAGCAAGATACAAACAACTCATGTGAAAAGTGTCCGACTTGTTGTAAGGCTTCGCGACCCATACCTTAAAATAAGCTTCGCCCCTTTGCTCTGCGACATTAACCCTTGCCCCGGTGGCGGGTACGAGCAACCTTCGCCCTGGTGGGGGGGGGCTAAAAAGACCCCCCACGATCTAAAAAATTAAGAGAGCTAGAAAAAAGCACAAAACGGCAATCGAAAGCTCTTCGAAAATGATATCGAAAATACTTCAGTCATTTTTCTTGTCAGGTCAATATCAAGGTCACCAGAGGTCAAAATAGGTCAAAATCGCTAATATGAGGTGTACTAAGAAAACCTCATATATCTCAGAAACTAGGATAGCTAGAAACATTTTTCTAACACCACTCGAAAGCTCTTGAGATGCGCTTTCATTGCAGTGGCATTCATTTTCGTGTCAGGTCAAAGCCTAGGGAGCTACAGGTCACTAAATATTGGGAATATTCTTGGGAATGTCCATAGCCACCCATGCATAAGGGCGTTTACTTTTTCGCTAATAGCTTCCAAACCAAACAAGGTACAGCCATGGTTTATGCACCATTGCAATCCTCTCGTCAATACGAATCGAATGATATATGATATTGCTATGCCAGGTCAAATTTCAGAATTTGACGTGACCCAGGTCAACGGTCTGACCCAACTTGACCTGGTATAGTCATGATGTATATCATTTGACTTCCAGTGACTATACAAACACTTTGGTGACAAAACAAAAGCTCTATCTTAGTTTATTCAAATTGTATAGAGGAAAACACCAAAAATGCATATTTGACCTAAGGTGACCTTTTAAAGGTCACTATTAACAAATTTTGGCATCAGCTTCAGAAATGGGCTAAGAGCAAGTCGCAACCGACGTTTGAAGTTGATTCCATCCATACTTACTGAGAAAAGCTCATTTCTTGATTTTCCCCATGTATTGACAATGGGGAGGTCATGCTCTGCACATGACCTTAGGTCACCAATATCGAAAATCCCGGAACAAATGTTGTAGCTCCTGGTGGGCCCAATATGTGGTATGAGTTTTAACTTGATCGATTGACCCTTCTTTTAGTTATGCGGTCCTAAGTATTTTTTGAGGTGAGGTCACTTCACCTGGCCTGGTGACCTGACCTGACATGACCTTGAGCCAAAATTTTCAGGAAAGATGTAAAAATGATGAACGAACAGCTAGACCAAGTTTGGCGGCGCTGCACCCCGCCGTTTTTTGGTCACTTCGGAAAAACCCCAAGGGGGTCTAAAAGACCCCCACTCGGGCGAAGGTTAAAGGAAAGCCCACTCCCGCAAAATTTGCCCACATACTTTAGAGGTGGGCAAAGGTGCCTTGCACAGAACATCTTATAAAAAGCCCTTAACTAACTAACTTGTAGTAAGGAAATGAAATGATAAGTTTGGACTCGTCAATACTGCTGATTTTATCCCGAGCTAAGCATGCCGGCCTAACCTCGGTACCTAATTTTTTAAAGTTGTCCCTACTTTACGATATATATTATCCCATGCTAGCACCGTTTCCGTTTTGGCCGCCTTTGCACGGGGTTCGGCCGTCGCGTGTCTCCTGTGTGTGTCACCGATACGGGTGGTGGATTCCCCAGAGAAGTCAGACTACCGGGCCGCGGCGGCACGGCTCTGGCGCAACCTGTGCGGTTTCGCGCTCGGCCGCCAGATGTCAGGGCTGTACGAGCGGCTGCTGGAAGTGGTGCTGCGGCACTTGGACAGTCCGGAGGAGGCTGTGCCGCTGGCCCAGTGTCTGCTCAGGTCGGTTAGGCGGGGTAGCTAGCCAGCTAGCTAGGCACTTTGCTTTTATATGGCTAGATGAATTAGTGCGAATGTTAAGATCAACAGCCACTGGGGAAGGGGCATGATTTGAGCCGCAAGGCGCAAAACGTTGTGTGGCGTTCCTGTAATCCTTGCTCTCACCAGTGTATAACATACGCTCTCCATCGCCCATTGTGTTGTATCACACCATCACGAAGCGTCATCGTCTGCCATGTTTTTGTGCCCGGATGACTTCTTTCTCTTAGAAATGCATAAATACACCACTGATACACAATGTACGTCGTAACTGTAACTTTCGCCTAAATTACCCATCTTAAAGGGAATGTGGCACCTTGGTCGAATCCTGGAATTTAGTGTAATTAGGCGTACCTTTAGTAAAAAATAATGCAACCACTTATGATCTCTCTGAAAAATGCACAATAAGCTCAATATTTAGTTTTTAAAAATACTCCTCTAGAAAAAGAAATAAATATCAGACTGTGGATGATGTCACGATCTGGCAACCACTACCATACTCGAAACGCTTCAAGGGCTTCGATTGGCTGATGCTCATCGTGACGTCAGCATATGTCGTCACACCAGTAGCTCACAACAATGGCCGCCGGCGACGGGGGACTGAGGGGGCTGGTGTCAGGTAGGTTTTAGCTTTTTTCTACGGAAATATCGAGTTCCAAGACAAATGAAATATGGAGTACCGGGTTTTCCGACCTGCCTTACAACTTGGCTATCTCAGTTAAAATCACATTGTGAAGGTGCCACATTACCTTTAAAAAGGGGTGTGAATGCTTCAATGCAGTCAACCTTAATTTATCCGGCGGAAAATGAGGACTTCTACGGAAAAAATCGCCTTCGACACATTTTTGACGCACATGAAAAAGTGGGGACGCGCCTGTAGTGTTTGTGCAGTGGCATCAGCGCGTTTCAGATCTCGGATTGAAGCGCTGGAGAGTGGGGGCACGGAGGCGGCCACCCCGGGGCCTCTGATCGCTGCGCTCGAGTCCACACTGCTGATCCTGCAGAAGCTTCAGGTCAGTGGCGAAACAAACGGGACCGCACTGAGCGGAAACGAGACCCACTAGGGACCGTGTAATCAAAACTGGGATGAGGCATGGGGAGTTTTAGTGAATGTATGTACATACGTGTGGCATATTGCTGTGTCGCTAGATCTTTGAAGTAGAGAGAGCCTCCTACTCCGTGGCGTACTGACAGGTAGCCTCTCGGCCCGTCTTGTGTAGGCAGGGAGCCTCTCGGCCCGTGTTGTGTCGGCAGGGAGCCTCTTGGCCCGTGATGTTCGGCAGGGCCTCTTGGCCCGTGATGTGTCGGCAGGGCCTCTTGGTCCGTGATGTGTCGGCAGGGAGCCTCTCGGCCCGTGTTGTGTCGGCAGGGAGCCTCTCGGCCCGTGTTGTGTCGGCAGGGAGCCTCTTGGTCCGTGTTGTGTCGGTACAGAGCCTCATGGTCCGTGTTGTGTCGACAGGGAGCCTCATCGTCCGTATTGTGTCGGCAGGGAGCCTCATGGTCCGTGTTGTGTCGACAGGGAGCCTCTTGGTCCGTATTGTGTCGATAGAGAGTCTCTTGGTCCGTGTTGTGTCGTCAGGGAGCCCTTGCTTCGTGTTGTGTTCACGGGGAGTCGCATGGTCCGTGCTGTAATGACAGGGTGCCTCCTGGTCCGTGTTGCAGCAGCAGGGGGCGTCAGGCTCTGCAGCTGAGGCGGTGGCCTGGTTCGCTGACGTGGCCTGGAACGTGGCAGCGGACGGACAGCTGGCTCCGGAGGACCGCTGTCGTCTCTTCACCCTCTGCCGGCTGATCCTGGAAACCATCGGCCCGCCTCAGGTGAGCCGCAGACAACGCCGGGGGTGTGCCACTCACACGTCTTGTCCCATCGTTTGAGAATTTGCATTTGACGTCGCATCCCGCTCATTGGAGCGGCGAAGTACGGCAGAAAAGGTTTCAAATTTGAGGATCCTGACAAAATATGTCCCCTTACCACGAGGGTTAGGGAAGGGGTGTTCCAAACCCTCCCAGCGTTCCCAGCCCTCGTCAGCTAAGGGAAGATATAACTGAAATATAATCGCTTAAATCATTATGAACACTGATTTACGAAACGTGTTGACGTGCTTCGTGAAACATCCGGGTAACTAACGGGGACCCGGGAGTGCTTTAGAATTTATTATATGTAGTTATCGTATGTGAGTTATTAAGCACTTGCAAACAGATGCCCACAGTTTAGGCTTCGATCTCAATACTTTGAGAAGTGCTCTTTTACGCGATACAGCCATTTTTATAATCCACACTTTATAACATATCTTACAAGGAATTGATTTTGTTTTAAATAACCACACGTTTTCATTAAAAAATAAATATTTCAGAAAAGTCACCATTGCGTATATTGACTCATTTCGAACATTTTGATGTATAATTGTACTCTTGTATCACCATGCTTATTGGACTGGAATAGCTGTAAAAGAAATATATGAGCAGGTAAAGTGTAAAATTGCCAGAGTTTATAACTCTTCAACTATTTTACCTAGCGACCAAATAATGTCACAGGCGCGTTGTGGGCTGCCGGTAAATCCATGGTCGAAGTCTAAAGGAAATCGGACACAGGAAGGAGTAATGTCTGTGCTGAAATGCTATGGAATGCACTGGATGGCTCCTTAGGCCGTGCTCGGTTATCACTACTTTTTGTACTGTGAAGTGTCGCAAGAGCACGACCCCAGCAATCCATCCCTCTTTTTTTAACCAAGGCAAGAGGATACCCGCAATATTTGCAATAGCATTACTAATTTGCGTCGAAAGCGGGCGGACCCGTCCCCCAACTCGCGAATTAAAGGGACTGTCCCAATTTTATAATGGGTTTTGAAACTGAGATAGCTGCAGTTTTGTAGAGCGTGTTAACCACTATTGGCATACCTATTTGATTTCACCCAAAGCTCTCGGTATAAAATTTCCGCCAGGTTTAAAGTTGTAAATGGGCTTATTGGGCTATGGAGGGGAGGGGGTGGGAGCGAATATTTTTTGCTCTACAGACCTAGTGTAAACACCTTTTTTCAAAAATTTTTCCGGCGTTTGGGGGGCCAAAAGATAGTTTGCCCCCCCTCCAGCGCTTTGGGGGCCATGGCCGGAATGGTCCCCCCTGCGTCCGCCAATGAAGAAACTGCGTCGGTCGGCTACTTTTTGGCTTAGGCTAATATTGAGGTCATGACAAGTCAAAGAAGGTGACATGTTAGAGGAGAGTTTTTGGGCTCTAGTGTCTAACAGTGTTGAGTTAGAAACATTTTTGGGCACCGTTCGCTTCCTCTCGTTTCGGCGAATCGAATGATGTATAATATGACTATACTAGGTCAAAATACAAAAATTACCTAGCTAAATATACGCCGAAATATACTAAATATACGAGAATATGAAAGTATTCTCAGCAGAATCTGCATAAGCACAGCCCAATTCCTGTTTCCTCCATGCATTCCCAATGGAGAGATCAAGATCCGTACCTGACCTTAGGTCATCGATATGAAAAATCCCGGAATATATGTTGTAGCTCTCTCTCTCTCTCTCTCTCTCTCTCTCTCTCTCTCTCTCTCTCTCTCTCTCTCTCTCTCTCTACCTGCTCTCTCTCTCTCTCCCTCCTCTCCACACTCTCTCTCCCTCTCTCTCTAGGAGGGAACATCCACCAAGAATTATGGGACTCGGCTTAGGTTGTTTTGCATTTTTCCCTCGTACTGGTTGGACGCACGTAGATAATGCAAATCATATTTTTGGGTGAAGTGTATTGGCTGCGTTTTCAGAAAATCAACATGCTCGAACGTTACCTCCCCCACCCCCCTCCCCCTGTTCATTGCCAGTCCAGCGTCCTTCCTTCAGTAAAATTCCGTAGTGACGTCCCTGCCTTTACCAACCAGCAACGATCAGGCGGCTGATGACGTCAAACAGTGACGCCACAAACAATGATGTCACTGTGATGACCTCATCCCACCTGCCCGGTGTTCCCCGTGACTCACATAACCCAGCCATTTCCATCACACCGTCAATGACGTCATCAGTGGCGAAAGGGGCCAATAAGGAGCCGTCTTCTGTAGCCGATGTCTATTTGTGACGTCATGGTCTACGTGAGTAATGGGCCATCTTGGTCAGCATCCGTTACTAGGCACTTATTTGCCTTGTTTCGTTGTCCATAAACAGCTAGCTCCCGGAGGGTTGCATGGAGCTAATATTACCCATATAAGGATCCAGACTTCCCAATGGGGGGTGGGGGGGTACGTGGCTGGTGAAGGAGTAAGTACCAAAACGAATCAGATGGGCGCCAAATCTTATCGTGGGGGCGACGACACTCGCATCCTGGGGGTGGGATGCGATATTTCAGAAGGGCGCCATCAGCCCCTTTCAGGAGGGCGCCGCGACCACTTCAGGGTCAGCGAGGTTTGATCAGGGAGTCAAATACCCCTTGCCCCTGGATTTGCCTTTTCCATTACCAATAATGTATATGTTTGTTATATGTTGGAGACAATCACTGGCGGATTAAGGGAGGGGCAAACCTGGCCATTGCCCCCGCCCCCCAAACCCCCGATTATTTGCCGATTTTCTTACATAAAAACATGTTTTTCACGAGTTGGGCCCCATTGTCCTCCCCCTCAAGCCATCGGTCTGGACCCGCCCCTGGAGACAATTTTTAAAAGGGGAAAGTTTCCTAATGGCCAATGAGGGCGGCCATCTTTTGACAGCTTCTCAGCTTGCTTCAGCTGCTTGGGTGCTAACTATACCAACCCGCTAGTGGAGACGTATGACGTCATACCTGTTGTCTCGGAATATAATTTCTACGCATGCGTGTCACGGAGGCTGGCTGCAGACGGACGGCCGTCTCTGAACTCGCACTGGCGCTGTGCTTAACTGGTCCGAAGTCTGTCTCGAAATTGCGGGCTTGAACCAAGCTCGTAAGGGTGCCTATTTATCCGACAAGGTGTTGTAGCGACTATATACCCAACAGGATCTAGTTTCCCTCCCACACAAGACTGTAACATCAGACGGTTAGCCGTGCGGGGGCGTCGGTGCGCTCGTCTGACACCTCCATGTGACCGTTTTTTTTGCGTCAGACGCGCCACTGTGACCTTGGGCGGTAGCCGGCGGACCGCCGCGGCGCAGCGCAGCCCGGCAGTCGCCGTTGCGCGGTGGATAGTGGAGTGTGAACGCTCGGCGACGACATAGAATCGTGAGAAGCCGATGGGTCGCTCAAAGAACTCGTGGTTTCTCATTTCAGCACGAGAAAAGTGAATTGTGCGAGACGACAGGGAAGTTGAAAAGTGGAGGCAGTCTGAGAATTGGGCGGGTAGAAGAGTTTGGCATTGAGCACGGGGCTCTCAGCCCGCAGGGCGGGATTTCGCTGCCGGCTGGCGAGTTGTGCCGTGCCTCATCTCGGTGGCCGCCAGTTGACGCTGAAGGTGGTGCTTGATGCCAGTATGGTGCTGTGGCTACTTCTACTCGCTTCACTGTGCGTGGTGGTCGGCTACGGGGCGCTGGCGCTGAGTGGGCTCCTGCTGTGGCTGCGGCAGGGCAGGGACGCGCTGCGACTCTCCTACTGCCAGCCGCCGCGGCCCCTGCTCGGGCTCTCTGCGTCCGTTCTCATCCTGACGACCATCGTGGTTAGCAAGCTGGGCCTGCCGTCGGGACTGCCGTGGCAGCTGTTGCCGCTTCTGCTGGTGTCAGCTCCTCCACTGCTGCACCTGCTGGGACCGCCTCGTGCGCACATGGACCGAGACCAACAGCGTCACGTCGGCACCTACAACGCCTGGAGCCACTACTACGGCTACCTGACCTTCTTCCGCGACGATAACTCGGCACGCTATAGGCTGTGTCAGCACAAGGGTGCGGGCGCAGACAACCTCCATTGTAAGTCAGTGGTGGTGCTGTGGCCCCTGGACGGCTATTACCCGGATCACTATAGCGATCTGGAAGGCGTCAGTGAGGAACGTGGTTTCTTGCAAGAATTTCAGGAGACGGTAGCGGGCAACGTGCGCAACTACGGAAAGTTTAAGATTCACGACATACAGGGCTCTGACGGTAGACAGCGGCGGGTAGCGCTGGATCGCGTCAGCGCTCTAAGTACGCTACGCAAGATGGCCGAACATGCCCCGGTCGGCCTGAGAGAACTCAACTGTCAGCAGCAGATGCAGGAGATGCTGATCACCATGCGGAACATAGTGGAGCAGCGCCGTCACCTGAAGGGCCAGCTGCTTCTAGTTACCTACCGCGACGGTGAGCACGTGGGTGACCGCATCTTGGACGAGATGGGGGTGGAGAGGACTGTTTGAGAAGACTGGCTTCCTACATTTCCCGACTCGTCGAGGCTCCCGCTTTCGGGAAGGGGCGCTGCCTACGAAGTTCGCACACAAGGATATTAGGTCAAGAAGAGGGAACCACGGAGGGGCCAGATTTCGGCCGAACGTGGGTCTGGTTTGCTCGTAGTCTTGGTTGAGTTCGTCAAGTTGGACATTGATCAGTGGCTTGAGACCAGCAACGTGGTGTGAACTATGAGTGAGTCGAACGGGCTGCCGAATCAATGTTGGTAGTTCTTACAAATGGGATTCAGTCCTGGTCAGTGAAATGCTCGTTGCAGTACAGTCCGGTCACAAGCCTTGCCATCATCTATGAGGTAAACCTGACCTTGCTTCTGAGAGGTGAGCTTGCTGACCACTTAGTGGGTCACCTGGGTTGAGTATTGCCAGAGGTACCGGGCATTTCTGTTCGGATGAGGTAAACCGGACGCCATTTTACTAGGCCATTAGTGGTACGGGTATGCAACCGTGCTGCGTGACTCATTTCCCGCTCTGTATAGATATGTGTCTGGGATAAGACATGGTCAACTCAGTCTCGCTCAGGAACGTGAAGCAACGAACTTTAAAGGGAATTTGGCACCTTTATAACGTGATTTTAACTGAGATAGCCAAGTTGTAAAGCATGCCGGAAAACCCGGTACTCTATGTGTAATTTGTCTTGAAACTCAAAATTTCCGTAGAGAAAAACTAAAAACTACCTGAAATGTACCCCACATGTACACTTAGCCGCATCCCACACTGTTGGTATGACGACATATGCTGACGTCACGGCATCAGCCAATCGAAGCCCTTGAAGCGTATTGAATATGGTAGTGGTTGCCAGATCATGACATCATCCACAGGCAGATATTTATTTATTTCTCTAGAGGAACATTTTAAAAATCAAAATATTGAGGTTATTGTACATTTTTTAGAGAAATCATGGATGCTTCCATGATTTTCGGCTAAAAGTTCCCTAATTACACTAAATTCCAGGATTCGAACAAGGTGCCACATACCCTTTAAAGGAAATGTGGCATCTTGGTGGAATCCAGGAATTAAGTGTAATTAGGGGTATTTGTAGCCGAAAAGCATGAAAACGTCCACGATTTCACTGAAAAATGTACAATGAGCTCAATATTCTGATTGTAAAAGGCTCATCTAGGGTGAAAAATAGACCTCTGCCTGTGGATGACGTCATGATCTGGCAACTACTACCATATTCAATGGGCTTCAAGGGCTTCAATTGGCTGATTACTCACCGTGACGTCAGCGCTGCCGTCACACCAAGAGCTGACAACTGTGGGCTCCTGACTGGGGTACATTTGGGGTTTATTTCAGGTAGGTTTTTAGCTTTTCTCCATGGAATTTTTTAGTTTCATACAAATGAGATATTGAGTGCCGGCTTTTCCGGCATGGTTTACAACTTGGCTATCTCAGTTAAAATCACGTTATAAAGGTGCCACATTCCCTTTAACATAGGCGGATCCAGGATTGTCGATGGGGAGCACATGGTCAGAGGGGCCCCCTGCTGGATGGCGAAACCCATCAGGGTGCGCCAAGTCCTATCGTGTGGGCGCCGATTCTCGCATTCGGCAGGGGAAGCGACATTTTAGGGGGCGCCGAGGGTCGATTGGGGAAGGGATAAGTGGCCTCTTGCCTCCTTTAGATCCGCCTATGAGCCTTTGATACTAACTATAGCCTCCGGCCAAGTTTGTTCGCCTCAAACATCAGCAGCTATCTGACTACATTTGCCCTCTGACCTCAAGTAACGTTGCAAAATGCCTATCGCAGTAAAGCGCCTCTCAAGACTACAATCGGCGTGTGAATAGCCACCAGTGGGCTGAGAGCACGGTTGGAAGTAGGTTCTGACTGGGGGGTGAAAGTGGCGACTGTCGCATGGCCGAGTGTGCTGTGATTGCGGGTGATATTGGGGGCTGTGCGTCTCTGGGATGGGGTCGGCCCAGTCTAGATGTTTAAGGGTGTCTGGTCAAGGGGCCGTGGCGGAAATGGTTAGTGGTCATATTAGAAGATTATGAAGTTATGTGGACTTTGTGTGATTATCCAACTGTCGCGGTGTGGATTTGCGTGAGAACTGTACGTACAAACGCTCCCCTCTTGCAGTCGATTTTCTTAAAGAGGCGAATTTGTTCGTGTTGCGCCCGTAAATCATGTTGTCCTTATTGTCCCGTGTATTGTCCTATTAGCTACCGCAAATGGTAAATGAGGGTATGTGTTGAGAGTGATAGCAAAGTAAACCATTTTATGGACTGGTTTTGATACACTATATGCAAAGTCAACCATTTTATGGACTGGTTTTCATACAATATATGCAAAGTCAACCATTTTATGGACTGTTTTGAGACAATAGATCATAAGCACACGGCGATACGAGTGATCAATCAGCGGAAAAGGAGGCCCCACGCGGGACTTCTTCGCTCTCAAATCACAATTGCATACGGTTTCCACAGGCTAAGCTTGCAAGAGCGAAAACTGTGGTTTGCAGAAATGAGGATCCAGATCATTTTGGGACGCCTTGAGAGGTTACCTTGCGAAAATTCCCAGAATGCGTTATTTTCGCAGATATTTTACTGACGGTCGTCTCGTTTGACTCCACTTTGGGCTCTGACTGTGGGACGCCTTTGTCGAAGGGATGCAGTGCATTCATGAGAAGGCGTCCCTTCTGACGGTTTTGCCGGTCTGAGCATTATCGCCATCCGTCCAGTGTCGATCTGTCTGTCCTAGAGCGGGAAGCAGATGCTTGAAATTTGCGTGGATAATGGGCTCTACCCAGAAGCCCAGGAACTATGTGGGAGGGGAGGGGCAAGGGCTGCTGCCTTTGGTGGAGTCAGGGGTGAGTCTGCAATTCTTATGCAAACCTCATCTGGTTTCGGTCGGCCTCGAACCGAACGAATTGTAAGGATGGGGGTGGAAATTTGACAAGTCGCCAAAATTCGAAGAAATTGAAGCATTGGAATGGGCAGTTGTCTGTCAAACATGTCTAACAGTAAAACATTTCTCGGCCATCTTAGTCACCTTCACCCAGTGGCGAATCTACGTTGGGGCAAAATGGGCAATTGCCATCCCCCTCCCCCTAAACTGAAAAGCGCTCCACGACTCGACACATCAATGAAATTTGCGGTCCAGTTTGGAAAAGACACCCCTTAAGTTTTTCACAATGTTACACCCCTGTCAATGCCTATGGCCCTTATACCTGCCAAATATTTGTCATTTATTTAATCTGAGGTCATCACAGGTCACCAGGGGTAATTTGTGACGTAATCAAACTAGGGCGCCGAATAAAACGTCATCGTGTTTGTCTCGTCACTGGCTTTCATTTGATATCCAACAATACCACTTTATATGTCAAACCACAGGCGGGAGGTTACTATGTTCCCCATATCGGAGAAAGCCACGGTATTTACCCATGAAACTTACTTAAGCGAACCTCAATAACTCTAATGGCATGAGAGCTATGCTCATTTGCGTAAGCATTACATTTTTAGTGGAAATGGCACGACGCAACATAAATAGACCTCTGGAGGTCAAACCATTAACCTGAGCGCTTAAACATGTAGAGTAAATCAATTCTGAATTCACACGAGCTTTCCCATGCACTTTGCAGATTTGCGCCAAACCCCATGTTTTCGGAGTTAGAGAGGAGCCGTCAATGTCCCCGGTGTGGGGCGAAGGTGGCGCCAGACTCCTCGTGGGGCGCGTATAATAGAGGTGTTAGATTAGCTAGGCTCTTTGTATGTGATCTGGTGTCCCAGCTAATCCCCTTAGAAAGTAGGGTTCTGGCACGGAATTCTACGATGAATTCAACTGATCCTTGAATGCAGTTAATTTATCTGTAAATATCAGACAGGAGGGCCTCGTCTAACATACAAACCAGGTGGGGCTCATCCCACCTAGTTTGGCTAAATCCCACCTAGTTCAGTAAAAAAACCCACCTAGCTTATACTGGCTTGGGTGGAAACTGTGTGTAATAAAACAATCATTTAAGTTCAAGAACATTCTAGAATATGTGTACATCACATAAGACCTACTCACAGTCAGTATTTATTAAGTTCCATCTTATGCATGTTTTATTTTGGACCATCATAAGCTGAGCTTAATCCGCCATCCTTCAGGGACATTAATGCCCCTCTCTAAATACTGGGGTTAGCGCAAATGTGCAAAGCGCATTAGAAAGCTCTTATGAATTCAGTAAAATTTTTGATTTGCATTTCTTAGCGCTCAAGTCAATGGTATGACCTGCAGAGGTCGTCAAGTTAGGTCACGATAGCCTATTTCCACCAAAATGTGCAATGCTTAAGAGACCCGCGCAGGGCCAGGAGGCCATTAGAGCTGTTAAGTAAGGTCTGGTAAAAATCTTTTGATAGGAAAATGACAGGGCTTTCTCCGCTATGTGGAGTATAATGACCTCCAGCCAGTGATTTGACCTCCAGAGGTCACCTCGTGACCTAATTGGCATGAGGTCACGAAAGGTCAGAGCAACCCTGCCGTATATCAAATAAAAGTCAGTGACTAGATATACACGATGACGTTTGATTCAGCGCCTTAGCTTGGTTAGGGCAAAAGGTATCGTCAAAATATTTATTTTATCCCTGGTGACCTGTGATGACCTCAGATATGTCAAAGGGAAAATATCGCCCTGGGACCCGTGAAAGGATGTTCTAGAACTAATTTCTGAGCAATATGAGCATTTGCAACCATTTCTGTGACTTTTAGATCATAAGACAGCATTTCACATGCTTTTTCTATGGGAGAGGTCACCTTGTAACCTGACCTCAGGACACCAAATAAAAAATCCTGGATATGTATTTTTAGACCCTGAAGGGTCATGAAGAGTAGAAAGTTTCAAATCGATCGGCTTAGAAATGTAGCTATGGTAGAGCTCAAAATTTGAAGTGAGGTGAGCATGGTTGACCTCGCCTGGTGACCTGACTTAGTCTGACCCGTAGTAAAAAAATCAGGGATGATGGGAAAATGATGGGGTAAGAGGTAGAGCTGTCAACCATGGTGCTGCGCCTCGTCGTTGTTCTGTTATTTTGAAGAAGAAAAAACCTTATGGGGTCATCGATGCCCCTCGGTGGGGCAAGGGTGAAGAATGCTAACTTATGTCGGCCTACCCCAATGTGTGCAAAGAAAACCCCGCGAATGCGCCAAATAATCACAAAGCTGGATACAGTCTGCAGTCAATAAAAATGCTCGTCTCATCCAACCGAATGCCATAAAAGAACCTCACGTCACTTGTCAACCTGGGAGCCCACCAGTCATGCCTCAGGCGTGTTCGGGTGACGGCAGTGTGTGTTTTTATTCGTGATGCTGTTTTGAATGGTGGCTAAGAGTTATATTTTTATATATTTCTGTGAAGAACGAAGAAAATATCTGTTCAGATGGATTAAGGCTCGTTCTTTTTCCGAGTAGGTGGGTAAATATTGTTAGGTTTTTGTTGTTTTTGAATCGCAATTTAATCTGGACAGGGGTATAGCTCCAATGAAATGAGACATGAGGGTTGTTTTATAGAAGCATCAAAGGCGTCCCCACAAAATGTTCATGTGACGACAGTCTCCCTGTGGGGCTCTGGGAAGGGGATTCCGTGTAAAATGTTTCTTAACTATCGTGCCGCTGCCTCCATTTACATCTTGGTGCATTTCGTTACACACAGTGTATATGGAGTGGTTAAAGATTATCAGGAACAAAAAAGAACAGTTCAACGTGAAAATGAATTCGAATTTCCCTTCATCACGAATTTCCTTCTTCCATCCATCACGCACCGATTGGACCGCGAAACGTTTTTTTTTGCTTGTTGACTGCCTGTCTCGCAACTAAAGGTTAGTTTAAGCATTTCTGCATTTGTATCAGGTAGGGTTGGTTGAGTTATATTAAATCCCACCTGGTGGAAATTCCTTAGACGAGGCACTGTCAAATAGGTATAAACATGGGTATAATGGCGCGGTGCGTTTCCCTCCTTTTGTGAGCTAAGACATCGGCAATAGAGTTCAATTGCACGGAGGAATCAGATGGTCATAGAAAAATGATGTTTCTCATAAAGCGAACCTCAGTCTCTCTGGCTCGTAAGCAGCACACGATTGACTTAGGGGTAACCACAGTTGCCTAGGTTATCTGCAGGTTTTCCGTGTGGGGAGCACCATGGACGTCGAAAGCGGGGGACGGGATGGGGGACGCGTCCCTTCCACTCGTGAATCAGGTGAGGACGTCCCCCACAATATTTTGGGGCTCGATTCGTTTTTTTGCACTCTATCCCAATTGTTTGCATGGACCTACGTAAATGTGTTCTTGAAGTGATACTTGGTTAACGTTTTTAAAGGCAGTCCATATGATCAACATTTGCCCCCCATCCTTCCGACTGCCGCAGGCGGGGTGGGGAGGGGGCGGAGCTCTGATGCTGAGAATTGACTGAGCGCATTGAGGGTCACCATTAAGGGGCACTGCCAACACAAGGACGCATCTAAAGTGCAACGAAATTAGTGGGGTCTCGCCATGTTTTTTTGGGGGTGGGGGCGGACGTTTTTTAGCCCACCCGGTAAATTGCGAGGCAGTGACAAGTTTAATAGGAACGCAGCCCGCTGACCGGAAGTGACACCGGGAGGTGGCACTTCTGTTTGGGTAGTGCTTCCTCGGGGCCTATGCTGAAAACGCTGCTACAACTTCTGGGAACAAATCTCAGCTAGCGTTAGAGCTGGGCAAATGCTGTCATTGTTTTTCCTTCTCGTTTTACGGCACTCCAACAGCAATGTTATATGGTGCCAAATGGGAGGGCTTTGGATAGAGCAAGGTGCTTAATCTTGCCCCTAGTGTGACTTGATCTCGCGACCATTTGCATCACTGCTGTGCAAAGTAAAAATAGGTAATTCTCATTGCTAATACATTGGAGTTACCCTTTTTCCTTTGCACGGCAACACTGCGAAGGGTCACGTGATCGAGCCGAATGCACTCGAACCGACTATGCCACCCAGACCCCGATCTCGCCTTTCTGGTGGATCTATCGTCTTATTGTTTTGCCCTTTCCGGAACCTTCGCTCTCCAGCAGGACCCGGCCCGGCTCTCGCTGTGCCGTGATACCCGTGTCCCCACCAGCAGGAGCCGGCCCGGCTCTCGCTGTGCCGTGATACCCGTGTCCCCACTAGCAGGAGCCGGCTCGGCTCTCGCTGTGCCGTGATACCCGTGTCCCCACCAGCAGGAGCCGGCCAGGCTCTCGCTGTGCCGTGATACCCGTGTCCCCACTAGCAGGAGCCGGCTCGGCTCTCGCTGTGCCGTGATACCCGTGTCCCCACCAGCAGGAGCCGGCCCGGCTCTCGCTGTGCCGTGATACCCGTGTCCCCACCAGCAGGAACCGGCCCGGCTCTCGCTGTGCCGTGATACCCGTGTCCCCACTATCAGGAGCCGGCCCGGCTCTCGCTGTGCCGTGATACCCGTGTCCCCACCAGCAGGAGCCGGCCCGGCTCTCGCTGTGCCGTGATACCCGTGTCCCCACTAGCAGGAGCCGGCCCGGCTCTCGCTGTGCCGTGATACCCGTGCCCCCACTAGCAGGAGCCGGCCCGGCTCTCGCTGTGCCGTGATACCCGTGCCCCCACTAGCAGGAGCCGGCCCGGCTCTCGCTGTGCCGTGATACCCGTGTCCCCACTAGCAGGAGCCGGCCCGGCTCTCGCTGTGCCGTGATACCCGTGCCCCCACTAGCAGGAGCCGGCCCGGCTCTCGCTGTGCCGTGATACCCGTGCCCCCACTAGCAGGAGCCGGCCCGGCTCTCGCTGTGCCGTGATACCCGTGTCCCCACTAGCAGGAGCCGGCCCGGCTCTCGCTGTGCCGTGATACCCGTGCCCCCCACTAGCAGGAGCCGGCCCGGCTCTCGCTGTGCCGTGATACCCGTGTCCCCCACTAGCAGGAGCCGGCCCGGCTCTCGCTGTGCCGTGATACCCGTGTCCCCACTAGCAGGAGCCGGCCCGGCTCTCGCTGTGCCGTGATACCCGTGTTCCCACTATCAGGAGCCGGCCCGGCTCTCGCTGTGCCGTGATACCCGTGTCCCCACCAGCAGGAGCCGGCCCGGCTCTCGCTGTGCCGTGATACCCGTGTTCCCACTATCAGGAGCCGGCCCGGCTCTCGCTGTGCCGTGATACCCGTGTCCCCACTAGCAGGAGCCGGCCCGGCTCTCGCTGTGCCGTGATACCCGTGTTCCCACTATCAGGAGCCGGCCCGGCTCTCGCTGTGCCATGATACCCGTGTTCCCACTATCAGGAGCCGGCCCGGCTCTCGCTGTGCCGTGATACCCGTGTTCCCACTATCAGGAGCCGGCCCGGCTCTCGCTGTGCCGTGATACCCGTGTCCCCACCAGCAGGAGCCGGCCCGGCTCTCGCTGTGCCGTGATACCCGTGTTCCCACTATCAGGAGCCGGCCCGGCTTTCGCTGTGCCGTGATACCCGTGTCCCCACTAGCAGGAGCCGGCCCGGCTCTCGCTGTGCCGTGATACCCGTGTCCCCACTCAGCAGGAGCCGGCCCGGCTCTCGCTGTGCCGTACCTCGGCTCTGATGGCGGCGGCTGCGGCGCTGGAGGCGGCCCGACAGCCGGCAGTGGAGACGCCACGCAGACTCGCTCACCTCAGGTAGGTGGCTACACCTGCCGATTAGGGGCGTGACAGTTTGATGACTCCTTGTCTGCAGGTACGCCAGTCGTGGCCTTTGGTCACTGAGTTCTTCATAGTGTTTTGCCGTGCTTTGGTTGTGGAATATTTTTTGTTACGTGGCTGTAGCGGTAGATTAGGAAATATGTTGGGAGTAATTACCTGTAGCTGAAGCCATGGCCGAACTTAAAGGGGGATTGTTGCACCTCCAAAATGGGATTTGAATTGAGATAGCCAAGCGATAGAGCATGCCGAGAAATCGCTTGATCTAAACTTATTTTGCCCCAAAACTTACCGTTCGTGGAGAAAAATGTAAAAATTCACTGGCTACCGGCTCCCTCCTCCCCTCCCTCGGTGGTCACGTGGTATGAGCTGAACTTGGGAACTAGACGTAGTGCTCAGCCCTGCCGTGCGAAAAAAACTTATTGCTTAGACTGCTTTGAAGCGTACGTACTACACGTGCCTTCGGTATTGGTGGTTATAAATGCGTAGCATTTTCTCCAATGAACATTCCCATTAAAGGGAATGTGGTACCTTCATAACGTGGTTTTAACTGAGATAGCTAAGTTGTAAAGCAAGTCGGAAAACCCGGTACTCAATATATCATTTGTCTTGGAACTCTAGATTTCCGTAGAAAAAAGCTAAAACCTACCTGAAACGTACCCCTCATGTACCCTTAGCAGCATGTCACAATTGTCATGGCTGTTGGTGTGACGACATATGCTGACGTCACGGTGAGTATCAGCCAATCGAAGCACTTGAAACGTATTGAATATGGTAGTGGTTGCCAGATCATGACATCATCCACAGGCAGATATTCATTTCTTTTTCTAGAGGAGCATTTTAAAAATAAAAATATTGAGCTTGTTGTACATTTTTAGAGAAATCATGGGCGCTTCCATGATTTTCGGCTCAATGTACCCCTAATTACACTAAATTCCAGGATTCGACCAAGGTGCCGCATTCCCTTTAAAGGGAATGTGGCTCCTTTATAACGTGGTTTTAACGGAGATAGCCAAGTTGTAAAGCATTCCGCAAAACCCAGTACTCAATATATCATTTGTCTTGGAACTCAAAAGTTCCGTGGATAAAACAAAAACCTACCTGAAATGTACCTCAAATGTACCCCAGTCAGGCGGCCACAGTTGTGAGCTGTTGGTGTGACGACAGTGCTGACGTCACGGTGAGTAATCAGCCAATTCAACCCCTTGAAGCCTATTGAATATGGTAGTAGTTGCCAAATCATGACGTCATCCACAGGCGGAGGTTTATTTTTCACCCTAGAGGAGCATTTTAAAAATCAAAATTCCCTTTAAAGACATACCTCTCCGCTTGCTCTGACGTTGGTGCTGTAGAGTGGAGCCAAAGATAAAATGCTTGTTGATGTTTGCATTAAGCAATCATCAGCGGGTTCATATAAGTCCCATTCACAGATGAAGTCAAGCGATAAAATATGAGCTAACATTCGCTGCTTAGAAACTACATATTTACACAGACAAGTGAAAAGACGAGACCGGAAAAACTGTTAGAATATAAGCCGTTTCTTACTTCGTTCGTCACCGGCTTCTGATAAAAATGAACGGTCAGTTTTCATCCCAGAGCCCCTACTCCCTTACGTCACAGCGTGTAAAAGGGCCAAGCGGTTGAAGAAAAATCAAACAGTTTAATATCTAAAAATGCCTAAAAAATTTACAAACTAGGAAAATGGATTAGGATATTTAAAAATACGCATATAAGAAATATAAGCATATAATGCTATAACGCCATGTCATTTAACATCAAAACGCATTGCCGGCTCAGCGTGACTAGATAGTGAAAGTGTGCGAAATAACATCTTACGGTGTCCTAGTTCAGCCTCAGTCCTAATTCTAGGAAGGTCCACCTTCCTCGTCCGAGGAGTGGGCAAACCAAACAATGAATCAATGCTCAACAGTAAAAAAACCGCCGGCGGTCAGAGCCCACCAGTGGCATGGCACGTCACTTCGGCCAAACCCCTTCACCCCCCCCGGCGAGTGATGCCCAGGTGCAGGGCAACGGCTTTGCGTCAGGCGGGCGGGGTCAAGTTCCTCACCTCAACATACCATACCATGGAACGACATGGCTGCTGCCTGTGTCAGACTGCTGTAATAACTCCTCTACACCCCACATTAAAGGGAATGTGGCACCTTCACAACGTGATTTTAACTGAGATAGCCAAGTTGTAAAGCAGGTCGGAAAACCCGGTACTCCATATTTCATTTGTCTTGGAACTCGATATTTCCGTAGAAAAAAGCTAAAACCTACCTGACACCAGCCCCCTCAGCCCCCGTCGCCGGCGGTCATTGTTGTGAGCTACTGGTGTGACGACATATGCTGACGTCACGATGAGCATCAGCCAATCGAAGCCCTTGAAGCGTTTCAAGTATGGTAGTGGTTGCCAGATCGTGACATCATCCACAGTCTGATATTTATTTCTTTTTCTAGAGGAGTATTTTTAAAAACCAAATATTGAGCTTATTGTACATTTTTCAGAAAAATCATGAGTGGTTTCATTATTTTTTTACTAAAAGTACGCCTAATTACACTAAATTCCAGTATTCGACCAAGGTGCCACATTCCCTTTAATCCTCAGTGTCTTCAATCTTCACTGAACCAGATTGTATAATGTTCAGTGTGGTTCAATAAGCTGCGCTTGCGTGGTCCAAATACACAAACAGGCTATGGAAATGAACACGTATCAAAGTTCAATTCTTTTTCAGCCTAACTCGTGAATTATATCGATTTGATGGATTGAATCGATACATCCAATTGATGTAAAGTCAAAAGCAGTAGCGGATTCAGGGGGGCAAAAAAGCATTTTCCCCCAAACGGAAAAACTCGGGGCAAAACTATGTTTTTGCCCCCCCCAAAGCGATCGACCTCGTTTTTCCCCAACTCTTTTTTAGTTTAAAAGCAAGATTTTGGTGCTCCAACTCTCAACTTCAAACAGAACCAGGTGAAAATATGGGGCCTTGGAGAGGAAAAAGTATCCTGAGCCCATATTTTTCTTCCCGTGACGTTTTTTTTGCTTTTCGCCTCAAGTACCCTACATTTTATCAGCAAGTCTTATTGTTGCGCGATTTTGCACTCTGTGACGTTTTTTTGTCTTTATCCCTCCTAAAGCAACCGGCTAGATCCGCCACTGGTCAAAAGAACTGAAGTACTTAGTGTCTGCATCGTCTTCGTAAACAAAATGTATCAACGCAACGTATGGTTTGAAAAATGAAGTTGAACAATTCGACAATTCATGAAGCATACTGCCTCTTTTTCTGGAAACTGACTGAGAGGTCTGAGTGCACCTTAAACATACGACAATAAATCAAACATAGGCATAAACTGGCAATGGCCAAGATAGATGCCTCCTGCATAGACAGTCAGGACAGGCCGAGCTGTTTTCTCAATAGTTTGCTGTACTGCCAGAACAGCCAGCCATTATAGTGGCTGGTTGCCTTTTCGAGCTGTTCACTGAAGCTTACCGTTATTCTAAGTGGCCAGTCCCTCTCTTTATACGCTTACTGCGCGCCTGTAGCTTATTTTGACCCGCGCCTTTCCCGCTTCTAGAATGCCTTGAATGAAATGTTTAAGACGTTTGAAAACTCATGATACAGATATAGTAAAATTATCTTTATCATTTTAGGCCAGACTAATATTGAGAACAACGAACGTCAAAGGTTTGCATAGGGGGGTGGGTGCTTAGTGGTTAGCGCGTCTGCCTACTAAACCACCGGTAACGGGTTCAAGTCCCCGGCGGAGCCTCTGAATAAGTCGATCTGATCCCCCAAATCCCTCCCAACAGGGTGAGAGTTGGCGAAGTCGTATAACCCTGGTAGTTGGTGCGTCGTTGAACCCCAACAATTATTTAAAGTTTACATAGGACTACAATGCATTGCAGGGGACCACTGCCGTGGTGCAATTGTTTAAGGCGTAACAGACCAGTGTGGGAGGTCCTTGGACTAAAGCTGACCTGTCTCTCGACCACGTCCTACCCAGGAGATAACAGCGCATTGGGTAGTTCACTCCTTGACTCGTGCTCAAGCTGACGAATGAGCGCCGTTGTTATTGAGAACACGGGCTTGACTGGCCTGTGAACTGATTCACCGGTCCGGTGGCACAGCCCCGCCGTTACATGTTACCGGAGCAGTCGTCCGCTGTTGCGATAAACCGAGGAATCCCGAGAGTCCGGATAGCCTCGTCTGGTACGCTGGGGCGTGTGACAGCGAGCGTGCGGACATGATCTCCGTGCCGTGCAGATAGTTTGTCTGCGCGATTGTGTGGCGTAAGCACAGAAAACGTCCACGAGTCTCACGCAAGTATGTTGAACAAGAAAGGAAAAACAATGCATTACAATTTTGTTCGTATAAATTACTACTGAACAACACTACAGCAGATATGGTGGTATCATTGGAGGGCTCTGTTCAAAGAAAATCGAATTGCGTGTTTATGACCATACCAGGTCAAAAAGTGAGCAGGATCAGGCCTCAGGTCAGGCGAAAGTCCTGTGTTCAGGGGCGTAGCCAGGGGGGGCGGCAGGGACAGCCGCCCCCCCCCCTGAGGGGCCCGAAGGGCCCCCTGAGGACACGGGCCGCGCGAAGTGCGGCTCGTCCGCACTATGCTCTGTGGCCAAATTTGAAGTCTCCTACCAGACCGTACCCTCTTAAGCCCTCTTCAGCACTCTATTCTGTAACAAGCAGGGCGCTTTTTACCCATCAGGGCCCTCTTGGCGCTGTCGCAGGGGCCCTTTTCGGGGCGCCACCCCCCCCTGAGCGAAATCCTGGCTACGCCCCTGCCTGTGTTGACGTAATATGGCATCGAATTTTTCTTGATATCTGGAATTAATATGGCATCAAACATTTCTTGATATATTTGAACATATTTCACGTTTCAAACTAGCTATTTAAGAAAGTTATACGCATTTACATTGATCATTGCAAAAGACACCTTTAGCGCGTAGGTTTTAAGGAGGTCCAAGCATAAAATATTTGTCAGCGCAGCGGGCCTGGACATTACGTCACGTTTCGAAGTTCAACTCATACCATGTGCCTACCCGGGGAGCATGGGGTAAGTAAGCGGTGAATGTTTACATTTTTCTCCGCGAACACTACGATTTGGGAGGAATGAAATTCCGATCAAGTGGTTTCCCGACATGGTCTACATGGCTATCTCAGCTCGAATCACATCATGAGGGTGCCACATTCCTTTTAGCGTTACCCTATCAAGAAACACATGTTATGTAGCGGGAGAGTCAACATAAAGTGAACTTGCATTAGAACCAATGCTTTATTGGAGTTGCATCAAAGTACAGTATGGCCCCGGAACCACACTGTTAAATCAGGTGTTTGCGGCGAGTTGTGCGGGCCTCGAGACTTTCACAACTGTTGGTATTTTAAGGAGTATTTAGGCGTTTTCCACTCGAAAATGGAACAACGAGTATCATCCGATAAAAGTGTCGACAGTTTTTGATCCCATGAAACCATCTCTAATGTTAAAATAAGTGTATTAATAAATTCAGGCATAAATAAGCCTATCGCACTGCTATCGTCTACCGTTATCTATGTTTCAGGCTAAAGTGCAAAAATACCGCACTGTGAGTTGTAGATTTCTAAAGCACGGCTTGGCAACACGGCTATCCCCGCCCGGGAAAAGGTACTGCGTCGCGGCCACCTGCACTGTCTGGGTTTGATGTGACGTCACAACCTCGTCCGCCCCGAGGCTCTTCAGGAGCGTCCCAAAATGGCCCGCAAGACCCTGTATGCGGGCTCAGTGACGCCATGGCCCGTATATAAATACGTCTGCGCCAGTGTTTGATTATGTGGGCTTTAGGTCGCGCCAACTAATAAATCACTAGCGCACACGTATCTATCTCACTATCTATCACACATGTGTGCGCTAGTGTGGAGTCGAGTATGACCTGGATTGAATATGTGAATGGACAGCCAATCAGATCCAATATGGTTTTGGATTGCGAGGCTGGATACCTCTTCTCGATCCAGGGTCCTGGACGGGGTAACACTGACACGGTAATGCAAATTATAAACAAACCCTATGGCAGGCCAGAAACCTAGGGGTTCTGACCCCCTGATACCCCGGAATCTCCACCCATGGCAGATGGTATAGGATTGACCAGAGAATGCGCGTGTTTATGGATCGGGACGTGGATTTGCCCTCCGATTTTTGTCGATTCAGTGGTTTTTGAATTGTTCGATTTGGATTAATAATAATGGTCCGCGAGCGGATTGGGCTGATTGGGCAAGCTTCGGGTGTGGTAAGGACTGGGTTTGAATTGTCTCGGTCGTAGCTTGTTCCGGTGAGAAAGCGCCGACCCTGGCACGTGCGGGCCGGGTCGGATTACGCCCCTGTTCGTGTGATGTAAATACCCAGCCGCATGCGGATGTTCCTGGAAGACGGCAAGCCGGACAGCACCCGAAAAGGAAGGGGATATACCTACCAACAATGCAAATCGTTGATTTCAGGTTATTCCTTCAAGGAAGGGTCCATGGTGGTTTCCGCGAAATCAAAGAAATCGTTAAGTCGTATTAGAAACGAAGATCAATACCAATAATGTTATGTGGCGCAGGTGGGGCGACATGTTTTGCGTATGATTTTATGCGATAGCACCGTCTCATAGAATGCTGGTCCATAAACGGAATCATCCTGCTGCATCTTGCGGCGTGTGCTTCGGTTTTGAGCTGACTGGAATGTGGAGGGAAGTATCTGATTTAACATGTTCGCTTTCGATCAGTGCGACTGGCAGTGGACGGGCGGCAACAGTGGCAACTGCCAACAATGACAGCCTTTTCACTTCAAGGGGGAGTGGAGGGGGCGGTCATCCCCTCAGGTGCCTGTAGTCACCCTTCCTGTGAACTTTGGGCACCCTGAACGTCCATAATGTGAGACTTGTGCGGAACAGACCCCTTAAAACTGACTTTAGAAAGTGACCCCATCAGAGGCTGTGGGAACGGTTTTCTGGAGGGTGTCATTGTTACCGCCCGCCCGCTGCCAATCGCACTTCGTCCGGCTAGTTGGCCGCCTCTCTCCAGAAAGCGCTGCATATTGGGGAAAATTTGTCCGGTCACTTCCCCGAAAACCGTAAAATACCCGTCCCCGAAAAGCGCAAGAGAGCGTCCGGAGGGCATCCTTGCGCTGGCCTTTTTTAAGTGCTACAATCCGTTTACTGCAAATATCTAACTCAAACGTCCCACTGCGCTTGTCTCTAGCATCATTATCATGTGGTGCAGTTTGGGAAGGCAATTATATGTAATAAGGAGAGGTTTGGTGCAGGTACAGGTCACGACGAAAGTAATGGCGAGTTTTGCCTCGACAGGCTTTGTTAACAGTTAAACCTGCACCGCACAGCTTAACAGTGCTCTAGCTCTGCCTCATGTGGCAGATATATACTATTCGGTAGCATATTAACACGCGCATTGACCGGGGGTCTGAGCCACCTTCGCCTTGACCGGGGCCATCGATGGCCCCCCCTAAGATCTCCGTAAAAGGGCTTAGCGAAAATCGGTAAACGGCGATAGAAAGCTGCGCGTGCACTTCTCCATCGAAATTACATTTGAACCATGTTTTATGCTCAGGTCACATGGTTTAAGGTCACGAGAGGTCAAAATATGCCCGTCATAGATCGGATATTTTACATATGTAATGATTAAGTTTTTCGGCCATCAAATCTGAACAAGTAAAGATAGAGCAAAACGACTTGAACTATATGAATCCTCTTAGCAAGCCGAATCGAATGATATCCCCCATAATTTGACCTTGCTAGAGGTCAAATCAAGGATTTGACCTAAAGACCTGAGGTCACGAAAGGTCAAAATGACCTTGCCTATATCAAATGAAAGCCAGTGACAAGACAAACACGATGGTGTTTGTTCCACCGCTCTAGCTCAATTAGGTCAAAAGTTATTGTCAAAATACGTTTTTGACCGGTGACCTATGACCTTGAAAAGTCAAAGGCAAATATGACCCCCGGGATCCGTGAAAGGGTGTACAAAAACGTTTTCGAGCAGTCTGAGTATTTGCAATCATTTTGTGGCTTTTATATCATAAAATAGCTTTTTCCCATGTTTTGTCAATGGAGAGGTCATGCCTCGTGACCTGACCTTAGGTCATCGAAATCAAAAATACCGGATATACATATTTTAGAGAACTCGGTGGGGCCATTACGTGATAGGAAGTTTCAATCGGATGAATTCACCTGCTCCGACTTATGCTAGTCTTAAAGAGCTTTTTTGGTGAAGTGAGGTGACCTTGGTTGACCTCGTAATGGTGACCTGACCTGGGATGACCTAACCTTAAAATTTTCAGAGATGTTGGGAAAAATGATGCAGGGAAAAGGTAGAGCCCTCAACGACGGCGCTACGCGCCGTCGTTTTTCTGCTATCTCCGAAAAACCCGAGGGGGGCATCGATGGCCCCCCCGGTGGGTGCGCGTGTTAACACGCGCCCCGCTGGGGGCGAAATTATCCCCCGTTCTGGTTTTCCCCAGATAACGCAAAAACGAAGAGACGCAGGACAACGAAACTGACAGTACATTACCCCTGACCCATTTTACGCATCTGATCAAATTTCTTAGGTCAGGTCATGTCAGGTCAAGGAGCTATCCAAGGTCAAGCGACCCGACCTCAAAACCTAAAATCACGAGTTTGAAGCGGCGCCTAAGGAACATCGGCTAACCGATCAGTGTGAAACTTTCACAATATGATGAGGCCATTAGGTTCTACAAATATGTTATCTCGGAATTTTGATATTATTGAACTAATGTGGGGTCAATTTTTTGGTCACCCCATTAAAAGTCTATGGTAAGAAACAGAAAGGGCTCGTTTTCCGTAAATACTTGGTGGATAAAGCTGAAAATCCTCAAACCGTGTATTCTTACCACGATATTGACCATAAACTTTAGTTTTTGGCCATCTGACCTCTCAAAGGTCATGTCAGGTCACAGGAGCATACAGTGATTGTTTTGCCAATAGCTTCTCACTGAATTGAGATAAAACTCCTATTTTGCTTGCAACGTGCTTATATTGTCACGGGGAGTCGATTGATAAGCAACATGCTCATACTAGGTCACCCTGTGACCCTGACCTAGCCCGATGCCAGGTCATTGTCAGAATTTGACCTAGCAAGGTCATATTATACATCATTCAATTCGCCACAATGAGAGGAATCCAATGATGCATGAATATTTGTTCTAGCTCCGCTGAGTAAAAATATAGAGGGGAAACGTACACTGCCCTGTTGTAAGCCTACGGAACATTCTTTGACCTGTGCTGACCTCAATATTGACGTTGAAAAAATACTTCGTATAATTTCTCTTCGTCTCGTCAAGAGCTTTCCAACGCCGTCCGTAATTTTTATTTAGCTTTCCTGGGAAATGAGATATGGGCGCGAATTAGGCCCCCCCCAGCGGGGTGCGTCTTGTCAGGGACCCCATCGGGGCGCGTGTTTAGCTGGTGTGTTGCCTATCTAACCATTTGAGCTTCAGTGCAAAGCATCTGCAAAGTCAAAACCTACAATTACTTTTGTTGAGGATTGTATGTCACGAATTTAGCGGATGGTGAAACTTTCTCTAGGTGTTGATAAATTTGCCTTGCACGAGAATTCGGCCCGCCATTTTTACAGCGCAGGTGTCGTTTTGGGCCGACGCGGTATTCCCCGTCCCTCTGGAGGAGAGGGGATGAGCGCCACTGCAGTTAATTCCCTCACGACTGTTGAGCTGTGACCTAACCAGTGGGGAAGTACCCAGGTACTGGTGCAGCCAAGACTGGAGTTGGAGGATACGCCGGGCGGGGTATTTCTGGGTGATGCATGAGTGTGAGTGTGCGGGAAGGGTTCAAGTCATCACTGCACTGGGAGGGGATATGGTCCCTTGGCCAGGGCGAAGGAGACGCTGAATGCCGGGAATCTTCAGATCTCAGGGAGGTATGTAGGTGCTTATGAGGGATCTCTTTAGAGAGAGAGAGAAGAAAAAGAGAAGACGGGCTGAATGTTTTTTTAATATATGCTGGCTGAGCATGGCTTTCTTGGGGAGGTGCTTAGTCGTTCGGGAGTTGTTACCTGGAACTAGTTACGCCTATTTTCCTCATAGCACTGGCGAAATCCTTGCTCTCCACAGGGAGGCGCTGACTGTGCATGAAATCGCCTACCCACAAGGGAGGCGCTGAGTGCAGGAAATCGCCACCCCACAAGGGAGGCGCTGAATGTGCAGGAAATCGCCACCCCACAAGGGAGGCGCTGACTGTGCAGGAAATCGCCATCCCCACAAGGGAGGCGCTGGCTGTGCAGGAAATTGTGTCCTCTCATAGAGAGGCTTTGACTGTGCAGGGCATCGTCCTCTCTCGGGGGGGGCGCTGACTGTGCACGGAATCGTCACCCCACAGGGAGGCGCTGGCTGCACGGAACCGTCACCCCACAGGGAGGCGCTGACTGCACGGAACCGTCACCTCTCAGGAAGGCGCTGACTGCACGAGCATCATCACCTCTCGGGGGGGCGCTGACTGCACGGAATCGTCACCCCTCAGGAGGCGCTGACTGCAGGGAATCGTCACCCCTCAGGGAGGCGCTGACTGCACGGAATCGTCACCCCACAGGGAGGCGCTGACTGCACGGAATCGACACCCCACAGGGAGGCGCTGGCTGCACGGAACCGTCACCCCACAGGAAGGCGCTGGCTGCACGGAACCGTCACCTCTCAGGAAGGCGCTAACTGCAGGGCATCATCACCTCTCGGGGGGGGGCGCTGACTGCAGGGAATCGTCACCTCTTAGGAAGGCGCTGACTGCAGGGCATCATCACCTGTCGGGGGGGGGTGGGGCGCTGAATGCAGGCAATCGTCACCCCACAGGGAGGCGCTGACTTTGCAGGGGATCGTCACACCTCAGGAGGGCGCTGACTGCAGTGATTCCCCGCTACTGCAGTGACTGCAGGATTCCTCACTCCCCATGACTGTGCCGAGTCCCTCCAGGGAGGCGGCGGACGCGGCGGAGGAGTGTGACCGGCTCTCGGCTCGGCTGGGAGGTGCCGCCGGCTGGGCCCACCAGACCACCCTGCTGCTCTACCAGTTCGAGGCCAAGGTGGGTGCGCATCGCCCTCGTGGATTTATGCGATGATAATGCTCCGAAGGTCAGGCATAGATGGCCGACGCCACGCTACGCCACAATATTGTGCTACTCTGAGTTGTTTTCTGATCCAAAACTATTCTACAGAATTACGCTAAATTTCCATAGTCCACGGCACAAGCGTCGTCGCCACTGGCAAAGAAGTGAGTTCGCCGATCTCTGCCGCTGATCGATACCTGCCGCTGACAAGAAAGTGTCCCTCTAGGACGAAGAACTCATCGAATTTGTGCTCATTAACGCCTTCCACACTGACTGGCTGGGTCATTTTTCAATGTGTTCCCAATTTGTCAGAGATCGGGAGATAGGCATCTTTGCCCCCCTCTATTCCCGGACTGCAGCTGAATTATCTTGCGCACGACACATCACTCCTTTCGTGGAGTCGACAAAACTCCGCCGCGATGTTCTTCGCTAGCTTGGCACCCACGCTTGGTTCTTCCCTGCCGACCGGATCAGGAGCCGGCCTTTCCGGGAACTCTCTGTCGTCGTCGGCCGACGCTGGAGTGGTACGTAGTATCCACAACCAGCTCGGGTATAGCGCCGTTCGGAGGAGCAGGATGCAACGGGTTTTCACGCGGCCGGACGATGCGGTCAGCCACGTATGCTTAGTTGTCCGGGGTCTGCTCCCTGTCTGGATCAGGGCGTCTGCCTGTGCAGTCGAGCTCTTCACCCAAGTGCTTCTTTCTTGCAGCTGCTCCACCCTTGGCCTTATTACTGATTATTTTTAGGGTCACTGAAATGTTTACTACTCATGTTATGTTGATGGCATCAAAATTAACATAGATTTGTTTCCTATCGAAGCAAAGCCGCGATTACCTAGAGCTTTATTTGCAATGCCTTTTTAATAAGACAGGGTTCACACAGGCATCTGCGCTAGTTTCCGTGCGTTCAAAAGACAGGCTGATTTTGCGCAGGCCGTTAAATTGTAGCGCTTCTTATGTCAGAGAGCTGCGTGCCCTCGGTTCCGCCCGAATACCGCTCGGCGGTGACTTGCGCAACCGTGCAGCAGCTGCAGAACCGTCCTCCGCTGGCTGCAGATCCCCTCACCCGTTTCGCAGTGAGCATCAGTCCTAATATCCCGCGTGTAGCCCTCTTGCCAAGCCTGGCTGCGTTGGCATTTGCTCCTATGGTTTTCTTAGCCACTTATATCAGACCAGTAGTTTCCGTCTCCGATTCAGCGGACCCAGTTTACAAGCCCAGAGTGACCGGAACTGACAACACCACCGCGCTTCTACCAATAGCTTTCCGTTCCGTCAGAAGGGAGATAAGCGGTTCCGTCGATAGCTATTCTGAAGCGGATCTCAATGCTTCAGACCAGCATGGAAGCTGGATACTACTCTGATGGTTACCATTTCCCTTTGTAAGAGCTGGCAACACCACAGCACACACTCGGGTCGGGAGGCCGGATTTCCGCTGGAACAGCTCAGAGGTGTGACTTCAGCTGCTTGCAGGCTTGCGTCACAGCAATCCAATCCTTACCACCCGACAAACCAGTGCGAGTGAATCGAATTCAAATCCTGTATTATTGGCTCCGGCTCCAGATCCCAATTCATATGCGCATATTATCTCATTTTTATACAATCTTCCCATCAGTCGCGGAGAGTGGGAATCCATTTGGATATCCGGTCTGTAACGTCTTCTATTCGGAGGTGGGGGCGGACCACAGCCGTTTTGGGGACTCCCGCTATGGATTCCCTGAGCGCTCCCAGGGGCAGGGGAGCGCTCTAACTTTACATCTGCTCAAACTGCGCCTGATGGTGCCACTGCGCGAAAGTGCAGTGGCACGCGCCTGATGGTTGCGTTGTCGTCAAAAGTGCAGGGAGCCAACATTGTGAGTGGAATACAATCCTTCTTCTAGAAGACTTACACAATAATATTTTGTAACTTAGCATGTGTCACGCATCTAGTTAAAATAATATTGCGCATCCAAAAGAACGCAAAGAACGCGGAGAGGCAAAAGAAAGCATTTAACACGCGCATTGACTAGGCCACCTTCTGGTGTCAGATCATAGCGAACACGGCCCCCGTGGTTTTCGTCTGTCAGCTGTTTTACCTATAGTTTTTCATCTTTGAAACGTTTCTCAGATGCTGTCCAAAAAGTGATCGTATTGTTTATTTGTTAACCGAATTAATACAGCAAGTTCTTCGCATTGCCTATCTGGCAACGCTATATAGCGTGTCAAATGCATTGTGTTATAAAGTTTTGTAGCAAACATGGTCTTTGTACTGGCAAAACAGAGCGAGCACGGAGCAGCCCATTTGCTTCCATGTTAAACCCATGTCATATTTATAATTAAACTTCCAATGAGGCGACAAAGTATGATAAATAAACGGAAGCCTTGGCTTTTCGACACATTTCTCGTTAAAAAAGAATGGATAGGTTTGCATTTGTTACGGAAGGGGCTATTTTCATCCGAGAATTGTTTAAGGGAGCAATTTTCGATTACAAACTGACGCAAAACTAGGCATTCGCGGATCACGTATTTAAAAAAAACGAGTACAATTGTATCAACACCCTGGAATGAAGCACTGCGCTAAATGGATAAGCCACGGTGCCTGCAGGCGGGACTGGACGCTCCGGAACTGGAGGCGTTGCTGGACGCGGCTTTGACGCGGCCCGACCTGGACGCCGTTGCCATGGAGACGCTGGCGGCGCTGAGTGGCGACCGGCCGGCGCTGGTGGCGCGGGCGCTGCGAGCGGCTGCGCAGAGGCTGCTCTCGGTCACGCCGACTGACTGGGAGCGGGTAGCATCCCTCCAGAGCAGGTGGGTGGCAGCTGCGCGCCGGAGGACGCGGGGGTGAGGGTAGGAGCGGTAGCTAATATTGTGAGTGTCGTTTTGACTGGAAAGAGATAAGACTTTGTGATGCTTTGAGGATAAGTCGGTGTCTTAAAACAGGTGTGGTGTCGGAGTAATGCATCCCCGTTCTCAGAGGAAACATGCGCTTAAGTTTAGGTACACTTGTTGCAAAAAGTTGAATATTTACTGGTCCAAAATGTCATGCACAGGCAAAACTGGCGCGGATTCCTACTGAAACGTAGCATTTCCCACTGGGGTGTCATGCCAGATGGACGAGGTGGCGACATAACTACTCAGGAACATTTGAGCATCCTTCAGTTTTCATGTGAATACAAATTTCGTTGCGGCTTATTCAGAGACGAGTCCTCCACGAAGACCGACCACCATCGGAACGAGACCGGTTGATAGGCTCACCCCCTGTTCAGCCAACGGAAACAACCCCTAACGTTTGGTCAGCAGGCCTGCGCGCTGATGCTGCCCGTCCGGCAGATACATCAGCCTGATGCTGGACCACGCCGAGGCGCCAGGACTGGCCGCCGAGGAGGTGCTCCGCGCAGTGCTGGGCGTGCGCGACGTCATACGACGCGCCGACGGCCGCTACCCCAACATGGCCACGCTGTTCATGATGACGCGCACCTGGAACCACGCAGTCCGGAGAAGCGCGTGCGGCGAGACCCAGCAGGCCAACAGGTGAGAGTGGGTCAGGATCCAGCAGGGACGAGAGGAGGGCGAAACTAGGTTCGTCAACAGGTGAGGAAGGGGGCGAGGTCCAGCGTGTCAACAGGTGAGGAGAGGCGAGGTCCAGCGTGTCAACAGGTGAGGAGGGGCGAGGTCCAGCGTGCCAACCGGTGAGGAAGGGACGAGGTTCTGCGCGCCAACAGGTGAGAAGGCGGCGAGGTCCAGCGTGTCAACAGGTGAGTAAGGGGCGAGGTCCAGCGGACCAACAGGTGAGGAAAAGGCGAGGTCCAGCGGACCAACAGGTGGGGAAAGAAGGTCGGGGTCCAGCGTAACAACAGGTGAGGAAAGGGCGAGGTCCCGCGTGTCAACAGGTGAGGAAGGGCGAGGTCCAGCGTGTCAACAGGTGAGGAAGGGCGAGGTCCAGCGTGCCAACAGGTGAGGAGGGGACGAGGTCCAGCGTGTCAACAGGTGAGGAGGGGCGAGGTCCAGCGTGCCAACCGGTGAGGAAGGGACGAGGTTCTGCGTGCCAACACGTGAGAAGGCGGCGAGGCCCAGCGTGTCAACAGGTCAGTAAGGGGCGAGGTCCAGCGGACCAACAGGTGAGGAAAGGGCGAGGTCCAGCGGACCAACAGGTGGGGAAAGGTCGGGGTCCAGCGTGTCAACAGGTGAGGAAAGGGCGAGGTCCCGCGTGTCAACAGGTGAGGAAGGGACGAGGTCCCGCGTGTCAACAGGTGAGGAGGGCGAGGTCCAGCGTGTCAACAGGTGAGGAGGGGCGAGGTCCAGCGTGTCAACAGGTGAGGAGGGGCGAGGTCCAGCGTGTCAACAGGTGAGGAGGGGCGAGGTCCAGCGTGCCAACCGGTGAGGAAGGGACGAGGTTCTGCGTGCCAACACGTGAGAAGGCGGCGAGGTCCAGCGTGTCAACAGGTGAGGAAAGGGCGAGGTCCCGCGTGTCAACAGGTGAGGAAGGGCGAGGTCCAGCGTGCCAACAGGTGAGGAAGGGACGAGGTCCCGCGTGTCAACAGGTGAGGAGCGGCGAGGTCCAGCGTGTCAACCGGTGAGGAAGGGACAGTTCGCCAACGTGAGAAGGCGGCGAGGTCCAGCGTGTCAACAGGTCAGTAAGGGGCGAGGTCCAGTGGACCAACAGGTGAGGAAGGGGCGAGGTCCAGCGGACCAACAGGTGGGGAAAGGTCGGGGTCCAGCGTGTCAACAGGTGAGGAAAGGGCGAAGTCCCGCGTGTCAACAGGTGAGGAAGGGCGAGGTCCAGCGTGCCAACAGGTGAGGAAGGGACGAGGTCCCGCGTGTCAACAGGTGAGGAGGGGCGAGGTCCAGCGTGCTAGCAGGTGAGGAAGGGACGAGGTCCCGCGTGTCAACAGGTGAGGAGGGGCGAGGTCCAGCGTGCCAACAGGTGAGGAAAGGGCGAGGTCCAGCGTGTCAACAGGTGAGGAGGGGCGAGGTCCAGCGGACCAACAGGTGGGGAAAGGTCGGGGTCCAGCGTGTCAACAGGTGAGGAAAGGGCGAGGTCCCGCTTGTCAACAGGTGAGGAGGGGCGAGGTCCAGCGTGCCAACAGGTGAGGAAGGGACGAGGTTCTATGTGTGCCAACACGTGAGGAGGGGCGTGGTCCAGCCTGCCAACAGGTGAGCGCGTTCAATGATAGTTTATGACTGATACGAGTCTTCAGCATGTCTGCAAAGCGGATATAGCCTGGCGTTAAATCATGGAATTACAACGTCGCGAAGTGATCAGAAATGTTCTGCGTATTCCATAGCTCTTGTCCGCCAAAGAAGGAGAGAACATGTATGGAGCCCTAGGGTGTGTGCCTCACGTCAGCGATGGAGTCACGTGACGGCGCGCATGTGTGGCTCAGATGGGCGGCAGTATGTCACGTGGCGGCGCGTGTGTGTGTGTGTGTGGCTCAGGTGGGCGGCGGCGGCGCGGGGTCTGGTGTCGCTCCTGGCCGCCCAGAACGAGTGGTACCGTCACCGCACCCGCCAGCTGCCTGGTCCCGACGGCCAGCTGCCACCGGCCACGGCCACCGCGCAGTGATGCAGGGGGCGCCACCGGGATCGCCTGGGATTCATTACTTACGCCGTATAAGGAACGTAATGAAGCCAGTGTTTTTCACGGGTCTTCAATTCCAGTTTTCTGTCAGTTATAGCATTAGCTTGTTAAGACAAGAGACGCGGACCGTGTGATAGGCGTTGGTTGCATTACCTTAGTTCATGTTCAGTACATTGAGCGTAGTTTTGCGTGTTTACATTTTCCATAGATCTCAGAGAAGGGTTTCATCGTTTGCGGACATGTTCTTCATGAGCGGTAAACTGCCTCGAATAGGTTAATCAACGATGCAAATACATTATGTCAACTAAATGACGGCTATCTCTTCATTGGAAATACAGATTCCAGAAGTTTTGAACAGGGATTATATTTCAAAAATAATGGTAGTGATAATGCTGCTAGTGCGCTCAATAACACGGTGCAGTTCCTCCTTTCAAATGAAAGAAGCCATTTGTACATGTTTTGTTCGCAGTGTTTGAGGCGACCGTTGCACTGGCCTAGGACGTCCGAGGAACTGGACTTCCACAGCAACGGCGGTTCAGGTACATGTCATGACAAAAAAACTGGCGCACTCTTACATCACTGTCTGGTAAACATTTGGCAAAGGCGGTGAATCGTCCTCAGCTTGCTCCTCGAGAACCAAAGTCAGGTGACGGGCGCCTCACACGGACATCTCCATGGCGATCTTCTTGTGCGGCTGGTAGCCGTCCAGTCTGAAGTCGTCGGCAGTGAACTGGTCGACGCTCTCCACCCGGCGCGTGATCTCCAGCGTGGGGAACGCCCGCGGCTGCCGCGGCAGCTGCTCGTCCCGCAACGGGGTCACGTGATTCAGGTAGACGTGCGCGTCACCGATGGTGTGCACAAACTCGCCGGGACTCAGTCCGGTCACGTGGGCCATCATGCAGGTGAGCAGCGCGTAGCTGGCAATGTTGAAGGGCACGCCGAGTCCGAGGTCGGCCGAGCGCTGGTACAGCTGGCAGGAGAGCTCGCCGTCGGCCACGTAGAACTGGGCCAGACAGTGGCACGGAGGCAGCGCCATCTGCGGCAGGTCGCGCACATTCCAGGCGCAGAGCATGAGACGGCGGCTGGTCGGGTTCGTTCTGTTGAGCGGAGGAAAGGGCACCGTCAGACGCTGCAGTGGAGAGACACCGAGGCGTCGGAGTGTGGAGACATGTTCGCGGTGGATACGACTCGCCACTATTTAAATGCATTCGTCTTGAGTTGAGATTAGCCGTGAATCCCGAACCATCAGTCGTTATTCAAACGTTTTAAGAAGAGCCTAAAGTCACACGAAAAAAACTTGCGCTTGTCTGAACAGACCGTAACTATTACAATCAATCCCTGCCTCGAAATCAAAGTGTCTTTGTGGTCCAAAACTTAGCCCGCATCAGAATGCGGAGGCAAAAAATCAAGGAAGGCAAAACATTTAATCAGCCGAATCCGTCATGAACAGCACCCTTCAGTAAAATCAGTCCTCAAGGCCAAATAGTTTCGCCCAGAATTCAGAACTGGCAGAGGCAGTGTGCCTTGAGGCCGTCAATAAATTAAGTAACGTAAGGGAGGGGAGCGGTCAGCCACAGCGTTATCAAACGTCAGACATGGGTGTCAAAAAGTTTTACTAGGGGGTAGGGTTAAAAACACGATATGTACGTTACGCAATTTATGGACAGCCCCCGGCTTTTTACTCTTCATCCGTGCAAGCAGTAATATTTGCCACTGCTAGCGAGCGAGCGAGCGGCAGGTTTGCTGCCCAAGTAAACCCCTCCAGGTAGTAGCCCACCTTCCTTTAACCCTCATCCATCCTAATCCTCACCGTCTCCTTTCATAGTCTTCATCACTTTACGTCCATTACGACGGCGCTTGAAAAGCCACCGAATGTGTGTAAGTGTTCGTAACTAATAATACAATACCCTACCATACAAACTGTCACCGAAGCAGCTGGGATGCCCAGCTCAGAGCCCCCAATATCGGTCATTGGTGTCATGCCGAAAAAAACAGCGTAAAATACGGGCAAGTCGAACGTGACAACTGGGGCACCGCAGCCCTCAGTACACCACACGAACCGGCTCTGCAGCCACCAGTTCGATGTGGACAGAGATCTCGTGCAACTCCACCAGGATCACTCCAGCGTTGAACCCATATCAATCCACGCTTCAACCAGCATGAAACCCACCCTACAGGCCTCACTCCCCCCACTATGCTAACCCACTTGATTTCGTTGACGAGCCAGCTGAGTTGATCGACTCCCTGGCCGGCGTAGTCGGTCTCCATGTCGCGGTACTCGGCGCCGAAGTGGCGCCACTGAAAGCCGTACACCGGACCCAGGTCGCCCTCGCGCCGCTCGCTGAAGCCGCTCCGGTCCAGGAACTCCCGGCTGCTGTTGCCGTCCCAGATGTGGACGCCCTTCTGCTGCAGCTGGCGCGCGTCTGTGCTGCCGCGTACAAACCAGAGCAGCTCCTCCACCACACCGCGCCAGAACACACGCTTGGTGGTGAGCAGCGGGAACCGACCTGGAGGCACCACCAGCCGATAGGCGAGCGGATATACACACTGATTTATAGCTTTGTGTTGCGTTTGGCCGAATCACGATCATTGTTATGAGCTTGGATTCAACGGATTAATCAGATCAGATAAAAATTATCATCTTTGAAATCACCAGAGATAGTGGGCGGACGGATATTTCGGTCAAACAAAGTAAGCTCAGAGCGGAAGGCGGCAGTCTCGTCCCCTCAGCTCACAATTGCTAACCGTCACGCAGTGAGAAGCGCATCTGAGCTCCGAACAGGGAGAGTGTTCCCGTGCCGGTGCGGTCGCCCCTGCGCGTGCCAGTTTCGATGACACGCCGAATCAGCCGCAGGTACTGATGCTCCTCGTGCTCCGGATCGCCAGCTTCTGGTGCCGGTGCGGTCTGCTGACCGTTCGACTCCACCTGAGCAGGAGGTGACGATCAGAGCAAAGCCCTATTCAAGTCAGATTTTAACGTCACATGTTCGTATATTTTGTCTAAGATCCACTGTATGTGGTTTTTCACTTGACACGTCATTTCTATAAAAGTAAACACTCGGGATATTGGCTTAAATACACACAGAGCATAAAAGACATAAAATCGTAGCGCTGAAAATAAAAAGACAGGTAACCATCAAGACCCACGATAAAATTATCATTATAAAAACAGAAATTAAGCATGCTCACTCGCGGCGTGACAGCAGCATGTTTCTCAGCCATGGTCTAAAAAGTACACGGTCGCCCACTGCCAGCTGGTTGTACATTTGTACTCCTCGGTATACAATCTGTCTCCTCCCAGCCTCTGAACGTATCTGTGGCAGCATAAGGTTTTGGGACCGTCGCGTGAAATGAACGTGCGTAGCACCAGTCACCATTCCTATCGAATTGGCCAAATATTGGGGAGCACCACGCACAAGAGCTGATGCCACGCACCACGCACATGAGGGTCAGAGTAAGATTCGCCTAGAACGTGCATGATACTGGGATTTTTTTATAAATTTTGTTCAAGTTGTTCTCAGTTCGATTGTTGGAGTCCGGAGTCTCACTCAAGTCATCAAGGGACTTGTCACGGAAACCCCGACCCCACCACCCGAACGAGCAACTCCCACAATGAAGGGTTGATTCAGAAGCCAAAGTTTGACGTCCCACAAAGCACAGGGACGGCCGCCACGCTCAGGTCACCCTCTCACCGGTCAATTGCCAGCCGACCTGTACGTCTGGTTAACTTTTGAGCACCGCAGCGTCTCGGGGGAACCGATCCCAAGCCTGGACATGCACTGCCACTGCATGCTTCTGAGCAGCGGACCGGAGTCCAACACTCTACCAACTGAGCTACTGGGACGGCAATACAAGCTACCAGGGTGGCTACCAACTGAGCTACTGGAGCGGATATAAGAAAAACATTTTTTAGCTACCATGTGGTACAAGTAGAGAAAATATTGTCAACATAGTTTAACACATATTCATATTTGTGACAACAAACTAAGAATGCTTACCTTCGATATATCGCCGCTGACCACACCTGCACTGTCCCCACTCTCTGCCATGGCCAAAATTGTGCTTGCAAATATGCTGGAAAAGCTACCAGCTGCGCATGAGGTTGAGTTTAGATCTTGGAAACACTCAAATTCTCTAAAAACGGTCCCATTTTTCCCAAGCAGTGCCTTCAAAGTTTAAACTATTAAATAAAAAGTTATTCTAAAAAGGCTACAGCCAAAAATAATATTAAAACAAAAATATAAGACATTTAAGAAATCACAATTGACCAATCAGAATGTACAGCCACCTCATGGGGGGTCACATGACCTTTCTGACACCAAAGTTTTGTCATCTTGGGGCTGCAGCAGAAGATGACTTAAGACCTGAGGTACAAAACGGCTGAGGGCTTAGTAATTATGTTTTTCCGTTTCTAGGGCAAACTAATTCATTTTGTATTTTTTAAAGGCTTTGTAAAATTAATTCAAATACAAATACAGCAGAACAGACACTTTTATAACAAAAAAACATTACTTTTCAACTTTAAATAGTTTTTGAAAAGTAAGTGATGGGTGAAAGTTTCAGCATTTTTTCAGAATTGTTAACCTATTTTGATGAGTGAGTGGCCTCCCAAAATTGTGCCGAAGATACAAAAATAATTGACAATTTTGTAATCAGGATTTTTAAATAGCCAGAAACCACAATAATTTTTCGTGTATCCCCCTTTAACTAATGGTTGTCGTTTCTTTTATTTTTTCTTCTTCCCTCGGTGATTACTTGTACCGACTGCTGCCTCAAGTACTAGTTCCTGCCCCAAGAGCCCCCTCTGCCCCAAGATCGACCAAAAGCTGCCCCAAATCGGAAGGTCTGCCCCAACGAGATCTCGTCGAAATCTGCCACGTTCTGCAGACTGGCCGTACTACCGATACCGTACTGTACCATAGTCGACCATGGATCAATGGTAGGTAACCTGCTATTGAAATCAAAGCAATAGAGACACTGATTAAAATAATATTCCTGAACCGCGTATAGTACCCAAATTAATTAACCGTGGTATTACCTACCCTGCCCAAATTCAAGAAATTCAAACCGAGATTACGTTGTTGGCGCTCCGCGGTCTGATGTATGAGGGGTGTTCACGGCGCATGTGTAGGGTGTGGACAGTAGCCCTGTTCCACCTGTCAGCACAGTTTTATCAGCACCAATCAGCGGGCCGTGTTGCGCCTACGTCACAGGATTGTAGCCTCTCCCCGGGAACTAGTCCTAGAGGTTTTACGGGCTGACGGCGCTGACGGGAGAGAGCAAGTGCACGGAGCAGCCCTTTACTCAGGAGGGGGAATTTTTCGTTCGGTACGCGTTCCAAAACATCCGAGACGACTCTTGCGCTAGTGATCGTATTATTGCCGAGGTGAGTATTATATTCTTTCCGTGGCGATGTATTGGGATTTTTGCAAATTTGCGCATCATAATTATGGATGCATCTAAGAACCAGCCATTGGGTACCAAAATCAAGCGGTAAGTAGCAAAGAGGTGAGAGTTTACAACTGACATATTGCAGGGTTTAAATGTTTTTAGATGGAAGGAGTGGATGAAATCAAAATGCGCGCCTTGCCTGCCTGCCTGCGTGCGCCGGTGGTGCTGGTGCGGTTTTACATGTGTGTATGCTGTGTACGGTTGTTGTGTTAATACGTGTTGCTACCTTAGATGACCTTAGATCATGGGTGTTCATGGGTGTAATTTATGTCCCTGGATATCACATTCATCAACCATAGCTAGTAGTTCATTTCATCACTTAACATTGTGATGTATGATCAAAGCAGTGGATTTAAGAAGCAATAAATAATGTTGACAAGGTGTGCATATGCCTCTCCTTGATTCCTGGACTTAAAATTTGGTATTTGGTATTGCAATTTGGTATTTTGGTAGCTGGGTTCACACAGGTTGCCAAAATGGATCATCCCAATTTGATCTAAATCATAAGTTCAATTGTTAAACAATTCACCCATGATGAAGTTCCAGTCTGCAAAGTATGGCAGCAGGCCAGATGAGTCGCTCCAGCCTTCCAAAATTCCCGCACTGCCAGCCACCAAAAGTTCACACCAATCTGTCATATACCAGTGAGAAAAATGCACCCATTCCTACCCACATTATGCAATGCTACCTTTCTAATTAGTTTGTTAAGGACTTTTTACAAGGCACCTCCTGTGTCTTTATAAACATTCAGTCATTACATGTCTCGCTCCTGTCTCCAAAGGCACTCACACTGACGAGATCTCGTCGAAAATGACATGCTTTGCACACTGGATGAAGTTGAAGTTTTGAGGAAAGAGGCCAAAAATGGCCTGTAACTTCCAGATGCTCTTTGGACTGTTCTTTGGGAAACAAGAGTAAAATTCATGGGACAACAAATATCTATGGGATGAGATTTTGGTGGAAGCTCCCACTTACATTGTGCCTTAATGTTTATCAAACTGAAGATCCTGCCACAACTTTTCCATGTATGTGTTTAATTCATTGACCTATCTCACTTGCATGACAGTTTCAGGAAGGCTGTTCAAATCATTGCATGCACATACAGGAAGAAAGTTTCTTCATGTCATCTTGTTTGCAGTCTGCTTCATCAACCTCAAATGATGTCTTCTTGTGGGCTGATTAGATTGCCTGAGCTGTGTTACCCTATCAGCTTTAAAATTTTGCATGATGTTATCAAATCTCCTCTTTTATGTCTGTGCCTCAAACTTGTTAATCTGGAGCTTTGCAGCCTTGCCTGGTAAGGGAGGTCTTCTAATTCTCTAACCAGTTTAGTTGCTTGGCATTGCATTCTTTCAGTAATGTTCCATTTCCTTTGGGGAAAGGCCCCCAAATGCAGTTCCCATATTCCAGTACTGGCATTATGGTCTTGAATAGCTTGGTCACAATGCTGGCATCAAGGAAGCTGAAGGATTGCCTTATCACTGCTGGCAGCCTTCTTGCTTATTTGGCTACAGCTGCTTTATGTACTACCATGTGTGTATACACACATACAGTACCATGTACCATGTACACATGTACCATACAGTACACACACACAACCAGGAGAGGAAAAGGATGAGCAATCTGGTGGGGAAAGTTTAACATCAGCAGAGGCACTCTACGTCACTGTGAAAGAGTAGACAACAGCTCTTGATAACCACAAAGCCCGGGCCGATACAAGCCCCCCCTTAGCCCCGGCCAAGCCCGAGACCGGCACCATGAGGAATACACGCCGCACGTAACACACCACGCTGGCGACAGCAGGACCACCTGCCAACTGACAGTGCTTGTCAATTCATGTATATGTTCCTGTTCTTGCTTCTGGGTCTTGAAAAACCCGAGGGGGTAAAAAGACCCCTAACAGGGCGAGGGTTAAATGGTAGATTTTGATCCCTCTCCTGCTTTAGCCCATCTGCTGGAATTTTCCAAGATTCCTGTACTCCTTTATTGTGAATTTTTTATTGTAAGTTCAGGAATCAAACTATGAAGTTTAGGATCAACTACCCATCAAGGGAGGCTATTCCAATCCATGACCACACCAACCAAAAGTGATTTTGGCACTCTCCAGTTTCATCTTGAGTTTTAGCGACTTTGAAGTGATGTCCTGTTGTAATATCTGTAATAGGCGTCGGAAAAGGGGGGCATGGGGCCTGCCCCCCCACCTTTGGGCCACAACTTTTTATCTCATTTAACATGGGAGAAAACCCGACATTTTCATAACGAGCCGATGCGGAAGGCAAGGAGGAGCCCAAATTTGAACACTTTTTGGTCCTATCGTGGAAAGTTTTTTCTCACCATCAGGTTGAAGTTTGGCTGACCCTCCCACTTTTTCTGGTGGCGATGCTTATGTCTGTAGTACTTGTACTCTAGTACTAATTATGTATTTTAAATAAATGTTGTCCATATTATTCCCAGTTCTACTGTTGGAATTGGAGTATCACTTAAGTCATCAAGGGACTTATCACGGAGACCCGGACCCCACCAGCCGAACGAGTAACTCCCACAATGAAGGGTTAATTTAGAAGCCAAAGTTTAACGTCCCACAAAGCACAGGGACGGCCGCCCCGCTCACGTCACCCTCTCACCAGTCAGTTGCCAGCCGACCTGTACGTCGGGTAAACTATTGAGCGCCGGAGCGTCTCAGGAGAACCGATCCCAAGCCTGGACATGCATTGCCACTGCATGCTTCTGAGCAGCGGCCTGGAGCCCAATGCTCCACCAACTGAGCTACCGGGGCGGCAACTAGTTGGTAATTAAGTAACTTTACATCTGCATTATGTAAACTTAAAATGCTAATTCCAGACATGTATTTGCCAGACATGTGACCGGGCGTTGTGTTCCTGATTATGTCCGTAGGGCCACCGCATGCATTCAAAGTCGAAAGGGTGCTCACATCCTAGGTGCTCCATTCATATTCAGAGAAGCGACCTGTATGTCCAGCGGAGTGCTTTCCGTATGGTGGCGTTCATATTCAGTCTGAATGTTATTACCCAGATCGAGTCAAACTTTTCACCTTCTATAATCCATAGGTCATCATATATTTAGTATATACCACAATACAATGGGAGACTCGTGGATTTGTTGCGTTCCCCAAACAAAATGCCACGCCGGTTTTATTGATAGGTACTGATGAGAAATATCACGCTTGTTCTAATTTCGGGATATTCTTACTCTTCATTATTGACTTTTTCTTTCTTTTTTCAGTGTCAGTTTTCGCTGTTCCAAGTGTAAAACACGCTTCGAAAGAACGCTCCACTGCTGTTCTCCACTTCATGTCCTGCAACAGTGCGCCAACAACATCTCAGGGATCAGCTATACCACTAGGAGCGGCAGCTGGGGTCGACTCCTGTGCCACACAGCTCAGCACTTTGGATGGTCCAGAACCCGGGCAGCCAGAGACCAAGCAGCCTGAGCCATCCGGGTCGGTCTCTGGCCAATCGTCCTGCTCTCTGGGAGATCCATCGTTTCGGTGTGCTGTGTGTGCTGAGTCCTTTCAAGACCTTGCATCATTGGATCGCCACACGCCCCTGTGCGGGAGCTTGGAAACATCTGGCTGGACATCTGAAAAGGTGTGGTCGCTGATAGGTGCTGTGGAAGCTTTAGCAGACAAGAAGCGGAACTTCTTCCAAATGTTTCCGCGGGAGAAGAAAGCCTTCTTTGAGTGCCAAGCTGCGCTTCTTGGTTTATCTCCAGAGGTCATCAGGAATAAGTGGAATTCCCTGACGACCTCCTACAAGAGGATCAAAGACAACGCGGGCTCGAAGAACACGGGCCGTGGTACTTTGGAGAGATGGCAGTTCTTCGCCGCCATGGATGATCTTCTCGGTGCAAGATCGTCCATCAAACCGAGGTACGTACTAGAGACGGGTGTACCGGAAACAGTATGTGCACCAAGCAAGGAGAACGTCCTGCCACAGCCCTTGACAACAAGGGAAACCAAGGCCTCGGATAAAAACACAGACCGAACCCCGGCAAGGAAGCAGGGAGTTCTCGGTCAGGCCCAAGAAGCATATTATACGAAGAAAGTGAAGCTTGAGGAAAGGCGGTTAGCACTGGAGGAACGGCGGCTGGAGATGGAGGGCAAACGACTGGAGCTCCTGAATGCTCTAGTCACGCAGATAACGAAGAACCAGCCGACGGAGCAAAAGGGAGATAACTAGGTGTGCTCATGTATATATGTGTGATGTATTGTGCTTAAGCAATATCAATAGTCAAGTCATCGAATCGTTTTCCGAGAACCGTATGCGAAGCAGTGCTACGCGAGTCGATATAATCAATATCAATAGTCGAGTGATCTTATGTTGTCGTTTTCCCGAGAAACGAATGTGATGCAGTGCTGCGTCAGTCAATATAACCAATCATAATCCATATCAATAGTAAAGTGATCTTATGTTACGGTTTTTCGAGAAACTTATGTGATTCAGTGTTGCGCGAGTCATGGTTAGTGTGGGCCATAGTATGCCGAGGCATTGGTGGCGTTTCTTCAATAGCGAAGCAGCATCGGAGGGGCTCATTTAAGCTTTAATTTCATGTCGAGTATTTATATTTTCGTCCTTCATCGGCGATAGACCAGCAACGCTTCGTGTGTGAAATGTTACGCTTGCTCTCAGGAAATACATTGAATCTCAGTAAGTTCTCAGTCGATTTAGAGGGAATCGCAGTTCTGAGCAAACACATGCGGTGTTGTGCAAGGCAGAGTCTAATTGAACCGCTCGAGTCCTGGTCGCTTTCTTAAAATCAGCAGGAGCTTGGCCGATATTCTGTGTCCACATACAGTGCGAGCTCGGTATAATTTACGGCACACGTCGAAACACAATCGGTTTTATTTAATATTGGCGTTGATGTGCCAATTCTATGCAACATCAAAATCATCATATTCAGCAATATTAATATTCATCATAACATCAATATTCATGCCATCAACAACATGAACCAGATCCATAAATTTACGACGCATTATTTTGAGTTTGCTGCAGGCACACACACTAACAGATCCCTCTCACTATTGTGAGAAACGGACCATCATTCCTACTATATTCTTCACTGCTACACTTGATAACTTGAGCGCAAAGGAAACAGAAAATAGTATTGGCTTTGTATAGTTTTGCTCTTACGCGTCCCCAAATACCGGACTTGAAAGCATACAAACTGCTGTTGTTGAAGATTTAATCTAGATCTCCACATCTTGAGGGCGCTCAGGATGCCTCAAGTACAAGTTCTCCCTCTCCATTTGAAGAAAAAGACGGTCATTACCCAATCTGATTACGAGGTACTACAAAGACTAAACTGGACGCCAATGGATACACTGAGTCTTCCACACAACGTGTGACAGGCACGGAAAGAAATAATTAGTTCGAAAACATCGCTTAAACAATATTATTTACAAGGCAATGTTGAGACCCTTCAGTCCTTTCAACCTAAATCTCAGCAGTTGAGCCACTGTAGCAGCGGCGGGCGACATCGTTGGCGGCTGCGGGCGACAATGTTAATGTCACTGAAGCCGGCAGCGACATCGGTCGGCATCTCAACCTAAAGGTGGTAGCGACGACGGACGGCATCTCAACCTGAAGCCGACAGCGACGACGGACGGCATCTCAGCCTGAAGGTGGTAGCGGCGACGGACAGCATCTCCGCCTGAAGCCGACAGCGACGACGGACGGCATCTCAGCCTGAAGGTGGTAGCGGCGACGGACAGCATCTCCGCCTGAAGCCGACAGCGACGACGGACGGCATCTCAGCCTGAAGCCGACAGCGACGACGGACGGCATCTCAGCCTGAAGCCGACAGCGACGACGGACGGCATCTCAGCCTGAAGGTGGTAGCGACGACGGACGGCATCTCAGCCTGAAGCCGACAGCGACGACGGACGGCATCTCAGCCTGAAGCCGACAGCGACGACGGACGGCATCTCAGCCTGAAGCCGACAGCGACGGCGGACGGCATCTCAGCCTGAAGCCGACAGCGACGACGGACGGCATCTCCGCCTGAAGCCGACAGCGACGACGGACGGCATCTCAGCCTGAAGCCGACAGCGACGACGGACGGCATCTCAGCCTGAAGGTGGTAGCGACGACGGACGGCATCTCAGCCTGAAGCCGACAGCGACGACAGACGGCATCTCCGCCTGAAGCCGACAGCGACGACGGACGGCATCTCAACCTGAAGGTGGCAGCGTTGAGTACATCAGTTTAGTTCTCCATCATTGGCGGAGTGTATACACATTAGGCTGTCATGAATGCAAAGAAATTGAAAGCTGATCCCCCTGGAATCGCTTTCTAAGTATGCCGGACTCGCCACTCAGATTTTCACTAATTCATCAATAAAACTGAGGATTAGCCGGCGATTTGAATTCATATGGACCTGCATAGTGACAATCTTCCCCACCGTCATGCTTTGAAAATAGAATCTGGTACAGAAATTAAACATCCGTGCCCGTACGGTTTTCATGACCTGCCTTAAAGAAGGAATGCTCTCCCTCATCTTTTCCATCATATTATTTTGGTCGGTCATTTTGGTAAGCAGGCTGGAATGAACAAACCTGTCTTTAAAATAATCTCGATGGTTTCGATGAGTCAAACTTATCAACGTTGTTCCGTTTATCTTCAGAGGTGGACAAAGGTGTCCTGCACAAAACGCCTTATAAAAGCCCCTTAATTACCTGTTCCGTTTGTCTGCGAAAACGGCGACAACTTTGCGATTCAATTCGAACCAAAATGTTTCCACATCATACATTTGCTCCATTCTAACAGGCCCAATTATATTTCCTTCAGGATTCAGGTACTCTGTAAACACAAGCCATATCTAAAGTAAGTGCAACCGCCAAAACCAGGAAATATGCCATTGCATCCGATCAAAAGAAAGCAATTTTGCTTTCACTATACATCACCTGTTGCAAATGTCAACATACCTGTTTCACTGGCGATTCTGTCTTTGGTCCCAAAGTCGATGAACGAGCTCCTGCCTCTTCTCGGTCGCTGCAGCTGCTTCCTGGGCCGGCAGACGCGGTGGCTGCCTGGCGAGGTTGGTGGCCCGTGCTCCCGGTACCCAAGCACCTGCAGCGTCTTCGGCGATTTCAGCGCCCTGCTCCTCCCAAACGTCGCCCCTTCCCATGCTGAGGTTATGCAGAACGCATGCACCCATGCACATCTTGGCGACTTTCTCCACCGACTTTGCCTCCACATAAGTCAGTCGACGGAATCTCCCCTTCAGCATCCCGAATGCATGCTCGATGACGATCCTCGTTCCAGACAGAGTCTTGTTGAAGTGCCTCCGTTTTTCTACTTCTTCGTGAAGTTGGGTTTCCCGGAAGGGAGTCAAGAGCCAGGTCTGTAGCTGAAACGCAGAGTCTCCCAGGAGAAAACCGTCGCCACAGAGTTGCCGCAGGACGGAGCCCTCTTCAAACAGGCGTGCGTGGAGTGACCCGTTTTTGAATACGCGCGAGTCATGGACGGATCCCGGCCAGCCTATGTTCACGTCCATGAACTTAGAGCGCGAGTCACAAACTGCCATAAGATTGATGGAGAGAAAGCCCTTCCTGTTCACGTAGGCTTCCTGGTCGATTCGGGGCCTGCACATTGGTATGTGGCATCCATCCAGAGAGCCGACGACACCATCGATACCCTTCAGTTGAAGGAAGCCAGCTTTCACTTCCCGAATGCCTTCAGTGGTGTTAGGCATTTTGATAATGTCGTCCTTGAGGCCGACAAGCAGGTTGATAACCTCGTCGACATGAGCCCATGCTGTTGTTGTTCCTACACCAAACAGCATCGCCACCTTGCGGAAGCTGACTTGGCTACCCAAGTACCAGAGGGTGAGCAGGACTTGCTTGCGGCGATCAATTGGAGGAACGAGAGTTACTGGATTTCTGTCTCGCTCCCCTAGCAGCTCAACGACGTCATCCACCAACTGCCTGGAGAGCCGGAACTGCTCCCTGAACTGTTGCTCCGTTAGATGGGGAACAGTATCCTCATAAAAGCTGTTCTGTCTCGCCAGGTTGCGTCTTGGTCCTCTGAAAAAAATTAATCGTATGTCAATGGAAACAGTATTCCTGAGGCCAGTCATAGCAAACCATTGTGAATTTTCAGTTAAAACTTTTATTCAGCCATATTTTGCAAACTAAGTGGTAAACAGTAAAAAGGAACATTCTTGACACGAAGAAACATTCTTAACATGCATGGATTTGTTATATGCACGCCTTATTAGTTATTACAACCAGGATTATACCTAAACATATTAGGGCAAATATATGCACTTGATCTGCCAGAATCTGCAGAATGTGGCAGGTTCCGAGGAGATCTCGAAGCACTTGAAAAAAAGAAAAGAAAAGATGATTAGTGTTCTTCAGTCGCCTTCCTCAAACATTATTGTTCTTCAGTGGCTTTCCTCAAGTATAAAATAAAATGGCCGCAATATAGCACAGACACTGAAGCGCCCCAAAACAACAAAATACACACAAGTATAATATGAAAATATACACCCAAGTCGAAAGAAAATTCTGCCCCAGCAACCCAGCCTACAGAACATGGCAGGTTTCAACAAGATCTTGTTCGGGCATGATGATGATGATTAGAGTTTCATCATAATCATAATTGGGTTTTAAGGGCGTGCCAATGATTAAGAGTTTCAGCGCACTGCAGTCGCAGAGGCTATATGTGCCCGTCAGTATTGTGTTACATCATTCTGAGATTGTCATTATCAGCTAAAGTGGGCTATACAGAGGGTGTGATATCTAAGAACCTCTGATGGGGTTATATACTATGTCAAATTGTACTTCTCTCAGGTATTATAAAACTTCCCCGATGTCTATGGACGCGTCATTACCCAGGACCTGTCCCAGGGGGACCGGTGGGAAGAATCGGCGCTGACTTCGTTTCAGCTGGTCGCAGCTGTCACTAGCAGATAAAACATGCTGCGCAGTGAGCCGGCTACTGAGGACATGTGTTGGCGGTGGTGTTGTTTAACTAATGTGCATGTGTCGCATGGCAGTGGCGGATACGAAGCCTAGTAAGGCACACCTCCTCCATTTTGCTTCGCCTGCTACTCGACTCCCAGGGTTTAATCGACGGCCGCAAAAAAATAAAAAAAAACAATGTGGCTCCGCAGTTCACCTGGTCTGCCACTCAGCATCTACTAACATCTTCAATGATGGTTTGAGGTCTGTGGCTGGAATTTTAAACCCGCGCGAAAGGTTAGTTAGTTAGTTATTTGGGCTTAAGGGGCGCACCAGCCTAGCAAAAGGGGACAACTGACATGCGTCTTTAACTAATTCATCAACTTGTTCATTTCCTAACATGCCAACGTGGCTCGGCACCCAAAGAAAACACACGTCAGTACCTTGGGTAATCACTAATCACTGTCAGAAACTTTCGGATCGTCAGTACAAGCCAGTTCTGCTGTGTGTGGTTAGACTGGAGGGCTGTCAGAGAGCTAGCTGAGTCAGTTATAATAATTCATCGTTCTTCACGAGTGCGCCTGATGTGTCGTAAAACCCACAAAATAGCGTATGGTAAAATGGTATGGTAGCGCTGTGGCACAAACTGAAGCCCCGGCTGATACCGTCCCCACAAAGGCGCTGCCAGCGCCTGATGCTGACAGTAAACTTTCCACGTTAGTACCAAAAACTTGTCGAATTTGGGCTCCTCGTTGCCTTCCACAGCGGCTGGTGATACAAATTTCCTGTTTACTCCTAGTTTGACTAAGACCAGAAAGTTGTTGGTGAAAAAGTCGGGAGGGGGTGATTGATGATACCGAAAAAATATTCTGGTTATGTGAATAAAATCATTCGATGGCCTAGCGGGGTTGAAAGGGCACCCCTGGCTTCCTACTACATGGGTAGTGTGCTAAATATATTGTGTCAAGTCAATATCAAACTGTCAACAATTAGTTTTAAACAGCGATACGAGTCGCTTTTTCTGTGGTTTTATGACTACCGCTAGGGGTCGTTTCAGCCTCAAATCTGGTTCTTGTGGTGTTTATTTGGCTATTTTGGTGGAAATTAAAATTTTCCCCTCTGATCCTTTTTCTAACTCGGTTTGGTACCGTATGTTTATTAGACACACATCGCGAACGACAGAACACAACGGAACGTAAGTGAGGGAGAACCCCACGTTCAAGGGAGGCGGAACGTGTACGACGCCGGTCGGGTGGAGCTTCGGCTAATCGAGCGCAAGCGTGACTCAGCAAGAAAACGTACGTCCGAAACCCACCAAGTTTTTAATTTTTGACTGCCCCGCACACCCAGCCAGCAGAGAGAGAGCACCCCCGGGACAGACCCGAACACGCGTGCGGTCGCTGACAACTGAAGAAAAGCGGTATGTTATAGGAGTGAGCTATAGGAGTGGGCAAGGTGAAGTGTGATTTAGCTAGTGGAAGTGGGCCGCGTCCGTGACCGCCCGTTCAGCGCGAGGCCTCTTAAACAGTGGCGCTCAGGAGGGCACGGACGCGGACCCGAGCGTGTATGTGAGTGGGCAGACTGGTGAAGGGGCGTGACGCTAACATAAATAGTGTAGGTGATCAAAACGCGTGAGTGAGGCTCAGACCAGAACGTGTGAATGCGTGTGGAGGAGCGCGGTGCTGACATAAATTGTGCAGATGACCAAGATGAGTGACAGACCAAAAGTAAGGTTGGGATGGACAATGGTGGACGCGATGCACCAAGTCAGCAACGTGGGTGAAATACCTCTTGGGTCACCAAAAATACCACTACCGACACGGAGCTTGGGATACCTTAACATCATAGAACCTTTTCCCCTGAAAAACCCGGCAGTTCTGGGCAGCATCTATAATCTCTAGACTTGGAATAAATAAGAAATTGAGAAGCATGTTTTAACACTAACGGGTCTATGTTTTATTAAACTCTCCTCAAAATGGGGTCTTGACCCCTTAACCCCTATTTCCGTCAGGCTCCCGGCTACCCCTATTTCCGGCAGGGGGGGCAATATCGGCCCCCCTAAGATCTCGTAATCTAACCGGCCGATTTTGAAAATTCAAAGTGCTATAGATTCCCCTGACGCTAAACTTTATTTTGAAAAAAAGAAAATTTCAAAATTTTGATTTTTAAGGAGAAGATCGTGCAAAATATACAATTTTTGTGTATTTTTTAGATTTTCCATAACCCTTGTCTCTGTTGTACGATTTTCACAAAACTAGTTCAGATTTAAAAATAATTGACCCAAAATTGTCATATACTCGAGTTACGCAAAAATTCGAAATTCAATGGCAGTTCCAGGACCAGGACTATGAGGGGAAATATATACAACCTAAAAAGTTTTTGTTACGCGGATTAGAAGCCGTGATATACTGCTTGGCATCTTTGACACATAAATAAATGAAAAAAAGTGAAAAACTCATCAGGGGCGGATGCAGTAAGGTAAAACAGTGGGGTAAAATACATACCAACAATATGCGAGTGGTATGCATGAGTATATTAGTCCCTCGACTAGTTGAAATTTATTTCTGATAATTTTTACCCTCCCATGGCAGCTCTGGGAAAGAGGGTGACATAGGCGGATCAAGGACTCTCGTCGTGGGGGGGGCGGGTGGGGGTGATTGGAAACACATTTTTAATATACAACGATATTGAGTCGCGGCGGTGATACTGGCTGGGAATATGCATTTTGAAAATGTGTAGTGACTGGACACGCCTCTGGTAATCTAGAATTTGGTTATAACTATTTTGAATTTTCATATACCCAATTGTATTCGCCCTGGCACGGCTGTAAGCAGTCTTCTCACTTACTAACGTTTAGTCCTTCTTGATAACATTCCCCCCATTTTGAACTGCTGTAACCGCCCCTGATGAATACAAATAGTGACAATTGTGAATGCACTATCATCTCACATAAAAATGATATAATAAAACCATATAACTGGTATCAGGATCAGCAGAGACGGCTTCCTTTTACAAAGAACCCATCGCATACGATAATACTTGGTTTGTGGATAGAACCTCCCCAAAAACCCAGCCATAGCTCCGCCCCTGATAAATATATAAAATTGACAATTTCAGAAAACCTGCCTGTACTAGTTTTAGGAAAAGTCAGGACATTTCAAAGTTCTATCGCAAGCCGTTTCGGAGATATTCTTGAAAAACCTGAGGGGGGGCAATATTAGCCCCCCTGCCGGAAATAGGGTTAAAGACACTGTAATGGCCCGCACAAGACATGCCCCCCCGACACTGACTTTTCATTAAAAAATGCCATGGTTCAACATAGGTTCCTACTTTGTGCAGAGCTAAGTTTAAGAACTCTGTGGGCAGGATCGAGGACTTCTATAGCACAGTAAGTTGAGGTCACATTTGGCAATAGTGAGTTGCCATGGTTCTATGTGCTGCGGTCTAGTTTCAGCGATCTGTTCCAGATTTATTTCAGAACCCTCAAGTCATTGTAAAACGTGTGTGCAGAGTGCAAGTGAGGATGTGTGCCTTGCTGTTCCAAGAGAGGCTGGTGGGCTACTGTTGTTGTTGTTTTTGTTAGGGCAGCTTTGGGGTGGACCTACTGGTTTGGGAAACTTTTGCCTATCTTTGGGACAGATTAGGAAATTTTGGAGCAAAGCCTGAAAGTCTCGGTAACACTCACCCAATAGTAAGTAAAAAAATGTCAGTTTGAAAAGAAAACAGGTCAAAGCAGGTAGGAAGGGAAATTTCAGCTCCACTGGTAAGTTAAATCTGCCTCAGCCACCCAATTTCTGCCCCAATTAGGGCAGGATTTGAGCTACCTCAAATCGAGTCTCCTGCCACATACTAGCCAGCAACCAAATGTCTGCCCCCATTGGGACATGACTTCAACTGTCTCAAACACCTCATCAAGAAGGCTGTCACCTTCTGCACACTGGGTTCTACCTGCCCGCATCATGCTGTTTTTTTGTGAACATGCTGGTTTTTTAACGTGTTTCTTTCTTATACATCATGGATGCTTTTATCTTTTTTGCCTCATCATGTCTTCGTTTTTTGTTTTAACCCGTGTGTATTTCGAAATATATGTGTATGGATCTAACAAAACCAGAATAGTGTGTCACTCCCTGAACCTAGGCAGTCTATGACTGAAACAGAGCAAACCAGACATTTGCGATTAATTATGCCTCTTAAATAAACAAAGAGGTGCAATTATTGTGAATTGACTAATTTGTAGCAGATACTGCCTTCAATTTATAGGAGCCCTAAAAAGATGGCAATATGAAAGCATCAAAGCATGACAGAGCTCCCATATATGAATCCATTTTCAAAGGTATTTCAAATTATGGGTGATTATTCCCTTACCTTACCTTACCTAAGGTTTTCAGAAATTTTGGAGGCTAAAGTGGTCTGCTGGCTCTGTTCTCTAAACAAGCTGAAGTTAGCAGGAGCCCTCATTTGGGCTTTCTCAGTCAGTAAGGCTGAGTGGGTAACCACAGGCAGTCATGTTCCTTCCTAGAGGATGGGGGTATTTGCCAGTCAGTCAAATTTTTTTTGCCACAGGTGAGTCCAGTTGATCTAGAGTGCAGGATACAACAGTGGATATTGGTAGCAAGTTCCAGTTGTTAACTACGAAACACCTGAAGGCAGTACAGTGAGCTCTAGATGTGGCACTAAGTTTAAGCAGCTTCCAAGGGTGGCCACAAGTGCAGGAGGAACTGCCAATGCAGCAAATTGAGGTGTATCTTGGTTAAAAATCCTGTGTTGGAGTTAACATGCCCTTATCATACCAATATTGCATAAGCCTCTTCTATAGTGTAACACTGGAAGCCAGTGTGCAAAGTATGGCACTTTTGATGTGATCTCATCAGTGCAAGTGCCCTTGGAGAAAGGAGCAAATGGTGTGAATTCTATCACCTGGTGTGAATTTGCAAGACTGGTGCAAGGAAGGCAACATTGAAGACCAAATAAATAGTGAATGAATGCTTATAAAGACACAAAAGGAGGCCATATAAAACTGACAAGCTAATAGGAAGGGTAGCATTGCACTGTGTGGGTATCGATGGGGGCATTTTTATCCATGGTATATTGCACATTGGTGCAAATAATGTGTGGCTGGTGGTGGGATTTTGTGTGAGAATTTAATATTGCTGGTGCGCCTTGTCTGGCCTGCTGCCATACCTTGCAGACTGGACTGGAAGCTTGAGAGCTCTCAACATTTATGAGAATGGAAATGCCCATGATAGAACTAACCATATGTGTGAAAGAAAAATTAGCTATTTTAGTGCTCTCATTGGAATGATTGAAAGGGTCCTATGTAGAATTACAATATTCAAGAAGGGGTGAACTGGTGAAGTGAAGAGAAAGAGCAGTGTGGGCAATGCTATGCTGTCAAAAGTCGTAATCAATGCAAGATGGAAAAACTTTCGAGACTGCCAATGGTGTATGCTCCCTAGAACTTAGCTCATGGTCAATTGCAATGAGGTTTTCCATTATTTGGAAAATACCTAGCTATTTCTGGGGAATTCTTGACAGGATTTGAGCTGCCATAAACATCTCGCCAAGTTGATAAACCTGACACATTTTGCCAACTGGCCATTAGCTGTTTGTCCTCACCTTAACGTGGCGTCAACAGGAACATCCAACTCCTCATCGCTGTCTTCCAGCGCTGGAAGAACCGGCGGAATTTCGCGAGCTAACTCCTCAAGCGCAACCCACTCATTCTCCCAGTGAGCAATCGCACGGTTTGTGGAACAATCGTGACCTATGCTTATAACTGAGCTATTTCTTTCTCTGCGCTCCACACAACGCCCCTCAAATCCAAAGTTAATAGAGAAAAGTCACGAATCAGATCCAGAAGTAACTTCCAGGATTAAATCCCCTTCCAAGGCCTGCCCCTCGACAACAAATCGACCGGGCCCGTATCCGTATGCACTCACGCTGCACCGGGGGAGTCCAGACAGGGAATTTCCGTTACATCAGCCTGCCTTTACTACTGACAGCTGACGAACACACCGAACAGCTCTGGCAACACCGCCTGGCAGCGTAGAGATCAGCGGCCTGCTGACAAAACTGTGCTCACAGCTGGAACAGGGCTAGTGTGTACGGTCTGCGTACAGCCAATCAGCGTCGAGCAGAACTAGGTCATGGGGCGGGGCCTAATCTGGCGTGAAGAGGGTATGACGTCACAAACCTGTGTACAGTGTGGCCAGTTGGAGACCGTGCACACCCGCCCATGGTAATAGAGGATCAGCCCCCTCCACGGTTAGTAGAGACACTCCCCCCCAACAGCAAGCGTAGACCACTGGATGTGACGTCACACCTTTTTGCATATAACATCGGGAAATTAAATGATTAAATATCCAACTTTTTGCAAAAAGAGGCCCATAATCGCAAATAAAATAGTTATTCATTCCCCTTGGAATAAACTTGAGCCCTGTTCCAGCTGTCAGCACAGTTTTGTCAGCACCAATCAGCGGGCCGCGTTGCGCCTACGTCACAGGACTGTAGCCTCTCCCCGGGAACTAGTTCTAGAGGTTTTACGGGCTGACGGCCTGCTGTTTGTGCTGATGAAAAACCGTAAGTGCACGAAGTGCAGCCTAATATTTTTTCATGGTATAAGGGTTTAATTTCCCTTTACTTCGCACAAACAAGAGGCGATTATGGCGCTGATGTTACTTTTCTGGAGGAGAGGTTAGAGGTCCTGCTGACAAAACTGTGCTGACAGCTGGAACAGGGCTTTGATTACCGTGTATTCTCACAAATTCGTACGCGGGAAGTGCCATTAGCAGCAGTTTAAAGCCCTGTTCCAGCTGTCAGCACAGTTTCGTCAGCAGGACCTCTAACCTCTCCTCCAGAAAAGTAACATCAGCGCCATAATCGCCTCTTGTTTGTGCTAAGCAAAGGGAACTTAAACCTTTAAACCATTAAAAAATATTAGGCTGCACTTCGTGCACTTACTATTTTTCATCAGCACAAACAGCAGGCCGTCAGCCCGTAAAATCTCTAGAACTAGTTCCCGGGGAGAGGCTACAGTCCTGTGACGTAGGCGCAATGCGGCCCGCTGATTGGTGCTGACAAAACTGTGCTGACAGGTGGAACAGGGCTTAACACGCGGCTCAATAGTGAAGGAATTCCTTCACGCCCATGTGACGTCACTGGGGCGTGGAGGAATCCCTCTTGAATGTACCTTTAAGTAAAGGTATCTTGCGTGCACACCGTACACATGAAAAAGCTACGTAAGTGGCGCGCTTACGACATTTCGATCAAGCAAGCAGAGAGCCGCAGAGACCGTTAGTTCTCCATTTTGAAGTTGATAAGAGGAATCAATCGTGAGCCCTGTTCCAGCTGTCAGCACAGTTTTGTCAGCACCAATCAGCGGGCCGCGTTGCGCCTACGTCACAGGATTGTAGCCTCTCCCCGGGAACTAGTTCTTGAGGTTTTACGGGCTGATGGCCTGCTGTTTGCGCTGATGAAAAATAGTAAGTGCACGAAGCGGCAGCCTAATATTTTTTAATGGAATAAAGGATTAAGTTCCCTTTGCTTAGCACAAACAAGAGGCGATTATGGCACTGATGTTACTTTTCTGGAGGAGAGGTTAGAGGTGCTGCTGACAAAACTGGGCTGACAGGTGGAACAGGGCTGTGGGTGAGGGACTGTGGCTCGAGGGAAATTTATTCTAGGCACGTGGTTGTGTGAAAACATCAAATATAGAAAGGTATTTAGGCCTTCCTCAAGGATATCTCGTACTGCCAGTGTCTTTATTGCTTTTGGTACTACCTACGGTTTTAGAATTAGCCGGTGCCTGTTTGTGTTCTGATGGAGGAATCTTGCAAGTTGGCTGTTGGTCTTTTTGCAAACTGTCATAGGAAAATGACATTTATACTGTTGATGATGGTGTTTTCAGAACGTGGAAGTTAAATAACGGTACCCTCCAGGCATGTGACGTCATCAAAAGGAGCCTATCGCCTGAATTAGCTAGCCGAGATGGCGATGAGCTTTTGAAAACCTCGGCGAGAATGGCGCTCGTATTTCAATCATTGAAGGGACACTACCCACGGTAAAGAAGGAATTTGCAGAGCACAGTGGATAATAATAATGGTAAGTGAAAAAGGGAAGTTCTCGTGGTTGCGTACATAACTCAGCATATTATTTATTTTTTATTATTACTGGCTTCTCATAGTATTCATACCTAATTATAGCTATTATAGTTTCTGTCCACGTGTCTTCATATAGAGTATGAAATAAAATAACATTCTAATGAAGGTCAGGCTTTTTTTGTTGTTGCCTATGCCTGTTGTCAAACATTGCCAGATCTGAATGTCAATATATTATTTCAGATGTCAGAAATATAATTGTCCTTTTTCTGTTCACTGTGTCAGACTGTGTCAGATGTGCCAATTGTTTTTTGAAATGTACTTGTATTTTAAACAAAAATATTTATTTCCACTGTGAATTTTCTAGAAGTACTCATGAATGTGCTAATGTTATGATATTTTCACTTTTCAGGTCATATCAGATTTATATAATGCGGAATGTTCCTGTATAAAGGGGTAGAGCGGGTTAGCTAGCTGCTCACAGAGTATTGAGTGAAATTCTACACAATCAAGTTACAGACTAAAATCCCAGTATTTGTATTCAAGCAAGGTAAGATTTTGAATAAGCCACTTATTAAATAAGTTATTTAACAAGAAGCCAATTGGAAGTTGTGAGATACATTATCAATCAATCAATCAATCAATCAATTTTTATTTCATTTTCCATATAGACAAGTGAAGAGGCAAAGGACATGAACAGCAGATAAGAAACATGAGAGAGGCAAGTAATAGTCATACAGTACAGCACAAGGTGAGTATGTTGTGATATTAGTATGTTATGAGATTAGGACAAATAATAATGTTGGTCAGTAGAAATAACACAAAAACAAAGCAGAAAAACAAAAAAGAGAAGCAATACAAAATAAAATGAGCAGACAGATCATCCAAAACGTGCCTAACAAACAAATAAAATGACGGAAAAAAACTAACCAATTATAATTATATGTTTGATTGAAGTTGTGGGCCCACAAATGTTCTTCACGTTAGTCACAAACGAAGGAAAAGAAAACACCCAGGTTCACACACATTGTGCCGGATAAGAACAGATAATTTTGGCAATTAATGAAGCATTATGTTTTGATTCTTAATAAAAACCTGTGTACGACTTCCAGCATGAATTTAGGTACATTCATCTTCTAGGTACTTCATCGAGTAAATAAGTGAACATTGTGTTCTGTTCTTTCAGTTGTTGATTATGAGGAACCCACTTGATTTTTTTAAACCTTTAGATCTTGTATATCTGGTACAGACCCACAATTTCTGTTCATGTGGGTGAGTTGGAATCTTCATTTTATGTCGTGCACCCGTGCTTCTATGGTTTACCAGAATGCCTGCCACATCAATTAGTTATTCTGCTGCATATATTAGTCAAACAGTAATTTTTAGGTATTTTTATGTTTGAACCATTTTGCCTTAATTGATAGCTGTTGGTACTGGAGGATACTTCTAGTGGGGCCTTGGGACTTAATAATAGAACCCAGCAAGTGGTTTTTCAATGATTGTGGTACCTCTTTTCCTTAAGAAATCGGTATATTTTTGCTTGCAGTATATGTTTGAGACTAAGAGCCAAAAAGTATAATCTTCTCTGGCTAAGTAAATTGTATATTTGGCTGAAGCTGGTGAAAATTATTCGAGGTTTGTATGATGCTGTTTATAAAAGGAATTTCTTTGCTTTTATTTCAGACTTTTTCATCGGGAATAGTTTGCTGGAGAAGTAAACAACATCTAGCTTCTGACTGCATTGATCGTCTCATCCCAGATGGCAGTGTGCAAAACAGCCTTGGCTAGGGTCTCTTCATCGACGCACACATGCTCCTGAGGCAAGCTAGACACATCCGTGGCAGGATGTCGGCTCGTTCATTCCTGGAATGGCTGCAGTGTCCAGGGTTTCATTGTATGAAGATTTTCTTCTGGTCTATAGTCGGCAGCAGCAGCAGCAGCTTGAGCTCCACCTCCAGACGAAGGCGTGAGCGGCAGAGCCACTCGCCAACAGGTACAGCGTAGCCAGAGGGCCGGCGCATGCAACCATGGACTCAACACAGGTGACTTCTGCCGAATTTCGGATTACCTGTAAGGCTGCGCGCGGGGCGGAGAGCTCGGCTCGGCTGCTTGAGCAGATCTGACCGGCTGCTGCCTTCAGTTCACGTCCATCGCCGTTTTGAAACGTGCTCGGGGCACCACCATCTCCTCGCAAGACTCCGACCTTCATGGAGAATCATCTAACCACACTTATTCGTAATTCGTGTTGGTAGTGACATTAGGTGTGCCTCCTCTGCGGTGTTCCGGACAGATTCGAGGGCGTTACGTCGTTACGTCCTCAGGCCTACATCAAAGTTGAAGTGGACGCCGGCGCTTGCTCTCCAGAGTGGAAGGTGGCGGGGAGGTTCGTCTCCAGGAGGATAGTATCGACCCTGGAAAGCGTGAGCGTCTCTTCACGGGTGCTGCGCCAGCTGGTGACGGTGGTGGCCAGCAGAGCGAAACTTTGCGAAAGTTTGAATGGGTCGTCGGGAATTTGACTCGAATCCTGCGGTTGCGATAGAATCAGAGTACGAAGCCGCGTTGCGTCATAGAGGTTAAGCGCAAGAAATCGGCAAAAGTACATTGGCTATTCTTGTGGAATTCGGTGCTGTTACTTAGCAGATTGTCGGTTCTGCAGATGAACTCTTTTCCGGAAAAATATGTGTATTTTTGTGGCAGGAAGGCACAGAGCCGACGACGCAGTGGTTTTTGCGGGTACATGTATCATGCAGCAGCTTTTGCTATTCATTTTTACCAGCATCCAGGGCAGCGCCAGGACACATGTGAAGAGTGGAGCGACTGCGTTGCTGGCATGGACATTTGGGAACTGACCTCTATGTAATCCATCCTGACGGGTGGTAACTGCTTAGGAGCTAACAAAGACGTCACGATGAAGACCTTGTCAAATTGAGCCTCCTCCTCCTACGTGTGTTTTGCAAGCAGCTTTTTATCGCTTGATTGTGTGTAGCGTTCCGCCTGCGGTAGAGTTAGTCATTGCCAAGAAAATTCACATCTAATCATACCATTCATTCCATACCCGAAGTTGTCGGGAAAATTCGAAACAAATCCATTTGAAAACCACGATTACTAATCTACCTAAGTCCTATTCACAAACGAAAAAAGTGAATAATTCTATTGATTCGACGAAAGAAAGGACGACTCATACATATAGCCGAATTCGAAAGCAACCAGGGTCATTCTGATTCCATCATTCCATGGATCTCGTTAGACAGTATATCCCTTATCATTTCCTATCCATGACATGCTCTGCCATACAGGTCTGTCGTGAGCCATAATCAAATAAAGTGAGAAAGTGATAGAGAGCAAGTATAAACCAGTTAAAATGAGTCAAAAGCTGCTACCCTTGCAGACGACGCAGGGCAGCTTGAACCAACATTCAAAAGACAGATGTTTCCCGAGTTCGTCTTGTCTCTGAGTTAAGCTTGTTTTTAACCTTCGCCCGGGTGGGGGTCTTTTTAGACCCCCCCTCGGGTTTTTCTGAAGTGACCAAAAAACGGCGGCGCAGCGCCGCCAAACTTGGTCTAGCTGTTCCTTCATCATTTTTACATCTTTCCTGAAAATTTTGGCTCAAGGTCATATCAGGTCAGGTCACCAGGTCAGGTGAAGTGACCTCACCTCAAAAAATACTTAGGACGGCATAACTAAAAGAAGGGTTAATCGATCAAGTTGAAACTCATACCACATCTTGGGCCCACCAGGAGCTACAACATTTGTTCCGGGATTTTTTATATTGATGACCTAAGGTGATGTGCAGAGCATGACCTCCCCATTGACAATGCATGGGTAAAATCACGAAATGAGCTTTTCTCAGTAAGTATGGATGGAATCAACTTCAAACATCGGTTGCGACTTGCTCTTAACCCATTTCTGAAGCTGATACCAAATTTTTGACTTGTGACCTTTAAAAGGTCACCTTAGGTCAAATAAGCATTTTTGGTGTTTTTCTCTATAAATTTTGAATAAACTAAGATAAAGCTTTTATTTTGTCACCAAAGTATTTGTATAGTCACTGGAAGTCAAATGATATACATCATGACTATACCAGGTCAAGTTGGGTCAGACCGTTGACCTGGGTCAGGACAAATTCTTAAATTTGACCTGGCATAGCAATATCATATATCATTCAATTCGCATTGACGAGAGGATTGCAATGGTGCATAAAATATGGATGTATCTTGTTTGGTTTGGAAGATATTAGCGAAAAAGTAAACGCCCTTATGCATGGGTGGCTATGGACATTCCCAAGAATATGCCCAATACTTAGTGACCTGTAGCTCCCTAGGCTTTGACCTGACACGAAAATGAATGTCACTGCAATGAAAGCGCATCTCAAGAGCTTTCGAATGGTGTTAAAAAATGTTTCTAGCTATCATAGTTTCTGAGATATAGGAGGTTTTCTTAGTACACCTCATATTAGCGATTTTGACCTATTTTGACCTCTGGTGACCTTGATATTGACCTGACAAGAAAAATGACCGAAGTATTTTCGATATGATTTTCGAAGAGCTTTCGATTGCCGTTTTTAGCTTTTTTCTAGCTCTCTTAGTTTTTGAGATCGTGGGGGTGTTTTTTAGCCCCCCACCAGGGCGAAGGTGGCTCGTACCCGCCACCGGGGCAAGGGCTAATATATATCGGTTCGAAACAAGAAATACCACGGTGATTTACAAGCGAATTAATTTGGGTGTTCAAGCGTAAACAGGTGTCGTAATCAGAAAAATGTAATGATTAAATTAGATGCTCCTGTCTTCGACGTATGGTGAGTAAAAGGGACGGGGAAAAGCTCACATGGGTTCATAAAGGGAGCGACAGGGCCGGTCTCAGGACCGGGTTGCTGATCGTTGCTGGCACGCCGATAAGTGCAAAACTATCGTTATGAACACACATGTACTGTTGATAATATAATGTAAACACTGCGTTTTGGCCGTTATTCAAGTTATAGGGTAAGGGTTTGTGGGGTGCCTCACATCTTCAAACATATTGCTCCGCCGGTTGTAGGTGGATCCAGGACTCGAGCTTTTTTAGAGGAGGGGGATATCTGACCCGCGATTCTAGCGAGTGCGGCGGGGTGGGGCGTGACGTCTATTCCTGAATGGATAATGCTCTTGACGGGGGCAAGTGAGGGTGAAAAGTGTGATCTTATAAATGAAAAGTGATGATATTTTTTCAAATTCGCATGGTTTTCCAAGTTTCTAACCTATGTTTGTATATAGTGGCATTGGCCCCATTGCCCGCCCAGATCCGCCGATACTCGGATTTTGACTTCTCATACCAAAGTTTGGAAACCATCGAAAACTACCATCAGATCGGATCATCGCCTTTCTGAGATTCGTCCCTGCCCTCTCCCCCGACGTTTGCGTCGACGCACCCACACCAATAGCAGTGAGGCACGACCGTAGTGCCCCCCACTGCAGTGCGATGTTACGCCAGCGCCCTCTCGGCCTCTAGGTGCGACACAAGCGCCCCGTCGGCGGATACCTCACCTTGGATTGCACATGTTTTTGAAGTGGCACCTTTACCCTGAGAAATGAGCGAGTTTGGTTCATAAAACTGAAACAATGGCCAATCAGCCACATAAAACATTTCTTGATCTATTTTATTGCCATTCATGTACGTTTGATATCGATTAAGGTTTCTTAAAAAATATTGATTAAAAGATACAATGCAAGCAAATTCCAGGAACCCCTGGGCTATAAAACTGCGTCTTTGCGAAATGCACCCGCACACCATCGCTGTCCACTGCGCATGCGCGAGTTGCCTCGCTCTTAGACTGAGCACCCCTAATACATACAATCCTGCTTTCAAATAAATTATATATTGAGTTTTTACGAATAATTATAAAATATTAGTCACAATTCTAGCAATAAATGAATTAAAAAAACTAGTTTTTAGTAAAATTACATTTCTTAAAGTTCTAGAAAACTCTGAACGCTAGTAGCTGGTTTGTGTTTGCGAGCATAGGCGGTCGCCGGAGGGTACCGTTATTTAATTTCCACGTTTTCAGAAGCTGAGCATCCAGGGCTCATGCGTCTGACACCGTGGAAATTAAATAACGGTACCCTCCGGCGACCGCCTATGCTCGCAAACACAAACCAGCTACTAGCAATCAGAGTTTTCTAGAACTTTAAGAAATGTAATTTTACTAAAAACTAGTCTTTTAATTCATTTATTGCTAAAATTGTATTTGATAATTTATAATTATTCGTAAAACTCAATATATAATTTATTTGACAGCAGGATTGTATGTATTAGGGGTGCTCAGTCTAAGAGCGAGGCAACTCGCGCATGCGCAGTGGACAGCGACCGTGGCTGCGGGTGCATTTCGCAAAGACGCAGTTTTATAGCCCAGGGATTTCTGGAATTTGCTTGCATTGTATCTTTTAGTCAATATTTTTTAAGAAACCTTAATCGATATCAAACGTGCATGAATGGCAATAAAATAGGTCAAGAAATGTTTAATGTGGTTGATTGGCCATTGTTTCAGTTTTATGAACCAAACTCGCTCATTTCTCAGGGTAAAGGTGCCACTTCAAAAACATGTGCAATCCAAGGTGAGGTATCCGCCGACGGGGCGCTTGTGTCGCACCTGAGGCCGAGAGGGCGCTGGCGTAACACCGCACTGCAGTGAGGGCACTACGGTCGTGCCTCACTGCTATTGGTGCGGGTGCGTCGACGCAAACGTCGGGGGAGCGGGCAGGGACGAATCTCAGAAAGGCGATGATCCGATCTGATGGTAGTTTTCGATTGTCTCCAAACTTTGGTATAAGAAGTCAAAATCCGAGCATCGGCGGATATGGGCGGGCAATGGGGCCAATGCCACTACATACATACATAGGGTAGAAACTTGGAAAACCATGCGAATTTGAAAAATAATATCATCACTTTTCATTTATAAGATCACACTTTTCACCCTCACTTGCCCCCCTCCCGTCAAGAGCATTATCCACTCAGGAATAGACGTCACGCCCCACCCCACCGCACCCGCTAGAATCGCGGGTCAAATATCCCCCTCCCTCTAAAAAGCTGGAGTTCTGGATCCACCTACAACCGGCGGAGCAAAATGTTTGAAGATATGAGGCACCCCACAAACCCTCACCCTATAACTTGAATAACGGCCAAAACGCAGTGTTTATAACATTATATTATCAACAGTACATGTGTGTTCATAACGATAGTTTTGCACTTATCGGCGTGCCAGCAACGATCAGCAACCCGGTCCTGAGACCGGCCCTGTCGCCCCTTTATGAACCCATGTGAGCTTTTCCCCGTCCCTTTTACTCACCATACGTCGAAGACAGGAGCATATAATTTAATCATTACATTTTTCTGATTACGTCACCTGTTAACGCTTGAACATCCAAATTAATTCGCCTGTAAATCACCGTGGTATTTCTTGTTTCGAACCGATATATATTAAAAAAAAACTTAACTCAGAGACAAGACGAACTCGGGAAACATCTGTCTTTTGAATGTTTGTTCAAGCTGCCCTGCGTCGTCTGCGAGGGTAGCAGCTTTTGACTCATTTTAACTGGTTTATACCTGCTCTCTATCACTTCCTCACTTTATTTGATTATGGCTCACGACAGACCTGTATGGCAGATCATGTCATGGATAGGAAATGATAAGGGATATACTGTCTAACCAGATCCATGGAATGATGGAATCAGAATGACCCTGGTTGCTTTCGAATTCGGCTATGTGTATGAGTCGTCCTTTCTTTCGTCGAATCAATAGAATTATTCACTTTTTTCGTTTGTGAATAGGACTTAGGTAGATTAGTAATCGTGGTTTTCAAATGGATTTGTTTCGAATTTTCCCGACGACTTCGGGTATGGAATGAATGGTATGATTAGATGTGAATTTTCTTGGCAATGACTAACTCTACCGCACGGAACGCTACACACAATCAAGCGATAAAAGCTGCTTGCAAAACACACGTAGCAGGAGGAGGCTCAATTTGACAAGGTCTTCATCGTGACGTCTTTGTTAGATCCTAAGCAGTTACCGCCCGTCAGGATGGATTACATAGAGGTCAGTTCCCAAATGTCCATGCCAGCAACGCAGTCGCTCCACTCTTCACATGTGTCCTGGCGCTGCCCTGGATGCTGGTAAAATGAATAGCAAAAGCTGCTGCATGATACATGTACCCGCAAAAACCACTGCGTCGTCGGCTCCGTGCCTTCCTGCCACAAAAATACACATATTTTTCCGGAAAAGAGTTCATCTGCAGAACCGACAATCTGCTAAGTAACAGCACCGAATTCCACAAGAATAGCCAATGTATTTTTGCCGATTTCTTGCGCTTAACCTCTATGACGCAACGCGGCTTGGTGCTCTGATTCTATCGCAACCGCAGGATTCGAGTCAAATTCCCGACGACCCATTCAAACTTTCGCAAAGATTCGCTCTGCTGGCCACCACCGTCACCAGCTGGCGCAGCACCCGTGAAGAGACGCTCACGCTTTCCAGGGTCGATACTATCCTCCTGGAGACGAACCTCCCCGCCACCTTCCACTCCGGAGAGCAAGCGCCGGCGTCCACTTCAACTTTGATGTAGGCCTGAGGACGTAACGACGTAACGCCCTCGAATCTGTCCAGAACACCGCAGAGGAGGCACACCTAATGTCACTCTCACCACGAATTACGAATAAGTGTGGTTAGATGATTCTCCATGAAGGTCGGAGTCTTACGAGGAGATGGTGGTGCCCCGAGCACGTTTAAAAACGGCGATGGACGTGAACTGAAGGCAGAGGCCGGTCAGATCTGCTCAAGCAGCCGAGCCGAGCTCTCCGCCCCGCGCGCAGCCTTACAGGTAATCCAAAATTCGGCAGAAGTCACCTGTGTTGAGCCCATGGTTGCATGCGCCGGCCCTCTGGCTATGCTGTACCTGCTGGCGAGTGGCTCTGCCGCTCACGCCTTCGTCTGGAGGTGGAGCTCAAGCTGCTGCTGCTGCTGCTGCTGCCGACTATGGACCAGAAGAAAAGCTTCATACAATGAATCCCTGGACACTGCAGCCATTCCAGGAGTGAACGAGCCGACATCCTGCCACGGATGTGTCTAGCCTGCCTCAGGAGCATGCGTGCGTCGATGAAGAGACCCTAGCCAAGGCTGTTTTGCACACTGCCATCTGGGATGAGACGATCAATGCAGTCAGAAGCTAGATGTTGTTTACCTCTCCAGCAAACTATTCCCGATCAAAAAGTCTGAAATAAAAGCAAAGAAATTCCTTTTATAAACAGCATCATACAAACCTTGAATAGTTTTCACCAGCTTCAGCCAAATATACAATTTACTTAGCCAGAGAAGATTATATTTTTTGGCTCTTAATCTCAAACATGTACTCCAAGCAAAAATATACTGATTTCTTAAGGAAAAGAGGTACCACAATCATTGAAAAAACACTTGCTGGGTTCTATTATTAAGTCCCAGGGCCCCACTAGAAGTATCCTCCAGTACCAACAGCTATTAATTAAAGCAAAATGGTTCAAACATAAAAAATACATAAAAATTACTGTTTGACTAATATATGCAGCACAATAACTAATTGATGTGGCAGGCATTCTGGTAAACCATAGAAGCATGGGTGCACAACATAAAATGAAGATTCCAACTCACCCACGTGAACAGAAATTGTGGGTCTGTACCGGATATACAAGATCTGAAGGTTTAAAAAATCAAGTTGGTTCCTCATAATCAACAACTGAAAGAGCAGAACACAATGTTCACCTATTTACTCGATAAAGTACCTAGAAGATGAGTGTACCTAAAATCATGCTGGAAGCCTTACACAGGTTTTTATTGTGAATCAAAACATAATGTAACTCACAACTTCCAATTAGCTTCTTGTTAAATAACTTATTTAATAAGTGGCTTATTCAAAATCTTACCTTGCTCGAATGCAAATACTGGGATTTTAGTCTGTAACTTGATTGTGTAGAATTTCACTCAATACTCTGAGCAGCTAGCTAACCCGCTCTACCCCTTTATTTACAGGAACATCCCGCATTATATAAATCTGATATGACCTGAAAAGTGAAAATATCATAACATGAGCACATTCATGAGTACTTCTAGAAAATTCACAGTGGAAATAAATATTTTGTTTAAAATACAAGTACATTTCAGAAAACAATTGGCACATCTGACACAGTCTGACACAGTGAACAGAAAAAGGACAATTATATTTCTGACATCTGAAATAATATATTGACATTCAGATCTGGCAATGTTTGACAACAGGCATAGGCAACAACAAAAAAGCCTGACCTTCATTAGAATGTTATTTTAATTCATACTCTATATGAAGACACATGTACAGAAACTATAATAGCTATCATTAGGTATGAATAATATAAGAAGCCAGTAATAATGCAAAAATAAATAAAACGCTGAGTTATGTACGCAACCACGACAATTTCCTTTCTCACTTACTATTATTATTATCCACTGTGCTCTGCAAGCAAATTACTTCTTTACCGTGGGTAGTGTCCCTTCAATGATTGAAATACGAGCGCCATTCTCGCCGAGGTTTTCATAAGCTCATCGCCATCTCGGCTAGCTAATTCGGAGCGATAGGCTACTTTTGATGACGTCACATGCCTGGAGGGTACCGTTATTTAACTTCCACGGTCTGACACCAAGCACATGTGTTCGTTCTGTTCATTTGACCGTGCATACCGTACACATGAGTCTGACGTCATGGCACAGATGGGCGGGGCCTACATAGCCTGAGGCATGTTTACCTCCACACTGTACACATGCGCCGTGAACACCCCTATGGCAGGGCATTTTTTAAGGAAAAGTCAGTGGGGGGGCATTTCTTGTGCTGACTAATATAGTGTCTTCAGGGGATCCAGGGGCGGACGCAGACCCGAATTTGGGGGGGGGGCAAACCCATGCCTGCCTCTCCTCCTGGAGGGGGGTGGGACGTGCATTTTGGGTGCTCGACAGACCTAGTATAAGCTACCTCTGCGAGTACATGATTGCTCTCCTGGGGGAGGGATGGGGGAGCGAATATCTTTTGCAGGACAGACCTAGTATAAGCACCTTTTTTCAAAAATTTCTCCGGACTTTGGGGGCCCAAAGATAGTTTAGCCCCACTCCAGTGCTTTGGAGGGGCCATGGCCAGAATGCCTCCCCTGCGTCTGCCAATGAGGGGATCAAGCAGAGGTGCAGAAAGTATACTGGCTGTCACAAACTCAATGAGACGTATGCCTCCTCTGTCACACAAAGCTGGAAATAATAATTTTATAATTGAATACTATTTCCAATATGCTGAATGTCATCTACCTGTCTCTTACTTTTTGCAACGGACAGGGTTCAAGCACCAAGCCATTACCGCATGCAAGTAGTAAACTGTGTTTTCATTTTTAGATCATGTTTATGTTTTGGAAGGAAAATTTCCAATTATGGATCATTGTTTTCAGTATTGGGATCATAACTATTATTGGCAACTCTGACTGGAGTTTCCCCCAATGACATGCATTTCCCTTTTTGAAGAAGTTTCCATTTTTGGAAGGAGTGTTCCCAATTATGGTATATTTCCCCATGATTAAATGTGGCAATTATGAAAATTATTATTGGGAACTAATCTATAAATGGGAGCGTACACCTACACACAATTGGGAACCCTGATCACAGCTTCCCCCCCACCCCCCAATGAACTTCTATCTCACATATCAACAAAAGGGACAAAAATGTCAATGTCAACATAGGATTTGGATCTACCTAAAATGTGTTGGTAAAGTGGACCTTAGGTAGCATTTTTATAGCCAGATCAAATGCTTAAGATTTTACCCCAACACCTGATTATCACCTGCCTGGTCGTTCCTTCTTGCAGTAAAAACTCTGAGGCAACTACCCTGCATAGATGTAAAATTATGTCTATTGGCCTAATATGTACAGAGGTATTGGAAGTCTCATATCAAAGAAAGATCCAGTGTATAAGTCAAAATCCTGTTTTAACTCCAGGCAGTTCAGGTCCTGTGTGTTGCTTACTACCACTGGTAGTAAGCAACACACCCCCAACCAGCGTTTTTCAAAGTCTCTTTCTTTCTGAGATTTTCTGTGATTTTCTGAGATGAGAAGGGGGTCTACTAGGCCCCCCTCTAGTGCATGTTAGTGCCAGGCCCCTCTCCAGTGTGTGTTTTAACACTTTGTGGAGGACTGCATTGGCACACATTTGCTATCTGTACAATATTGACATGATAATTTGATCATGAAATCTCACCTGAATTACTGTTGTTGCCAGTCTGTTGCTGGCGCCAACTCTCCCAACTTCCTCCAGCTCCAAATCTACCTAACCAATCTTGATCTAGGGCACAAATAAGGTAAGGCACAAGCAAGCTAAGGAATGAAAAACCAAGTTTGATGTGTGAAAGTGCATCAGTATCAAAGTAGCCTACATTCATCTTAGATTAGCCATGGGCAGCACTATTTATTCCAGCTAGTTTTAGCCTGCACTTATCTCAGACATACCTAATAAATATGCCCTCAACAGAAGTAGCTTCCCACTTGTTTAAATTTTTTGGCAGGCTCTACATCACACAAGCATTGCGAACTTGTCTTGTCGCTGTTGCGTAGTTTAGGTAGAATTGCTGCCAAGCTATGTTTATTTCTTTCACTCATTTAGTACTTTTCCTAGTAGCTTTTAGGCGTACTTGATACTAAATTCAAAGAAATAGGGACCGCTAAATCGAAGATACTCAAACTTTAAATATTATTTAACCTGACAAAATGGACAGAGAAGTACTTGATAACGTATCTGCGTTATCTTTAATACCTTAAATATGCCCACAATCATGTATTTCTTGAAAAAATTGACTGTCACATTTCGGGCATCTAGGCGACAACTTTCTGGCAACTACTAACAATCAGCACCATTGGGCTGCATGTTAAAATCTGGCAACTGTGACAGCGGTTTTCGGGTTTTCTGCAGCGGGGGTCTCTCGTTTTAGTAGAAACTGAACACAGTACCAATATTGTAGCACTGATGGTACGCTGTGCAATTGAAGGACAGAGTTGCTAAATTAAAATATTCGCTACACGCTTCATTCTGTATTTCGAAAATGTGTGGTTTGATTTTGAACCATACTGTCACGATCGCTGTTTTGTCACACTTATGCACCTCGACTATCATAAATGTGTCACAAACTCCAGTAGCCGAGTTGGCAAGTTTCTGCACCTCTGGGATCAAGATCCCATTTTGAGGGATTGAATAAAACTTTGACGCGTTAGTGTTGAAGATAGTTTCTTAAATTTTGGGTTATTCCATGTCTAGAGATTATAGATGCTGCCCAGGGCTGCCAGGTTTTTCGACGGGAAAGGTCAAACCGAGTTGAAAAAGGGCCAAAGAGGGGCAAAATTTTATTTCCACTAAAATATCCAAATAAACACCACAAAAGCCAGATTTGAGGCTAAAATGACCACTTGCGATAGTCATCAACCCGCAGAAAAACGACTTGTATCACTGCGCTGTGGGGCGGGGCGGGACAAAAGTCGCATGTTAATCAATTTTTGACTTTGATGATACTAGTGAAAGTGGCCATTTCTGATAGCTGCAATACCCCTGGCATGCATAACAGCTACTTTTGATGTATTTTCAATAGTTGTTTCTAAGTTATTGCACTTTGAATCAGCCCCCGCCTGTGACCTTGTTTTCTTCCAGGTGAAATGTAGATAAAACATTTGTTTGTAATAGCGACGTCATTGGACGACACAAACGATGTCAACAGTGTCGATGATACACTTGGACCAAGAGAGCGTTCTGACAAATATTGGGGAACCTGTCTCTTCTTTCCGTGGTAAGGGGGGCAATTCTTTAAGGATAGGTATGCACAGAAACACATGGGAATCCGAAAAAATAGGATTTCAATTTGATTTATTGGCAAGATTCAATCCGATTTAAAATCTGGCTAGCATGGTGTTATAGCATGATCTTTCTGCTATCCTGCGGTTTCAAAATATTCTGCGTCCAGCTGCGTTTTTCCTATATTCTATTGTTACGCACGCCCTGGTAGGGGAAAACCCGTTGAGCAGGATAAACCAAGTATATTTCCGTTGGCAAAAATGAATACAACTCAGGACAGTAACAGGTCCCCCCCACAGTTCAACCAATAGACAACTCCACGTGTGCCGCACCCGTGCCGGAATCACAGGCAGGCCGAGAGCTGCCAGCACGGGTCCAAATCCCGTGCCGGAATCGCTGGCTGATTGCGAGCCGTCAGTGCGGGTCCGAATCCCGTGCCGACCGCCCAGCGACTGCCCAGACCCCGGCCATGCAGCCAACGAGGTCACGTCCCGCTCGGGCGCGACCACCCGGCGGGACGGCACACGGGGGTTCGGACAAGCGCCGCCGTGCGCCACGCAGGGCGGCACCAGGGGGGTTCCGCAACACTACCCCCCCTCTTCATTGGCCTTTTCGACCTCGAAAAATACACCGAAAGATTATACACACAAAAAACTCTAGCGCCATCACAAATTAGTCGACAAACAGGTTCACAAGCTGTTGGTGCACTCATAGCTCATCACCATGCTGGACAACCAGCCAGGGCGGGAGTCTCCGGCCCGGCAACGCCCCCCAGTAGCCACCGGGGAGAGATTGATGCCGTCCCAGCAAACCGCCCCGGGAAGCGTTTCCCTTCTTCCCGGTCGGCCCCGCCTGGCCAAGGGGTCGAAATCTCCCGTTAGTCGGGCACCTGACGCGTCCCTGGGACAGCGCTGCCTCCCGAGTCCCTGAGGGCCGCCGCCGCGCCTCGAGCCATCCCCCTGTGGTCTCATGGAGCTCCAGGACATTGTCCATCATGATCAGGGCATCTGCGGTGCAAATCAACAGTTAAGATCGAACAAGAAAACATCACATGCTGCACAGAAATTGACACAAGATTATTCCCCACGACGCAAATCAAAACATCACATGTTACCCGACAATTAGCACAACATTACCCCCCCTCACGAAACATATCGATGATATCCACTGGCTCTAGTGATATGCTAGATACTCTGGGGGTCTCCGGCGGCGCCACGACCTGCGGGGCCCAATAGAATCACCACTCCTTGAGGATTCGTTCCTGGTTACTGACGCAGTTGAAGCGGGATCAATCCCATCTTTGTCATTTCCAAGGCCAGCACTGGGCGTTCCATGAGACCCAACAGACGAAGGTGTCGCCCCACCGATCTGCTCCCCATCAAGGACAGGTTCACCACCCTCTACTGCTGTCCCATCTGGAGCAGCTTTTCCCCAAGTAAACTCGGGGAACCCCTGACCCGCCATAACCGGTTAAAGTGCACAACTTTAGGCTTGGTATGACTGGATTTCTGTATCCTGTAGGTTACTGCAGAGAGACGCTTAGTGATCATGTACGGACCATCCCACGGAGACATCAGTTTTGGGCTGAGGCCTTTTTTACGCCAGGGATTGTACAGCCAGACATAGTCATTCGCCTTCAGGGGTGTCAAGGATGCCTTTGAGTCTTTCCTCTGTTTCATGGAATCGGCAGACACCTTCAGGTTTTCACAGACCTGCTTACGGACGTCCATCATTCGATCTCGCAGGGACTTAGCGAACTCTGTTGTGGACACCGGGTCTTGTAGCTCATCAGGTGGTCTCTGAATGAGCATGTCGGTGGGAAGCCGGAGGCCCCGTCCCAGCATTAGCTGAGCAGGGGTGTACCCCGTGGATTCATGCTCCGCAGAGCGATAAGCCATCAGTATAGTCGGAATGTGCTGATCCCACTCACTCTGCCCGTGACGGCAGCGCTTTGCCAGCTCCTGCACCAGTGTACGGTTAAACCTCTCCACCATCCCATCCGATTCGGGGTGGAGAGGTGTCGTACGTGTCTTCCGAATACCCAAAAGCTTGCAGCACTCTTGCCAGAGAGCACTTTCGAAGTTTCTCCCTTGGTCGGAGTGAATCTCGTGCGGAATTCTGAAACGGCCGAAGAACCCATCAATTAGTGCCTTAGCTACGGTGCTAGCTTCCTGATTGGGAAGCGCAAAAGCTTCCGGCCACTTGGTAAAGTAATCGATCACCACGACCACGTATCGATTTCCTGAGGAAGACACTGGGAATGGCCCGGCAACATCGACAGCCACCCTTTCCAAGGGCGCGCCGACTCTGACTACCTGGAGTGGCGCTTGGGGGAATTCGATGAGGCCCCTTCTTGGCCATACAGACCTCGCAGACCCGGCACCACTCGGAAACATCCCGCCGCATGCCTACCCAATAATACTGTTAACGAAGTCGTTGCAGGGTCTTTTTCACCCCGAAATGGCCTGACGACACTGATCCGTGTGCTTCAGTCAACAAAGACTGTCTCTGAGATCTGGGGATTGCGATGAGCCAGGATACGTCGAGACCACTTCTGGACTCCCACCGTCTCTGCAGAACTCCGCCAACCAGTCTAAGCTGCTCCCACTGCTCCCAATATTGTTTCGAAACAGGACTCCAAACAGAAACATCATCCCAGTTTGGTCTCTGGGGGCTCTCCGCCAAGCACTTCATCACCGGAGCGATGTCAAGGTCTGTCCTTTGAGCAGTACGGATGTCCTGCACATCCTCCGGCAATAGCACAATAGAGGTGGCTCGACATTGGCTAAGAGCGGCCACCTCACGTCGGCCACAATACCCGCAGTTGCTTCCGCATGGTCGCCTACTTAGTGCGTCTGCATTACCGTGCTTTTCCCCTGGTCGATGTATGATTTCGTACTTATATTGTCCGAGCCACGCTAGCCAGCGAGCGAGTTGACCCTCTGGGTCTTTCAGGTTACGCAGCCATTGTAGTGCCGCATGATCAGAACGGACTGTGAATTCAGCCCCGTATAGGTAAGCATGGAAGTGGCGAACTGCGTCAACCACAGCGAGGAGCTCCCTACGGGTAGTACAGTAGTTCTTCTCTGGACCTGAGAAGGTTCTGCTATAGTAAGCTACCACTCGCTCCACCCCTTCAGATGATTGCGAGAGGACTGCTCCAATACCACATCCGCTTGCATCTGTATCAAGGATAAATGTCTCGTTGGGGTTTGGGTACTGCAGAACAGGTGCTTTAGAAAGCGCCGCCTTGAGCTCCGCGAATGCATCCTTACATATCTGGGACCATTCAAATGGCTCATTGGCCCTGGTAAGTGCATGGAGTGGTGCCGCGATCGTGGCATAATCCTTGACGAAGCGTCGATAATAAGAGCATAAGCCCAAGAAGCTTCGAAGCTCCTTTACATCAGATGGGATCGGCCACTCCGTTACCGCCCTTGTCTTATCAGGGTCCGTTTTTACACCTTCAGCGGATACAACGTGACCGAGGAAATTCACCTCCCTACGAAAAAGCGAACATTTTTTTGGATTCAACTTCAAGTTGGCCCCTCTCATCCGGCTGAGAACCTCCCTCAGGCGACTGAATTTTTCCTCAAAAGTTCTGCCAAACACGATGACGTCATCCAGATAAACGAGTAACGAGCGCCAATGCATTCCAGACAGCACTGCTTCCATGAGACGTTCGAATGTTGCCGGAGCGTTACACAATCCAAAAGGCATTACTCGCCACTGCCAAAGTCCAGTGCCACTAGAGAACGCTGACTTCGGTCTATCAGCCTCGGCCAAACGAATTTGATGGTATCCTGACTTGAGGTCTAGCGTTGCGAACCACGCGGAACCAGATAGGGCATCAAGCGTCGCATCTACTCGGGGCAATGGGTACGAATCCCTCCTCGTGACAGCATTGAGCAGCCGATAGTCAACGCAACAGCGCAGGGAGCCATCCTTCTTCTTGACAAATACAAGGGCTGATGACCATGGACTCGTGGATGGCTCAATCAGCCCCTGCTGCTAAAGGTTCGTGACAGTTTCCTCAGCCTCCTGGCGTTTGTGAATTGGAATTCGACGTGGGGTCACTTTAACCGGGCGACTATCTCCAGTGTCAATTGTGTGTTCCACCAGCGAGGTTTGACCAAGGTCGTGATCACCTGCTGAAAACATATCCTTGAAGTTCTCTATCAGGTCAGATACCTGGGCCATCTGCCCGCACTCGAGACCTTGGCTTGATCTTCGGAGAAGATCCTGAAGAGGTTCCGGTAATGCTCTGGATTGCCCCGAGCTATCACTTTGAGACTCGGGAAAGTCAACTTCCTCACAGTCCCCGAGAAGTCTCCCTGCTCGCACTCGTATGGGCTGGTCTGTTACGTTTGCGACAAGCACGGGCATAGACCTGGCCTCTGGATTAAACAATCCACGGCCAATAATAAGGCCAGATCGAGAAAGGGGTCCAGACTCAAGGAGCACTGATTTTTCCGGACGAGGACCCACCAATCTGCATTGAACCAATCTCTCGGTGCTCGGTTCCACAGTTACTGGTGTCATGACCCTAACCCGCAGAGCCTTAGGGATACGATTAGATATTGGGCTTACAGGTCCTGCTTCAAACGGTATCTGTTGACCGTTGATGTATAACGCACCCTTGCCCAAATCCAACGTACAGTGATTATGCTGCAGGAAGTCCAAACCCAATATCACTGGGTCACTTAACTGATCGGCCACGAACACCATTTGCCGATAATCGGTTCCATTCACGCACAGACTGATCTCTATTGGGCCATACAGTGGAGTGCGGCGGCCAGTGACATCCGAAAGGCCGTCTGGAATTCCTGGCAGCCCGCCTCTGCCAATTATGTCGCTGCGTACCAGTGTGCGATTAGCACCAGAGTCAATCACAAGTGGTGTGGTTACCCCGTTGACAGTGCCACGGATATGAAGACTGTCACCCAGTCCAATTCCACGCAGAGTTGCCACTGGAGCTGACTCCGAGAACGGATGGACCAGCCGCCGCTCCGAACGGCTGATCCCATTCAGTTTCCCGGACTCGAAGCATCTCTGCCATCGTCATGGGACACCCTCGGACAGTTGCGCCGAAAGTGGCCTGTTTGGCCACATTCCCAGCATGCGGGCGGGGCTCTGGATCCCCTGCCACTCCCTACTAATCCACGACCACGGCCTCTACCAGACGCAGGTGAAGCAACTGCCTTTTCCAAGGCTTTAAGGGAACGCAAAATGTGCTGCAGCACCTCCGTCGCAGGTGCATCACTGGTATGCACCTCCGTGTCCGCGGGCACGGACTGAGCGGCATGCCCCGCACGAATGAGCGCCGCAGGAGATGCTCCTACTCCCCCATGGTGAACAGAGTTCCGGATAGCCTCAATTTCCAAGGCACTGGTCAGTGCCTCTCTCAGAGAAGCGGGGCGGCTCTGCCTAACTGCAATCTGTAGATTAACATCACCTAAGGCGTCCACAAAATGATCACCCGCCAGAGAGTTCTGCAGTTCCTGACCTGCGGACCGATAGGCCAACGATACCAGTCGTTCGACGTCTTGAGCCAATGACGGCAAGGTTTCACCAGCACGTCGTGTTCGGCGCCGAAGCTGGGAGCGAAATAGGGTTTCCTGTCCTGCAACGCCAAAGCGTGCACCCAAAGCTTCGGAGAGACTATGGTAGTCATTCCTTTCACCAGCAGGCAGATGGGCGAACAGCTCAAGAGCAGGGCCTTTTAAACAACCTACTGGTTCGCCCAGCCTATCCGGCCCCGACCACCCGTGGACAGTGGCGATTGTTTCGAACTGGGTAATGAACGAAGTCCAAGAGCAGGAGCCATCAAACTCCTGTGGCCTTGCAAAGTGTCGCCCCACATGTTCAGAGCCTCTGGACTCACGACTTTGGGTTTCGACAGGAGCTAAAGCATCCGCCTCAGTCAGTGGCTCTCCAGAGCCATTCCCTATGGCTCGGAAATTAGGGCCACTAAGTTTCTCCTCAATAGCTGAAACACGTGCGGCATGCTCTCCTAGGGCCCTCCCGAACGTCGTCAGCGTCGAATTTAGGGCACTCAGTGCGTTCATGACACCAATCGGTTCAGCACCACCAGTTTCCTGTCCCAGATCTCCCATCCCTGACTCCTTGATGCTGCCACAATGCCTAATCAATGATTCGTCAACACCAGCATCCTCTTTGGATGGATCTGCAACGACTGCACCAGAAGACCCGGAGGGCTGAACCTCCGTGGAGGGTTCACCACCAATCCCGTAATCTTTCCCCCGAGTTTTCAACTGGCGTTTTTCACCAGGCATGGCTTAGGTCAATTTCCAAGAAAAAAAAACAGCGGATCAAATTTTTCTAGAAAAAAAATTGCGCCTAGGAAAGCACTTCTGACACCAAATGTTACGCACGCCCTGGTAGGGGAAAACCCGTTGAGCAGGATAAACCAAGTATATTTCCGTTGGCAAAAATGAATACAACTCAGGACAGTAACAGGTCCCCCCACAGTTCAACCAATAGACAACTCCACGTGTGCCGCACCCGTGCCGGAATCACAGGCAGGCCGAGAGCTGCCAGCACGGGTCCAAATCCCGTGCCGGAATCGCTGGCTGATTGCGAGCCGTCAGTGCGGGTCCGAATCCCGTGCCGACCGCCCAGCGACTGCCCAGACCCCGGCCATGCAGCCAACGAGGTCACGTCCCGCTCGGGCGCGACCACCCGGCGGGACGGCACACGGGGGGTTCGGACAAGCGCCGCCGTGCGCCACGCAGGGCGGCACCAGGGGGTTCCGCAACACTATACTTATTCCGAATCTTGTGTTTCACCTTTTTTCAGATATTTTCACACGCTTTGACCTCTTGGATGGCCTCCTAAACACCTCTCATTGCAAGAGTATTCGAACCGTGCGCCCAGAGGATGGTTTAGAAATATTTATCTGACTTTAGGTTTATATCTGCTGCGATGCAGTCCCTTTAAAAATTAAAAACTTCGGGACAAATTTAAAGGGACATGGTCGTAAAAATTTTTATTGTGGTTTCTTAATATTTGAAAAATCCTGATTCCGGTACTGTCAATCATTTCTTTATTTTCAGCTAAATTTTTGGAGGCCACTCAACAATTATTCAAATTTGCTAACAATATCAATAATAGGCTGCAGCCTGCTCTTCACCTCTATTCTATCAATCAAAGTTTTAAGTTCTATAAATGATTTTTTTGGATTGGAAATGTTCTTATGCTGTATTCGTATTCAATTTATTTTTATTAAGCCTCAAAAATACAAATATTGCACTAGTTTTTCCAAAACATTCGGCTTGAGAAAACTCGTCAGGAAAGTTTTAAAATCGGGCAGGTGTCGTACAGCGGGGATGGTATAGTGGCCTCCATTCCCGACTCTCACACGGGCAATACAGGTTCGAATCTAGGTCGTGGAAGTTTTTACTGTAAAAACAATTTTTCTCATTTTCTTCTTGTTTGTTCATGCGTACTAATGGATGAAGCATAGTCTGATCCATGATTGCCGATCGGGCGGGGGGGCAAGTTCCGGAGAGGGCACCATCCGGACCAGGGGGTGGGGGGGGCGCCACCTTTGACCGGCAAAACCATCAGATGGACGCTAAATCCTATCAGTGTGCGCCGATTTTCGCATCCTGGGGGAGGGGATGGGACGCGACATTTTAGGGTTCACCGAGAGTTGATCAGAGAGGGGAGGGGCACGTGCCCCCTTTGCCCTCCTGGATCCTCCTATGGGATGAAGTAAATATTCTAAGGACAATTTCTTCTGGTTATCCCTCCGTCCGGGCAGTTGAGGGAAATGGAATATTAGCCCCAAATATGTTTCTAATCTGACCGGCGTACCAAACTGGGACCGGCTTGTCTCCAGCTCCCTGTAATGGTTCTCAATCCGTCGGATTTCCCTCTATTGGAGACCAGTTCTCCTGTTTTCTGACCACCGGGACACGCTGTTCGCCGTTCGAAAATGTCTTTTGTGTCCTTTGCTGAAGGCCATTCTTGAAGGCTGAACGGTTTTCGTGCAAACCAAGAACCAGAAACCGACCCAATAAAAAGCAGGGGTGGCTCTTTGAGATTATATGTGTTAATCTCGAGATTAATGTGTCTCGAGATTAATTAATCGTTTAACCCTCGCCCCACCGGGGGCCATCGATCGCCCCCCTAAGGTTTTCCGGGATAGCAGAAAGACGATGAGGCGCAGCACCGTGGTTGAGGGCTCTACTTCTCACTGCATCATTTTCCCACCATCCCTGAAATTTTTTACCCCGGGTCACCCAAGGTCAGGTCACCAGACGAGGTCAACCAAGGTCACCTCACTTCAGCTTTAGAGCTCTGTAAGAGCTACATTTCGGAGTCGATCGATTTGAAACTTCCTACACTTTATGACCCCCTCCAGGGTCTACAAGGTGTATATCCGGGATTTTTTGATTTCGTGCCCTGAGGTCAGGTCACGAGGTGACCTCTCCCATTGAAAAAGCATGAGGAAAAGCTGTCTTATGATCTAAAAGTCACAAAAACGATTGAAAATGCTCAGCTTGATCAGAAAAGCGTTTTCGGACACCCTTTCACGGATTCCAGGAGGCCATATTTGCCCTTTGACATCCCCAAGGTCATCCAAGGTCACCAGGGTCAAAAACAGTATTTTGACAATAACTTTTGACCTGTATAAGCTAGAGCGCTGAAACAAACACAATCGTGTTTGTCTCGTCATTGGCTTTCATTTGATATACGGCAAGGTCACTTTCTGACCTTTCGTGACCTCGGGTCATACTAGGTCACGAGGTGACCTCTGGAGGTCAAACTACTGGCGGGAGGTCTTTACGTTTCCATAGCGGAAAAAGTACTGGCAATTTCCTATCAAATGTACTTTACCAGACCTCAATAGCTCTAAGGGCATAATAGTTATGCCCAGTTTGCTTAAGCATTGCATATTTGAGTGAAAATAGCCGATCTTGACCTAATTTGACTTCTGGAGGTCAAACCATTGACCTGAACACTAAAACATGTGAAGTAATTTCTTACTGAATTCACGCAAGCTTTCTAGTGCACTTTGCAGATTTGCGCTAACGCCCATATTTTCGGAGTTAGAGGGGGCCATCGATGGCCCCCGGTGGGGCGAAAGTGGCGCCGGACCCCCGGTAGGGCGCGGGTTAACACGCGCATTGACGGGAGGCGGGTACCCGCCCCCCGTCTGGTTTTTCGGATAGAACATAAAAACGGCGGCGCTACGCGCCGCCGCACTTGTATCCATACGCGTATATTAACAGTAAAAACGCAGTACATGGTAAAACATACACTCCTAACACTAGGCAAAGAAAACTAGGCAGGGGCGCCGCCACGGAATTTAAGCCATCACACATTTATTAGGCAGGTACTCAACACACTCGGGTTAAAAATAAACTCGGGTTAAAAAACTTGACATACCTTGACATACCTCTCATCATTTTTACAACTTTTGTCAAAGTTTTAAGGTTAGGTCATCTCAGGTCAGGTCACCAGTACAGGTCAAGTGACCTGACCTCAAAGTTTAAGACAACATAAGTCGGAACAAAGTGAACTCATCCGATTGAAGTGACCTGACAAAATGGTCAAAATATTTCGATGGAGAAGCGTATGGGCTACCCAACGCCGTTTACCATTTTTCACTACCTACCGTGGTTCTGGAGATTTTAGGGGTTACCCGCCCCCCCTGTCAAAGCGAAGGTGGCTCAGAGCCCCGTCAATGCGGGTGTTAATCTGGTAAAACAACGAGATAAAACGTTAATCCGTACGAGATAAAACGTGTTCGAGATTAAATGTGGCTGTCTCCCAGGGCGGACCACCCTGAAAGACCGCCTGGGCCTTTCACGGCAGGAGAGTGTGGAGGTGGAGCGCCTGCGCACTGGCCACTCCCTTCTCCTGTGCAGCTACCGAAAGAGGATCGGCCTGGACCCGGAGGCCACGTTACAGGAATGCGACGATGGAGAGGACGAGATCCTCCACCACCTTCTGACCCGGTGCCCTGCGTGCACTGACCTGCGCTGGGACATATTTGGACGGGACGACCCGCCCATCCGGGAAGCGCTGGCGGACCCACGACGGCTGGCGATGTTCCTGCGGCGGTTGGAGCGCCTGCAGGGGCGCCCCCCCATATGGCCGGAACACTCAATCAATCAATCAGATTAAAAGTGTCCGTCGACATCTAAATCTTTGATATAATTGTAATTCTTTGGTCTCCGGAGATTATAAAAACACGTAGTCTAGAGAACCGGAGAATAGCTGAATGTGATATGGAAGAATAACTCTTGATATGCGTCGGAACTGGGGAACCAGAGAGCAGCCACCACGATCCTTGGATGAACTAACAAAAATATATGCAGCCACCAAGTGTGGAACGCACCACGAACCCAAACCTGATCACTTTTTGTTTCAGGGGGAACGTTTGTTGTGTGTTGCAGGTTGTAGATGGACTGGCCGCCTCACTCCTCTGTCCGTGGTGGTAGCTCTTTCTAATTTTTTTCGTATATAGATATACAAGATTTAAGAATACATTGTTTTTTACTTCAAGTTGAGTTAGTTTCTGATCAGGGCACATCAAGAAAATATACCTCAAAATTATAGCCTGGAACAGTTCGTATTAAATAAAAGGATTCTATAATTAATCTTAACATTGGTAGTCACAGAGTCTGAACCTAAGAAGACGCATCGCGGCTTTAAGACAAGCAAGCTGCTAGTCTCACGAGTGACATTTGTTTATGAAAATGATAAGCTTTTATTTTTAATACTTCGGAGTTCGGAAACGGTCCTTTCTCATAATAGAACAAACAATTCCAGAAGCACTTCATATAACATCATATCATTATATAAAATAGTATATTAACCGTTATTTTTATTAGATTGTTTATTAGATTATCTACGTTGATAAGATATTTCATGACCAGCCTCCTCGAATCATAGTTGCAAAATGGGGCTAATACACTGATAAATATTCAGGTACATCCCTTCACCAAAATTCTCATAATATAATAGGTGAACACATACATTTTTAGTCAGAGTGCTTGGATAACCTCGAATCGAGTTCCAATATTTGAATATTCCAGTACTGAACTGCATTATTCCAGCATTCTATTTCCATATCAGATCTAAATTTCAAGCCTTGGTCACACTATGACCAAAAGTTTTCGCTTATTGTATTGAGGATTCTGACGAGGGGCTGTGCCCGAATATGTGATCACAGTGTGATCACAGGCTCCATTTTGCGTCAAGAATTCGAGAGGCAAAGCCATGAAATATCTTACCAATTTATAATCATGCTCCTCGGCTACGCAATGCAAAATTCATCTACTTTTAAAAGCCAACAGATATCAGTTGATCAATGAGGATTATATTCAATCTCACAAAAACATGAGAAAATATAACCTACCAGGAAATTACAAGCGAGTGATAACCCTCGGCAGGTGAGAAACGCGTGCAACAATCAGGTCTGCGAGTCCCCAACGAGCAATCTTCCGAGTGCAACGTGGACTAGAGGATATAACTCAGTACGTCAGTGACGGATCCAGGCCAATGTTTTTTGTGGGGGGAGGGGAGGACAGGGTCCAAAATCGTGAATACAAATTTTTTTAAAGGTCGGTGAAAATAGCAGAGTTTGGGAGGAAAGTAAATTTTCCCTGAACCCACCAGTGGGTATGCAGCTCCTAGCTTCCAGTCCTTGAAGTGCACTCTAAGAAGGCTGGGAGCGAACCAAATACTGAGCGTACATAAAAAGCATAACAGATTTTGCATCTGTCCACAATAAGTGCTACACGGTTTGATAAAATGTTCACCGCAATAGTCTGAGCACAGAGGTGTCACTTATTATTTTCGCCGACTTTCGCACGTACGACCACCAACAAAATCTGACCACTTGATTTTTTACTATAAAGACCCTTCGCATTACTAGTTTTCTTATCTTTAGGCTAAAAATACTTTTAATGGCCTGTTTTACTGAGGTCCTCGGAGGATTTGCCTTAATATACCGCGATAAACACCACTTACGCACACACATGAACGTATACTGCGGGCACACAGGCAGACGACCGATGTGCACTCAGGCAGGTTCGTGTTCAATGCGGAAAACTGCTGGCTGTGGTACTCTGCCAACTCTGGGATTCCATTGCTCGTCCTCTGAAGCTTGTCTTCCAGCAGCAGGCGCAATTTGCGATAGTCAATGTCGAGGGGCAGCACCTGATTATTTCTGTTTTGCGTTCAGCTTGCTGGGGTAGGCTCTTCTTAAATTAGAAAATATTTTCACAGCAGGAACAAATGGGACCAAATAAAGGGTACAAATAAAATATCACAAGCCCACAATGAAAGCAAACAAGATATCACTGAATCTTGTTTTAAACATATGCAAAATAGATAAATTCAACAACAAAGACATCCCCAAAGACGATCTATAGTCTAGATCATGGGCTTGTGGAGGGGTCGGGTGGAACCATGCAAAATCATGTTTTTTATAAGTTAAAATACATTATTTCAACACTGGCCCACAATAGGAAACAAATATTCCAAATTTCAGGTCTATGGGAGAACCGGTCTGATTGGGTTCATCCCATTCAAACTAACAAACAAAATGATCATACACAAGCTGGTCCATTGGGACGATAGCTTGATGATACACAGCAGCTACAAAAGACAGGTTTTCTAGTAAACAAATTTTCTCTTTGAAGTGACCCGCCTAATCTTTCATATATTCTTCCAGGAAAACACAAAAATTGCATCACCCAAGACTGCCCCCCTGACATTCCTACATGACTATCCATACTCTTTGTTCACAATTATATTGTTGTATTGAGTACACTCCTAGTGTTTCAAATCATAATACATCTTATCCTAGATTTCCTTCAGTTCATTTTTAATATCAATTATAAAAAGCATGCAGATGGGCATTTTCAGAAGGGCAGATGGATGAATTCATCTGCAGATGGGCATGAATGCAGATGGGCATTTTCAGAGGGCAGATGGATGAATTCATGCTACAGTCACTTTCACGTCTGGAAACAAACAGTAGCACTTGAAATATGAGTAAATTTATCTGATAAGTAGATAGGAGTACACTGACTACTTTGTACTGTATGGTACCAAAATAAATCGAAAATCTGTTTCAATCTGTAAAATTAATCAAAAACATTTTCATACTTAAAAGAGGGTAAGCTAAGCAGCAAATGCACACATTGTGCAGAGCCAGTATTTGTAACAAGTAGAAATTTGTAATTTAAATTACAAGCTTGATATAGACTTTTACTAGAGTGCACAAATATTGTAAATATAAAGTTAGACCAAAAAGAGAGGGAATATGGGCAATTCAAAAATAATATGCTTAAATAATCATTGGAGAATTGCCATCACCAAATAATTTTCACCTATTTTGGTACACAAGTTGACCTGCGCAACAATAAAATGAGGACTTTTCGGCATTGACACTGCTCATAAGCCTTGTTCCGTCTGCCAGCACAGCCTTGTCCGCAAGCCCTCGAGCCTCTCCTCTAGAAAAGAAATACCACAACTGCCTCTAGTATGTGCTATGGCTAATCAGACAAAAATGAACCAGAATACTTATCTACCAATCACAAAAAAGTATGCTACCACTGTTGTGCTGTTACTGTTTTTCCAGCAGCACCACAGCAGGTAGCCAGCCTGTAAATCTAAGATTGGTTCTAAGATTGGTTCTCAGGGAGAGGCTATAGCTATGTGACATAGACTCAATCCAGTGTGCAAAGTATGGCATTTTGACGAGATCTCGTCAGGGTGAGTGCCCCAGGAGACAAGAGTGAGTGGTGTGAAGTTCATCAACCTGGTGTGAATTTCCCAGACTGGTGCAAGGAAGGTGATACTGAAAACCAAACAAATAATGGCTGAATGGTTACAAAGACACAGGAGGGGACCTTATAACACATAACTAATACAAGAGGTAGCATTGCATTGTGTGGGTAGGAAAGGGTGCATTTTTCTCTATGGTATGTAGTAGTTTGGTGCGAATTTTTGGTGTCTGGCAAAGCAATGATTTTAGGTGGCTGGTGTGACTCGTCTAGCCTGCTGCCATACTTTGCAGACTGGGACTCAATGCTGCTCGCTGATTGGTGTTGACAGACAAAACGAGACCACAGCTATAACAGTGGGCCAAAATGAATAGTTATCAATTAAGCATACAATTTGCTTTTTGGTAACTTCATGAACCTAATTAATGCAGAACAGGACCATTAAATGCATTGCCCATACTTGATAGGATTAGTGTTTGACTAACTCACTACACTCACTACACAAAACCTCAATAAGCATTGGTGGCCAGCAAAGATGGATGGCAAAAATTCAAATTGTTTCATTAACTTTTCATGCATAGATTTTTTACCTCTAAGAAAATCTCAATTGACCACATCAAAGGCTCAAAATATTCTACGTGCAGATTACCGACGATATGTTGATCCACGAGACCGGAGAAGCGACAATCTCCTCGTCCGAAAAACCACCGAAAGCTTTCTTCATGCCTCAAAGGAGGCTCTTCTGGATCGCGCTACCCGTATCTTTTTATTGTATCATTTTAGCTGCAATGCAATCATGCAATAACGAACAATTATTAATTATAACCTTAAGGGTATTCGGGCCTGACCGCAGCGCTACTTAGTGTTATAGAATTTGTATTCATATTTCCGCGTTTGCCGCGGTTTTTGAAATGGTGAATATCGATAGTTCATCAGTAGCCGTGATGACATCACATTGATGTAAGATAAGCCCACGTGACCAGATCCTATAAGGACTGGGCTTCTGATTGGTTGATGGTATTTCTTCAAAGTCCTATATTTCTCTTTCAAAAGCGTTTTGGAAATCTATTTTTATAGAATAATTTTTGATGTTATAGGTTTCAGCTACTGAACTGCTTTAAAAGAAGTGTTCGACATTCTTTGATATATAAATTGATAGCTATAGCCGGGACTACGTCAATTTATCGTTACCATAAGGACTCGGTAAAGTCGTCTATAAATGTTGACTTTGAGGCCGATTTTCAGGCATTTTGAGCCTGAATTTGCAAAAATGAGAATATGACTTCTGAAACAACTTTTTGTAACCTTTTGATCTAGCCAATAAAAATTTTTGCGACAATGTCCCTTTAAGGAAACCTTGGGAAGGAGTATCCCGTTCAAGGGCACGCATGTTTTCCAGTCAGCCTGTGTGACTCTCTGAGCCCGTTAAACCTCGAGAGTGTCTTCCCTCACCCACCATCACCATCTGAGACGCCAAATTTTCTTGGCCGTTGAAGTCGCCTCTGCACGCTCCAAGAATCGGTGCTTACTACCGCTACGTCGAATGCCCACCATCGAGCTAAATACAAATAGATGTCCTGCAGCCCACTCAAGTAGACATCATCAATGAAGTAGTCGTCATGGTTCGCCACCAGCTCCACATGATTTTCTCGACGAGAGGGCGGACATGTTTGTGGCTCTAATATGTTATCCCTGGGCCCGGATGACGCCAACTCTTCCCAAAATCCTCCTTCATCGGCAAGCCATTATTGAAGCTGCTCCTATGCTCATCGGAGTCACGACTGAAGAGCCCCTGGAAGCACGGACGAAACATGTTTGGTACCTACACAAACACCACTGCAGGAAGACCGCACAAGCTGCTATTCTCAATATCTTACGTTGTCTTCAGGTCATGTAAGATCCCGTGGTTGCCCCACTCAGAAAATGAAGGCGAACGAGGACGAAGCCATCACTGATGTGCCTCCGATTTGCACGCTCAGGAGCTCCGCCAGACGCTTCGGACGAGGACTAAAAGGATGGTGTACCACGGTGAACGATTGATGATGAGGATGATGCTGATGATGCTGATGCTGATGCTGATGATGATGATGATGATGATGACGATGATGATGATGATGGTGATGGTGATGGTGTTGATGGTGCTTTCATGGGAAAATTTGTATGCAACATCATCAGTGTCTTTTTGCAACAGGTTTGAAGTGTATTACTTGCTGAAGTATGTATCTATTTATGTTGCATTCACTCACGCCTACCCGAATATATTGCCAAACTGTCTTTGTTTTGATGAACTTTTATGTGTAGAGCTTCCTATAAGTGAAAATGGTATAAAAGCATTAGGTGACCGTCTGATCATTTCCCAATAATTTTGGGCGGCCTCAGACTTTTGTCGTGAAAAACTGTAATCGGCCGCACAGTGCACTGTTTAAAACTAATTGTTAACAGTTTGACATTAACTTGATGCAATATTTTTAGCTCACTACCAGGGATGCGGAGCCGGAGCCGGAGCCGGTCGGAGCCGACCATTCTGCCCGGAGCCGGAGCCGGAGCCGCCGAAACACTTTTGATCGGAGCCGGAGCCGGAGCCGTCAGAAAGGGTCCGGCTCCGGCTCCCAAAGAGCTCTAAAATTACCAAAAATCAAAAGTGAAATGGTCACATTTTACCTCGTGAGATGCCGCATGGAAACACCTTTATTCACCTGAAATATTACATTTTCTCAATATGTTATGTATATCGAGATTAATGCAATATTGCAACTAGGGTGTTCCGTAGACGGTCTCACTCTCGGGCAGGTAATGCGCCCCGGCCATTTAGCATGGGCAGAAATTGGCAACAAATGAAAGCATTAGCAGACACTGGCGGATCCATGAGGGGGAGCAAAAAAGGCAGTTGCCCCCAAACTGCCCAATTTTTGGCGATTTAAACCATATGTTTTTCACGATTTACCCGATACCGTCGGCCTGCATCCGCCCCTGTTGACAGACGCAGGGGGATGCCATTCCGGTCATGCCCCCCCCCAAAGCCCTGGAAGGGGGGCAGACTATCTTTTGGCCCCCCAAAGGCCGAAGAAATTGTTTGAAAAAGGTGTTTACACTAGGTCTGTCGAGCAATAAAATATTTTGTCCCACCTCCCCCCCCAGGAGAGCTATCATGTACTCGGAGAAGTAGTTTATACTAGGTCTGTCGAGAACCCAGGGCAAAAGGCGCAGAAAACAGCATCCCCGTCACTCGATGCGGCACTAGCCGACTTCAAAAACTTGGGTCGCCTAAAGGGGATCGAAAGACCCTGCTTATGCTCTACAAGTCCCTGATTCGGTCCATTCTCGAGTATAATTCGTTCGTTTTTGACTCGACGAACAAGACCAATAAATTAAAGCTAGAGCGAGTCCAAAATGCCAGTATCCGGGCAGCCACAGGCGCGCTCAGAGAATCCCCCCATCACCAGCCTGCTAACTGATAGCGGGCTATGCCCATTGCAGACAAGACGCGACGCCCAGCTTATTTCTTACTACATTAAGGTCCAATCCACCGAAAACCACCCGGCAAAACAATGTTTTGCCCATCCCAGACGAGCAAATAAAGCCACTCTACAGAAGTGGCCCCCATTTAAGCACAGAGTAGCGAAAACCCTGGAAAGCCTCAATCTTGCACTGCCAGCAACAATAGGCAAACCCCCACTCTCCCGCTTTTGGACTCGGAAAGAGCCCAAAGTGGAATTTCTTTTCACTTCCCGTAAAACAGACTTCACAGAGGAAGAAGTCTCCCAGAAATTCCTAGAATTCCAATCTTGTAACGCGGACAAGACTTTTATATTTACAGACGGCTCCAAAATAGGCGATAAAGTAGGCCTCGGCATCTGGGGGCAAAATATTTGCCTACAGAAAAGACTTCCGGACAACTGCTCTATCTTTACAGCCGAGGCTGTTGCCATCCTAGATGCATTAGCCACAATCAGAACCCAAAATATCAACTCAGCCGTCATCTGTTCAGACTCTAAATCTGTCCTGCAGGCCGTCAGTAACGTAGTCAACCCCAGCCACCATGTTATAGCAGATATTCAGAAAGGTATCGATGATACCCCTGATGTCTCTTTTCTTTGGATCCCGGGCCACTGCAAAATTCAAGGAAATGAAAAGGCCGATGAGCAGGCAAAAAGTCCCTAGAACTTAGAGAGATCGCACCCTTAGGGTGTGTTCCAGCGCCTCCTCTAACTTCCTCCAACCTCCTCCCAGAAGAGTAGAATACCCTGATCTAGTTTTCTATTGGATGGTAGCGTTTAGCAGAGACTTCTACCTCTTCTGGATCAGTTTGGAGGAGGTTAGAGGAGGCGCTGGAACAAGCCCCTTAATGTGGTCTGGAGATGATAGCAAAGCTCTCCTCCAGGACAGTATCCGGAAGCAAATTCAAAATAACTGGACCACAAACCACAGCGCCCACCTATTCTATATCAAGCCTAACATCGGCTACTGGCCCAGTTCCAACCAAAAGAGTCGCCGGCGCGAGGTTATTCTAACCAGACTCAGAAATGGACATACAAATTTAAATGCCTATTGGAACGAGGGTACCTGTGGTACCTGCGACGCAATGGAGAATCCCTATCACATTCTCATCGATTGTCCCCAGCACAATACCCATCGGCAACCCATGCTAGATTACTGCCGAATCCAAAACATCCCTGTAGACCTAAAAACTCTGCTCGGTAACGACCATCCTGAGCTACTCGAAAAAGTCTTTACATTTCTAAAGGACTCTGGGCTAGAGAAGTTTCTATAAATCACCCCTCCCAGTGTATATGATGGAGGGTGCATGGTGCACCCCCAAAGTAGGACTTGCCTATTTTCCAATCATAGATAATCCACTGCAAAATTTAAGCAATAGATGTTTAACCTTTAAATGGTTCATTGTAGGCTAAGGATAGGTTATGTTAGGCTAGCTTTGAAATCAGGTTAGGTTAGATAGGTTAGATTTCTCCACCGCAGTGATACCTTTCACTGCAGGTCTATACTAACCACACCTATACTCTTACTAACAATCTAACTATCCTCTCACACTTCTTTTCTCTGCGCGGCGGCTGCCCAGCCGGAGAGGGGAGCTGCAACTTCACCTCCGGGTTGCAGGGTAAATTCGCGGCACCCTGGCCAGGTGTTTAGCGCACTTTCTAAAATACGAAATTATTGAGTTAACGGAGGATTTCGAGTAACGCATACAAGCGGACATCAGTAGCTGACACACAAAATTCTAAATTCTAAATTCCAAATTCTAAATTTAAGGTCTTCAACCACAGAAATAACCTTCGCACTCTGCGGGTCTAAACTTATTAAAAGACCTCCCTTGGCATGGCTATGCCATTGCCACGACCGTCCATTTGCAAGCTAAAACATCTTGCAACCCATTACTTGAAATAACTCCCATTGCTTTAACAGACTAACGTAGCTTGCCCTCACACAAAATTCTAAAATTCTCCCACACACTCCTTTAGAGGCGGGCAAAGGTGCTATGCACAGAACGCCTAATAAAAAGCCATAAAGTAAAGTAAAGTAAAAGAGGGCGACCGTATGCGACATCTTAGATAGATATCCAGCCATCATCCAGCCGGCTAGCCTGGTAATGGCCGCGCTACCAGTTACTCAGGTGTCCGTGGAGAGGTTGTTCTCCGCGATGAAGCTACTGCTTACTGATCTCAGGTCCAGACTAAGAGCAGACATATTGGAGGCAATGTTGCTGCTCCGCTCCTACCGCGATTGGGTGGTGTAGTGAGCGAACCAGCTGCTGGGCCCTGGGCAGTAGGGTTGTTGGTTCCGATTTTTCTCGAAAAGGAATTATGCCATCAGCCTATCTGATGTGTTTTTGATGTTGGCTTAGGGTCGTTCAAAAAAAACTTTTTTTCTTTTCAGACTCGAACCCACTTTTTCCCATTATATATTCAATTCTGATTTCAATGAGCCACATTCCAAGCGTCTACGACAGCGGGAAAGATCGCCTCAAAACGGTTAAAGATTTCATGCTTCGGGCGCGATTGGCCGCCCGGCGTTGCAGTCTCCCCTTGTTAAATTGGGATATAGGGGTGCATAACCTACCAGTAAAGACAGCGTGGCATGTGCGTGCGTATAAGAGCGGTAGATGGGATTTAACATGCAGGCATTTACCTGTCAGATGTATTTGTAGCGCAATACAAATACATGTTATTCCACAAAAGACCTGAAATTAAATGATTCAGCACCCTTGTACTCTAAATCCCGACAGAACATGAATGCCTTCCGGAGGCAAACCTTTCTCTAGTAACTATCGCTGGAGAGCGTCGTGAGGCAGGTGCTTCTCCCTATTTTCCTGCGAACTATTTAAGAGCTCTGGTACTGATAAAAGAAGATCCTGTTTCATATTTTTACCCTTTAGGTGGCTCACGAAATATTCCACCAGCTTCACTCCACGTTCTGTGGGACCGTTCACGACAGTACGTTCTGGAATACCTTGAAACAGGGGAAGCTATACCAGTCACCAGCTTCTCAACGGAGCCATTTCATGTCAGAATCTTTCAGATTCAGGCGCTCGAATACCATCCAGCTTTCAGGAATGAGAAATTGGGAGAGGCTTGGTATCGAGCCGAGCTCTTCATAGCCTCTGTTGGAATCTTTAGCCTGCCCTAGTCAAATGTGAATCGTTTGCTGTTTTGGCCAATTGTTGTGCGACTGGCTCCTTACCTCCACGATGGTGGTTCTCACCAGCGCGACAGAATATAACTTTCTGTGCACAGATACCACAGCTGATGACAAATTGACTTCCAGCACATTCAGGGCGATTTCTATATTAACTTAATGAAAGCACTGCATTGCATTTTATGGATAGCTTTGAGGCTCATAGAAGGCTCTAAAGCTGACTATCCGCGACGGAGGAACCCAAATGCATGGTTTAGAAACACTTATAAGGAATGCCGGTAACTATTTCGGAGTCTGAGTGGCTCAACCGGTTAGCGCTTGCGCTCGGCTTGGCCAATGACATTCATTATGTGCTGGGTGTCGTGGGTTCGAGCCCACCCAGAGGCAGAATCTGGCGCCCTGCTCTAGCCCGAGCTAATTCTTTCCCTCTCTCCTCTGATGCCATATGACCTGAGCAGTTGATGCGTTTTTAAACTCCAAAAATTATAATATTCTGTCTTTACGTATCTTCTGGAATGATGAACGGAATCTGACACAGTAGTAGCACGCACTTCATGCCATAAATGTCCTATATTTCATCATATGGCTCGCTGGTGAGCTCCGGGTCTTCTAAACAGACAGTTGATGGAGACAACCTCTCCTGACAGTCACACGTAAACCAGCTTGCGCAATTCGAGATAATACTCCGGTATTGTGTAGAGGCGCTGAAGTCAATGTGCAAACGCAACTGTTATTTGTGACCAGAAAGTTATAATCTGCTTCGCAAATAAGAATCACAATGCTGAAGGTAAAAAGGCAGTGATAAAGTACCTGGCCTAAACAGCAAAACCATCCACCTTTCAGTTAGGTAGGCTAAAGTTTCCGACAGAGGCTATGAAGAGCTCGGCTCGATACCAAGCCTCTCCCAATTTCTCATTCCTGAAAGCTGGATGGTATTCGAGCGCCTGAATCTGAAAGATTCTGACATGAAATGGCTCCATTGAGAAGCTGGTGACTGGTATAGCTTCCCCTGTTTCAAGGTATTCCAGAACTTACTGTCGTGAATGGTCCCACAGAACGTGGTGTGAAGCTGGTGGAAGATTTCGTGAGCCACCTAAAGGGTAAAAATATGAAACAGGATCTTCTTTTATCAGTACCAGAGCTCTTAAATAGTTCGCAGGAGAATAGGGAGAAGCATTTGCCTCACGACGTTCTCCAGCGATAGTTACTAGAGAAAGGTTCGCCTCCGGAAGGCATTCCTGTTCTGTCGGGATTTAGAGTACTAGGGTGCTGAATCATTTAATTTCAGGCCTTTTGTGGAATAACATGTATTTGTATTGCGCTACAAATACATCTGACAAGTAGATGCCTGCATGTTAAATCCCACCTACCGCTCTTATACGCACGCACATGCCAGGCTGTCTTTACTGGTAGGTTATGCACCCCTTTCATCCCAATTTAACAAGTGGAGACTGCAACGCCGGGTGGCCAATTGCGCCCGAAACATGAAATATTTAACCGTTTTGAGGCGATCTTTCCCGCTGTTGTAGACGCTTGGAATGTGGCTCATTGAAATCAGAATTGAATATATAATGGGAAAAAAGTGGGTTCGAATCTGAAAAGTAAAAAAAATTTTTTTGAACGACCCTGCTGTAAGCTCATCGAAGTTTTTCTTTGCGGGCTGTCCAAGCTTTACTTGATCGTTGTATCTTTAATTTTTTATGTGGGTTTGCGGGCATGTCTCACCCATATTTCTGTTTTCCATAACAGTGCAGTGCAGTTTGCCATAGGTTGGTGTGTAGGTTGGTCCAGTTTTGAGGTTCACTGGCCTTTGGCATCTGGTCAAGAGCGTTCGTTCATCCAGTCGCCATTTTTCATTCGTACAAATACATAGTCACTTTGTATCTGATGGACTTTCACGCCCTTGAGAACGTTTCGATCACATTTTGGATATAGGTACATTGCCGGAGCCTGAGCCGGAGCCGGAGCCGGTCGGAGCCGACTATTTTGCCCGGAGCCGGAGCCGGAGCCGTTAGGACACTTGAACCCGGAGCCGGAGCCGGAGCCGGAGCCGAAATCATAACCTCGGACCGGAGCCGGAGCCGGAGCCGTCCAAAATTGTATCGGCTCCGCATCCCTGCTCACTACCCATCTAATAGAAAGTCAGGGGTGCCCTTCCAACCCCGCGTGGCCATCTAATGAATGTATCCACATAACCATAACATTAAAAAAATGGGAGGAAATCGGAAATTTGTACAATCAGCCGCTGCGGAAGGCAAAGAGGAGCCCAAATTCGGAAAGTTTTTGGTACTAACGTGGAAAGTTTGCTGTCAGCGTCAGGTTGAAGTTTGGCTAGCCCCCTCACTTGTTTGCCGGTGGCGACGCTTATGCATGCTACCACCACAATAATAAATAAAAAGGCTAAGCACTTCATACCGCCACACCAGCAACCAGTCTTACGCACTTTGACTACACCGTGTCCCGTCTAATCCACGAACGAGAAGCGCTGACAACTGACTGCGTGTGAAATCATCATGCAATGTCACAGTACTGGCTGGGATGTGGGCTTCCGGTCGGATAGAACAGGATGTTTGATTGGTTGTAGGCCAGCGTTCATCTCCAGCGTTGTGATTTGTTGATGCTAAGGCTGTTTTGCCGGGATTTCCCGTAACTACGCGCTTTGTTTCGTCTTCGCACGATGGAGTAGACAGCCACGGGCGTAATTTTTAACCGAATCTTTGTAGATTGCCAATATTGGACCAGCAATAGAATTAACGTATAGGGTAGAGTGGGGTAAGACGCATACGTTAAGGGAGAATTCGTCTGTACCCATCCTGCCAGGACGGAATTTCTTTATTTTTCTTCGTTAAGTTCTTCCATCGTTTTTCTACACTCAGATAGAAATTGGTGATCCTGACACGATGCAAAGTATGCGAAATTTATTATTTCTTGAGACCATGTAAAAAGGCGTTTTACCCCGATAGCGGGGTAAAACGCCCAAGCCCCGGATTAAAAGGCCGTCATAAAACTCCCAGCGTATATTGTAACTTTTTTTCACGTGAACAAATAGTAATATCATTATACTTACGTTGTAAGACAATTTAGTGACAAAGTTGGTAGGGTGAGCACATTTACATCGCATAGAGTACAATCGCAACTTTAAGATGGCTTGTTTTTATGTCCGGAGAGGCAAAAAACAACAAATATTTGCTGAAAAATAGCGGAGTTTACTGGGCGCGTCTAATCATGCCCAGGACCGGATCAGGAAGGCCGCTACCAGAAAAATATTACATGGAGGCTACAGTTCTTACATCAGCCTGGACATAGAAGTAGGCGTCTTACCCAGGTGGGCGCGTTACCCCACTCTACCCTAATCATCGGGTGAGGTTTTGTCTTATTTTCGTTAGGTAAGTCTGCATTTGGTAAATTTTAAGTCATCGGTCTATTTCACTGGGGGGCCAATTTCTGGGCACTGGGGGGCATTTCGGCCGACTGGGGGCAAATGCCCCCAGTTAACATGTTAAAAAATGGCCTGCCCTATGGTCATAGGCGGATCCAGGATTGCCGATCGGGGGTGCACCTTCCCGGGGGGGCGCCATCCGGACCAGGGGGGCGCCACTTATGACCGGCAAAACCTATCAGGTGGGCGCCAAATCCTATCGGTGGGCGCCGACTTTCGTATCCTAGGGGGGTAGGAAGCGACATTTCAGGGGAGCGCCATCAACCTTTCAGGGGGCGCCGAGGGTCGATCGGGGGGGCGCGTGCCCCCTTGCCACCCCCTGGATCGGCCTATGCCTATGGTATGTATGGCCTTGGTCTGATGAGACTTGAGAGAGAGGCGGCGCCTACACCAAAAATGGGAGGAGTTATTTAGCTCTTATATTATAGGGCCTTGCTATTTAGAGGTTTCAAATTAAAAAATCTGGCAACATAGTTTATCAGCCTGGTTCAGTTGTCAACATTCACTATGCATTATTCAGCATAACCAGTCCCTTTCCCGAATATTGTGCAAATAAAGCAATCAGCATAGAGTCAGGGTAATAGAGAACATAGAGCATTGAGCAGCCCGCGACTATTGCGGTGGGGGAGCGCCTCTTGATATCTAGTTTCTTACTTTTGTGCTGTCAAATTAGAAAAAGTCAAAGCTTGATTTGCCATTTGTTTTCCTCTTACATTATTTTTGTGAGTCAAAAACGAGAAGTTATGCCTATAAGATGGTTGTTAGATAACTGAACATAAATAATCGTATATTTGCGAACTGCGCCGTGTTTATCTACAAGTAAGCAAACCCAAACCAAGGCCCTCAAAGACCCAAAAATTCTGGAGATGAGAAAAAGAAAATAGTAACAGAGCTGTAATAGTAATACGGCTTATATATTGTGGAGAAGTTTCGTCAGTAATATATAATCTACTTGTTGTAGTTCTGTCGTCTAGGGGCGTAAACAGCTTAAATAGGTATGGAGTGTTAAAAGATCCGTTCTTTGCTTGGCATGGTAGGTGCATGATATTACAAGATTCCTCCATGTGCTTCCTCAAGCTATCTGTGCTTTCAATTCATTGATACATATGCTTCCTAGGTTTCAATGTCTAAATGTGATCCTGCCCAGACTGCCAATCAGGATAGCAAAAACATTGTGTAGTTTTTAAGTTTGTACATGCTATATGAAGACATCACAAGGTAATTAGACACTCTTCACACAACACATTATGGTAATGAGGTAGCTGGCTTCACACATGTTGCCAGATAACTACAGGTTGATCTGTATGATAAGTGCCACAGTTAAAAAGTTCCAACGGATCAAAACTTCCATTAATTAGAATTGCTACAGGTTAATATATGTCATTAGTGCCACTGTTCAAAACTTCATCCAGTGCAATATTCCAAGTACCACAACTGGCGCTGACCACAACTGGTTAGGTTAGGTTAGGTTAGGTTAGGTTAGGTTAGGTTAGGTTAGGTTAGGTTAGGTTAGGTTAGGTTAGGTTAGGTTAGGTTAGGTTAGGTTAGGTTAGGTTAGGTTAGGTTAGGTTAGGTTAGGTTAGGTTAGGTTAGGTTAGGTTAGGTTAGGTTAGGTTAGGTTAGGTTAGGTTAGGTTAGGTTAGGTTAGGTTAGGTTAGGTTAGGTTAGGTTAGGTTAGGTTAGGTTAGGTTAGTTTAGGCTAGGCTAGGATAGGCTAGGCTAGGCTAGGCTAGGCTAGGCTAGGCTCGGTTAGGTTAAGTAGGCACACAGCGTATCCACAGCAGCTGATGAAGGCCAAAGTGCCACCAGGAGGTTAGGTGCGCCACAGGCCAGCTTGCTGAGTCGAGAAAAGGTTAGGTCAGGTTTGGTTACATTGTGCTACATGTAGAAATATTAAAAAGGAATTACCAAAGGTTTTTGAAAAAGTCACTCAGCAATGCAAAAAAAACAGTTTTGGCACTAGGAACATTTCAAAGAAGGATGTTTCAGCAATGCCAAAAACAGCTAGACCACTTGGAATATTTCACTGGAGGAAGCTTTGAACAGTGGCAATTACAATCTGGATCAGCCTGTGGCGCTTTTGTTTGGAGGGAAGTTTTGATTCATAGGAGCTTTCTGGATCAACCTGTGGTGCTTTTGTTTGAAAGGCAGTTTTGATTCATAGGAGCTTTTGAACTGTGGTACTTATGATGTGGATGAGCTCGCTGTGATTCTATCTGGCAACATGTGTGAAGCCAGCTACCTCGTTACCCACATTATAAAGGGAGTCGTCTTCAGACCACCAGCGGACCCAGGCAGCGACAGACCACCGAACAGCTAAGTGCCACCATTTCTCCATGTTTGGCAGAAACTGACAATCATTGACTGACATTCACTGACATTCATAACACTGTAGGAGCAGGACGCCAGTGTGCAAAGTATGACATTTTTGACGAGATCTCGTTGGTTCGAGTGCCCTTGGAGACAGGAGCGAGTGGTGCAAATTTTACCAACCTGGTGCGAATTTGTGAGACTGGTGCGAGGAAGGTGACACTGAAAACCAAACAAATAATGGCTATATGCCAGTCTGCAGAACGTGGCAGGCGACTCGACGAGGCGCTTGGGGCAGCTTCAAAGCCTGCCCCAATTGGGGCAGAAATTTGGATGCTGGGGCAGACTCCTTCAAAGGGGGTGTATCTTTACCGATACATGTTTATCTACTCCATTTTAAACGAAACACCCAGAAATGAAAGAAAACTGTGCATCCAACTCGACGATGACAACACACTCACGACCCTCCACGCACAGCACCAGCTATCTTGCATTCATGATGCATGACTTCAAGAATACTTTTATTCAAAGGTATATTTACAAGCGAATTATTTTCCCTTAAAGACGTCATTTGCCACTACTTTCACGCCGTATAATCAATACTTTAAAAAAATATTTCAATTGATAACTAAATTCGATAAAGCATAATTTTTTCCACAGCTAAAGCATTTTTCCCCTTCCATTTTCTCACATTTGCATGAAAGCATGACAAAATTTGGAATATTTTCACTCCTGGTTTTCACAAGACCCAAGCGAAGAAAGATTCCCGTACTCTCTTGTGACGTCACATCACTGACTAGCATTTGTTCTTAGGGGGAGGGGGCTGGCATGATTTTCTTTTGAACGGTGGACCCTTTGAACAGTGGACCTTTTGACATAGACCCGATTTGCCGGCCTTTGGCGATCAAAACATAACAAAGGAAATGCAAAAAACTACATACAGGGAAATTTTATTTTGAGTTCTAAGATTGTTTTTTGTAACTAAAACTAGGTTTAGGTTACAAATTTAGAAAATAAATTTGAATTTAGCTTTAGAAAGGCGCCTGTTGCCTGATTTTTTATTCACTTCCAGGAATTTTGACTTTACATCTATTAAAAATTTCCTTTGTTTGGTATCTTTGTAACCATATTTCTCTAGATGACAAATATGACACTTTTGAGACAATTCAGCTTTTACAGCGCAGCTTTAACTAATGATTGTCGTTTCTTTTCGTCATTTTTCTTCTTCCCTCGGTGATTACCTGTACCGAGCGCTGCCCCAAGTACTAGTTCCTGCCCCAAGAGCCCCCATCTGCCCCAAGATTGACCAAAAGTTGCCCCAAATCGGTAGGTCTGCCCCCGAGGCTGCCCCAAAGAGATCTCGTCGAAATCTGCCACGTTCTGCAGACTGGGCTATATGGTTATAAAGATACAGGAGGGGGCCTTATGAAAAGTCCTCAACTAACTAACTAATAAGAGAGGTAGCATTGCATCTTGTGGGTAGGAATGGTTGCGTTTCTCTCCCTGGTATATGGAAGATTGGTGCAAATTTTTGGTGGCTGGCAGTGCGAGAATTTTAACTGGCTGGTGCGACTCGTCTGGCCTGCTGCCATACTTTGCATTGGCAGGATGGAGGGGAAGATGGGCCAGTTTGCAAAGTATTGCAGAAGGCCAGACGAGTCGCACCAGCCATCCAAAATTATTCGCACCACCAGCCTAAAAAAATTGCATCAATCTGCCATATACCAGGGAGAAAAACACACACATTCCTACCCACACGATGCAATGCTACCTCTCTTATTAGTTAGTTAGTTAAGGACTTCTTATAAGGCCCCCTCCTGTGTCTTTATAACTATTGAGCCATTATTTTTTGGTTTTCAGTGTCACCGTCCTCGCACCAGTCGTGCAAATTCGCACCAAGTTGATAAAATTTGCACCACTTGCTTCTGTTTCCAAGGGCACTCACACCGACGAGATCCCATCAAAAATGCCATACTTTTCACACTGGGAGATGGGTGACCAGGAACAGTTATTGACGAGGATACCTTACAGACTGTGGGCAGAGACGCAACAAATCTGCTGTCCAATGGAAGAAAAGCACAAGTCAAGTTTTTTTATTTTGGGATTTTGGTATCATTTGATTCAGAAAGACGTACTGCATCTACTGATAACATGATTTGACAAAACTTCTTTAACATGTTTATTTATATTGTCTTTTTAGACCAGTCCTAGGGCTCTGCTAAGGTTAAGCCAAATGGAAAAGGGGCTCTCCTGTGAAATATTCGGAAAGTGGCATACGCTTTTCTTCTCTTGGATGGCAGAGATGCAGGGCACAAAAATCCAGTCCGCAAAGTATGGCAGCAGGCCAGACGAGTCGCACCAGCCACCTAGAATTCTCGCACCAATTTGCACCGCCAGGCACCAAAAATTCGCACCAATCCACAATATAACAGGGAGAAAAACACACCTATGGTTGGCAAAGTCAGTTTTTTTCCTTCTCTCGCATGATTTTGTTGATTTTCAGTGTTGCCTTCCTCACACCAGACTCACAAATTCGCACCAGGGTGGTAAAATTCGCACCACTTGCTCCTGTCTCGAAGAGCACTCGCGCCGACGAGATCTCGTCGAAAGTGCCATACTTTGCACACTGGACAAAAATTATGTGGCGATGAGCATGTCAGTGATTTTGCCAGCACTTCAGCTCAAACCATGTTATAATGTGGGGGAAATTGCACTTGATGAACTGTATCAGCAGTCTGATCCGGATCACGTTTTGGTAATGGATGATAGCTAATATTCAGGAACTACACTTTCCTGAGCTCAGGCAATACTGCTAATGCTGGTTTTATTTTATAATTAGGTGAGCAAATATGTACACCTTTTAATGATCATTTACTCTTGTAATTTTATGTGCTGAGAACAAATTTAACGATAATTGCCTTCACAGAAATTTTCTCATAGAATTTACTGCCTATCTTACTACACCACCACTCATATCACACCCACCATGAGCAACAGCCACCACCATAATAACACAGCAACACAATGGTTTGATTAATATTCCATATACCATAGCAGTATGGTAAAGTAAAACATTCTAAAATAACCAATCTGTCCGTCCTCAGCCATTAGGAGAATAAGTGATCAATAAATGCATATTTTGTGATTTTCCCATTAATTTTAAGTGCCTAAAATGAAGGGGAACAACACCATTGTGAATTGATACACTGGGTTGGGCAAGGCAAGGCAAGGCTAGGCTAGGCTAGGGTAGGCTAGGCTAGGCTAGGCTAGGCTAGGCTAGGCTAGGCTAGGCTAGGCTAGGCTAGGCTAGGCTAGGTCTTAGAGGACACAGGTGGACCCAGGATTGCCGATGGGGGGGGCACCATCTGGACCAGGGGGCACCACTTTTGACCGGCAAAACCTAGCAGGTGGGCTCAAAATCCCCTTGGTGGGCGCCGATTTTCTCATCCTTGGGGGGTCTGGAATTGACAGCACCTGACGCTATAGACCTTTCAGGGGGCAATGTGAGCATTCCAGTGGGCGCCAAGGGTCGATCAGGGTGTCCTTGCCCCCCTTTGGATCCGCCTTCGGTGGAGGTGCCAACTTTATTTTGTGTCATTTGTATGGCATTGACAGAGCTTTTTGAAGGGTTTCCAGAGTGTTTATCTTAAGCATTAGGTTACCTTAGGTGTACAGGACTTTCTGAGGCTTGTCAGGTGCCTGTCTTGCTCGTTCTCATCGAGCTCAGTACAGGTAATGTTTCTAGACGAAGTCGGGAATGAATACATCAGATCAGCTCAGTGACGATCTATGTTATTCTTGAAGCAGTTCGTGGATTGGGATTTGACAACCCAGTCCGGGAGACCGTTCCAATCTCTTACAGTGTGCACCCTGAAGTGGTTCCTCTGTGCCCTAGATACTGCTTGCAGTTTCCCAACTTTGAACCTGTGTCCACGTGTGGTACAGACTGACGGGTCCAGGAAGAATTCTTCCTTACACACTCCAAGCTGGCCCTGGATGATCTTGTAGATGCCGATCATGTCACCCCTCTTGCGCCTATACCAAAGCGATGGAAGCTTGAGGGTATGAAGTCGAAGCTCGTAGTCCAGGTCTTGTAAGGAGGGGACCAGCTTGGTGGCACAGCGTGGGACTCTCTACCAAAAGCTGGTCCACCTTTTTAAATGGGCCCCACACCACATTGGCGTACTCCAGGTGGGGGTCACACTAAGGCCTTGTACAAGAGAGGCAGCACATGCTGGTCCACATGAACAAAGGTCCATCAAATTGCTCCAAGGGTCTGGTTGGCTTTTGAAACAGCTGCGGGAGCATGTCTGCGGTACTTGAGCTGGTCGTCTACAAAAACACCTAGATCCTTTTTGATGGTCACCTGGGCCAGCTGCTTTCCGCCCATCTCGTAGATTTGATGCTGGTTGTTGTGCCCAAGGTGGAGCAGACTGCATTTGGAGATGTTGAACGGTAAGAGCCACCTCTCAGACCAGGACTCAAGCTTGTGGAGATCTTCCTGTAGAGCTCTAGCATCGGCTTGACTGCCCACCTCCCTGAACATTTTTGCATCATCAGCAAAAAGGCGAATATTGCTTCCAAGTTCATCAGGCAGGTCGTTAATGAAGAGTACAAGTAACGTCAGGCCCAGGACCGATCCCTGTGGGATGCCACTGGTTACTGGTGCCCAGTCGGAAAGTGCGCAATTGACTCTAACTCTTTGCTTCCTGCCAGTAAGAAAGGCCTGGATCCAGCGGAGGATGCCGCCTCCTACTCCCATGCTGCTCAATTTCAAGATAAGTTGTTTGTGCGGCACAGAATTGAAGGCCTTGTGATACGGCATTCATTTGGCTTTCGCCGTTCTACTGTTTGCGGGATATGTCAGGTTAGAGAGACCTGGGGAATTTCTCTAATGTATTTGACACATCTGGGTCCGCAGCAGTAGCAGTTATGATACCGTAAATGACCTGTTGAAACGCAGAGGTGAACTTTGGTTAAAGTATGCCAAAAATACACGATCGAAAAGAAAAATGAAAAACACACACAAACAGACACACGACATTAGACATTATCCATTACGTTGCTGAATATAAGGCAATATATCAGAGACAGAGACACCGAGAAAGTGGTCAATAAGAGAACCATTATCTTGTATACGTACTCTTTCCAGCTATCCCGGCTAACTCAGTGGGTTCTGTAGAATCTTGTATAGTAACGATTGGCATGTGAAACTGCGATGACACATTAAACTTTGTCCTGGCTTGCCCACAGTAGTATTAACATTACAATCAGTCACGGACTATAGCCAAGGACATTGCCATCTGAAATAGAGAAAACATGTTGAATATGTTCGCCGTTACACCTTGGCAAAGTCCAAATAGGCAATGTCGACTGGGAGACCATCTTCAATCACTTTGGCCCAGCTCTCCAAGCAGCTTAGTAGCTGGGTTGCACAGCACCTACGAGGAACGAAACCATGCTGAGCATCGCTCATCTGGCCAGATTCCACCATATAGGCAAGAAGCACATCTCAGACGAGAGATTCCATCACTTTCGAAAGGACCTATGTGAGGCTCACTGGTGTATAATTCGACGGACTGCTTCGGTCACCCTTCTTTTAAATCGGTACTACTTCAGCAACATTCCAGTCACCTGGTAGCCTACCAGCCGCGAGAGCCTTCTTGTAGATGGAACACAGGGGAAAGCTCAGTGATCTAGCTGCCTCTTTCAGTACCCGAGGTGGTATGCTGTCAGGTCCAGGCGAAAAGAAGAAGACAGTTTCAGAGCAAGGAGTTTGGATTCAACCATGGTCGGCGTGAGGTCAACATCTTCCACAGTTTGTACATTATCCCCAGGATGGACATGTGGAAGCTCTATACCAGCTTTCTCCGCAGTGAAAACACCACTGAAGAAAGCAGACAGGGATTCAGCTTTCTCGGTATCACTGGAGGCCACTGACCCGTCGAGCCTTTGGAGGTCCTGAACTTGATCTCTGCATTTGACCTGTGAGCGAGTGTAGGACCAGAAGGCCTCGGATTGTCTTTAACCTGACTGGCTATGTTTTTTTTGGTGACTCTTACGAAGCCGTCGGGATAATCTCCTGAGGTCGTTCCGCTTCCTCTTGTAAGTGCTCCATTGCCTGCCCTTGTCTGTCTCGGTTGTGGCAGTCTTCACTTTGTGCCACATCCTTTTCTTCCCCTTACAATTTTCAGAGCTGTTCTGTTAATATAAGATTTATGATTCTTCCGTATGGATTCCGTGAGAGGTATGCATTCCTGCATCATAGCTCGAACAAACTGTCAGAAAGCGATCATATTCCTGTTCCAGATCAAGATTTGAGGCTGCCTGCCAGTCTACCTCCTGTGCTATTTCTCTCATTTTGTTGTAATCCCCCCCCCGGAAAGAGCTAGTTGGGGGCAGTCTACCATCTGCCTGGACTTCTTTTCACAGGACAACCTCATCTTAAGACACAAGTGGTCGCTGTTGCCAAGACCTGGCAGGTAGCTCATTTCTTTTATAGTCACTTCATCCTGGGAAAAGACCAGGTCAAGAATGTTTGGCCGCTCTCCTTGTCGATACCTGGTTGGCTCAGAGACATTCTGAATGAGGAAGCAGTCTCTTATGGTTTCCAGGAAGACATGTGAGATGTGTGCTGGGGGATTAGTGGACATCCCTACCTCCCAATCAATATTTGGGAAGTTGAAGTCACCCACAATGATAACATTGTCAGGCTTTGTTGACATAACTATCTTGATAAGGCTGCAAAGTTCAAGGTTATTTTGGAAAGTGCTGTTGGGGCTTCGGTAGACACGCCAGCGAGGAGGGACTGACGCCCGGTCAGCTCAATCTGAACCCAAATGTGCTCTAAGAATGCTTCCCCAGGAAATGAAACTTCTTTGCAGTGGAGGTCTTCCCTGACAAACACTGCCAGTCCTCTAATGGCACCAGGTCCAAATCTTGGAGTCAACGGGTCAAAATTTAGGTACATGCTATAGCCAGGAATCACAAAGCAGGCAGGCAAAATTGGTAAATGACGGGCCTTTGGTAGCACTTCTGAGATAGGAACAATTTCTGGCTGTTCATGGGCAGCTAGCATAATCAGTTCATCACGTTTATTTAGAAATTGATCCACATTTGTATATAGTGCTAGAAAGTCACCCAAGCGATCATGTCACTGCTGGGTGCTCGAGCCTTGACGTTGCTGATCAGGGCCTGCCGGGGCTGATGCTGGAGCTGAAGTAGGCGCCACATCAGCGTGAGGGGCAACTTGTCCTTCCCCCTTCCCAGGTTATTTGTGGTGGCTGCCTGACCTGGAGGCGAAACAGCTGCCGATGCAGGCGCACCAGCCGAGGGAACTCCCCTCCATTACGTCCCGAGATACCTGGCTCCTGCAAAAAGGCAGCAGACATGGCAAGAGTAGTTGAAGGTTGACCAGATGCCACTGATGAAGCAGCAGAAGCCTGCCCAGCGCCCCGATTCTGTGTCCTGCCTCGTTGACGACGGGAGTCGGACCCAGGAACCATCACAACCTTACCATTCCGAATCACCAGGTTCCTCTCGCCATTCACTCTCCTTGCCTTCAGTTCGTCCCTCAGAAGTTTTGCAGCCTCCCTTTCAGTCCGTGTGAGATCCGGGTTGGTGTAGAGGTTGCTTCAGCCTGAACTGTATTGAAGATCCGGAGCTGCCCTGATCGCATCCCACTTGACTGCCTCAGAGTCAAATGTGACCATATAAGCAGTCTAGGCCTGTCTTGTACCTTTCTTCCAATGCGGTGGGAGGACACAACCCGAGCGTTCAGATGAAGCTCGTCCCTAAGGATCTTCATTAGGGTTTCCATCTCCTTGTCAGAACATTCCTGGCGGCTGCTACCCTGAGGCTCTGGCAGATTGTGAACCACCGCATTATACTTGCGTCTTTCTTTTTCAAGCAGCTCCATGGCTACTAGTTTCATCTAACAAATTTTTAATAACTACAGGTTTCCTATGCTGCCACTACGATTCTTAGACATTTCCTGTGGTTAGTTGCGCATGCTCTACAGTATTATGTGGTGTACTGGGCTAAAGCAATATTAGTGAATATTTTGGAAACGGTAAGTTGGCCGGAGAAGTGCTCTCGGAAATGTTGTAGGGCGTGCTGCAAACATTCGAGTGACACACTTTTCTTAGTTGTCAGTGATTGCTCACCTAATTGTAAAAATTAGCTATGTGCAGTGTGTTGTTATGATGACCAAACCAAATATATGTCAATGGTTTCATTGCCTAAATGTTATCTGGATTATATGCAATCAGGATCACGTTTTTGCCATGGAACCTATTGCACAGTTATACACATACTTTTCCTAGAAATATGTGTGATTTGGGGCCCATCCCAAGATAATGTGCTGAGGGCAACTGGATTAAATAGTAACAGCCATGTGGAGCAAAGGGCAAAAAAGAATTCATGACCCAGTCTGCAGAAGGTGACAGGTTTTGACAATATCTCATTGAGATATCTTCAATCCAGATTGTCTTCCCTGAGGCAGAAGGTCTGCCAGTTTGGTGTAGTTTTTGGGGCAGGTAAGGAAACCTTGAGGCAGAAACTGACACTTGGGCTAGCACTGATATACCGAGGCAGACACAAAGTACCAAAAAAAAAAAAAAGGCAGTTGTGGTGTTTTAGTGGCCTGCCTACAGCATTAAAGGGAGATACGCGAAAAATTATTATTGTGGTTTCTTGCTATTTAAAAAATCCTGATTACGAAACTGTCAATTATTTTTGTATCTTCGGCAAAATTTTGGGAGGCCACTCGCTTATTATCGAAATAGGTTAACAGTTCCGATAAAATGCTGCAACCTTCACCCATCACTTACTCTTCGAAAACTATAAACTATTACAGAACGACGAAATTTTGCGTCAAAAGGTCACGTGATCCCCTATGAGGTGGCTCTACATTCTGATTGGTCAATTGTGATTTCTTAAAAGGCCTAAATTTTTATTTTAATATTATGTTTGGCTGTAGCTTTTTTAAAATAACTTTTTATTTAATAGTTTTAAACTTTCAAGTCACTGCTTAGGAAAAATAGAGCCGGTTTTTTAGATAATTTGATGGCCTCAGCCGGGGTTACGTCATTTAAATCGATGAGGTGTACCGGTAAAGTCGTCTAGAAATGTTGACTTTGAGAGTGATTTTAAGGCATTTGCAGGCCGAATTCGCAAAAATGAAAATAGGACTTCTGAAACAACTTTTTGTGACCTTTTGATCTAGCCAATAAAATTATTTTTGCGTACCTCCCTTTAAATGGAAATGCGTGGCCAGGAAAAGACAAGCCTGCCCCAGCAACCAAATTCATGCCCCAATTGGAAGAGGATTTGAGCTGGGCCAAACATCTAGTTGAGAAGCCTGCTGTCCGCCCCATGCCTGGAGCTTGATGCAGGTGAGGATGCAAACTTTGGTGATATAGTTTTGACTGTGAACTCTGCGATTGCTGTCAATTCTGTGGTTGTCTCACCCTGTTTCTCTGCGTAATATCAAGATTTAACACCCATCCTGGTGTGCCTTTGAGCCATCTTTGTCCTGGTGAGGGGGTGTTCAAACACCACCCTCGAATTTGGCACCTATGGGGGATATTGAAAAAAAACGTTAACGCTGGTGGATAGCTAAACAAAATAATGAAGAAACTACATTCATCATTTGTATGGCTCAGATCAATATTGAGGTCATCACAGGTCCAAGAAGGTGACATGTTAGAGAAGAGTTTCTGGGGTCTAGCATCTGATACAGTTGAATAAGAATCCATTTTAAGTATTATTCGCTTCCTCTCGTTACGGCGAATTTTTATATGATTACACTAGGTCAAAACACTAAAATGGGCTGACCCAAGGTCAGGTCAAGGTCACATCTGACCTAGCACAGTCAATATGCCTATCGATTGATTCACAATAGTTATCAAAACGTAATGGTATCAAAGTAAAATCTATCATCATTTCTTACGAAGTTGTTGACCCAAGTATAAAAACCTGCTTTAGTTGTCCCAGATAACTTGTCAGAGGTCATAAGTCCCAAATTGCAACATGACCCTGGAAAGGGGCATAAGATACTACTATTTCCAGAATATGAAGGTATTCTAAGCTGTATCTACACAAAATACCAACTTTAAATACTTTTAATACTAATACCAACTTTAGAGTACCCAAGTTTCTCCGAATGTTACTAGGTCTACTATTCTTTTCGGGAGAGACTTGGGAAATACTCAGTAAACAACTTTAGAATAAATGGAGCAGGAGTGGTGCGACCTTCAATTAAGATATTAACATACATGTCCCAAATTTACAACTGGAAAATTTGTAGTTTGGTCCATGGGTACGGAAGGGCACTCCTGCCTACCTTTTAAATGGGTAGTGGGTTAAAATATTTTTAAAATTTCCAAAAAATAGAGCCATGTTTTGCCCAGTTCCAGTTTTTCCCATGCATTTCCAAGGGCGAGGTCATGATTCGTAGCTGATCCTAGGTCATCAATATGAAAAATACTGGATTATATTCTATAGTGTTTGGCGGGCTCATTATGTGATATGAGGTTCAGTTGGATAAATTAATATTGTTCTTACTTGTGCTATTTTAATAATTTTAAAGGTACGGTCTCTTGACCTGCACGGATGACCTGACCTGAGATGACCTGGCCAATTTTTTTGAAAAGTTGCAGAAGTGATCATGCATAAGGTATGCCAGGGCGCTTTGTGCCACCGTTTTTGGTGCCGCCTGAAAACGGGAGGGGGTTTAAACACCATCCCTCCTCCCACTGTGGTCAGGGTGAAAAGAAAAGTTTTCTTTAAAAAAATATACATGACTGGAATCTGCAAAGCCTTCTCTGTCCGTGAAATTGTCAATTTAAGGACCTCTGCAACAATGAAAATAAAAAATGCATTTTGAAAAACGCACTGATACTGTCACTGGTAATTGACAATTGAAATATATTTTATTTTACGTTATTTAATTTTTTATTTCCCCATTGACCTCTTTTCGTTTTTTTATCATATTCATTGTACCATGTATTGTCCCACCACTTCAGCGGTTGCAAATGAGTGATGACTGATCAGGATAATTAATACTGACGATGATGCTAAGCGAGAGGGGAGAGGAGAGTGCACCTATGAGAGCACAGATGTGTTTCTTGAGAATGACTGCAATGTTTTAATTTGCGTAGTTGTGTATGCTTTATGTATGTTTTTTACTGGAAATATATGTGTATGGATGTAAATGACATTGCAGTACTCCATGTGACATGTGCGGTGTCCATGTAATTGTACAGGCTGTTCCTATTGCCAGGACGGTTAGCACCTTGATGTGCATTATTTGCACAATTGATCGAGGTGTTGCTTTTGAGCCATGCAAAAATTGGTAACCCAGCGGTAGTGGTAAATGGTTTCAAATTGCCAAAAAATGATATCCAGCGTAGTTTTGTAAACATTCACCTATCCATTTGTGTTTAAAGATTATACTTATGAAGATACCTTTTACATTGGCTCATTCAAAAGACGGACGAGAAGAGTTATTGGTGAGGCCAGGTACAATTATGATGAATGGAGCTCTTGAATAATAGACCTCACAGATTACACGTTTTTTCTGGCAGTGTATTCTATTCTATGCACAACTTGTATGTATGGCTGATGGACGATCTAACCCTGCCATTCCAGGTATCAGGAAATACCTATGGCTGAACCATGGCTCCAAAAGATGCACCGAAGATCATGGTCTTTACCCCCACTTATGATGAATTCAAGGACTTCTCAAAGTACATTAGTTATATTGAATCACAGGGTGCTCACAAAGCGGGCATAGCAAAGGTAAGAATATGTGTTCAAAGCGTATGTGAACATACGGTGAATCGTTGCAAATTACAGTGGATTCTGCTGTAGATTCACTTTTTAACGTATTTGCCTGTTAAATCTTGCTTGTCAGTGTTTTTGCGTATAGTTTAATCATTTTGTCAATAATTTCGCCATAATGTACCTCTCACATATTTTCGGAAAATATGTTGTCAAGACCCGCGTTTTATTCTCCGAAGGAGTCAAAGAGTCCGATTTCTGCTCTGAAAAGTGTGCTTGACCCATGTGTTCTTCTGGTTTAGATCATACCACCAAAGGAATGGGTTCCTAGGAAGAAAGGCTTCAACCTCGATGATGTGGGAGATCTACCCATTAAAAGACCAATATGTCAGGTGAGAATAGGGTTGTATTTTAAGCGGTTCGTTCCGTAAGATGATGTTAAAGGGAATACCTATTGCATTTTTATCATGGGACTTTAAGTTATGTAACAAGAAGATAGAGCATATCGGATACCCCCTTTGTTTGATATTGAATGGGTCCCAAAGCTCATTGTTTCCGCAAAAAACGAGCCATATACGAACTGCTGTGCCCGGCCGTTAAGCTCGAAGGAGGTAGGGATGAGAGGCGTCAGGAGAGAGAGTTCAAAAAAGAGGTCTGCTCATTGAGTGCTGTTGCTCCATCAAATGTGAGTTACGAGAGAAACCAAATTTGAAACTAGGTGTTTTTGTGCTTAATGAGGTGCCGTATTCTCTCTGTTGTCTGTCCAGTGGCGTAGTGCTATCTGTCCAGTGGCGGTGTGCTATCTGTCCAGTGACGGTGTGCTATCTGTCCAGTGACGGTGTGCTGTCTGTCCAGTGACGGCGTGTTGTCTGTTCAGTGACGGTGTGTTGTCTGTCCAGTGACGGTGTGCTGTCTGTCCAGTGACGGCGTGCTGTCTGTCCAGTAACGGCATGTGTGTCTGTCCAGTGACGGCGTGCTATCTGTCCAGTGACGGCATGTTGTCTGTCCATTGACGGCGTGTTGTCTGTCCAGTGACGGTGTGCTGTCTGTCCAGTGACGGCGTGTTGTCTGTCCAGTGACGGTGTGTTGTCTGTCCAGTGACGGTGTGCTGTCTGTCCAGTGACGGCGTGCTGTCTGTCCAGTGACGGCGTGCTGTCTGTCCAGTGACGGCGTGTTGTCTGTCCAGTGACGGCGTGCTGTCTGTCCAGTGACGGCGTGCTGTCTGTCCAGTGACGGTGTGCTGTCTGTCCAGTGACGGTGTGCTGTCTGTCCAGTGACGGCGTGTTGTCTGTCCAGTGACGGCGTGTTGTCTGTCCAGTGACGGCGTGTTGTCTGTCCAGTGACGGTGTGTTGTCTGTCCAGTGACGGCGTGTTGTCTGTCCAGTGACGGCGTGCTGTCTGTCCAGTGACGGCGTGTTGTCTGTCCAGTGACGGCGTGCTATCTGTCCAGTGACGGCGTGTTGTCTGTCCATTGACGGCGTGCTGTCTGTCCAGTGACGGTGTGCTGTCTGTCCAGTGACGGCGTGTTGTCTGTCCAGTGACGGTGTGTTGTCTGTCCAGTGACGGTGTGCTGTCTGTCCAGTGACGGCGTGCTGTCTGTCCAGTGACGGTGTGCTGTCTGTCCAGTGACGGTGTGCTGTCTGTCCAGTGACGGTGTGCTGTCTGTCCAGTGACGGCGTGCTGTCTGTCCAGTGACGGTGTGCTGTCTGTCCAGTGACGGTGTGCTGTCTGTCCAGTGACGGTGTGCTGTCTGTCCAGTGACGGCGTGCTGTCTGTCCAGTGACGGCGTGCTGTCTGTCCAGTGACGGCGTGCTGTCTGTCCAGTGACGGTGTGCTGTCTGTCCAGTGACGGCGTGCTGTCTGTCCAGTGACGGTGTGCTGTCTGTCCAGTGACGGCGTGCTGTCTGTCCAGTGACGGCGTGTTGTCTGTCCAGTGACGGCGTGTTGTCTGTCCAGTGACGGTGTGCTGTCTGTCCAGTGACGGCGTGCTATCTGTCCAGTGACGGTGTGCTGTCTGTCCAGTGACGGCGTGCTGTCTGTCCAGTGACGGTGTGCTGTCTGTCCAGTGACGGCGTGCTATCTGTCCAGTGACGGCGTGTTGTCTGTCCAGTGACGGCGTGCTGTCTGTCCAGTGACGGTGTGCTGTCTGTCCAGTGACGGTGTGCTGTCTGTGTGACGGTGTGTTGTCTGTGTTACTGTATGCTGTCTGTGTGACGGTGTGTTGTCTGTCCAGTGACGGCGTGTTGTCTGTCCAGTGACGGTGTGCTATCTGTCCAGTGACGGCGTGTTGTCTGTCCAGTGACGGCGTGTTGTCTGTCCAGTGACGGCGTGTTGTCTGTCCAGTGACGGTGTGTTGTCTGTCCAGTGACGGCGTGCTGTCTGTCCAGTGACGGCGTGCTGTCTGTCCAGTGACGGTGTGCTGTCTGTCCAGTGACGGCGTGTCTGTCTGTCCAGTGACGGCGTGTTGTCTGTCCAGTGACGGCGTGCTGTCTGTCCAGTGACGGCGTGCTGTCTGTCCAGTGACGGCGTGTTGTCTGTCCATTGACGGCGTGCTGTCTGTCCAGTGACGGTGTGCTGTCTGTCCAGTGACGGCGTGCTGTCTGTCCAGTGACGGCGTGCTGTCTGTCCAGTGACGGTGTGCTGTCTGTCCAGTGACGGTGTGCTTGTCTGTCCAGTGACGGCGTGTTGTCTGTCCAGTGACGGCGTGTTGTCTGTCCAGTGACGGCGTGCTGTCTGTCCAGTGACGGCGTGCTGTCTGTCCAGTGACGGCGTGCTGTCTGTCCAGTGACGGCGTGCTGTCTGTCCAGTGACGGCGTGCTGTCTGTCCAGTGACGGTGTGCTGTCTGTCCAGTGACGGCGTGCTGTCTGTCCAGTGACGGCGTGCTGTCTGTCCATTGACGGCGTGTTGTCTGTCCAGTGACGGCGTGTTGTCTGTCCAGTGACGGTGTGCTGTCTGTCCAGTGACGGCGTGCTGTCTGTCCAGTGACGGCGTGTTGTCTGTCCAGTGACGGCGTGCTGTCTGTCCAGTGACGGTGTGCTGTCTGTCCAGTGACGGCGTGCTGTCTGTCCAGTGACGGTGTGCTGTCTGTCCAGTGACGGCGTGTTGTCTGTCCAGTGACGGCGTATTGTCTGTCCAGTGACGGTGTGCTGTCTGTCCAGTGACGGCGTGTTGTCTGTCCAGTGACGGCGTGTTGTCTGTCCAGTGACGGTGTGCTGTCTGTCCAGTGACGGCGTGTTGTCTGTCCATTGACGGCGTGCTGTCTGTCCAGTGACGGTGTGCTATCTGTCCAGTGACGGTGTGCTGTCTGTCCATTGACGGCGTGCTATCTGTCCAGTGACGGTGTGTTGTCTGTCCAGTGACGGCGTGCTCTCTGTCGAGTGACGGCGTGTTGTCTGTCCAGTGACGGCGTGCTGTCTGTCCAGTGACGGCGTGCGGTACCGACAGGTGGTGACCGGCCGGCTAGGCGCGTACACCCAAGTGAACGTGCAGAAGTCTCGACTGAGCGTGCGCGAGTACCATGAGCTGGCTAACAGCCGGGACTACTGCACGCCGCCACATGGCAGTACTGAGGAACTGGAGAGGCGCTACTGGAAGAACATCACCTACGTGTCGCCCATCTACGGCGCCGACGTCAGCGCCTCACTCACCGACGAGGACTGCGATGTGAGTGCGGCGGGAGTGGGGAAGGGGGAGAGTTGGGACTGTTGTGTTCCTGGTCTCCCGCGCTTCTCCGGCGTCCCATGTAGGGGAGAGGGTGGTAAGACCGGCATAGTTGTGTTTGAGACTGTGTGTCTCACTCACTTTTCATATGACGGTGATGAGATTTCGCTTGTAGCTTCCGTAAACATTTATTTGTCCCTGCGCTTAAACATACTAGGATCCGTGCTTATTCCTTTGAACAGTAACGTTTACCGTAGAAAGCTGCAAAAGTCCGTGGTACCCCAACAGGTGGGGTAAGACGGGCTTTTGAAAATAGTTTATCATATGCTAGAAAATTTTGACAAAAAACATACCATATGGAGCAAAATGAGGTCTGAAACATTTTGCAAGGCATTGCTTCGATAACACAGCCGGCAGACAATTTTTTCGCGGAAACTCCATAAAATGATAATTTTTAATTAGATTCAAACAATCAATAATTTACAGCTCCTAATCCGGTTTGCAGGGCCTTCTGGGACTGATTCATTTTATTCATGTAAAAACAGCAGCGATAAATAGTATATACATTATGGTAATATAATATTTCCTTTCGTGCCTGTCTTCCCCGATATCAATATTCTAGAAAATTTCAATGTTGGCGATCATCATGCAATGGTAATATAAAACTGCAGTCACCTAATGCATGTTAACGCTCTCCCCTGACAGATTTTGCATATTTGACTTTCAAAATATGACCAGACACTGACAGAACGCTACAAACAAAACTACTAACAATGGTAGATTAAGCCATCAATATTGTTTTTCCAAAATTTTAGAAAAACAATAAATGTTGGGAATTCGTTTTTTGGCTCATGATCAGGCACCCAACCATACATTTATGCAAGTAATGGGATATCTATAACATTGCTGGTTTGGTCCACAGAGCCTGTGCCCATCTTACCTACCATGCCAGTCTTACCACCCTCTCCCCTATCTCCCATGGGTGTGTAGATTGGTTCTAAAGCCTAGGCTTGAACTATCTTGTATGAATTGCAATCTACAGAAATATCCCCGGTGAGTCGATGCAGGATCCTTGGCGCAGGATATTGCGACTCTTAAATTTTCTTTAGGGATGTGGAAGTAAATCAACATAGCCCTCCCTTTGACACTGAGTGTGTGTATGTCGTGCGTTGCTTTCTTAAGCCGTTAGAAGCTGACCTTGTACCTCACCTCAGTATGTTGACGCACCACCTCGGTAAAGTGACACCCAGGAGCTGCACCGCCTGAGCGTTATGTCTAACCCTCCCCCTCCCCCACCGCTTCTTAACAGTAACTCAGTAACCCATTGAAGCAGCTTGGCCATCCTTTCAATAACTGTCAAATACTAAATTTGTCATTTTTGAACGTGACCGAAATTTGTTATGTCAGGTCGCTGAATTGGGGGCTTCATTTCCCAACTAAATGCTTATCAAATCTGGTGTTTAAATGGTGTATGTAGTCTATTTCGGCTCCGATTAAAAGTAGGGAAAAAATCAAGCAGCAACCGAACACTACCGAAAGGGCATTGGACTGAGTAGAAAAGTAAGCTTTCATCCATGGTGAGGAGAGAATTAAACTTACCTGGGCATGATTTTCCATCCAATACCCTGACGCTTTGTGGAACACTGTATGTGCCAGTTTCTACGGCTGCCGCTACACTGACTCCGCACTAACTCGGAGTCGATGACCTCAGGAGTGGAACATCACCCGGCTAGGCACGATCCTCGACTACGTCAATGACGACTACGGCCAGGCCATCGCCGGCGTCAACACTGCCTACCTGTACTTCGGCATGTGGAAGACCACGTTTGCCTGGCACACCGAGGACATGGACCTGTACAGCATCAACTACCTGCACTACGGCGCGCCAAAGCATTGGTGCGGCACTCGTTAGCTATGTCGTTCAACATTGCTGGATCTGTCTTAGAAGGAAATCCTGGTACGCCTTCGGTTGTTAACTAGTAATTATGTTGGCACGGCCGGCGAACTCCTTCGGATATCGTGCTATAATTTGCGTGCTCGGTCGGTTTATAAGTCAGAGTATAGTTAGACTGGCTGGTGACACATTGTATTTGGCCTGAGTGCTCTGACATGACCTGCTAACGTCACGTGCCTGGGTTAGGCGCCATCTGCCGTGGACCGCCGCGCCGCTGACCGTGCGCGCTGCCGTCAGGTACGCCATCCCGCCGGCCTACGGCCACCTGCTGGAGCGGCTGGCGCGCAGCCAGTTTCCCACCGAGGCGGCCCGCTGTCCCGCCTTCCTGCGCCACAAAATGTTCCTGCTGAGTCCCCAGCTGCTGCGGCGACACGGCGTGCCCTTCGACACGGTCAGTGGGTCCCTCGACACGGTTAATGGGCCCTTCGACACGGTTAACCCGCGCCCCACCGGGGGTCCGGCGCCACCTGCCCACGGGCCACATGGCCCCCCCTCTAACTCCGAAAATATGGGCGTTAGCGCAAATCTCAAAGTCAATAAAAGCTCGCAATTAAAAATTCATGTTTTAGTCCAGGGTTAATGGTTTGACCCTCCAGACGGTCAAAGTAGGGTCAAATCGACTTTTTAATTATAATTTATTAAAAAAAATTTTATAATTTTTTTTTTTTTTTTTAAATTTTTTTTTTTTTTAAAATTTTTTTTATTTTTATTTTTTTTTTTTTTTAATTCCTCCCTCTCCCTTATTAAAAAAAATTAATTTAAATATATAAAAAAAAAAAAAAAAAAAAATTTTTTTTTTTTTTTAAATTTTTTTTAAAAATTTTTTTTAAAAAAAAAAAACAATAAAATTTTTTTTTTTTTTTTTTTTTTTTTTTTTTTTTAATTTTTCCCCCCCCCCAAAAAAAAAAAAAAAAACTGGGGGGTAATTTAAATTTATCTTTTAATTTTTAATTTTTTTCAAAAAAAAAAAAAAAGGGGGTTGGTTGCCTTTTTTTCCTCCTCCCGTGCCCTTGGGCGGGGGGGGAAAAATAAAAGAAGGGAGGGGAGGAAAAAAAAGGAGGAGAGGGAGCCCCCCCCCCGGGGGCGCCCCCCCCCCTTTTTTTTTTCTCCGAAAAAAAAAAAGGGGGGGGGCCCCCGGGGGGGCGACGGTTAACGTGTCCTTCGATACGGTCAGTGGTTTCTTCGACACGGTTAATGTGTCCTTCGATACGGTCAGTGGTTTCTTTGACATGGTTAGTGTGCCCTTTGACGTGATTAGTACGCCCTTCGACATAGTTGGTGTGTCCTTCGACACGGTTAGTGTGTCATTCGACACGGCTAGTGAACCCTTCGACACGGCTAGTGGACCCTTCGACACGGTTAGTGGCCTTCTCGACACGGTTAGTGTGCCTTTCGACACGGTTAGTGTGCCTTCCACGATAAGTTGCCCTTCGACCCGTTTAGGGCGATGAGGTGGCCTCTTTGGTGCCATTGGGGACGCTGCGTACCCCTCGAGGTGAAATGGGGTTTAGCGAAGTTAAATGGGGTAACATGTGCGAACGAATAGCGTGTTTATCCCGTATGTTTTTGTTGGTGTGTGATCTCCGTGTAAACGGAATCAGTACAGCTAACACGGACCCTCTGGCGCCTCAGATTACCCAGGAGGCGGGCCACATCATCATCACATTCCCGTACGGCTATCACTCGGGCTTCAACCACGGCTTCAACTGCGCCGAGTCCACCAACTTCGCCTCTCCGCGCTGGGTCGAGTACGGCAAACGCGCCACTCTCTGTCACTGCAAGTGAGTGACGCCTGACCTGTCAATCACCCAGCGTCGTTGGCTGCAGTGACGAGATTCTATTGACGCTTCACTCCCCCCCCGTGATAGCAATGTGAAGTCGTGCCTCTTCTCTGCTCCGACTCCATCGTTTCTCTGTCTGAACTCTGGGCAGCTACGACACAGTTTCCGCTCTGGTGTTTTTTCCCCGGTCGCTAGGAACCCAAATATTACCCTTCCTCTGCTCTGTCCTCGTCATCTGTTGGCAGTGACGACCTATAATATCTCTGCTGCTCCGAACCCCTCCCCAGTCAGCAGGAACAACATGTTGCCTTTCCTCCTCGATTACCTCCTCCCCTGTTGACAGGGTCGACATGTCACATCTCCCCCGCAGTTACCTTCCCTGTTGGTAGGGGCGACATGCTACTTTTCCTCCTCGATGATCTCCTCCCCTGTCGACAGGGACGACATGTTACTTTTCCTCCTCGATGACTTCCCTTGTCGACAGGGACAACATGTTACCTTTCCTCCTCGACTACCTCCTCCCCTGTCGACAGGAACGACGTGTCACTTTTCCTCCTCGATGACCTCCTCCCCTATTGGCAAGGACGTTAAATTACTTTTCCTCCTCGATGACCTCCTCCCCTGTCGGCAGGAACGACATGTTACTTTTCGTTCGCGCTGACCTCGGACCTTGTCTGTCGGCAGGGACGACATGGTGCGGATCAATATGGCGACGTTCGTGCGGCGTCTGCAGCCGGAGCGGTACGACCTGTGGCTGCGGGGTGCCGACGTGGGGCCCCATCCGGAGCAGCCGGAGCGACAGGTGCCCGCCAACCTGCCCGCCACCGAGGAGGAGATGCATGCGCCAATGTGAGTCGCCCCCGGCACAGTTTTATTTGGTATGGGTGAACGTACTCAGCCCTAGTAAAACCCATGTAAGTTTTTGTGGGTCGATGCAGCTGGTTACTTATTGTAAAATATGTGAATTTAGACTGTAAGGTATTTATGCTATGTTTCCTGTGTTTAGGTGGTATATGAAGATTTTCACTAAAATCAATCGGGAGAGGAATGTTTATTGGGCTGCCTAATTGATACTTTGGGGAATATTTGAATCCGTACATGTATATTCATATCACACAAAGCACAATTGTTAAAATTACAAAACACTTCAAAAATATAGTCACAGGAAAGACAAGTGGCTGGAGTTAAATTTAAAAGACGCTCCTTAGGGAGGACGAGGTGGATAGGAACACCAGAGCTTGGGGCATTCGCGACGGCGACGGGGCCAGGGGCGCGGCGGAGCGCGTCCAACCTATCAGCGGGGGAGCGCGACGCACCGGCGGAGGGACGCAGCGGCGGAGGGAGCTCGACGCAGCGTACTATGGTCAATAACATTTTGGGCTATTGACCATAGTAAATTCAGTTGTAGCATCTTTAAGGTCTCACGTGTTTTTGCTTCCACTGTCCTTTGCCGGATTAGACTTCTTTAAGTGTGATTTCCTAATAAATTAAACAAATGCCCTCAGAATCGACGTTTTGTCCCTCCTGCACTTTGCCTGTTCACCTGTGGTCTCTTTGTCGCGCGGTTTGTATGTGAAATTCATGTACGCCAAGTTTGTGGAGGCATATCTGGATACATTTCTATCAGCTGTGCATGTCTGACCCTCTAACCTCCATCAGCGGTGCGGGGGAGGCGGAGGTGCCGGACGGGGCGGAGGCGGGCCGCCACAAGCGGCACCCGATCCACGAGCGCGGCGACGACTCCGACGACGCGGCGTCCGTGTGCTCCCCGCCGCCGGCCGACGTCGCCGACGTCCTGCCCGACTACGAACAGCTGCTGGCGCTCAGGGACGTCTACTGGAAGGCGGGCGAGACAGGTGCGAGGGTGTGGGGACCACGCTGGCGAGACAGGTGGGATGGTGTGGGGACCACGCTGGCGAGACAGGTGGGAGGGTGCGGGAACCATGCTGGCGAGACAGGTGCGAGGGTGTTGGGACCACGCTGGCGATACACGTGCGAGGGTGTGGGGACCACGCTGGCGAGACAGGTGGGATGGTGTGGGGACAACGCTGGCAAAATAGGTGGGATGGTGTGGGGACCACGCTGGCGAGACAGGTGCGAGGGTGCGGGAACCATGCTGGCGAGACACGTGCGAGGGTGTGGGGACCACGCTGGCGAGACAGGTGGGATGGTGTTGGGACCACGCTGGCGAGACAGGTGGGATGGTGTGGGGCCCACGCTGGCGAGACAGGTGCGAGGGTGTGGGGACAACGCTGGCGAGACACGTGCGAGGGTGTGGGGACCACGCTGGCAAAACAGGTGGGATGGTGTTGGGACCACGCTGGCGAGACAGGTGTGAGGGTGTGGGGACCACGCTGGCGAGACACGTGCGAGGGTGTGGGGACCACGCTGGCGAGACAGGTGCGAGGGTGTGGGGACCACGCTGGCGAGACAGGTGGGATGGTGTGGGGACCACGCTGGCGAGACAGGTGTGAGGGTGTGGGGACCACGCTGGCGAGACAGGTGCGAGGGTGTTGGGAACCACGCTGGCGAGACAGGTGGGATGGTGTGGGGACAACGCTGGCGAGACAGGTGGGATGGTGTGGGGACAACGCTGGCGAGACAGGTGGGATGATGTGGGGACCACGCTGGCGAGACATTGGTTTGTTTTTGTCCCATTGTTTGATTGTCAGCTGAGCCGGGTGAAGTTGTTGGATGGATTCGTGAATCTCTTGGGGAAGATTGCCTGCCATCAGTGCTGCAGTTGTAACAGCCCCGTGTTTGGCTTCATAGATGCCTTCTATCTTGATAGGGAGGCTTTTTGGTTTGAACACCCCATGACTGCCGTTCCCTTAAACATGGTGTGCGAAATCGTCACATGCGCCCACTCAGAGCCTTCATCGTTTTTGGTCCTCAGGGGACACGCCCGTCTAAGCTGTTCCCCTACCGAGCATGCTAGATTTCTTAGTTTAATACTAGCTGTAAATTATACGTGGTTTGCTGCCGGTGCATTGTACACTTTCCTGTATTTCCACCTCTTGAAGCCTTGAAACCTCAATATTGATGATATTCGTCAATTAGTTTGTTTTCAATATAATTATTTGCAAGTTTTGTCTGAGTTAGTTTGTTTTCAATATAATTATTTTAAAGTTTTGTCTAAGTATGCCCGTTTCCACCTGTAACTCCCCTTTGACTGATTCTGTACACACTAGTCTTAGCGGTTTTCGTTCTAGTTCCAGCAATTTACTGCCTACTTGTGATCAGTATCTAACTTACGTATTTCGCTCCCAGCTATCAATTAGAACAGTTCAATGCTCAGCACCATCATATTTTAAACATGTTTTAGCAAAAGTAAATAGTTGTCTCAAGATAATGATTGATTTTTCTTTGTTTGCAAATGAAGTACAAAACATGAGGTTGGGAACCAGTTTTGGGTCAGCAAGGTAAAACTAGGAGTAGAACACCCATGATGTACTTCTAATCATGAGCAAGGGGGCAGTAGTTCGCCAGAATGTATGCGAAAGCTTCCCAGCTTAGTGTGTACCGATTCAGTTGCCGAGATCTGTACAAGTCACTGGATGAGGCTTAGTGCGAGTAACAACTGTGTGTGCGAGGGCATGTTCTACCGCTGGAAAAGGCAATTTAACAGCTGAAACACCCGTGTATCAGCTGCCACACGTGCAGTCAGCCCCTGCCTCTGTTGGCGAGGCAGCTGTGTTGTGACGCGGCTTTCTGTCGCTTTGCCCTCAGACGACGAGGACGTGGAGGCGTTCTTGGACCCGAAGTACGCCACCCGAGACGTCTCCGACAGCGACGACGACTTCTGCGTCTCTTACAAGAAGGGCCGCCTCCACAAGAAGCAGAAACGGAAAAAGCACCGGGCTGAACTCGCCAAGAAGCGCAGCCTCGCCCGGGCCAAGAAGGTGCCTGTGGTTAAACCTGAGCCCGTGGAGACGCTCAGCGAGCACTCAGAACTGTCCGAGTCGAACGATGACACTGATGAAAACGACGAGGAATGGGTGGGGGGCAGAAAACGCAAGAAGGCTGCCAAGGCGCCGAAGCGGAAGTTGCCAGCTGGCGAGAAGCATGTCTCTTCGGCAAGAAAGGCGGTGAAAGTGGAAAGAAATGATGCGCCAATAGACAATGCTGTAGCTGCAGACAAGTCGGTTGCTGCTGGGGTCCTCCCCAGTCCCTCTGTCGCCACCGTCGCGGTGCCGGTAAAGGATAGGAGCGAGCCTAAGCGGCGGCCGACGGTGCAACCCAGGTCGCAGCCGTCCGAAGAGGATCGCCGCGAGGACGAGGACGTCGTACTGAGTGTACTCAGCTGGCTGCAGCAGTTCGACTCGCTGGACAGTTGGGAGGCTGGGACCCGACCGCCGGAGCCACCTCCGGCGCAGCCGGCGGCCGGCCGAAAAACAGAAACGTCCGCGCCGGTGGGGCGTGCAAAGTCTGCTGCGGATGCGGTGGAAGTGAAGGTGGAGGCAGATGAGTTGCAAGCTAAAGGTGTCGGTCCCGCTGGTGATCCGGGAGACGTGGTTTCGCTGGAGGATGGTGAGCACACGGAAAGTGAGGTGAAAACCGAGGTTGTGGGTAACAGAGAAGGGACTGAATGTGAAGTCGCAGAGGATGCCCAGAAATCACACACAGACGTTCAGGGAGAAACGACGGTCAAGCAGGAAACACAAGAGGCAGTGAAGTCGGAGAGGTCGACTGAAGACAAAACTAACCTGAAGGCAAAATCGTCAGGAGAGGCGGCCCCGCTGCAGACTGTAGCTGACGCAGCGGCAGACGCCGATGCACCCCCGCCGGACACCGGTGTCGTGGTCAAGTCTGAGTCTGCGGAGACTGAGGCGCGGCAGCCTGCGCCCAGGATCACCACCTCGCAGCAGCAGAAGCGCCGGCGCTTCCAACTAGCGTCTCGAGATCGCCTGCGGATGGGACCGATGAAGGAGCTGCGTCGCCGGGTGGGCTGTTGTAAAGACCCTGAGCGCCGCAGCCGCCGCCTACTGCTGCTGCTGCGCCGGGCCAACCTGCTGCCCTGCATGAGGAGCGCGCTCCGCATCATGCTGGTCGAGTGCGCCCGCACGCACACTGTCAGACAGAATTCGGGAGGCAGAAGCTTCAAGATAGCAAACATTTTGAAGGAAGAGGAGCCCCCAGTGTTGAATGCCGAAATCTTAGATAAAAATCCTGAGAAATCGGAGCATAAGGTTCCTAGTGTGAGCTCCGTGGTGTCAAAGCTAAGAAGTAAATTAGATCAAGAGCCTGAGAAATCGGAACACAAAGTTCCTAGTGTGAGCTCCGTGGAGTCAAAGCCAAGTAAGTTAGAGAAGCCTGCGAGAAGCTCGCCAACAGTTCGGGGCAGAATGAGACTATCATCCAGTTGCTCGTCCTCTGGGAATGAAGCTTGTGGTATCTTGACTGAAAAGGTAGCTGCTGCGGCAAACGTTGACCGACTCAAGGACGTTTCCACCGTCGGAGGAGGGAGCGATGAGGCACTGGAAGTTAAACGGGAAGACTCTCAGGCCGCCACAGAGCCTGTCGAGCCCTCGGCCGCTGCGACAGCGAGCGCACCCACCGGGGAGGAATCACCGCGTCAATGATGAAGAGACCGCCTGTTTGTCGAGGAAATGAGCCACCCGCTGTGAAACGACGGAAGAGCTCGTCTGGTAGTGAAAAGATTAAAACACCGAAGGTTACCGCTGGAGGAAAGGTGCCGGTGTCGGGTGGTTCTAAGACCAATGGGGCTCCAGGTCCTCCGCTGGTGGGGAAGTCGATGACACCGCCTGGCAAGAAGCCGCGTCTCAGCACCAACGTGCGCCGCCATCTGATCGCGGAAGCCGACAAGATGGGCATCAGCGTGTTGTCGCTGCCACCCACCTCGCCTCTTCAGAACCCGGCGTGTCCACCGCGACCTGTTGCCCCAGGCGGCGCCACTGGTGTCCGACCCATGAAGTCCCCGCCTCAGCAGCGCCCGCTGCCGGCGTCCGGCCGCGTCCGAAGCAAGGGCGTCAAACAGTCAGGCCAGAAGCCGCTGGTGATCTCTCCAGAACAGGCGCGCCGTATGTGCCAGTTCATGATGGGCCGTCGGACGCCGCCGGCCGCGGGGCAGAACCCGGCCGCCCCCGCCGCAGTAGCGGGGCGACCGGAGCCGACCACACAGCGGAAGTCGGCCGCTTCCGGCGGTATTGCGCAAGGGCTGCACGCTGCCCCGCAGCGGAAGTCGCCAGCTACCTACAGCGTCTCACGGCCGTCGAGCTCGGGTGATCAGCGCAAGAAGAGCGGCTCCGATTCCGTTGGTCCAGCGGGAGATCGGGACGATGCGGAAGCCGTTGAGGTGCGGGAGGCGCTGGCTGGTGCTACGGAGGCCTCCATCAGCGGAATTGGCGCCGTGCTGCTGATGCCCGGCTCAGAAGCGGAGACAGAGCTGCCTGCAGCCGAGGACGCTGATGCAGGCGCCGCTCCGGACGCAGCCGATCCGTGTCGGAGCCCGCGGGCGGCGGCAGTCCCAGACCAGGGATCGTCACCGCCCAACACGGCGCGGCCGGCGCCGGAGCAGGTGGTGTCGGTGGCGCAGGTGAGGCGTCAGCTGAGTAGCCCCCCGGCGACCGGCCGCAGGCCCAGCGGTGGCGCGTCACCGGCCAACAAGTTCGCCGCCACGCGACGCCTGCTCAGCGCTGCCCTGGAGGTGGAGAAGGTGATGGGCAGGTCGTCGCAGAAGCTGTCGGCGGTGAGTGCGGCGTCTGGGGGGGACGGTGCTGCCGCCAGCCGGCCGCCGGTGCGGGCGGGTGTCGCAGTCGCCAGCAGTGTCGGACAGCGGCAACTCCCCGGAAAGCTTCCGCCCGTGCAGCTGCCTGCTGCGCAGAGGCGGCAACAAAACGCGCTGAAGCTGCCCAAGGCGGCGCAGAGGCGGCTCAAAATCGCGCAGCCGCCTAATAACGTGGATTGGCCACAGCAGTCTGGGAAGACCGTGTCAAAATCAACGTTCAGGCCGCAGCAGGCGCTGGCGATCGCACAGCAACCCCGGCAGAAAGCGCAGACACCTCAGCAGATCGTGCAGACGCCTCAGCAGATCGCGCAGAAACTCCGGCAGATCGCGGAGACACCTCAGCGGATCGCGCAGAAGCCTCGGCAGATCGCGCAGAGACCCCGGCAGACGGCGCAGAAACCTCGGCAGATCGCGAAGACACCTCAGCAGAGGTCAGCATCGTCGGAGTCGAGCGGCGTGCGGGAGCTGATGGCGACAGTGTTGGCTTCGGCGGCGATGCGTGGCGAGTGTGCCCCAGCGGCCTCTCCGCTGAAGAAGTCGCCGGTGAAGGGTCTGCCACCAGCGGCGGCGGCGGGGCGGCCTCAGATGGAGCTGCCGCCCGGCATCAGCGCCATGGTGGTGAATACGTCTCGCTCCGCCGCCCCCAACACCACCGTGGTACGGCTGCAGACGTTCCCGCCTGCGCAGAGGGCGGCACTGTCGGCCATGCTCTGGCCCACACAGCCGGTGAGCGCGGTGCCGGCGTCTCTGAGTGTGTCGGACCAGTCCCGTCAGCGCCGATCGCCACCACGGAAGGCCGGCCAACGGCCACCTAGTGGGGCGGTGGCCTCGCGTGCGGCTGTTCCGCCCACAGCGGCCCCGGCGGCAACTCCCGCCCGGGATGGGGGCGGCCCTGCCAGTCCTGTGGAGACTGTGGAGGTGCAAACTGACGGGTGGCGGAAGGCGAGTGAAGTTCAAACGGTGGAGGTAAAAACGGAGTGCAAGGAATCTGTCATTGAAAGGCCGGCAGCCGGCTCACAGGGTGTCATTGCAACGGTAGAAGTACAAACCGCGGCCTGCGGAGCCAGTCGTGTGGACACTGTTGAAGTATCAACCAGGCCTGAGTCGAAGGCTGCCAGTGGTGTTGAACCCAGTGACAGTCACCGTCCGAAGTCGGGTGTCGGTCGGACGGTAGCGGCTGACCCACAGGTACGCTCGTCACCCTCAACACAGCGACAGCCTCAGTCGCCGCCGGCGTCCAGTCGCTTGGCACGGCGGCCGTCAACATCTAGTCCGGGATCGAGGGCCAGCCACCTCCCTCTGCCCAGCTTTGCGCTGGCACACAGCCGTACCGTACGCGACAAACCTATAACAGGGAGCCCCGACAAACTGGTGGGCACGCCCGAACTGGGCTGGCACTACAACAGCGTTAATATCACACCATTGTTTGCCGAAAACGAGGAGTCTCCATGCAGGCAGGCAGCTGCACCTCCACAGTCCACCGCGGCTCCGCCACCACCACCGCCAGCAGCGGCAGCCGCGGCGGCGGCGGCGGCTGTGGCAGCGGCGTTCTCGCAGCGTCCGACTGCGCTGCAGCAGCTGGCGCCAGTACTAGAGTACACCCCCACACCGATCGCCCGGCCCCAGTCGCGGACATCGTCGCCCTCGACCAGCAGCGGTGCCGCTCGTCGCACCCATGCCAACGTCGAACTGTACGAGCCGGAACCGCTGCCCGGCGTCGTGCCGCCCGCCCTTTCCTACAACCCCACTCCCATCGAACAGTGCCAGACGCAGTCGCCGGCCGGCGGCGCGCGCTCGTCCGGCTCCTCCTGCTCAGGGAGTCCGCGCCGGCCGGCACTGGCCGTGCAGACCAGTTCTCTGAAGCTGACGCCGCGCGAGGAGCAGGAGCTGCGACTGGGACACCTCAGTCCCTCTGATGACGAGGAGAGCACAGACCGGGAGCAGCGACCGCAGTCTGGGCCGCCGCCGCCGCGACAGTACGGCGGCAGCGGCGGACTGTCCGCTGCGGAGGGCAGCACCAGGCAGGGGCAGCGCGCGCCGCTGCCGACGCGGCCTGCTGCCAGGAACGCATCACCGCGCCGACAACCGGCCGCCGCCGTCAGGGTAAGTCCCAGAGACACAGAACGGACAGGCTGGATGGGCGGCTAGTGACGCCGGTGTAAGTCCAATAGAACGGATAGGCTGGATGGGTGGCTAGTGACGCCGGTGTAAGTCCAATAGAACGGGCAGGCTGGCTGGGCGGTTAGTGACGCCAGTTAAGTCCAACAGAGGATAGGCTGGCTGGGCGGCTAGTGACGCTGGTGTAAGTCCAATAGAACGGGCAGGCTAGCCGGGCGGCTAGTGACGCCGGTGTAAGTCCAATAGAACGGACAGGCTGGATGGGCGGCTAGTGACGCCGGTGTAAGTCCCAGAGGACGGGCAGGCTGGATGGGCGGCTAGTGACGCCGGTGTAAGTCCAGTAGAACGGACAGGCTGGCTGGGCGGCTAGTGACGCCGGTGTAAGTCCCAGAGGACGGGCAGGCTAGCTGGGCGGCTGGTAACGCCGGTGTAAGTCCCAGAGGACGGGCAGGTTTATGGGCGCTACATGACCCTGGCAGCTGAGGCGCCCCAAACCCCCAACATACACACACACATACACGGGCAGATTAGCTGGCAGGTGGTGAGTCTGAGGTAAGCTGATGTAATTTCTAGCAGTTTTCTTTGGTCTACCGGCTATTCACAGTCCGCACTAATGAATGCATTTTTTAGAACCATGGATTGGTACATTATTTGTATGGCATTTCCCGCAGAACTTGCGTGGATATTTGTATTACCCGTGTCAGGTACTCATTCCTCCTTGTGTTCCGCTCGTGGTGTGTGGTGTGGTGTGTCCCCGTGTCCCGCTGACGGTGTGTGGTGTGGTGCGTTCCCGTGTCCCTCTGACGGCGTGTGGTGTGGTGCGTTCCCATGTCCCTCTGACGGTGTGTGGTGTGGTGCGTTCCCGTGTCCTTCTGACGTTGTGTGGTGTAGTGCGTCCCCGTGTCCCTCTGACGGTGTGTGGTGTTGTGCGTCCCTGTGGCCCTCTGACGGTGTGGTTGTGCGTTCCCGTGTCCCTCTGACGGTGTGTGGTGTGGTGTGGTGCGTGTCCGTGCGCCGCTGACGGTGTGTGGTGTGGTGTGGTGTGGTGTGGTGCGTGTCCGTGCGCCGCTGACGGTGTGCGCTCTCGCAGGCGGAGGCACCGGTGCGGGTGGGTGACCGCGGCATGGCGCCGCTGGGCGGTAACAGTCGGTACCAGTGGGCTCGCCTGGAGGAGGTGACGGCCTCTGTCCGGTACACGGTGCAGCTGGAGAGCGGCGCCGTCTGCCGGGACCTGCCGTCCGAGCTTGTGTCGGTGAGTGTCGGCATGGTGCGCCGCTGCTGGGGCCCGGCTGCCGGGTAGGCCGTGGCTCTGGCAGCCATCGGGCCGACTTTGCTTTGGTGGTTGCTGAGTTCCTCTGGTTTACAAGATGATGGTCCTGAGGTCGCCGATAAGAGGTATATCAAGGCTGCGGCTTTTAAAGCATCAAATGAAACCCAAAAGTTGATAAGGGTTCCTGTATGGCACTCACCTGCGTTCGTTCCATTTACATGAGAGTACCACTCATATGGTAAGGTGATGCCGCTGTCTCCCGTGTGATAACACGTACATGTTAGAAGTATACCGTTTGATAGCAACAAATCGCTCAACTGATACAGCCACGTTCATAACATGGTGTCCTGAAATGTATGCCGTCGTCCAAATAGAGTGACGTCCCTGTCCCGAGCGGTGCTGCCACCGCGCCTCTCCCACTGGGGCAGCCGCTGAGCCTGTGTGTGCCGGCAGACCTACGCGACGTCTGGAGGCTTCTCCCCGGAGCCGGAGCTGGAGCCGGAGGAGCTAGTGACGGTGCGGATTCACGGCGATCCTCCGCAGCCCGCCACCTGCAAATCCGTCCGTCACGTCCGGTTCTACAAGGTCCGCCACGCCCACCGGGGAATGCCGTCTCAAATGGTCTTTTGGTGTCCTTTTTCGTACCCTGTATTGCATGTTCGTTGAAGTTTTTTTCAACTGATAGCCTATGCGATCATTTTGTCTGGATTAATACAAGTGTTTTCTGGTTGCAAATTACCACTGTTTTAGTCTCGTGCTAGTAACTTTTTCATAGTCTTCAAAGGAGATGTGTGTGTGTGTGTGTGTGTGTGTGTGTGTGTGTGTGTGTGTGTGTGTGTGTGTGTGTGTGTGTGTGTGTGTGTGTGTGTGTGTGTGTGTGTGTGTGTGTGTGTGTGTGTGTGTGTGTGTGTGTGTGTGTGTGTGTGTGTGTGTGTGTGTGTGTGTGTGTGTGTGTGTGTGTGTGTGTGTGTGTGTGTGTGTGTGTGTGTGTGTGTGTGTGTGTGTGTGTGTGTGTGTGTGTGTGTGTGTGTGTGTGTGTGTGTGTGTGTGTGTGTGTGTGTGTGTGTGTGTGTGTGTGTGTGTGTGTGTGTGTGTGTGTGTGTGTGTGTGTGTGTGTGTGTGTGTGTGTGTGTGTGTGTGTGTGTGTGTGTGTGTGTGTGTGTGTGTGTGTGTGTGTGTGTGTGTGTGTGTGTGTGTGTGTGTGTGTGTGGGTGTGTGGGTGTGTGGGTGTGTGTGGGTGTGTGGTGTGTGTGGGTGTGTGGGTGTGTGGGTGTGTGTGTGTGTGGGTGTGTGGGTGTGTGGGTGTGTGGGTGTGTGGGTGTGTGGGTGTGTGGGTGTGTGTGTGTGTGGGTGTGTGGGTGTGTGGGTGTGTGGGTGTGTGGGTGTGTGGGTGTGTGGGTGTGTGGGTGTGTGGGTGTGTGGGTGTGTGTTGTCAATACCGGTGCATTGGAACACAGCCACCGCCATCACCGAACTTGCCGTTAACATAACGTTGTGACAATATTTCTAAACAAGACGCCGGTTCAAGTTTTCGAAGTCTATTGAATGCGAAAGTGGAGGAGCCACAAAATGTGACGGGGCTGTCCGCTCTGCCCTACAGGTCCGTTTCGAGGACGGCAGCGTGGCTACAGTGCCAGCCAGCAGGTTCATCGTACCCCAGCTGGCCGCGTCAGCTGCCTCACAGTGACACCAAAATGACGCCATCAGGTCTACTGTGTCGCAGCTAGCCGCCTGAGACGCTGTAGTGACATCACTATGACGTCACTGTATACAGCGGTGGCAGCCAGCTGCCGTAGTGGCGGGGCCGGTGGTCTGTGGTGTCGCTGGGACGGGTATGTGGTGGCAGGTGTGGCGTGTAGACGATGCTCGCTGGACGGCGCGGTGACGTCACAGAGCGGGGTGAGGTGACCAAGAGTCAGTGACGCGCGGCCGCCCGGCCGCGTCCATATTAGAAGTGTGGCGTGAAAAAAAAACTTCTTTAGATCTCACTGGTGCGGGAGTGTTGGCGCTTATGTGTTTGCAGCTTTATCAATGCTTATCTTTTCTCTCCCGCGCACGAGCTGTTAGTTTTAGACGTGAAATAGCATTGTCATGAAAACGTAGAAGTATGCTAAAGCCTTTGATAGTCTTGCACCCCTGGCCTTAACTCTGTGGTGTCAGTTTAACATTTTGTCGTCTTGCAAGCTTTTACAACTCAGATACAAATTTTGTTTAAAATACTATGGATCCAGAATTATTCGACTGTCCCGTTCATTTTGTTTCATCTTGCTTCGACTGGACAGAGAGCAGAGTAAATTGTTAACATTAACGCCTGTTGCTCTCATACGATATCAATGTACCTATTGCTGAACAGCGTTGATCAAGTGCGGTGTTTTTTTCTAGATAGTATTTATATTTAAACGCGTTGTCACGTAGGTGGCTAGTTTCGTCTCGAGTCGAATATGACATAAAGCCTCAAGTATATTTGCTTTCATGTCTTCGTTCTATATAATTATTTGAAAATACGAAAAACATTTCAACGTATCACCGCAGTAGTTCAAAGTATAATACTATGATGGCGTATACTCATTAGAGAAGAGACGTCCTCGCGTCTTTCAAAAGTTTATTTGGTGGCTGGTCTCTGCCACGGACGGCAGTTATTACGCTTCTCTCTCGCGCTTAGCAAAGTGAGAGCATCTTAAAACGTTACGCCGCGTGAAGCTGCATACCTGCGTCAGGAATAACTGTCCTGTGTAGTGAAAAAGCGGCGGCGGCCACCGAGGCCAGTACAAACCCGTGCACCTGTGCATTTCGTGTGTATACTGTACATAGGTCAGTGTAAGCACGCTGATGACTTTTGAGGTGACAGAGCCCATCCACTGATGGTACTTTACATCGAGTGCGTCACCACACCCCTCACGTCGGGCAGATTCAGTACGCAGCGGCACGCACGCGAGCGCCGCGAGGAAAGACACATTTCGGAAATTTAACACAACCGTCAAATGGCATTCAGTACCAAACTCCGAGGTCCGCTATCTGTCTTCTCTTCTATTAATTTTTGTTGGAGTTTCTTTTTGGTATTGAAGTAAATTCGGAGACACGAGTCAGGGACAGATTTGTCGAACAAGATGCTGAGGACCGTTTGAGGATGTTCGTTTGAGCTGAATCGTTGGCGTACGTGAGGTGTCGATTGCTCAGGTGCCGCTTCAGGGAGTTGCCATTATCGTAGTGAGATTGTACTCCGTGAACATGTGTAGCTCCCACGTTTTCAGTTATGGTGCCTAACTGTGACATTTCGGGAGGATTGCGGTGCAAATAATTCATGTCATTGACGTGCTCACGTGTGAAGATAGGACAGTGTCTTCAGAAATCAGCCAGATAACATATAATGTATGTGCTTAAGACGCCCAGAAATACATGATGATCAGCTGATATTACAGTATTCTTTTTAGTAAAGCACCAGGTAGTAAAGTACCAGAGCACCTTTCCTGAGACTTTAAGGTCAAGCTCATTCAAGGCCATTGATCTGTGACGTATTCTCTATGATAAGCACTACACCCATTGCCGGACTCATGGGGGGCTATTCCGGCTGTGGCCTCCCCAGTCGTGGATCTAGCCAGTCGGTTTGGGAGGGGCAAACCAAAGTAAAAAGTCGAGAAGCAAAAAAAAGTCACGCCGTGAAAGCTGTGCTACAATAGATCTCAGTTGATCTAAAGTGATGCAATATCGATTTTGGCATTTGAGGCGAAAAGCAAAAAAATCACGGGAAGAAAAATATGAGCTCGCGATACTTTTTCCAGCCGAAGGTCCAATATTTACACTGAACTTAACTGGTTCTGTTTGAAGTTGAGAGTTGGAGCACCAAATCTTGCTTATAAACTAAAAAGGAGTCGGGGAAAAAAGGGGGTGGATCACTTTGGGTGGGGAAAAAACATGTTTTGCCCCGACCTTTTCCATTTGGGGGAGCAAATGCCTTTTGCCCTCCCCTTGGATCTGCCACTGCCCCCCCAAAGCGCTGGAAGGGGGTGGAACTATCTTTGCCCCCAAAGGCCGGAATTAGAAAAGTTTTTATTAGGTCTGTCGAGCAATAGAATGTTCGCTATCGCAATTAACCCGCGCCCACCGGGGTCGGCGCCACCTTCGCCCCACCGGGGGCCATCGATGGCCCCCCTCTAACTCCGAAAATATGGGCGTTAGCGCAAATCTGCAAAGTACAATAGAAAGCTCGCGTGAATTCAGTAAGAAATTACTTAGCATGTTTTAGTGCTCAGGTCAATGGTTTGACCTCCAGAGGTCAAATTAGGTCAATATCGGCTATTTTCACTCAAATATGCAATGATTAAGCAAACTGGGCATAACTCTTATGTCATTAGAGCTATTGAGGCCTGGTAAAGTACATTTGATAGCAAATTGCCAGTACTTTTCCGCTATGTGGAACGTAAAGACCTCCCGCCAGTGGTTTGACCGCCAGAGGTCACCTCGTGACCTAATATGACCTGAGGTCACGAAAGGTCAAAAAGTGACCTTGCCGTATATCAAATGAAAGCCAGTGACAAGACAAACACGATGGTGTTTGATTCACCGCTCTAGCTCAATTAGGTCAAAAGTTATTGTTAAAATACTGTTTTTGACCTCTGGTGACCTTGGATGACCTTGGAAAAGTCAAAGGGCAAATATGACCCCTGGGATCCGTGAAAGAGTGTCCAAAAACGTTGTTCTGAGCAGTCTGAGTATTTGCAATCATTTTTGTGGCTTTTATATCATGAAACAACTTTTCCCATGCTTTTCCAATGGGAGAGGTCGCCTCGTGACCTGACCTCAGGGCACGAAATCGAAAAATCCCGGATATACACCTTGTAGACCCTGGAGGGGTTATGAAGTGTAGAAAGTTTCAAATCGATCGACTTTGAAATGTAGCCTTACAGAGCTCTAAAGGTGAAGTGAGGTGACCTTGGTTGACCTCGTCTGGGACCTGACCTTGGGTGACCCGGGGCAAAAATTTCAGGGATGATGGGAAAATGATGCAGTGAGAGGTAGAGCCCTCAACCGCGGCGCTGCGCCTCGTCGTTTTCTGCTATCCCGGAAAAACCTTAGGGGCCATCGATGGCCCCCGGTGGGGCGAGGGTTAAATCCCCGAAATCTCGATTCCTGCGCATCATAGATCCGCCAGTGTGGATGGGCAGTATAATTACCATCCAGACTACGGAAAACGGGGCGGGAGGAGTTTGGGCAGCAAAAACTATGGCAAAAACTATATTCCAGGGTATCAAATCCCAGGGCAGTTGAATAACTCAAATTCTATCGTGGGGGCACTGATACTCGCTTTCTGGGGAGGAAAATGGGGAGTGGCATTTCTGGGGACTTCATCAATATTCCAGGGAAGGCTTTAGATATTGCAGGGGCTGCAAACGAGGAGGGGCAAATGCTTCCTTCTATCCCACTGGATCCGTCTATGGCAAGGTTATTAGAGACACTGTCTATGGTTGGAATTTGTTCCAGAACAAATCCCTACTGACTGATGAGAAGTACCCTGGGTGTTCCTGGCCTGCTGCGAACGAACTGGGTTAAGGAAATATAAAGGTATCTCAAACTTATAGACAATAAGTAGAAGGTATAAGTAATCTTTAAGCTGCCAGATCACTCCATATCCATATCAATTAGAAAATAAGAGAGAAAAAAAGAGGCGACGACGGTGATTTTTTCCGGTGCGGATGCGGATTGGCAGTGATTGTTCTCTTCTTCTCCCTCAGTCAGTATCTTTCTGTCAATTTAGTCGGTAGTTGTCAAGATACCTTTACTTGGAGGCAAGGCCCTAAAAGATACTTGGAGGGTAGTCGTCAGCCCTGGTAAACCACACGAGTCAAGAAGTGAGTAATCACACACACTGCAGCAGCGCCGGATTTCAGGTTGGTACCTGACCGGTGATTCAATGGCCGCCATCGATTTTGTGGTTCACTATTTCATTATGTAGGGAAATGTTAGAAATTTGCACCACTAAGCTCCCTCGGTTTTGACCCAGCTGTTGGTTTTAAGTACCTATTGGTCACTACTACCCTACCCAGGTGGTGGAGATTGGTGTCAGCTATTATCAAAATGTGGCTTCAGTTAGCATGTAAGTTTTTAAATCAATTTTTTTCATAGCAATGATACATCACAGAAAGTGGTGCAGCTACATATGACTTTCCAACTGCAAAAAATGTGTAAAATCACAAAAAGGTGGTTCATTCTTAACTGTAGTGTTCCTCCATGTTTTAGCTATGAAATTAGACACAAATCAAAGTATAACACACCCTTCCACATACTTGATAAAAATGTAAAACAATACTGCATCGACACATCTGCACACACCGAACCAATAATTCAAAAGGAAGTTGCATGATGTTAAGTGTAGAAAATAGGTATAACTGAAGGAAGCCAAATTAATTCATTATGGACTAGTAAAGCATAGTTTCCTATGTAACCACACATGCTGAGCTCAAATATAATACTCACTTCCTGCGCTGATTTTATGTTACAATATAATTTGGCATGAAATCTGTCGTATACCTCACGACTACTGATGCACCATCGGAAGAATCATGTAATAAACAAACATGACGTTAATTCATGATGCCAGATTGGATTCCAGAATAATGATTCAATACAAGAATAATACTCTAGATCTCTGAGAAAATGGTCCAGAAAAACGCTACATGAATCAGCAGATTTCCCGCCAAGAGAAATCAATCTCAACTTTCGACTGATCTCCGCCTCCAGAGATGAGGCAGGTACAATAAAGGAATATCCAGATTTATCAATTTATGATTCAATTACAGATTTATGCTGTGTGGTCCAAAGATTTCGCGAATCAGGACAGTACTCGAGTGAAGCGAGCACAGCCTGCGAGCGAAGTGAGTGGACATGAGTCCTCTGAAGGCCCGCCCTTTGTCGGCATGAGCCGGTAAAGCAGAGGCCACCGGAGGTGAAAGTCGGTGCCGCAGGCTAGGTGCGCTGCAGGCAACGTTGCTAAATAAAAAATGGTTAGGTAAAGTTAGGTTATGTCATGTTTTCAAAGAAAATTGTGACGTTTTCAAGGATTTTGTTACTATCTGGAGTTATTCAAAACAAAGTTTATCAATTTAAAGGTTTCTATTTGCATCAATGCGAGATAAGAAAACACCATATCTGGTATGGTCTCAACATTTCCCTGCACGGTTACAGTCTTCTCTGGCCTGTGTGGTGTGGTGGGGTATAATACCTGCTACTTAAATTTTTATTTTCATTTTTGGGGAATTGGTTCTTGGCGCGGACAGCTGTGTTGAGCATCAATGAGAGTGAGGTGGAAAGGGTCGGAAACCATGTCTCTTAAGCGTCTAAGTGATAAGTTTGTCTTCCTTCAGAATTACCAGAAAATATGTGTAGAAATTAAAAAAGAGAGAAATTCACTAGTTTGGACCACACCTAACCTAACCTAACCTAACTATGTCCCAACTTAGCAAGCCGGCCTGCGGCACACCGAGCCAAGATTTGGTAAGCTTTCACAACTGTGCCTTACCTCTGATACAACTGTACCAATAGTCAGTCAGCTGATGGTTTCCATAAGCTGACTGATGATCAGCTGCCATTGTCTTCTGTCAATTCCGGTGTTTTGTTTATTTATGGCGATGGACCGGGCGTGATTACGGCGTTCATGTTAAGTAAGTCTTGAAAATCTGAGTTGAATTGGGAGTGGCACTACAGGACCTCACTTAATGGAAGGAGGGTGTCTTGCTGATTCAAAAAATGTATCATTTCTATAGAAAATATTTCAGGAAAGTGGACATCTTATTTAAGGTTAGCCCAGGAATTAGCAAAGCGAAATTAAGTGAGTGGGGGTGATCCAAAAAATGCACATGACAGCATTGAATCTGTGCCACAATTATGTTAAAACCATGCTTTCTGAAAACATGAAAAAGGAGGACAAAATATACAGATAATTTGAATTTTCACTACTTACCACTAACCAGTAACTTGAGTACCATTTATCGATGTACTACAATGAAATTGTATTACATCGCCGCCCCGATAGCTCAGTTGGTAGAGCGTTGGGCTCCGGCCCGCTGCTCACAAGCATGCAGTGGCAGTGCATGTCTAGGCTTGAGATCGGTTCCCCTGAGACGCTCTGGCGCTCAATAGTTTGCCCGACGTAGGTCGGCTGGCAACCGACTGGTGAGAGGGTGACCTGAGCGGGGTGGCCGTCCCTGTGCTTTGTAGGACGTTAAGCTTTGGCTTCTAAATTATCCCTTCATTTTGGGAGTTTTTTTCATTCAGGTGGTGGGGTTGGGGTCTCCGTGACAAGTGACTTTAGTGAGACTACGACTCCAGCACCCGTACTGGGAACAAGTTGGACAATATTTATAAAAATGGTTATGTTCTTAGTAGTATAGAATGAAACTCCATGAATAAAAAAATAAAAAAATCAGTCAACATTTTTTCCAGAGTTATGTTTCAGTTCTCATATCAATATTACCCACATTCACACTTACTTGATATCTATGGTAAAAGTATGATCAGGATCAGACAGGATGGTATCATTGAATGGAACACACTGGAACCATTGACCCTATAGAGCACACTGCTTCAGCTAATGTTGAATAATATAATATAAAATCCCAATATCTGCTGCACACCAACTATTGATCAGCAATATATAAGCTTAGCCCCATGTGGCTAGCTGCGGTCTCTGACATTTGCTTATTGGAAGATATTGTGTCTGCAGTCAATTTGACCGAGCTGGATTTTCGAAAACAGTTATCACTGTTAAAAGGAATAGAATGTGGCACCTTCATTACGTGATTTTAACTGAGATAGCCAAGTGGTAAAGCAAGTCGGAAAACCTGGTACTCTATATATCATTTTTCTGGGAACTTGATATTTCCGTAGAAAAAAAGCTAAAGCTACCCGGAATGTACCTCTCATGTACCTCTCGCCAGGCGGCCATTGTTGTGAGCTACTGGTGTGACAACATATGCTGACGTCATGATGAGCATCAGCCAATCAAAGCCGTTGAAGCGTTTCGAGTATGGTAGTGGTTGCCAGATCATGACATCATCCACAGGCAGGTATTTATTTCATTTCATTGAGGAATATTGTAAAAATAAAAATATGGAGCCTATTCTACATTTTTTCAGAGAAATCGTGAGTGGTGTCATTATTTTGGGATAAAAGTACGCCTAATTACACTAAATTCCAGGATTCGACCAAGGTGCCACATTCCCTTTAAAAATGGTGAGGTTTTATACGATGTAATTCATAGAGTGTGCTTTAACATGTGTGCTCTAAACTCTTATCCGCCTGTTGCTGCCCGGATGCAATCGTTAACATTAAGTGCGACGTCATTAATGTATCGATGTTTAACCTCATCGTTGGCGCCCAAGCCAGGCTAAAAACCATATGTAAACATGTGGAGACCGCCTGTATAACTTGATTTGGCTTGTGATGGGTTACCTCTATCTAAATGTTAGTTGCACTTGCGGGGACCGACCGGGGGTCGAGCGACTGATGCTGCCTTGTATTGCCGTTGTCGTGTCGCGGCCGGGGCCTGCCGTGGTGGGTGCTGCGGCCTCGAGTGGGGTTCGGTGTGCCGGGCTGGGTTTTTGTCGCGCGAGATCGCCAGGTTGGGTTCATCATTCTGTTTTACATGTTCGGGATCCGGTTCCTTCTGCGCCCGGCTCGAGCGGCGGCCGTCCCGGTGGTGGCACTGGCGATTGGTTCCCGGGACCTCTCGACTTTGCCACCTGCGGGGCGGCCGCTTGCTCCAGCCGGGCGCGGCTCTCGGGGACGGATCTTGCATTTACATGCTGGTGGCGCCCCCACGTGGAGTGGTGGCGCCACTGTGTGGCTGCGTGGGCGCGTCCTGCGTCGGCGTGGGGGTACCCCCGTGGGTGGTGGCGCCACCATGTGGCTGCGTGACCCGGCCTGGCTGGCGGGGCGCTGGCATCTGAGATTGTTTTATCATGCGGTTCCTGGAGTCTCGCTCGATTCTTAACCACGTTGGTTTTAGTGCCTACGAGCTTATCCTGTGATCGTTTTAGAGTTTCCTCCGTCGTACCCCATCTATTTATGGTGACATCTTCGCAAATATATGTATGGATTCACATTGATGGGGGTGTGTACCCGCCCCCCCTCAGGTTTTCCGGAGATAGTATAAAAACGGCAGCGCATAGTGCCACCGTACTGGGCCTAACTTTTCTCATTATTTTTACAACTTTTGTCAAAATTTTATGGTTAGGTCATCTCAGGTCATGTCACCAGTACAGGTCAATGTGACCTAACCTCAAAAAAGGTTTAAGATACTATAAGCCGGAACAGGGTGAACTTATCCGATTGGAACTCATATCACATACTGAGCACACAAAGTTCTCTAAAATATGTTCCGGTATTTTTCATATCGGTGACGTAAGGTCAGCTACCTTCCCATTGGAAAAAACATGGCAAAAATGGTTTTAACTGAATAACTTAGTAACAGATGGTGATAAAGCGTTTATTTTGATTGAATTATATTCGCCTTGTCTTTTCGGCTCTAATGACCTGCATTTTATCTAATTTGACCTAGACCTGACCTGAGGTCAGGTCAAATCCTTGATTTGACCTGGCAAGGTCATATTATATATCATTCGATTCGGCTTTCTGTGAGGACGCATTTAGTTCAAATAGTTTTGCTCTATATTCACTTGTTCAGATTTACTTACTGAAAACCTTCATTTTGTCATGTTATTCCTGGGATGGCACGTTTTGACCTCTAGTGACCTTAAATGTGACCTTACAAAAAAATTGGTCAAATATTTTTGGATGGGCTACCCAACGCCGTTTACCGTTTTTCGCTACCTAGCGTGGTTCTCAAGATCTTAGGGGGGGGTATCCGCCTCAGTCAAAGCAAAGGTGGCTCAGACCACTTAATGCGCGTGTTAAAATCAGGTCAAACGGATTGCATTAAACAGGCACACAGACGCTACATTTTGTAGCAAACTGTGTTTCTTCGGACGGAACAGGTTGTCCACGGCATTTGCCATTGGCTTCTGTGTTAACACGTGCATTGACGGGGATGGGTACCCGCCCCCTTGGGTTTTTTCAGAGACAGCATAAAAACGCCGGCGCGTAGCGCCGCCGTACTTGGTATACCTTTTCTCTCATCATTTTTACAACTTTTAATTACATTTTTAAGGTTAGGTCATCTCAGGTCAGGTCACCAGTACAGGTCAAGTGACCTGACCTTAAAATTAAGATAGCATAAGTCGGAACAGGGTGAACTTATCCGATTGAAATTCATATCACATAATGGGCCCACCGAGTTTTCTAAAAAATGTTCCGGTATTTTTACATTGATGACCTAAGGTCAGGTACGAACCATGGCTTCTCCATTGGAATATATGGGAAAAATTGTTTTGACTGAATAACTTAGTAACGGGTGGTAATGCTGGTAATAGAGCGTTTATTTTAACTGCATTAGATTCGCCTTGTCTTTGCGGTTCTAGTGATATATGCATTTTATCTAATTTGACATATACCTGACCTCAGGTCAGGTCAAACCCTTGATTTGACCTAGCAAGGTCATATTGTATATCATTCGATTCGGCTCGCCGCGAGGATTCATACAGTTCAAATTGTTTTGCTCTATATTTACTTGTTCAGATGTAATCACCGAAAACCTTCATTTGCATGTTATCCCTATGAACGGCATGTTTTGACCTCTAGTGACCTTTAATGTGACCTGATAAAAATGGTTCAAATATTTTCGGTGGAGAAGTAGATGTGCCACCCAACGCCGTTTACCGTTTTTCGCTATCTAGCGTGGTTCTTGAGATCTTAGGGTGGAGGCTTGTACTCAGTTCCCAAAACCTGGGGGCAACGACACCCAGTGAATCAGAATTTTCCACTCACCTTATATTTTTTCGAATTTTCCACTCACTCCAACAATATTTACTACTACTATTGAATAACTATTGAACAATATTTTACTACTATTGAATTTTACTCAACAATACTTACTACAAAGCCCAGTTCCATTGCCTCCCACCAACGTCCACTGGAAAAGAGAGCAGCAGAATCGACTAGAAGATCGCCAAATTAACTCGGCTCTTATGCGCTTCTTTCGCTTTTCTGCAAGAGAATCTGGCGACTTCTATTTTCTGGTCAATTATACCTGGCATCCTTATCTCCACCGATTTCAGTGGAAGAACAGAATCGAAATTCTGGCGCGGCAAGACGCACAGTGCCCCTCCCCGCCCCACCGGAGAAAGTTCCAATGGGTGAACACCGCCACTAAATTCCACCACTCCAAAATTGGTGAGTGGAAAATTAGACACCCTAGCCTTGTGTTGCCAAAAATGAGCTGACCGCTTGAAGATACATTTCTGGAAAGCAGTTTATCTGTGCATATGATTTCTAGGCTTACGTCCTTGAAAAGTTGTTTTTGTATTTCTGGTACCGAGAATAGTGAAAAATCATTTTGGTCATCTTGCTGTTAAAAGCAATTATCTTGAAATTTGTATGGTAAGCAGCATATTTTTGACATTGTATCGTAGAAAATTAACCATTTATTGCGTAAAAATAATTTTATCCATATTAGCCCTCATTGCTGCGTCCACGCCGTGACACCCAAATCCACTCACGACACCCTACGACACCCTAGGCATAAATACGCTGATATTTAAGTTGAACTAAAAGTTTCCGGTACTTTAATACATTGAAACTCTACATTTTCACTAAATATTTTTTGGGCAACAAGAATGCATCCAGTTACCCTTCAAACATCGGCACTTTTTGTATGGCTGGTCTACGGCGTGACTTACCAAAACGCCGTCTTTACATCTAGTAAATAAAAGCGGCATCTTTAGGCTTTTGAAAGGCTGGTTTCGTATTCGTTATTGACAAAACATTGTTAGTCTTTCTCTTGGTGTGCTTTTAGTTGTATAATTTTCTAGTGTATAAGGATTTAGAAAATTAATTTAGAGCAAGTTTTCAAATGCAAATTATGTTGCTTATGCGACCGGCAACTGGATTGCGATCAGAAATTTAAATTAGTAGTTGCTTCGACGCTGTCGCAGCCCGCCGCGCCTGGCTGATTGTAGACGAAAGGAAGAAACAACAGAAAGGAGGCTGCAGCAGCTTCGATTAATATTGATAGAAAGCAGCATACTCATATGAAGGTGAGTATATATGTGAAGAGAAGCAGGGAATTGACAGGTAAAGAAAAGAAACTTTTAGCAAGAGTCTGGAAGAGTTTATTGCCATGATAGAAAGTTTGTAGTTTCGTCTGGGAGTTAAGTGTAAACCAAGGCTCTACTGGGCCCCAGCATAGGTGTATGCGAGGTGCAGTGATTGAGGCCAGGAGTGGCCTCCAAAATCCGATAGCTATAGGTATAGGTATAGGAGGGCGTTTTCCTGGACAGGAAAACTATACAGTGTATGCGTAGATAATTAATTTTGGAACTAGGTATTGCATGAAAAATCCCTTTTCATTTTCACCACCTGCCGATCTCGGAGGCCCCTCTGCAGAGTTGTCTAAGGGGGCCCCGATATTTCGTCTCAGGGGCCCTTAAAAGCTGGTCGTGGGGAGTGGAGGGGCACAAGAGTTGGTCTAGGAAGCCCCCAAGAGTTTTAGTGGCTCCCAGAGTTCTTTCCCCCAAAGGTTGGTCTCAGAGGCCCCCAAAAAGTGTTTTATTTGTGGAAATTCACCAACTCCTTAAAAGAATTGGAGACTGTATCAGGGGGTTTCAGCTGGTAAAGATTTACCTGCTTAACCCAAATTTCTCACATGGGAATGGCCAGTCTGCAAAGTATGGCAGCAGGCCAGACGAGTCGCACCAGCCGTCCAAAATTCTCGCACCACCATCCTCCAAAAATTCGCACCAATATGCCACATACCAGGAAAAAATGCACCCATTCCTACCCCTGCAATGCAATGCTACCTCAATCATTAGTCAGTTAATTAAGGGCTTTTTTTTGTTTATTTTAAGTGTCACTAACCACGCAAATTCGCACCAGGTTGAAAAATTCGCACCACTCGGTCCCGTCTCCAAGGGCACTCGCACCGACGAGATCTCGTCGAAAATGCCATACTTTGTACACTGGGGGAATGGTCAAACAAAGCTGTTTGGGCATGATTTAAAAATATGTACTTTGAGAAAATTAAAGGAAATGTCCATCCTTCAGTTCAAACAAGGGCTCTGAGAGTTTACCACCTGAGTACAAAATTTGAAATTTTTACTCCGCCATACATTTTGAGAGGAATTTTCCACTCACTCGCCATACATTCCGAGCTGAATTTTCCACTCGACACCCTAGCGCAAAACCTATTTTGGGTCACTGCTTGTACTCGCCCCCTGTCAAAGCGAAGGTGGCTCAGACCCCTGTCAATGCGCGTGTTAAAACTTTTGCAGCTTCTTATCAACTTAACAGATGCTACGATGAAAATTGAGACAGCTGCCTCGAATATCTGTAGTCTCTGTACTCTGCCGATTTAGAAAATACCAAACATGATACTTTTTTGTACAATGGAAGCTGCTAGGGTCAAACGTTTTTGATAATTTTTAAGAACCATACACACTTATTGAGCAACACACAAAACAACACGCAACACAAGCGCGACGAGAGGCATATGCGACATATAAATGCGATCTTGGAGGCCCCGCGCTCGCACGCGACCCGATGTCGGCCCGTGTACAATGCGTCCCTGCGTGCTTGCGGGACACAGGTACCATCGGAGCATGCAGGAGAGAGGCACGGCGGGTATGCGGCGGGCGCAGCGAATTCTTTCGCGATCTTCTTTATAAGAAATAACGTGCAGGTCCAAAGAGCACGGAACTACAACGGATGATTGCGAAAAAGGGTGCCAAACAGGAATTGTGCGGATTTCATATTTTGAATCTACACATGAGACTGTATCAGACTGTAGACTGACAGACTGTATGCTGTGGCTCGCTTGTCCGTTACCCCCCCCTCCTTCCCCGCTCCATGGCTCGCTTGTCCGTTGCCCCCCCCCTGCTCCATGGCTCGCTTGTCCGTTGCCCCCACCCCCTCCCCCCGCTCCATGGCTCGCTTGTCCGTTGCCCCCACCCCCCCGCTCGTCGGTCGTCGGCCTCCTGCGCTCCGTCCGTGGCTCGCCCGTCCGTTGTGCTGCCCCCCTCCGCCGTACATGCCCGCTGCTCCGTCCCCGTCTTCTCGGGGCCCCCTCAGGCGGCTAACGTCCCGCTCACCCCGGCATACCGGAAATCGCCGTCCAGTTTTTTCTATTGTCTCGAAACCCTGTGTATTTTCCCACTCTCCCACGTCAGTATTTCGGCGTCCCTCATTTTCTTTCAAACATGGCAAGTGTTTTCCCTCAGAAATATATCGTGTTTTGTATTTTTTGCGTACCTGAATACATGTATGGAATGGTCTCCTCAATCATCATGTCTCCTCAATCTCAATACATGGTCTCCTCAATTTCTTATACATTAGCTGAAGTAGCATGAGAGTGCTGGGGAAATAGACCTCGATGGACTCAATGGACAGTCCGATCCTGAGGACACTTCGCTCATGGAAACTAAGTCACTATTGTTTACTCCTCATCATCATTGTCTTATTTGCATGACTGGTGATTCCCCACACAGAACGTGACTTTCGCTTTTACTCCACTTTCCCAGATGCTGATGCCAGTTGTGCCCATTTCTGAACGATTGGCATTTACAGCACGGCCATTGGAAGAGGTTAGTTAGTGCTGCACTGATGATTATTCGATGCTGGGCTTACTTATGCAGTAGGCTTCTGTGACCGTATCACTATTCACTAATTACTGTTACCACGATTCATTATTCAAGGAAGAAAACAAGACCAAACAAAAAAAGCTTCTTACAAGGGAATGGCAAAGTCTGTCTGGCTCAGCAGTAGACCAAGCTCAGGCAGCCCAAACATATGCGTCATTTAATATAACACACCACCCGATCCGCTGATTAGAAATAATGTGCTGTGGCCACACAAGCATCTGGGTTGCTCAAAAACTAAATCTGGAACATGTACCTGAACCGAGCCTTTTCATACTACAGGTAATGTCTGAATGCCAACATGGATAGACAACCGATAGTGTTGCTATATAAGGAGACAGTAGATTATGTGCTCCGAATGGTGGACGCTGTGTGGCCAAAATGCCTAGCGTCGCCCTAAAAGCAAATAAACAAATGTACTATGAACGCATATTCTCGCTCCTAAAGTTTAAACTGTTACATAGCTCGTTAATAATGTTGTTAACCTTGTCAATTAAGTAATGTGATGCCACTATACAAATACCTGCAGACAGTTACCTACTGACTGGGAAGGATAATTTTGTGTATGGAGAAACAATTAGCTCAAACCGAGAACATGTGGCATCAGTTAATTTCTTGTAGGGTGGCTTTAATGAGCTGATGTTTTTGTCTCACTGGGGTATGGAGTTGTAATGGCCACTTTCTTAGCATGAAATTTTTGTCGATTGTGCGCGATCCCCAACTATAAGATATTGTTTGTTATTTAAGGAAATGTTCAGTGTGACAAGAAATTGATGAAATGACCAGATGAACTTGTCGAACGAAAAGTTGGAGGAGTCTTCAGTCGGTTGGGATCTGGTAGCCAGTGTAGATGTTATCCGATCAAAGACAGAAAACCGTGTAAACCATTGTGTTCCAAGCATTTTCATCTGAGTGTCGGTATGAGAGGAGGAGGAGAGAGTGAACTGTGATCAGCGGTGCCGGAGTGAGGTGCTGTGTCCACTGGCGGGGTGTGACAGCGGCTGGGGCCAGTGCCTGTGGCGGGTGCGTTGGGAGCCAGCTGCAGTAGTGAACGAGACGCTGTACTCAGCCGCCGGTCCGACTCTGCCCGCAGGCGGCGCCATGATCTCGCTCAGCAAGAAGTTGCTGCAGAAGAGGGCAGAGGCGGCCGGCACCGCTGAGCAGCCGGCCCCTGCCGCCCAGCGCCGACGCGCCGCCCTCCGGGACCGGCTGCTCACCAAGGAGGTGCAGGAGCTGCACGAGAACCTGCCGGCCACCTGCAGCGTCGAGTTCCCCCGGCCGGACGCGCTGCACGAGTTCGTGCTCACTGTGCGGCCCGACGAGGGCTTCTGGCGGCGCGGCGCGTTCACGTTCAGCATCAGCGTGGGCGAGGAGTACAACCTGGCGCCACCCGAGGTGCGCTGCCGCACGCGGCTTTGGCACCCCAACATCGCCGAGGACGGCGCCGTCTGCCTGAGCCTGTTGCGACAGAACTCGTACGACGGCATGGGCTGGGCGCCCACACGCCGGCTCAAAGACGTCGTCTGGGGCCTCAACTCGCTGTTCACCGACCTGCTCAACTTCGACGACCCCCTCAACACGGAGGCGGCCGAACACTACGCGCGAGACCGGGAGGGCTTCGAGCGCAAGGTGTCTGAATACGTGCGTCTCTACGCGGTGCGGTGAGGTGATACCACGCCACCGAAGCAGCCGGAGTCTCAGTACCCAGACGGTGAGCACGCCCCTGCACCGATGGACGGCCAGCCTCCGGAAGTTGTTCACTTTCTCGGTGACATGGCAGAATCGGTGGCATCGGTGTCGGTTTGTGTCGGGACTGACGGGCTGATTATGGTCGCGGGGAACACTTCACGCTGCGCGTGGAGACGGAGGGCACTGCCAATGATTAATGGCTGGTCGAATTTGAGAGACAGCTGGTAACCACAGGCAGTTCAAGAAGGCATGAAGGCATACAGTGTGTGGTGCGAGCTTTTGCTGCTGGTTAAGTGCCATAGAGCCGTTTTCGCCGCTCTATGTCGCCAGAGACGAGTCTTCAGGTGGTCAGAGTCGATGAGCTGGTAGTTTAGAGAGCCGGCATCTGGCGGGGCAGCCTGCAATAGTGTCGGTATACAACGTGGTTGTGAACGAAAGCACTGGAAGGATGCGTCGTCAGGACCGGCACCAGGCGTCTGAGGGTGGCTGTGTTCGTGGTGCCGGGGTGAAGTCAGTGAGTTTGGCAATCGGCAGTGACTGAAATATGTCTGTTGGTGAGAATCGTGGAACGCTTGTACCTGGGTTGGTTTTTACTCACCGGTTTTCGTGGTCGATTGAAAATGTGTTCCGCATTTGTTTAGTGGAAATATTTTTTGCATGCCAACGCACCGAATCTCATCATGGATATTTGGGAAATTATTTACGGGATCTATTCAACTGGATCAAATTTGAAGGAGTGAGTGACTTAAAACCGAATGCTCTTCCATAGTGTCTGGCTTATCTGTTTTGTGAAAATTCCGCTCAATAGAGGTTAGATTTTTTGGGAACGTTAACTGAACCGACGCTTCTTCTTTCAAATGACTGTGATTGAGCTGCGTGTACCGGGTTAGTGGTGTTTTAGCGTGCGTGAACCGAGTCGGTGTGGAGTGATTTCGTGAATATAGGTGCGATCGTAGTCTTACTGTGTGATACTCGTGGTGGGCACGTAACCAGCCGCTATCCCGTGCTGGAATGTCCCCTCAACTGTCAATAAACGTGTCTTAATAAACGTACCTTCGCTTTTTGTCGCTTTCTGCGTCCACGTGGACCAGAAGTCCGCGCTTTAGAGGCGAAGTTTAGCTTTGAATGCATGCACGAGGTTATGTTTCGCCGTGCGTCAACGCATTTGCAATGGGAAAAGCCTGAGTCTGCCCTAAAACCACTAGCAATTTTCTTTGGGTTTTTGACAATGGTGAAACTGAGTTATAAGATCTCAATATAAACGTATTGCCTCGCTGGTATAGTCCCCGCTATCGTAGGTGGATCCAGGATTTCCATTGGAGGACGATATATTTTGTGCGATCTATGAGAAGTGAGGATGGGGGCGAAATTCAGGGGCGCCCCTCAGGGTGGTTCAAAGGAGCACCGGTACTCATTTTGATGACGCTGAGTGTCATTGGGGGAGGGGGCAATGAGTGCCCCTTCCCCCTCCGCCAATTCTTTTGTATCCCTCGATGGGCACCATGTTGTCATCCCTTGCCGACCGGGTTCATTGATGAATTTACAGTTAAGTTTTATGTAGGCAAGGTTGTGCCCCTTTTTCACTCAAAGTGGGACTTCCAAAACCCAGTCTTTTCACACCCCGGGTGTGTAAGACTTCGTTCTTCGGACGAACACAATTGTGTAAAGGAGAAAGCGGCGAAAGAGCGGTAATAAAATTGCCTGAAATAACTCGTAGAAGAAAGCTCTTAGTGTTTTGGGCATCCCCATTGGTCTATTTGAGATCATCCGGTGCGAAGTAAGCGGCTGAAGTGAAGACAAACAAAACTTTTGCTGCGCCCGCGCCGGGAGAGTTCAACCGTCATCAGATGCGATTTCTTCTTGCTATACACGCTGGGTTAGAGCCTTTAACTGATAGGATGGCACTAAAGTGCCTGGAAATGTGACAAAGAAGCCTGGACGTCATATCATTGCGTCGTCACCAGTGACCGTTGACTTTCCTATGGTTATAATCGAACTTAACGAGCGGACTGCCAGTGTCATGTCAGTCAAGATCTGAAACATCTCATCTCATAAGCGCATCCAAGGTTTCTGATCGAGGGGGGGTGGTGGGCGCCAACGGACCAGACGAAGGGTTGACACTACACACTATCAACTACCCGGTTTTGCTTTTTATAGATATGTCCCCCCACCGGGGTTTTTTGCACTTCAAGATTCAACTCACTTATAGTATCACCGCCTACATTCATGTTCGATGAAAATAGTCTAGAAAAAAGTATGAATATAAATTATGCAAAAATGTATTTTCTCACAAAAAATGGATTAACTCACAAAAGCCAATACCCGTGGTTTTTTACCCAAAAATCGGACATCTGCCCTGACCAGGGGAGCCACTTTCAGGCGCCAAATCCTATCAGGTTGGTTTCAGATCCGGTCGTGTGGGCGCCGATAATTGCATCTAAGGGGGTGGCGATATTTCAGGAGGCAGGCCATTTTTAACATGCTAACGGGGGGCCATTTGCCCCCCACCCCATTCGGCCGAAATGGCCCCCCAGTGCCCGGAAATTGGCCCCCCAGTGAAATAGACAGATGACTTAAAATTGACCAAATGCAGGCTCACCTAACGAAAATAAGACAGAACACCACCCGATCATTATAACGTTGTTCTATTTCTGGTCCCAAACTGGCAATCCATAAACATTGTGCTAAAAAATTTCCACCCGTGGCTGTCTACTCCATCGTGGGAAGACGAAACAAAGCGTGTTAGTTACGAGAAATCCCGGCAAAGCAGCCTCAGCATCAACTAATCACAACGGTGGAGATGAACGTTGGCCTACAACCAATCAAACATCCTGTTCTATCAGACCGGAAGCCCACATCCCCGCCAGTGCCGTGACATTGCATGATGCTCTCATTTCACACGCAGTCAGTTGCCAGCGCTTAGAGCTCGTTCGTGGATTAGACGGATACAGGTAGTCAAAGTGCGTAAGACTGGTTGCTAGTGTGGCGGTATGAAGTGCTTAGCCTTTTGATCTATTATTGAGGTGGTAGCATACATAAGCGTCGCCACCGGCAAAAAGTGAGGGGGCCAGCCAAACTTCAACCCGATGCTGACAACAAACTTTCCATATTAGTACCAAAAACCTTTCGAATTTGGGCTCTTCGTTGCCTCCCGCAGCGGCTGGTTATACAAATTTCTGGTTTACTCCCATTTTGACAGAGATCAGGAAATTGTTGGTCAAAAAGTGGTGGGGGGGGGATTGATGATGCTAAAAAATGTTCTGGTTATGTGGATAAAATCATTCCATGGCCATGCGGGGTCGGAAGGGCACCCCTGGTTTCCTATTAGATGGGTAGTGTGCTAAAAATATTGCGTCAAGTCAATATCAAACTGTCAACAATTAGTTTTAAACAGTGATACAAGTCGCTTTTCCTGTGGGTTTATTACTACCGCCAGGGGTCGTTTTAGCCTTAAAGTCTGGCTTTTGTGGTGTTTGTTTTGGCCATTTTAGTGGAAATAAAGTTTTACCCCTTTTTGACCCTTTTTCTAACTCGGTTTGACCTTTTCGGCCGAAAAACCTGGCAACCCTGGGCAACATCTATAATCTCTAGACATGGAATAGCACCAAAAATTGGGAAAATATTTTTAATACTAACGCGTCAAGGTTTTATTAAACCCCCAAAATGGGGTCTTGAGCCCCTGAAGACACTACAATGTCCAGCACAAGAAATGCCCCCCCTACTGACTTTTCCTTAAAAAATGCCCTGTCAGGAGGTGCCGTGACCATTTCAGGGAGAGCCGAGGGTCGATCGGGGAGAGAGGGGGGTGTTAGGAGCTTCTACCTGCCCCCCTGAGCCCGCCTATGTATCAACCTCACGCAGTATTTTTTAGAGAAGAGGTCCCTTTTCACGCCGAAGAGCTCCGAACAGTAAAACAGACCTTGAAAAGTGCGCAGGAGGTACCCACGATGTTGCAGGAGACACCCATGGCAGCGAAAAGAGTCATGGGGCCTTTATAGCCCCCGGGAGGTAGGCTTGTTATTCCAGGAGTCTGAAAAAGAAGCTACCTGAATTACCATGAAGGCCCCTGAAATAAATCTAACTCCGAAAGCTCCAGCCTTTGGTCCACCACGGATGAGCCCCCTCCCAAAAGCAGGAGGCCCACTTAAATTTAGCCCCCTCCCGCCCCTAACTTGCAATATGTGGCGGAGCGCGAGATGTAAGCATATATGAAAATGCTAGAAATTGACAGATCACGTCTAAAAACAGTTGAAATTGCACTCACTGGGCTTCATAGAAGGCCAAGCAAGCCCTTTTTTCTGATCTGCACTCAAGAAAGGGACACTGTCAGACTGGAACCATTCAAACCTATTCGAGCTGACTCTGTATCTGGACTCCGTTTCAGACGTTTTTGTCCGTGGTCGGCTGCCATGAGCGGTCTGCCATCCGCGGCGAGCGCCGCCAACGCCGTCTGGCGTAACGCTGGTGCTGCCGCCGTACGGCGATCGCTGGCAACTAGCGCGGCACTTCAGCGCCGGTTCCCACGGGCCAAGCTGCCGTTGAACACGGACCTGCTTCCTCGCTCGGAGCGTTTGGAAGTGTCCGTCACAGACAAGCCGGACCCCTCGCGCGGCATACCACTGCCAGACGGAGGAATCAAGTACTACGGCTTCACTTACTACCCGAGGTGAGACGAGCACAGCAGCCCTGCTGAACTGACGGGCCTGTGTCAGGCCTCAGAAAGCAGAACTAGGCTGTGCTCGGACAAAATTACCTGTCTCTTACCTCTAGCATGTATCGCCTCATTTTTTTGTCACAGAAATAACAGTTACTAGACTGGCAAGATGTATGCAAGGTAGTTTGTAAACCAATGAATGATTTAAGAGAATCATCGTTTTTTATATTTGTTTTGAACTGTTTTTGAGGCACGTATCGATTACGACTCGAAGCAAAGGTAACTCGAAAATAATTCTGGCTCCGCGCGAGAGTGAGTCGGAGCTGAGTCGACTCCCCAAATTATTAAGGTTGAGTTCAATGTGTGTCTTAGTTGCCTAGATAAGGAATGAGTCGTGAGTTGATCCTTGGCAGACGCAGTGGGGGGGGGCATTCGGGTCACGGCCCCCCAAAGCGCTTGAAGGGGCAAACTATTTTTCACCCCCCCAAAGGCCGGATAAATTTGTGAAAAAAGGTGCTTACACTAGGTCTGTCGAGCAATTAAATCTTCGCTCCCACCCCACCCCCTCCTCCCCTCCAGTAGAGCGGTCATGCATTTGGAGAGGTAGCTTATACTTGGTCTGTAGAGCATCCAAATCGCACGTCCCACCCTCCCTCGTCCCCCAAGAGGAGAGGCAGACATGGGTTTGGCCCCTTCCCCAAAAAACTCGGCTCTGCGTCCGCCCTTGGAGCGTCTACCCTCACCTGAACTCTTGAAGCGCCAGTAGAGTCCACTCACACACTGTCTGAAACGCACAACTTAACTTTGGCAAGCTCTTGTGGTGGTGACGCCCTTGCCCACCGCCCAATACCCAAACTTTTTCTATGAAACCGTACTGATACTTCCTCCACAATTATAGACTTCTGAGGTAGTAATTCTATCGGCCGGTCATTCGTGTTTTCACATATATCAAATGTTTTTACATAAACCCATAGGGACGTAGCCAAGGGGGGGCGGCAGGGACGGCCCCCCCCCTGAGGGCCCGTAGGGCCCCCTGAGGACACCAGCCGCGCGAAACGCGGCTCGTGCCCACTATGCTCTGTGGCCAAATTTGAAATTTCATACCAGACAGGGCCCTCTTAAGCCCTCTTCAGCACTCTATTCTGTAACAAGCAGGACCCTTTTTACCCATCAGGGCCCTTTTGCCGCTGTCGCAGGGGCCCTTTTGGAGCGCCGCTCCCCTGAGCGAAATCCTGGCTACGCCCCTGTAAACCCGCATGTCTTGCAAAAGCCGAGTATGTCCCAACTTTCTGAGGCATAACACTTCATATTTGAAACTTTTATTTCCTCTTCTTAGGATTCTCCTCAAAATGAGCTAATTGATAAATCTGAGATTGTGTAAGGGATCATAAGGACCAAACAGTGTGCCATGGCCCAGTGTCCCTCTTGTCTACGCCACGGGAAACAAGTGGAAGTAATAATTTCACTCGATTCGGATAAGGGCGGATTGGGAAAATGAACGCATTTTGAGCCACTGGCGGCTCCAATGAGGGAAGGCAAAGAGGCCGTGTCCCCCACCAAAGCCTAAAATATTATCTTAAAGCCTCCAAAAGGACCAATTTTTGGCCGTTTTTTTCTGAAAAAAATGTTTTCACGATTTTTTCTCGATTTATCACCCCAAAACGTTGGTTTGGCCCCCTCCAAAAAGCTGCTCCTGGATCTGCCAATGCTCTGAGCTATGGCTGCACGGGTGGTTTCGGTTTTTAATGAGCACGAAGTCACCATACTATTGGCTTTAAACATGAGTAGTGCGAGTTAACCCTTGCCCCGGTGGCGGGTACGAGCCACCTTTGCCCTGGTGGGGGGGCTAAAAAAGACCCCCCACGATCTCAAAAACTAAGAGAGCTAGAAAAAAGCGCAAAACGGCAATCGAAAGCTCTTCGAAAATGATATCGAAAATACTTCGGTCATTTTTCTTGTCAGGTCAATATCAAGGTCACCAGAGGTCAAAATAGGTCAAAATCGCTAATATGAGGTGTACCAAGAAAACCTCATATATCTCAGAAACTATGATAGCTAGAAACATTTTTCTAACACCATTCGAAAGCTCTTGAGGTGCGCTTTCATTTCAGTGGAATTCATTTTCGTGTCAGGTAAAAGCCTAGGGAGCTACAGGTCACTAACTATTGGGCATATTCTTGGGAATGTCCATAGCCACCCATGCATAAGGGCGTTTACTTTTTCGCTAATAGCTTCCAAACCAAACAAGATACAGCCATAGTTTATGCACCATTGCAATCCTCTCGTCAATACGAATCGAATGATATATGATATTAGTTATGCCAGGTCAAATTTAAGAATTTGACCTGACCCAGGTCAACGGTCTGACCCAACTTGACCTGGTATAGTCATGATGTACATCATTTGACTTCCAGTGACTATACAAACACTTTGGTGACAAAATAAAAGCTCTATCTTATTTTATTCAAAATTTATAGAGAAAAACACCAAAAATGCTTATTTGACCTAAGGTGACCTTTTTAAAGGTCACAAATCAAAAATTTTGCCATCAGCTTCAGAAATTGGCTAAGAGCAAGTCGCAACCGATGTTTGAAGTTGCTTCAATCCATACTTACTGAGAAAAGCTCATTTCGTGATTTTCCCCATGCATTGTCAATGGCGAGGTCATGCTCTGCACATGACCGTAGGTCACCAATATAAAAAATCCCGGAGCAAATGTTGTAGCTCCTGGTGGGCCCAATATGTGGTATGAGTTTTAACTTGATGGATTAACCCTTCTTTTAGTTATGCGGTCCTAAGTATTTTTTGAGGTGAGGTCACTTCACCTGGCCTGGTGACCTGACCTGATATGACCTTGAGCCAAAATTTTCAGGAAAGATGTAAAAATGATGGATGAACAGCTAGACCAAGTTTGGCAGCTGCGCGCCGCCGTTTTTTGGTCACTTCGGAAAAACCCGAGGGGGTCTAAAAGACCCCCACCCGGGCGAAGGTTAAATGATTGCACACAAAAAAAATAGTTGTATATGGCTGCTATCCCAGGACGCGCATCGGTCAGTAACGGAGGCTTGTATCATTTTCTTTAACCAGCTGAATGGTTGCGTTAAAGAATAGCATGTCTGTGTTTTCCTTACATATTTTGTGATGTTTAATCCGACAAATTTGTCGTTCAATAAATAGAACATCACTTAAAGGGAATGTGGCACCTTGGTCGAATCCTGGAATTTAGTGTAATTAGGGGAACTTTTAGCCGAAAATCATGGAAGCGTCCATTATTTCTCTAAAAAATGTACAATAAGCTCAATATTTTGATTTTTGAAATGCTCCTCTAGGGAAAGAAATAAATACTGGCCTGTGAATGATGTGGATGATCTCATGATCTGGCAACCACTACTATATTCAATAGGCTTCAAGGGCTTCGATTGGCTGATACTCATCGTGACGTCAGCATATTTCGTCACACCAACAACTGAAAACTGTGCCCTGCTGCTAAGGGTACATGAGGGGTACACTTCAGGTAGTTTTTAGCTTTTCTCTACGGAAATTTTGAGTTTCAAGACAAATGATATATAGAGTACCGGGTTTTCCTACATGCTTTACAGCTTGGCTATCTCAGTTAAAATCACGTTATAAAGGTGCCACATTCCCTTTAGAATCCTAGTCGTATGCAAAGGACAAGGAGGCAAGTATTTCCCCTCGATCGACCGACCTGGCTCCCCCACCTCGCGTTCCGTGGCCTCAGAGAACCGCCCGTTACTCGCCCCCCCCGCCCCCGCCCCCTGAAACTTTACTTCCCACCCCTCGGCCAGAATAAGATGTAATGTGGCGCCTCTCTGACAGTTCACGCCTTAATAATGGGTGCCTCTGACTCAAATGCCCCCTCCAGGGCTAAATGGCACCCTCTCGGGAACTTAATGGTGCCCCCTCAGAACCAAAATGGCCCCGCCCGACCAAAGTGCCCTTCCCATCGGAAACCCTGGATCTGCCTATGCGTATAATTCTGGTTTCTGGCCATGATAGCTAATTATCGTGCCGATAAACCATATATGTTTGCATAGTGCTAGGTCTCACCTGTCCCTGCGCCCGTTTTCTGACTAGACGTTCTTGTCGTAACCACGGCTTTAGCAAAGCAGCCACGTATCAAAGTATTTTAGATGGTTCTGAAGAAAATTCCGTTGTTCTATGTATCAAATATTCGTGATAAATTGTAGACTGCTTAGATTGACCTTGTTTTGCATAATACTTTCCTAAAAATCATAATGACGTAATTTCTTCTATCTTTGTAATTGATTTACTGGTTTGTCCTTTTCAGGTGGGGGAGGGGGGAGATGATGTTTTCTGAAGCGACCGGGGACTTCCGATGGCACCCATCGAGCTCCTTTGAAGTTAATGTCGTTCTCGTATGCATGCAGCTGCGAATTGACCATTCGAGCCGCTCCACAAACGCAGCTCGGGGGCGTCAGCTAGCTGGGCAGCCGTGCAATGTCGGCAGCCGGCGTGTTCAGCACCGGATATATGTGTCGTCAAAGTCGGCGCGCTCAGGCCGCTCCCGCCATACATCTGCCGACGCGTCGCATTATTGCCGCACGTGCTGGTGCTAAACCGCGCGGCCTCTGCCTTATTAAAACGAGCGCTCTCCTTCCGACTCATTTCAATGGTCGTTACGCTGTGTTGTGGTCAGTACGCCGCCGACCGGCGGACGCCGGAGCTGTTGCTGCCTTGTTAGAGCTCGTGTGTGTGTGTGTGTGTGTGTGTGTGTGTGTGTGTGTGTGTGTGTGTGTGTGTGTGTGTGTGTGTGTGTGTGTGTGTGTGTGTGTGTGTGTGTGTGTGTGTGTGTGTGTGTGTGTGTGTGTGTGTGTGTGTGTGTGTGTGTGTGTGTGTGTGTGTGTGTGTGTGTGTGTGTGTGTGTGTGTGTGTGTGTGTGTGTGTGTGTGTGTGTGTGTGTGTGTGTGTGTGTGTGTGTGTGTGTGTGTGTGTGTGTGTGTGTGTGTGTGTGTGTGTGTGTGTGTGTGTGTGTGTGTGTGTGTGTGTGTGTGTGTGTGTGTGTGTGTGTGTGTGTGTGTGTGTGTGTGTGTGTGTGTGTGTGTGTGTGTGTGTGTGTGTGTGTGTGTGTGTGTGTGTGTGTGTGTGTGTGTGTGTGTGTGTGTGTGTGTGTGTGTGTGTGTGTGTGTGTGTGTGTGTGTGTGTGTGTGTGTGTGTGTGTGTGTGTGTGTGTGTGTGTGTGTGTGTGTGTGTGTGTGTGTGTGTGTGTGTGTGTGTGTGTGTGTGTGTGTGTGTGTGTGTGTGTGTGTGTGTGTGTGTGTGTGTGTGTGTGTGTGTTGTGTGTGTGTGTGTGTGTGTGTGTGTTGTGTTTTTTTTTTTTGTGTTTTTGTGTGTTTTTGTTGCGTGTGTGCGTGTGCGTGTGCGTGTGCGTGTGCGTGTGCGTGTGCGTGTGCGTGTGGCACGCATTTGCTCTAACATAAAAGGCGCTCTCGAGTATCATGGAGCCCGATGAAATATCTGGAAAATTCTGCAAGCTCGCTGAGTTTTTGTCAGAGTAGAGCGTTATTTTGGTTGCTAAAATCCTGGTTGAAGGGGAAAGTGCAGCTGGGTTGCAGTACTGTTGACTGTTGACTCATCGGGGTAATGGCAGGTGGACACTGGTGGACACAGAGGGGGGAGGGGAAGGGGCCATGACCCCCAAAATGGTGAAATTTTTAGACTTTCTTTAAAAAAACACTATGTTTTTACAATTTTTCCCGAGTTGGCCCCAAAACGGCGCTACTGCGACCGCCCCTGCAGCAGGGGATACAAGGTTTTGTTCCAGAGGAGGGGCATAGGTGGATCCAGAACAGTCCGTAGAGGGGCTTTAGAACAGACAAAATGGCTAAAAGTGGTATTTTTATATTTTTTATTCTAAAATCTGCCAAAATTGGGCAGGTTTTACACTTTGGGGCGCCTGAAGCAGCTGTCTCTGATGCGCCGGGCGTGCAGTGGAAGAGGGTACTCCAATGCCGTTCCCTTGCGCCTGAACGGAATACACGCATTACATATGATAGCTCGACAGTTTCCTTTTTACCTATCTGGCATTCCACGGCAAACACATGCGCAGTGGTCACATTCGCACCCTCGCGTCTCAAATTTGGATGAGATGATGTCCTGACCTCATGGGCACCACTAAAGACGCCTGTGAGTCGGTCATCTCTGATCAGCGGTGGCGGAATCAGTCACCCCCGGTCGCACAATACTGGTATGATGTGATGTCTTATGTCATTTTCCTGATAAAAGCAGGCGAAATTTGGTAAAAGTGTACATCTTTTAGAGAAATTCCTGCCAAAAAGAGCAGTAGGAGTATCACAAAAACATTTCTCCAAAACAATATTTCTTAGCCATATACAGATTATTGGCCTCTTTTAAGTTTTTTTCGCTTCCGCATATGGCTTCAAAGACGTGCGCATTTGAAAGAGCTTTATTTTAGTTTCTCCATCCAATAATATAGATAGTGATTATTTTATTACAAGTGAAGGCTAAAACGGATTCGAGACAAGAAAGTACGTAAAACCGCCGGTGCTGGCCCGCCCGGTCCGTCGACGCAGGACGGTGTCGGACACTGGCTACCGGCTCAGCAAGCGACCACTCAGGTCCTCTTTATATTCATTTGGAGCCGCAATAACCATTGTTTTATAGATTGATTCAAAAGCTGTGATTATTTTCTCAGAAGGATATATATATATATATATATATATATATATATATATATATATATATATATAATATATATACACATGCATACAGTCAAGTGAGCAAGCAAAAAAAATTATAGTCCATTTTTGTGCAAGAAACAGTTTTGGCAAACAAAGTCTTTAGTTATTATATATTTTTTAAAACAAGAATGCTTTGCGTCAGGTACGTTTCTTGCATGCAACTTAGGTGTGTGTCTATTCTTCAAGAACACTGTTCGTCACAGTATTAGTGTTGGGTCCTGACTTTGGGACACGTGAGGCAGTGGCATAGCCATGAGCTCTTCAAAGGGAGGTTCAGAAAAGACTATCCGAACCCAAGCTGACCACTTGACTCGTTTAGCCACAGGTGGAGCAATATCAGCTCAGAAAGAGGGAGAGGGGGAACGTCTCGCCCTGTTCACGCCATTGCCCTTGGGTTATTCAGTGTTGTAAACACCTTGTGCTTTGAAGCTCCTGCCGTGAGGAGAACCTGGCCTTCATTTGGACACGACAGCGGTTGTGACACGTGTTTACCGAAGTAAATTGCCGGCAACGGACGTCGGCGTGCAGCGAATGCGGAAATTAAGCACGGCTCGGCGCCTTCGCGGGACTGGGGCGCCTCAGCATAGCACTACAGAGGCTGCTGCAATGGCAGTAACAGAGACGCAGACTAGTTTGGTGTGTTACAGGAGCATTGTGAACCATTCGTGACGAGTCTGTATTTTTTTAGTGTACAATAAGAAATCCAACATCTGCTTCCTTCATCTGTGTTGTCTGGTTTATTTTAAGAATAAACGCCTGGTAGCAGAAGCGATTTTGCATGACCGGGCCCCATGGTAAAGAAGTTGTGGTTCGTCAGGTCTCCGGATCGAGCCGACCCTCCAGTCACCCCGGCCAAGCTGCACAGGGTGGAGCTAATCTACCCCGTCACAGGCCAGCCCTACTGGATCAGAAACATCTGCCAGCAGCTGGGTATCCATGGCCCCAAGGTGAGCTGTTCTTCGGCTCAGGCGACTGTTGTTTTTTTTAGTTTTACTGTCTATGTGGTATCGTAAGATGTTCACATCGTGTTCTGTAGAACTCTTCTTGGCCGTTGTTTGAGTCACGTTGTCGCTGCTGTGGGTGCCAAGTGGTGTGTGTAGGTACCAGCACTTCATATTTTCAGCGTCATGCCGTGCCATGGATATATAACCAGTGTTCATCCCACCGTGGCATATGTATTCCCGATGCTCCTTCCGCCGTGCCACATATATTCCCAGTGTCCATCCCGAGGTCTCAATTATGTCGCATTCCTAAGACTCAATGTTCAGAGACCCTCAATGTTGGAGGAGCTGCAACAGTGTAGCGCACAGTGGCCCATCTATGATTTTGGTTGAGTGGTGTTGGGGGGGTGGGGTGGGGGTAGGGGGCGTAGCTTCAGGGGACGGACATATGGCACCGAGGAGGGCGCCTTTTGGTCATTACGCGGGACGCCCTCCTGAAGCTAGCCAGAAAACACGGCCGACGGCTCAACCTGGTCACATTCTCAACATCCACTTGAAGGCGCCTGTACCTCATAATTGGGCATGTTCCCTGCTCTTTGGCGGACCACGTAAGGCGCCTTCAGGGCCTCACAAGAGCGGCCGGCGTGTACGGAGGCGCCTCCAGGGACCCCAGGTAAGGGGGCCCGCCCCTTGCCCCCCAACGGATCCGCCTCTAGTAGTTTACACTATTTCATGGTCTTATTATTCGTGCTTATTCTGGCCTATACCACCGGAGGTGTTTTTCTCTCTCCTCTGCTTCCCCTCCTTATTATTCGTTTCCTTTAGAATGATGAGGAGAATCTCTGAAAGCGCTGTAGGCAAACGAGTTCCTTCTGAATTTGGGGAGAAGCTGGGGCGTGTCAGCCAAGTCTGACGGACGGGCTCGCCAGTCAACTTCTGCGAGAGCTCATTAATCTTTCTCTTCTCCTCTGGCGTCCGCGCAGCGGTGCCGATCGCGCTGTTAAGTCAGCTTAATGAGTCCAACTTTCATTCAATCGGGCAAACATTTCTCCTACTTTGTGCGAGCCGTCGCTGCCGAAGTTGGGGTAATTTCGGGATAAAATCTGCATTCATCGTGCTGTGCGTGACGTTTGAAATAGTATTTGGTAGACTTCTTCGGGAAAGGTGGATCAAACTAGAATTGTTCATTGCCAAGCCTTAATCAAAGCCGTGCTCCTTCTTTCTTACAGGTGGAGAAAATGGGTCATTCTAAATGGATTACACTTAGTTAGTTGCTGAAATATTCAAGATGTTCGACAAATTCCGTGTTCTCCGTCAAGCATGTAAAGTATGTGATTTTTAGGAACCTAGCGTTTGCGTGAGTAATGGTTAAAGCAAATTGTATATTCTACAGCAAATTTGCCAGCTTTGCTCCAGACGAAATGTGAAACTCCTAGCTAGGTTAGCTGAAACATATACCCTCTCTCATATCTCTATTTTTCTGCCCTCATCTCTCTCTCTCTCCCTCTCTCTCTCTCTCTCTCTCTCTCTCTCTCTCTCTCACTCATGAATTCACGACCGCACCCTTGCTGTTGACAGGAGAGCCCATACAAATCCGGCGCATGGAATGTCGTGAAGAACATCCCAGACGTGAACGCTATGCTGTACAAAGTGAAGCACCTGGTGAGGATCGATCCCGTGACCTTCCCGGACGGAGAACCCACCAGTGACGATCTGGACGGCTGGCAGCTCCTGGAGGTGAGCCTTTTACGCACAATATCTTGAATCTCTCATTTCTGTGTTGATCAAATTGCCAATACCAGTTACATGGGTTAGTTTTTCAGTTCCGAAAATGGTCGTACTTGTAAAATGTAGCTACCTTCAGGACTAGAGCTCCTGCAGGTCGGAGACAATTCATTATCAGTTTTCTAGTATTCGTTCTGTGACTTGATTTATGTTCACGATATGGGACCGTTGTGTCTGTCCGATATGGTTTATCCATGTTAGGACAGACATAAGTCTGGTGTTTCGATTTCTCGGCTTACTGTAAGACGCTCGCGCCCTGTCCTTTTCCATTCTTGCCCCGATCCTCGCCCCATTGGAGAGATAACGGCGGCCGTGGGGGCGGGGTATCTACCGCCGGAACACTCTGCAATTGGCGACGCCGGGGGCCGGCTGATCGGATTGTTTTGCGGCAGCCCGGCGAGCGCAGACTGCAATCTGGAGCCGCACTGCGGCCCTCTGTTTGTCGAAGCGCCGAGTTACGCCGCCGTACGCCGTACCAATTTGTTGTTTGGCCACTCCGGAGAGGCGGCGCTGGGGACGCACCTGGTGGGCAGGGCGGCGCCGCCCCGACGCTGAGGTGGATTTATGTGTGCGGCGGCATCAGTGCGGCGTGAATCGGTGCTGAGCCACTGCCGCGCGCCGCCGCTCGCTGTCCCGGTGGCTGCGCTGAGTTACGGCCTCTGTCAAAGCGGCACTCGCTATAAACTCCTCGAGAGTGATGTTCCAGGCTCCACTGTCCTTAACAAAAAGTCATGAAAAAATGTCAAATTGCAGTTGTTGCTCAACGGATTTATCAGAAACCTAACTCGATATTGTGGGCCATCCTGTTGTCTTACTTGGTGATCCGCTCCATCCTTCTTCTACGTGATCTACGACAGACTGTGGTGGGCATCCAGTGGCTGATTTCCTCACGGCCTCGCAGAGCGATATTGGGAACTGAGGCGAACACTCCGGCCACCGAGCCATCTTCCTTGCTCTCTGCCAGTCTGACACCGCGTGAGCCGCGTGCCCTCTGACTCCACACCACGCTCGCAGGATGGCCGCGTGGTTCGGAACGCACACTACAGCACTCAGGTCATCGAGACGGACCACCAGCGGCTGAAGCTGCCGGACGATACGGTGCGGCAGCGGCTGCGGCTGCGGTGGATCAAACCCTTCCACCTCGACGAGAAGCGCACTGTATAGCGGGCGCCCGGCGCCGGTGTGTTGCACTCTGACCGCCTGCTGAGTGTGGCACTGAGCGCGCACCGGCGAGGCGGTCTGAAATGAGACGTAGTGATGTGACCTGAGCCTGGCGTGGTCAGGTTTGTATCGGGTCCTCATTTACCATCGCGGCATTGGTGGGTCCTCATCAGGATAGAATGGGTGGTTACACATCCGGAACTAGTCGATTAAAAGAAAACGTTTCCTTTGTTTTCGCCGTTTCACCTCCCATTGATGGCCACCGGAAGCTGTCATGTCTAGATCCACCACTGTACCCCAGGAACTTAGTGCGGAAAGAGGTCCGGTGAGCTTGTTGGAGTCCACTGAAATAACTGCAAAGATGAGCCAAGACGAGTTCTTCAAACGATAAGATAATACAAAGTGGAGAAGGATGGAAATTGGGTCTGTTTGAGGGTCACTTCTGTCGTGTTCGCGGACCCGCCTATGGCCGCACCATTGGTACACAGGTAAGCCAGGTGCGACACTGAAAAGACACGCACGAAAAGAATGTTGAACATAAGTAGTGCGTACGCAGAGGCAAGAGTGGAGGGAGTGTAATGGTGAGAGTAGCACTGGAGATAGGGCTGAGGGCAAACCCGGGAAGGTAGTGCGAATAATTTGTTCGAGGATGGTTATTCGATGTTTTAAATAAATGAAATGCGTATAATTGTCAATCGATTTTGTATGTCTGGTAATGTTAACGGGAACCCCCAAAAAGGTAAAATGTACAATGTGTCTGTGAGACCTCTTCAAAGTTGAAATCCGCTCCCATATCAGAAGCTGCATGTATTTGTTTTTTTGGAACACAAACTGTGTGCACTAGCGCTTAGTCTGATCAACACCTCTTTTAATGAAGTTTATGAACCATTTTTCAGCGAGCTGGGTCTAAGCCAGTCCCATTTATGAGTTAAGTTTAATTTATTCTCGGTTGAAAGTCGCTTGCAATAACCCTGGGATGGCGTGATAAGACCGTGTCTAATTAAAACTTCACACACTGTGTGTGCGATCATATATCAGACATGCATTCTGTTGAAATGACTTGGGCATAAAACTCGGTTCAGACTTTTTTGTTGCATTTCTCCCCTTCCCTGCCGTTTCCCTCTCATTTCCTTTGGCTGGATCTTTGCCGCCTGGAAGGGAACCATTCAACTAAGCGTTAAAAATTGATCAGATAGGGGAGCTCACGAGAAATGGATTCGTCTTGACATGGCTCACTTCCAAAGTCGTCATCTGCGCGGAAGATGCTGAAAAGAAAGCGCTAAGCGCTAAATAGTACTATTCAGATGTTGTCATTAAAGGGAATGTGGCACCTTGGTCAAATCCCGAAATTTAGTGTAATTATCGGCAATTTTAGCCGAAAATCATGAAAACGTCCATGATTTCTCTGAAAAATGTACAATGAGCTCAATATTTTGATTTTTTAAATGCTTCTCTAGGGTGAAAAATAGACCTCTGCTTGTGGATGCCGTCATGATCTGGCAACTACTACCATATTTAATTGGCTTCAAGGGCTTCAATTGGCTGATTAACCATCGTGACGTTAGCGCTGTCGTCAGACCAACAGCTGACAACTGTGGCCGCCTGGCTGGGGTACATTTGGGGTACATTTCTGGTAGGTTTTTAGCTTTTCTCCACGGAGATTTTGAGTTTTAAGACAAGTGATATATCGAGTTCCGGTTTTGCCGGCATACTTTACAATTTGGCTATCTGAGTTAAAATCACGTTATAAGGGTGCCACATTCCCTTTAAAAGCAGATGAATGATTTTCTGTTAATGATTTCTGGATCTGTCTTAAGCGATTTTTAATGGGCTAATAATACTTGAATGCAGCTTTTGTTAACCCAGGGTTGTTTTGATCATGGATATTGGAGGCGTGAGGTTCGAGAGGTTCCGACCTGGCCGACTGTGGACAGCAATGGAGCGGGATTACGTTCCGATCTCCTTGTCAGCTGTAGCCACTGCAAATGTCGTTTTGTAGGGGGGACGTATGTAATGATTCTCCCCCGGTTTATATCTGCAGTTCTGTTTCACTTTTAATCGGCTCGCCAGTGTTGTGCCTGTTCAGGTTTCTTTCTTTTAGATGGCTTTCCTGTCATTGTGTGTCCTGTCCAATATCAGCGGGCCGCGACCAGCATACCTACGTCAATATTAGTTACTATTGCGATTTACAACCTATTGCCACGGGTATGTGATTAGGAGGTCATCCCAGGCAGGCGTGCCACGGAACGCCATGGTACAATGGTACAAGTACTATGTCAGGGAACAAGTACCGTCTACGTACTGGTGTACGACGATGCGGTCGCTGGACCGTCATCGATCCATTATCTGTTTGCCTGAACAAAGCCACCAAACTCCAACATGGGGGACACTTCTGACTCGACTGCCCGCGCGGACGCATCTCCTGTGGTCTCTTGACCACTGAAGACTGACAATGACTTAAGAACCTTGATTCAGGCACAGAATGGATCGGCGTCGTTTCGGCCTTAAACGTTTTGCCGGGTGGTGCCAGACTCTACCAGCTCTTTGAACGCACTTCAATCACACCACCCAGCATCATCCTGGCTCGTTTCAGCTATCAGAAGGCTACTGACAGCTGCTTTTACGTGAGATATGACAATCAGATTCCTCTGGGTTCCAAGCCATGTCGGGGTTCCAGGAAATGAGAGGGCAGACCAAGCTGCTAAAGTAGCGTGCACGCAGCCTCCGATGTATCGGTTTAGAGTTCCTGCCAGTGACCTGAAGGCTGAATTTAGCGAGCTCCTGAAGGTAGAATGGCAGGCCAGGTGGGATGCAGAACCAAGCTGCACACTTAATAGTCTGCGGTGTAGAATAGGGAAGTGGGAGTCCAGTAATCGGAGGAACAGACAAGAGGAAGTCTCATTAACTAGGCTGCGAATAGGCCACACATATGCAACGCATGCTCATTATTTGTGTGGCTCCGACCCAAACCTCTGCTCTCACTGTGGAAACCGGCTGACCATGGAACATGTGCTCGATGCTGCTGCTGGCTGCGAACAGATTCGTAGAATCCGCACCAGGTTCTTCCCACCAACACCGTTGAATGACTTACTCGGTCACAGTTCAGCTGTAGACATCCGTAGCATCCTACAGTTTTTAAAAGACATCAAGTTCCAGATCATCTACAACCCACGTTAATCCGGCCTTACATGTAGACATGCTCTACTACTTCATTACACTCCTTTAGTTATTCTTATTATTATTACACACCCTTAGTCCTAACACACCCAGCAGCGCACTGGAAATGATTTAATTAGATAACGACGGGCACATATAGCCTCAGGAGCTGACGTGCCCTAAAACCCCAATCATCATCATCATCGTTTTGCCTGGTGTGTGCTGTTTTGTCTTCATACAGACAGCATGGGTATAAATTTAAATATGGATTCTAAATTCGATCCAATACAACGCCGATTAGTGAACCGAAAAGTGTTTAGCCCACGCTGGTAAAGCAGACCACTAGACAGAGGAAAACGGTACCGTACTTCAAAAAGAGGAGAACCAAAACATGGTACGCGAGAGGAGTCGACTAGAAAAACCGAAACTAAGACCAACCAGTACTAACTGACTTCGAACCGGTACAAGCTGTAGCCACTCTCGCAATCTCCATGACTTGGCCACAGTTGCGACATCTTATACATACACTCTAAAGCAAATATATATTGTTTGCCACACAGAAGCAATACGCAAGTGCTTGGAATCACTCCTTTTCGAAAGTTTCGGTATCGCATAGGCTATAAACTGCCAACCTGAGAAGTTTTAGATCCATGCTAGTAGTAAATCATATCCAGATGAAGTTCAGATAGATGAACCGGTATTCTATATTGGGATATTGTTTCGGACGTCGTATTTGACATGCAAATTTCTCGGCGGAAAGGTCCTCAGGAGGCCGAGTTAACATTCGCCTTCGGTGACTTATCCTAAAAGGTGGCGCCGGTTTTGGACCGGTCGTTTCCGACTGGAATTCTGATGGCGTTCATCGTTTATCGTATTGATTGCCGCGGCTGTTTTAAACAAGAGGTTGACTGCGCTTGTCGCAGCCCATTAGCGTGAATGGGACCGGCTGAACGCCTGCTGACGTCTCCTGATGACTTCTGTGAAGGGCTCGTCATTTCCACCGGTACGCCAGGATATTTTGGGAACAGGGTGCTCACTGCGAGAGGAAGCTCATTGTTATATTAATTTGTATAATACATGTGATGCATTATGAATGAATTAAGGTTCGCACGGGGAAAGTGGGGCCAGAGATTACGATGCCGGTGAATTTTGTCGTGCAGCATCAACACAGATGATGCGGACGGGAGGGGCTCGGAACTCAGGGGCTGCTGCGCCGCTTTTTGTGTTGTGCTGTGTGTTGATTTTGAAATTGGCCCTGCGCTGGGTTGGGAGTTTATAAGTAGCTATGCCGAATGGTTTTTTTCCTGCCCGGACTCCGAGGGCGTTTGGGATGATGTTTTGAAGAGTACCACAGTGGAGTTTCGCAGACGGGAGGTAAACCTGTTTTTGTTATCTTAAGCTAGCGAATTGGATGGATTGGAAAAGTTTCTGGGACAACCGACACGAGGAGGGAAATTTTCCGATTTTGTGTTCGTTTTCTTAGCAGTTTTCACTGCAAATGCCAGCACGTGGCCAGAACTGATATTGCTCGGCGGCGATTGGGATTACCGAACTGGAAAGTCAGATCGTATCTGATACAAATGCATGCTGCCTCGCCAGAACGTGCTACTGCTCTGGAAACGCTTTCCGAGATTTCTGTTACATTTAAGACCAGTGCTTTCAAACAAAAAGTTCTCAGAAGTAGCTGCGCAAAACGGCTCACGCTCTCATTATTTCGAAGAACACCTCCCATTATCTCACTCCAATGCTCAATTAAACGGTGTCGAGTTCTCCGTGTAGGAAAATAACAGCCATCCTCGCTGCATGAAGCCGTGCTTGAGCGCAGCCGATGGGCCGAATATTTGGAAAGTTGTGTGAGATACTTGGCCAGTATCGGCGCCGGCTGGGCCCGGTGCGGCGGCCAATGTGACGCTTTAGACAAAAGTTGTGGCGCGCCGCGTTCGCCACACGTCGGTCTGGGATCGCAGTCAGTGCGCCGCAGCCGCGGCGGCGGCCCCTGGAGCGTATTTAGAGACCATTGAGCACAGTCCAGGCTGGAGCTGGCTCGGCCACTGCCGCCTCTGATAGCGACGCCGGTAATGGACTGGAAAAGGCTGCGAAAAAAACAAGGCAGAGTTCAGGGTCAGGTGTTTGGTGCCTGCTGGCAAATTCCCGGCAGCCGCCTGTCCTTAGCAGATTTGTGCGTTTCAGAATTTTCTTGAGTCGACTCAGCTCAACTCAAGTGCTGAGAGCGGTTGACTCAACTCCGACTCAACTCATGATCAAGAGTTGAGTGAGTCGACTTAACTCCGACTCAAGGCTGAATTTATCCGACTCAACTCTGACTCAACTCACGATTCAACTCATTTCAAACTTCGACTCGTTTTTAAAATAAAATAAATGAATGATAAATATATAAATTGTTTAAAAAAGAAATAAATCAATAAAACAGCTAAAGAACAAGCTGTTCAGAAACTCTGACACGAAATGGAAGATTAATAGAAGCAAAATTAATTAATTGGCATTCAAACATTGTTTAAAGATTAGGCAGCAACCATTAATAACTTTTTGATTCTTCCAGACTGTCACTGCCCAAAAAAGCTACCACGTGTTGCAATTATTTCTAAAAGGAGCATTGCGTATTAAACTTGGTAAATGAAATGGAGAGGAACCTAAAAGGGCTAAGGTTACACCAACACAGGCAAAAATTGAGCCTCCATACTGTCAAAAAAGGTCCAAGCTAAAAAGCATGATATTAAGTGTATTTGTAGGGATGGTATAGGTATTGTTTTTTCTGTTAAAGAACGGTGCTAGGTAATTTTTTTATGAATTAAACATTACTATGCCATGAGTTCAATCAAAAGTTAAGCGATAATTACTATAGTATGTAGTTGCAATTGCTAATTATAAGAACTAAAGCAAACCCTAAGAAAATGTATACCATACATGACAAAGGACAATAGAAATGGAAATTCTATCAACGTGTTGGATTTAACATACTCATATTTTAAAACCGATCCAATTTTTAGCTTGAGAACCTCCAATATAGTACATACCTATTGCTCTTGAAAATTGGAGCACGATTTTATAGACAATTTATAATGTATAGCTTTCTAAATAAAACACGGACGCCAGGCGAGGATCTCTGATCAGACAAAACCAGTAGTATGAAATATTTCCTCTGATTCTTGCGATAAAGGTGTCTCAACATTTCTGTCCAATCAGGGGTCAAGTTTTTCTATGCTAGTAGCAGTATCTGCTTTTAATAGGCAAAATGAAACGAGCGGCGGCAGACAACGCATTTAGAACAAAAGAAACAATATAGCATGTAGGTATACAAATATTTTCATGACTTTATGAATTATCACGTGATGTTTACACTTTTGGCCTTGAGGCTAGTTAAGCTTGAACCTATACTCGGTTGAATTTGTTCTTCAAAGACAGCAATGGCGCACACACACTATTCTCAGACGACGACCACTGACGACAACAATCAGCGACGACGACGCGTGTTGTTGGAGTGGTTGAAGTAAAGAAGTAATGTTAAATATTGAAGATGAGAAGTTTTTAAGAGATTCAAAATGTATTTTGTGGTGCGTTCCACCACTTCAAATGCTTAAGACAAGGCCAGTGATAGGAACCTGTTAAATTGTTTCGAGTATATGTATTATTTGTGCCTAGGGATTTCTTCAGACCGGATGGGCCTTTGAAATAAGCAATTGAACCATATAATTATTGATATATTGAAACAAATTGAAACTTTGATTTAAACAATTGAAATTCTGGCGGGAAAAAGGTATTTAAAGGAGGTTAAAGGAGGTTTGCAAAAGGTGGGCAAATTCAAACACTTTTACTTGACATCATGTTTACCTGTTGAGCCAACTTTTTCGTCAACTCATTTGGCTCGCTGTCTTCACAACTCAACTCAACTCAACTCATTGACCTGTTGTGAACCGACTCAACTCAACTCACTTGTCAATTTTTTCGACTCAACTCAACTCAACTCAGAGTCGAATCAGTCGGAATTTGAGTTAAGCTCCGACTCCGACTCGCGAGTCGCACAACTCTGGTCCTTAGCGCCTGGCACTGATTCGTGTTGTTTTTGTGAGACTGCTGTTGTTCAGGTTGAGACATGCTCGCTGTTATTGCTGCCGGCTACTCCGTGACAAAGTTAGTGTCAACGTCTTCCCTCAGCCAGTGCATAATGCATATAGGGTCGTTTTAGGCATTGGAGTCGAAATTACTTGAATTGAAAACAGGCACTGGCAGTGGAGGCCGAGGGTCGCCATTAGAGATGGGAGAAATTGGCAGGCTCTCACTCGGACCGCTCCTGCCGTTCAACACCCGCTACAAGCTTAGGGTCTCCCGAACATGCCCCGCCAGCCCGTCTGCGAGCAACAGTAATGACAAATTACCAAAGCTGTTCGATGTGCCAGGCAAGGTAGACTGATATGTCGCCTTTGCTGTAATTTTCCTTTGCTAAGCTTATGTTGTCAGAATTAAACGATATCCCCCTTGAATTGGGCCTGAAATGAGTCACGCTGGCTCGGGATGAAGAAACGCAGTTGTGCGTTCTTGGTTTTTCTGACTAAGCACTTAATGCGGGGTCGATAAATTTCGGAGACGCCGCGATCTTAAAGATTATTACCGGGCGGGTACGCAGCGCCCACGAGGTCTCTTTCCAGATATGAATACAGTTTCACATATGATGACACGGTCCGGCCTGGCCCGACCGTCACGCTAACAAAAAGCTTAGATATCGGAAAAAGTGCAACCTTACCATGTTATTGCCTTGTGAATTTAATTACTGACTGAACATATCAGAGTTGGGTGGGTTCTGCGAAGCTCGTGGCACGTACAAAGGCAAGCCATCAAAGTTACGTCACTGATTACGTCATAACTCGGTTCTTACAGATATCAAAGGGTCAAAACTTGGTGCAGGGAGCAACAATGTTGTGCGTTACGAGCGAGATGAAGGTCAATTTCACTCTGAGTCAAAATGCTCGCGCACAGGTGCACGAGTATTGGATGAGCAGATTTCACACCCATGCTAGGTATAATACAAATCTATGAATCCAATCGTAATGCAATCTACAACATATATTCGGGCCGATCTAAGAACAAGATAACATTGGTTACATTTGGGGTCCTACGCCAACCACGCACGGGCGCATCTTCCTTCGACATCTCAGAAACTACTGGCTCGAGTAGGCTTCACTTTGGTATGCATTTTTGCGCCAGCAAAATAACTTGATTGCACCGACGAAGACTTGCCTGACAGATACACGTGCACGCCCCTTCAATCATGAAAACAATACAATTTCCGAGAAATTCAAGATGTGCCACAATATCCCGGTCATATCCTGTGTCGTGAATTTTGCACTGAACTGTTCATATAAATGTTTGCAATATGGTGGATACCAAATCACGCGGGCGCGCCTTCTCCGGGATCGAGGATATTACCTTGAATTTTAGTTTTTTTGTACACACTGCTCGAAAACTATTGATGGTAGCGACACAACAACTTCATCACAGGGTGCAGGTTCAAATGACACCCATTATGTTCTGCTGTTTTCAAGATTTTTTTTACTCAATATTTTTGTATAACGAAAAAGCTAAAAAAATTGCCGTAACTTTTGAATTTAAATCGGGATGTGTATTTCCGAAAATATTAATGTGCAACCATGGGTAGGCATCAACGAGCCAAATATGCACTCATATAGGAGAGAGAGTGGGTTAAGGTGCGCCATCGGGTAAGACGCCCCAGCCCCTCTGCCGGCAATCCGGGCCACCAATGCCAAAAGATAAAGTGCATTAGAAAGCTTGCGTGAATTCAATAAGAAATTGCTTCCCATGTTTAAGCGCTCAGGTCAATGGTTTGACTTCCAGAGGTCAAGTTAGGTCACCATAGGCTATTTTCACTAAAATATGCAATGCTTAAGAAAACTGGGCATAACTCTTATCCCATTAGAGCTATTGAGATCTGGTAAACATTTGACATCGATCTGGTAAACATTTACATTTGATAGGAAAACGCGAGATCTTTTCTGCTATGTGGGACATACCTACTGACCTCCCGCCAGTGGTTTGACCTCGAGAGGTCACGTCGTGACCTAATATGGTCTGAGATCACGAAAGGTCAGAAAAGTGACCTTGCCGGATATAAAATTAAAGCCAGTGACGAGACATACACGATGATTTCTTATTCAGCGCTCCAGCTAAATTAGGTCAAAAGTTATTTTCAAAATACTGTTTTTGACCCCTGGTGACATTGGATGGCCTCAGAGAGGTCGAAGGGAAAATATGGCCTCTGGGATCCGTGAAAGAGTTTCCAAGAACGTTTTTTTCTGAGCAAGCTGAGCTTTTGCAATCGTTTTTGTGACTTTTAGATCATAAGACAGCTTTTCCCCATGCTTTTTTCAATGGGAGAGGTCACCTCGTGACTTGAACTCAGGTCACGAATCGAAAAATCCCGGATATACACCTTACAGACCCTGGAGGGGTCATGAAGTGTAGGAAGTTTCAAATCGATTGACCAAAAAATGTAGCTCTTATAGAGCTCAAAATTTGAAGTGAGGTGACCTTGGGTGGCCTCGCCTGGTGACCTGACCTTGGGTGACCCGGAGTTAAAAAATTTAGAGATGGTGGGAAAATGATGGGGTGAGAGATAGAGCCCCCAACCGGGTGAGAGATAGAGCCCCCAACCGCGGTGCTGCGTCTCGTCGTTTTTCTGCTATCTCGAAAAAACCTTAGGGGGCATCGATGGCCCCCGGTGGGGCGAGGGTTAATGTCAGTGCATGAGAGTTTTCCTAATCTTAGGAATAAAACTGTGATGCCGACCCTTCCGGCTGTTTCACAAATATTGTTTCTCCACGTGTGTTCCGCCGAAAGTTTAGCAATGATTTCGCGTTCATATTTTCTATCAGCCGGCATTATCTAAACTAGGGTAAGTGTCAGAGACAAACGCATTGCTATTATTTGAAACACAGGCCCTTAGAACGCTGGATACCGCACACAGAACTGCGTTCTGTTTGATTTGTATGTGAGGTACAGTATTTTTTGTTATTAAGTGCCCATTAAATGCTATCAATTAACCCCGTCAATAAATAATTACGAAATGATAATGGAAACATGCTCATCTAAAATATTTAGCTAGATTCGTAGCAAATGTTAGGGCATCAGGTGAAAAAAATCACAAATATTTATTTCAGTGTTTTAGTCATGTATTGTGCTCCTGTATAGTTTTCATCACTGTTATTGTATTGTTTGGCTTGCGTTTGGTGGGGAAATAAATCGATAAAACGGTAGGAAAAAACATTTCTGTAACTTAAGCAAAGGGAGAACTTGGTTTGAGTGAAAGCTAAAACAGATTCTGAATGATGTAGTCTGAATTATCTTGCCCAACGCCTTCAAGGTGATTTTGTGGGGTGATTCATGGAATTTTTCCCTGGTGCAGGCGAAGTCAGTATAGGCGTATTAACCCACGCCCCACCGGGGGTCCGGCGCCACCTTTGTCCCACTGGGGGCCATCGATGCCCTCACCCATCTAACTCCAGAAATATGAGGGTTAGCGCAAATCTGCAAAGTGCACTAGAAAGCTCGCGTAAATTCAGTATGAAATTACTTGCATGTTTAAACGTTCAGATCAATGGTTTGACCTCCAGAGGTCAAGTTAGGTCAAGATAGGCTATTTTCACTAAAATATGCAATGCTTAAGAAAACTGGGCATAACTCTTATGCCATTAGATCTATTGAGATCTGGTCAAGTACATTTAATATGAAAATGCCAGAAATTTTTCCGCTATGTGGAGCGTAATGACCTCCCGCCAGGGGTTTGACCTCCAGAGGTCACCTTGTGACCTCATATGACCTGAGGTCACGAGAGGTCAGAAAGTGACCTTGCCGTATATCAAATGGAAGTCAGTGAAGGGACATACACGATGATGTTTGATTCAGCGCTCTGGCTTAATTAGGTCAAAAGTGATTGCCAAATACTGTTTTTGACCCCTTGTGACCTTGAATGACCCTGGAGAGGCCAAAGGGCAAATATGGCCCCTGGGATCCGTGGAAGGGTGTCCAAGAACACTTCTGAGCAAGCTGAGCATTTGCAATCGTTTTTGTGACTTTTAGATCATAAGACAGCTTTTCCCATGCTTTTTCAATGGGAGGGGTCACCGCGTGAGCTGACCTCAGGTCACGAAATAAAAAATCCCGGATATAAACCTTGTAGGCCCTGAAGCGATCATGAAGTGTAGGAAGTTTCAAATCGATCGACTAAGAAATGTAGCTTTATTGAGCTCAAAAGTTGAACTGAGGTGACCTTGGTTGACCTCACCTGGTGACCTGACCTTGGGTGACCCGAGGTGAAAAATTTCAGGGATGGTGGGAAAATAATGGGGTGAGAGATAAAGCTTTCAACTGCCGTGCTGCGTCTCGTCGTTTTTCTGGTATCTCGAAAAAAAACCTGAAGGGGGGCCATCGATGGCCCCCCGGTGGGGCGAGGGTTAAGGAACCAGCATTTTATACTAGCAGCGATGCCATCCTGGACTTTGATTTGTACTCAATGAATATTAAATGAGTTATCAATGAGAGTATACAATGAGTAGCCGTGCTACTTGCATCTCAGTTTTAGGTATTTAGTAACACCATTTTAATCTTAATACCTTGATACAGTATGCCTTCGGACTGTCATGTCATGTCATAGTATTAACCGGCAGAAAAGCGACAGAAGAGTCGTTGTCTATCAATATTAGACAGTACGTAATGCGTCGATGCATACAAATCGTTACAAATTTGTACACATGTTTGAAAACACGTAGCACTCAGGGGCTGCGCTCCGGCTTTTTAGCCTATGCCAAAAATGGCAAACTCAAATCTGGCATTCACCTTGGTGATGACGTCAGCAATCGCCTAGAGTTGCTTAGCAACGCATTGTCGCTGAGAATTGTAGAAGACGGGGCTATCAGGAAATAAGTTGCGTGTTAGGGGCAATAATACTGTTTTTTGAGGACGTGGGATAATAAATATTGGGTCTACCTCTCGCCAGATGCATCTTGAAACCGTAAAACACTCCACGATCCGGAGTCGATTCTCATTGAATAAATAGGCGGCTCCACCTTGAGAGCAACTGCTGACGTCACAAACCTAAAATTCTCTAGAAATAGAGGTTGCCATTTTTTGAGAGGGGAGCGCTCTACCTCCACATTTAAAGGCCTTGCGTGGCACTATAGACGAAAGGTACCCATGATTCTACGCCTTTTGTTGATTTCAAATCCTTGCTCCAATGTGCTGGCCGCATTGTGGAAAATCTTGCTACAGAATCAGAGTAGCACCCGGTTTTGACATTAGGGGAAATTGGATGTACTCCGCCTCCTTAACCAATTGCGCCCCCCCCAGCTCCAGGGAAAAAGGTGAGTGGCACCTGTTTTTGCACACTGTCGCTCAGCTTCCATCTCTAAACGAGACTGCCTCCCAGAATTCAGAAGTATTACCAGAAATGTATTTCAGTTACCTGAAGAAAATAATTAAGCACTTCCTTATGATTTAAACGTGTTTATGAACTCGAAAAATAAGAAAACCGATGTTACAGAGCAAAAGTGATAGTTTTGATGCCGATACCATACATGTTTTGCATATTTTGAGCATAAAAAGTATATGTTCTTCCTGATGACCGTTTTTTAAGAAAAATATTTCGTTTTGGTGCAAAAAAGCAATTACGACCGGGTAAATTGCGCCCTATGCATACACATGCTGAAAAATTAAATGGCTTGCACTTCCGTGCGAATGGAATTTTCAAATTACATGTCGTTACAACTGCAAAAATATCACCCTAAACCCCCATACAGGCACAGCAGACAACAATGTAGAAAGTGCTAAACGTGATCCTAGCCACGTTTTAGAGGTATACATCACCGTAAACTGTGCAGACCATTTGCTATGAAACTGAAATGAATGTGTTCAGTCGGGTCTGCTTTTTTTGTTACAAGTTCCTAGTATCTGGTACTTCCCGACATGAGCACTGGAACTTTCTCCGACCAACCACCGCTGAAATTGCCTCAACAGTTATGATTTGGGCTGAGACAGGAGCTGGCCGCCTCTGGTCGGAAGGCATTGGCCACTTACTGTGCAGCACTCCCTGATGAACAATCCAACATGAAGTCGTTAGCGTGGCGGCCATTAATCGGGCGCGCGGCGGCCGGGCCGGCTGCCGGTGGCGGCCTGCTGCACCTCTGACGCGCTCGCTGCCGGGAGCAGACGACTGATTCATCGGCATCAATCCTCGCCATAGCTCTGCTGATGCGGCCGGCCTTATTTAAGGAATGAAGCCCATTTGTCAGCCAAGGACAAAATGAAGAATAGCCCATGAGGGATACCCTTCAAACCGAGGCCCTTCTGCATGAGAGGCCAGCATCTTTGCACGTCGCTATCCACCCCCCCGCCTACCGGGCCAAATATGCAGAGGAGACGGCGTGGCACCAGCTCGCCAACCAAATAGTGAGGGTCAAACTAGACCGCTGGTTTCTTGGTTTTTTCTTTTTGTATACTTTTTAAGGGAGTCTTTCAGTTTTTAGCTACATTGTTTCGTTATTTCACTTCTTGGTTTATTTACTTTTTCATTTTTTAGTCTCCTTAATTCTTTACTTTCTTATCACGTGTTTTTAGGTATGTTTGAAAATATCAATGTTAAACTAAGATTTGTGTTGGGGAATTTAGGTAAACATTTTTACATATGATGAGAGCGGGACGGCCGGAAATGGGAACCACAGTACTCTTTTCTCAGATCTTCCTTGCAATCTTCTGATACGAGTGAATATGAAAATACTCCAGTCAACCACAGCAAAATATTTTCTTCTATTGTTCTGTATGTAAAAGTGTAACTGTAGAGCTGATATTTCTTTCTACCATTTACTGTACTTGGGAGGAGGCAAAATATATGACGGTCCCCCTTCCGGCGCTTTGGGGGGGCATGGCCGGAATGCCCCCTGCGTCCGCCATTGTTTACATTCTTCATTGTGGGAGTTGCTCGTTCGGGTGGTGGAGTGGGGGTCTCTGTGACAAGTCCCTTGATGACTTAAGTGGGACTCTGACTCCAAAAACTAAACCGGGAACAACTTGAACAAAATTTATTAAAAAAGTTAACCCTCGGCCCACCGATAAGGAGGATATTATGACATTGCATGGGCGAGAGCTTGAGATCAATTCCCCTGAGACGTTTCTGCGCCCAATTTTTCGACTAGGTAGGTTGGCTGGCAACTGATCAGTGAGAAGGTGCATTGAGCGGGGCGGCTGTCTCTGCGTTTTGTTGGATGTTGAACGTTGGCTTTCAATATGTCTAGCTATTGCGGGAATTGTTTGTTCGGATGGTGAGGTCGGGGTCTCTGAGACAAGTTCCTTGAAAACTTTACTGGGATATCGCTCCAAAAGCCACACTTACCATAACTTGAAGAAAAAAAAATTGGAGCAAATGATCCAAATACAGACACCAAATATGGCCTAGAGAACCAGTCTTGAGCGTCCGAAACTAGGGAAAGTTTTCAGCACCTCAACATGCTTTGAAATGAAAGGCTAAAGTCATGCTGCAATTGCTGTAAAATATAAGCCTTTATGTTTTTGATTGAATCCGTGTGAAGTTTTCAACACGGAAAGATCGCCAAAGTTAATATTATTCGCTTTTCAACCGCCTACTAAGATCAGGAAAACATTTTGACAAGGCGGAATCACTACCACCACATTGTTGTTATAGCCAAATCTCTGTGGTCGTATTCTGTCTGAAGTCTAGCACTAGGGGCCCAGAGCAACTTATGTAGTCAATGGCCCCCATTAGTATGCCGCTATTGCCCGAACCTGTCACTTAGATTTCTGCAAGGCAAAATATAAAATGGTAATTTGGTGGCGTTCGAAAGTGTAGACGACAGTTCCTGGTTTGATCTTCAAACGAGCCTTGTTAGAGAGGTGTGCTGCCTTAAACACAAATTGGAACAGGACGGCTACTAAGAAGTGGAGTTCTTCGTAAAACAGGAACGTGCATTTGACCGCCAGGGCGCTGCCGTTGCTGAAGTCTTTACCGGCGAAAAGCACGTACCGACATATTTGAGACGGCCGGTGCGCATTTGGCGCTACCGATATGGATGAAGATCAGATGGAAAATCCACAATAACAACAGCTTTCCTCAGGTGAAAGGGAGGCAGAATCAACTGATGCGAAAGAGTGTCATCTTCGCGTATCCCATGTATGGTGTGCCTACACAAATACAGACAGTGAATCATCATTAAATAGATGAGAGTCCATGAGGATATATAAAGATTGGGATATTGTTTTTGCAGCCGCGAACAGAGCAACACCGGGTGATCCGGGGAATTTAAAGCAAACATACATTTTGGGACATTTCTTGAAATACATTTGACCGGTTTCGAGAACAAGAAGTGCCCTTGGTGAACCGACTTTTCTGCGCGTATCGTACTATACTTACATCGCTCGTGCCTAAATTCGCTGCCGCCGCGGAACCCGTCGACACGCCCAAGGAGAGCTCGGAATGTTCTACGTAAGATGCTTCTGGCCGAAGTCCGGACACCAGTCGTTTTTTTCCGCTCAGCTTCCGCAAACTTCAGCCGGCGGCGAAGCTGGAGAGCTTCAGGTGCAGATGCGTGCTGAAGCGGTATTAGACCACCATCTTGGGTGCTGGGTGACCATTTGGCATAAACCTGTATCCATTGTCGGCGTTGACTGGTACTGTCTCGTCCCAGCTTGAGTGGAGACTGGGCTCGGCCATCCGACCGAGGACGGCGCTCACGGGCAGCTGCTGTGGTCTTCGAGTGACACTGCGATGTAATGGCGAGTGATTCAAACCCTCATGGTCCTCGTGGACGCCTTTTTGGCAGTCCTGACCTGGGTCATCCCACGCTGACCATGACAACCGCGCGACAGTGTGTTGGCAAAGAATGCCCTGTACCAGGCCGAACGCTGCTACCTACCACGCGCCTGGGGATCACTGCAGAAAATGACCCATGATCTCCCATCGTAAGTGCTTTGGCCACTCGAGCGTAAGTGCTCGATCTGGCCATCCGAGCGAGTCACGTAATCAAACGACACCTTTGGGTGGCATGAACAGGGCGCTCGTCACAACTGTATTGGTTTTATGAACCTGCAGTGAGTACGACTGCATATAAGGAAGCGAAAATCAATTTTGAGACACTCTGTATGTCTGAGTGCGTTTTTCTCTCGCGCGGTCTGACAGTCAGGGGCTGGGGACAGTCGCGGCGGCCGCAGACGAACGTAGCGCAGCTGCCCCGGCGCGATGAGGGATGCCTCTCGTGCCGCGGCCAACGCCGACCCCGCCATATTGGCTGTGGACGGCGACTGAAATCGATGGCACTTTGATCGGAGCCGATGTAATGAAATTCCGGTGGAATGACTGCGATCGGTCTGGTGGAGCGGCGGACGGACGTCCAGCGGCCCTCCTGGCTCCAGTGTCGCCGCTGAGCACCTGGGCAGAGTGACGCAATCACTGCCCACTGCAGAGCCGCCGGCGGCCGCCCCGGCTCGCTTGTTTAAAGTGGAACGGCGCGGCGCGCTGTTGAATGCAGCGGAGGCAGGATTCAATGGGAGGGATGGACTCGCTCCCCGGCGCTTCTCTTCGCCTTTCTCGTCAATTTTTCGTTCTATTCAGGCTGGAGGCACCTTTTGCGACGCACGAGAGCTGGCGTTCAGGGTTAGAGTCCGTACCGGCTCATATCATATCGTGTGGGAGGGCACGTATCACCGGCTTTCTGCGATACGGAATATGGAAAGCATCGAAGCGGTGAGGAAACACGACAAGCATAGAGCCAAACATTTTGTTTGGCACTGCTCACTTATTGGCTGATCATTGCCCTTATACTGAAAACCCCTAGTATCAGCTTTGGTATGTCTCAAAACTCACTGCTTGGAACTGTTTTCTGGGCGCTTCTTACTAATTGCTCCGCAATTTCATCCATACCGAGAGCCCCAATCATCATAGGCGGATCTAAGGGACCAGGGGCACTGCCCTCCCCGGATGGAATCTTTGGCTCGATGAACCCCTCTTTGATTGGCCGGATGAATCCCTTTATAGCTCGATGGCGTCCATTGAAATATCGTTTCTCACGCCCCCCCTTCAAGGGTGCGGGTACCGGCTTCCCTGCGATAGGGTTTGACACCTTTAAGGTTTTGCGCTGAAAAGTGGCGCTCCCTGGTCCGGATTGCAGCCCCCCTCTGAACATAGACCCCGATCAGCAGAAATCTTGGAGTCGCCTATGCATGGCGTCATATTTAGTGTGTCTCAAAACTTGTTAGCAGAGAACGAGTGCTTCGTGAGTGAAGCTCTCCTCATGCGTGTTTTGGCTCCCTCTCCCCGCCAGGGTGTATGCATGCTGCACCAGCATGCAAACCATGCTGCACACACTGCAGACGTGGCGTGCCCGGAAATGGATGCCCTCCAGAGTTGGAACCTCCTTGGAGGGCCCGGATACCCGCCAATCAAATGTCGAATCACTGTTAGAATATCCTGTAGATTGTTCTGTCTCTCATTTTCAGACTTTAAACTTGTGCTTTACAGCTTAACAGGCCTTTGGGAATATTAAAAATGCTTTATATCATAATTTCATCTTTTGAAATGGTGATTATAGACATTCTAAAATGTTGGGCACCCCCAATCATTTTGAAAAGAAACCCACTTCTCTGGTCGCCAGCCTGTTGGGTGTTAAAATAATGCATCTCTTTGTAATTACCGGGATAAAATCTAAAGAAGTTCATCTCTTTTTAAGTGCACCCAAAAGGATTTTATGCCCATCTGACAATGAATCCCTTCTCGTTATGGCCGATAGATGTATCTACAGGGCAGGTAATTCTTTGCTCCAGTGGTCGATGGATATAGCTGAACATGATATAATGCTTCATCCTGTCGCCCTTGTTTTATCCCTTGTAGTTGTACTTTGCCCTTTATTGGGACCAACTCTGAGTGATATTTCAAATAAATAAATAAATAGGTGAATCAAGATGCATACCCACTTTCCTAAAGCTAATAGAGCATATCCTTATGATTGTATGTATGTACGTCCCATTCACTGATTGGATGCCCTTGCACACGGCCTGATTCCCCACCGGATAATGGGTGCTCCTGATCTGTGACTTAACTTCCCGTCCAGAGACGAACACCCCTGCGGACGATTTTACCCCTCTGATGTGCAGATGTCCCCACACGTGGTGGGATGCCCCGTTGGTCGAATGGTGTCCCAACGGTCGACACATTATATAAATATAATTTGATGCCCCATCCTGTCGATAGCCCCTTTAACCCACGACAGATTTATGTAATAATAATAATTGTTGGGGCTTATCGACGCACCAACTGCCAGGGTCACATGGCGTCGCCAACTCTTTCCCTGTTGAAAGGGTTTCTTGGGAGTCATCTTGCTCCTTGTTCAGGGAAGCCGCCGGGCCTTGAACCCGGGTCGACAGACTTATGCCCCCTCGCAAGATGTGATGTCCCAGAGTTCGATAGTTGCCCTTAAACATGATTTGAATGAGTTGGTGGGTGGTATCCTTCTGGACTAGACATACCTCTAAATAGGTTTCTTGCTGTAACATATTTTTTGGTGATGGTTTCAGATGAACCAGTTTGTGTACGTTTTATGCTTTATGATGGCTCCGGGACTAGTAATGAGACCGCTGTGTGTCCTTTTCATTTTAAGCTGTGTGCTGTTGGCTGTGTGCTTACTCTGGTTACTTTTGTGTTTTCGTGTGAAACTGGATGCACGGGAGCACCAGACAAAAGTAGTAAATTACAACGGAAGGAGGTGAAGGCCGGACCATTATGCTTAGATTGATGCCCCTAAATCGCACGGGTGCACTTTAGGAGTGATTGCCCTGTTAAACTGGCGGTTCAGCCAAGCACTCCTGGCTGTGCTCCTGTTACAATACATTACAATACAAAAAAATATTATTGACAGACATTCGACATTATTTCATATAAGATTGGCTCAAAGTCCTAAGCGTAAGCCTTGGTGCCTCTCTCCCATACTGATACGCCATACACGCTTACGCAAGAACATATTCTGATATTTATCTACTGCAGTTGCCACACACAAACTAACAAACATACACACTCTTCTGCCAATTTAGAAGATACCTAACAAACATACATACACATAAACACTGAACTATTCCATCGCTAACCACCACTCGGGCAAAGGGTAACATGGGAGCACAGTTTGTCACAGCCTGTCGCCGCGTCAATTTCGAACACTGAATCTTTTGGTATTGATGAGAAATGACTGAAAAGAATAAGCGACGTCCGCCCGCTGCCGGCACACGGGTCACTGCCTCGTAGGAGAATTTCCATTTGCGATGTCCGTTTTAGCGTTCGAAAGTTAACCCTATTTCTGTCAGGCCCCGGCTACCCCATTTCCGGCAAGGGGGCAATATCGGCCCCCTAAGATCTCGTAATCTAACCGGCCGATTTTGAAAATTCAAAGTGCTATAGATTCCCCTGACGCTAAACTTTATTTGAAAAAGAAAATTTCAAAATTTTGATTTTTAAGGAGAAGGTCGTGCAAAATATACAATTTGGTGTATTTTTATATTTTCCATAACCCTTGTCTCTGTTGTATGATTTTCACAAAAATAGTTCAGATTTACAAATAATTGACCCAAAATTTTCATATACTCGAGTTACGCAAAAATTGAAATTCAATGGCAGTTCCAGGACCAGGACTATGAGGGAAATATATACAACCTAAAAGTTTTTATTACGCGGATTAGAAGCCGTCATATACTGCTTGGCATCTTTACACATAAATGAATGAAAAAAAGGAAAAACTCATCAGGGGTGGATGCAGTAAGGTAAAACAGTGGGGTAAAATACATACCAACAATATGCGAGTGGTATGCATGAGTATATCAGTCCCTCGACTAGTTGAAATTTATTTCTGATAATTTTTACCCTCTCATGGCAGCTCTGGGAAAGGGGGTGAAATAGGCAGATCAAGGACTCGTCGTGGGGGTGGGGGTGATTGAAACACATTTCCAATATACAACGATATAGAGTCGCGGCGGTGATACTGGCTGGGAATATGCATTTTGAAAATGTGTAGTGACTGGACACGCCTCTGGTAATCTAGAATTGGGTTATAACTATTTTGAATTTCATATACCCAATTGTATTCGCCCTGGCACGGCTGTAAGTAGTCTTCCACTTACTAACGTTTAGTCCTTCTTGATTACATCCCCCATTTTGAACTGCTGTAACCGCCCTGATGAATACAAATAGTGACAATTGTGAATGCACTATCATCTCACATAAAAATGATATAGTAAAACCATATAACTGGTATTAGGATCAGCAGAGACGGCTCCTTTACAAAGAACCCATCGCATACGATAATACTTGGCTTGTGGATAGAACCTCCCCAAAACCCAGCCATAGCTCCGCCCCTGGTTAATATATAATCTTGAAAATTTCAGAAAACCTGCCTGTACTAGTTTTAGGAAAAGTCAGGAAGTTTCAAAGTTCTATCGCAAGCCGTTTGGAGATATTCCGAAAAACCGAAGGGGGCAATATTAGCCCCCTGCCGGAAATTGGGCTAAAGTTGAGTATTTGGGATAACGCTCTGAAAAGCAGGGTTCGGGATGGGCCACGTAAGGGACAGTCGAGTATGAAATGTACATACTTCAGTTTCAGATCGATGGTAGGTACCGACGGCGGGGCGCAGATCAGGGTGCTGCTGCGGCCGATTCTGCTTCGGACACTGGGTTACTTATCTGTGAACAAAGAGCTTTGTGACAACGAAATGTGAATAATAGTTTTTGGCATGTGATATACAATTTAATGTCTGTTCAAAACTAGTAATAAAAGTAAAAAAAACAGTGGACTACTAGATTGCCCGGGTTCCTTCAAAAGAACCAGTGCTATACCTGGGTACATATTTCCCCCACCTTCAAAAATAAAGCAAAATTGATAGGTGAGTTTTGCCAATGTCGTTATTGCACCAATTTATGCTCTTTTTGGAACATTATTGGCCACAATGACAGCGGAGATGGAGAGCACCAATGTATTTATTTGTATTTATCCAATTTGGCAGATTTTGCAGTGCTGGCCCTGTTCGGACTCGTCGGAGCTGTGATAAATTTTATAGAGAGAGAATTAAGTTTCTCTGCGCCATATTGATCCGTATGCCATTCATGCCAGACTACGTGGATGTACAACGCTGGTGACAAATTTGAACTCTGACTCCGGCCCGGAGTCAGATTTGGCTGAGATTACATCAACTCTGACTCTGACTCCGACTCTGGCCGAAGCTGTCGACCTCCGATCGACACCGACTCCGACTCTGACTTCACAGCCCTGAAAAGAATTGTTTGTGTCCTGAAAGTTTGATTGTTGGTCTGAAGAGTGCCATTGCTTCGAATGAGCTTTTACTGACTGGTGAGAGACTCGGCAGTCCGCTGTTTGGTCTCTACATTCGGGTCCGCCGTGTTTATATGCAGAGCTGGAGAAAAGCGACACCGGGGTCTTTGGTCAATCTTTTAGCTGAGGATGGAAAACTCGAATGCAAGGAATATTTCCGGACCCAGAGCGCTTACAATCTTGTTTTATCATTGTTTCACGCTGATCACGAAGCTGAAATGATCCTGTATCATAGAGAATTGCGTTTTTTTCGCTCTGTACAAACACTGATCTAGTTTCCTGCATCTCTTTTACTTCCCTCCGTCTCTTGCGCAATCCCGGCTGTGAAATGGTACGCCAGCCTTCCACGCTCCCCCCTGAGTGCGTTTTTCCACTGTTGACGTTCACACGCGAAGCTTTGTTAGCGGCACCGCCGTGCTGCCTGGTCTGTCCGTCAGATTGCCGCCGTGCTGCTTATTCTGTCAGTCGGATTGCCGCCGTCTGTCAGATTGTGTGGGGCACTAGTCCGCGGCAGGACACGGTGCGTTGACTAATTGGATCTGCGCTGAGCTGCTCTACGCCCGCTGCTGCTTTAATCGGCTTACCTGGACAGGCCGCCGGTCGTGTGATACCCTGATGATTCGATCCCTGTAGATGTCTGACTCTACACACAAAAACAGACAGGCAAACAAGCGATGGTGTCGCATAATCTACTGCTTAGTGTGACATACGTTGTCCAGGTGTCTGTGGCTTCCCATAGGTAGTGTAATACCGCTTCAGGTGGTGTGCTCTTAGAACTAGCTACCTACCTTAATGAGACTACCCACTCATAATGACCATCTCCCAGGCGGCCGAATTAAACGTAGCAGAGAAGCGTGCATTCATTTGGAGGATCAAGTTGAGAGACGAGTTATGGTAAGATTTTCAGAATGTCGCAGCTGACTGCCCTTTCGAGAGCGATGTAAGTACACGTTACTGGCCGAGCTTTCCACAGTGCTACAGCTCTAATCGATTATGATATTGACCCTTTCCAGAGGACAATTTTTAAGGGCTTACCCTTTTCGTAAATGTGGCGGATCGCGTTAACTCTTACCACTAGGCTTCCAAAGTTCGAGTTGGTAGTACAGCATGATAACGTTGTAAACCTTTAAACGGACCTATCTACAGTGATGAATCAACTCATCATATTGCCGGAAGCAAGATGAGCGTTTTTCCGAATCAAGAATTCATCAAAGAAGCACATGCCTGGGTCCGATTTGGCTTCTCAGTTCTCGTGCTGCTATTATACCTGCGGAATCTTGTTCGGATATAACTCATGGTGCCCCCTCCCCACTCCGCGCTAGAGACGCCGCTAACCTAAAACGAACGGTGGAAACTTTGATAACTTTAGTCAAATTACCACGTCAACAGTTGTAGTTGTGCGCTTTCTCCAGTAATTTAGCGGAAAATAAAGCAACATTCCTAGGGCTCTGTACATGGGAAGCTATTTTGATTAAGGTCCATTTAATGGAATCATTTTGTCTTCACTAGAATTCGTAAAGTTGAAGAAAACTAATTCTAATGAAAACATATTTATATTTGCACAAATGATCTCATCTGCGACTCTTCTTGCTCGGTTTTTCCACAGGACGCCAAAATAAAGGGTCTTGAAAGCATCCGCACTCTGTTTTGAGCACTTAAGGTTCACTTGATGCCCTTGAGCTTCCGCCTTTTGTCGTCATTTCCTGTCTTTGGAACGGATTTCGCGTCTTGCTTTTTCTTACCGTGAACTCCACTGTTTATCTATCGAACCATGTTTCGCGAAATAAAAAGCGCAGCTTACATTACCTCTGCAATGCGCGACATGTCATGACCTTTGTCACATGAGGTGTTCCTGAGACCTCCTTCTTCGCTCATAATTTTATAATCACTTGTGAAAATACTTTCCTTGGGAGGGAACAACCAAAAAGTTTTTTCCGCCTCCCTGGGTCAAGTATCAGTTGCCTCCAAATCTTACATTATGGTGAGAGTGATGGTGTTGAAAGATGGAAGCAAAAGTTTTCCGCGATCAAGAAGTTCTGTGAAGTGTATATCAACCGTGTTCTCGGCCGTGGACTCCTCTTCCAGTTGGGCATCGATTGGTGGTGGTTCCTGGTTAATCATTAGCTCAGCACAAGCACTGCACCTATTTCCGAGCGCACCAGATATCCGGTGATGTGGCCCAGGGCAGCCTTGGTCGAATCATCAATATCCTCGTTCACACTGGCACCATTGATAATTCCATCCATTATATCTTGGGCAACGGCTGAATCTTCTTTCTGGTGCTCCTGTTTGTGCTGGCCTTAAGCTGTATTTGATGCCTGCAACGGTGAGGCATGACCATGACCACCATATCAAACTCTTGATGCGGATGATTTACTCGTTTTCCATTGACTGGTGCACACTTGACCAGTAAGTTCCGCCGGAAATATTCCCAAAATTAATTAAAGTGGCCTTCAATCCTACCGGAATATATTTTTCTGAGCAGGATATGTTCAACATTAGCGGAGTGTCCAGAGAGCAAGTGCTCAGCGAGGCTGATCGTGCCCCTTGATGTATGCAACACAGCCAGGCTCGTGTCTTTGGATATTCCCACCCCTTCTAAGCACAAGTGCCGCATGAATTCACCGGAATTTCGGTCTTCTGTTATCTATGAATCACGTAATTGTCGTTAGAGGTGTGGGAATTTGCGTTCTGTTGGCTAATATTCACGTGTGCTCATAATGTGAAAATATTATTTAATTTCTGTCTAAGACAACCTAAGTTTATGCATGTCCTAACGCCCGCCCCGGATTGGCCTCCGAGTCACCTTCGCCATGGTTGGAGTGTGTGTTCAAACATCCCCTCGAACTCGGCACCTTTGCGGGATAGCGAAAAAACGCGAACGCTGGCGGATAGCTCATATAAATTCATGAAGAAACTATATTGGTCACTTTTTGGCTCGGGTCAAAATTGAGGTTATGACAGGTAAAAGAAGGTGACATGTTCGAGAAGAGTTTCTGGGCTCTAGTGTCTAATAGAGTTGAGTTAGAATATATTTTTAGGAATTATTCGCTTCCGCTGGTTACGGCAAATCGAATGATGTATGATTGACTATACTAGATGAAAACATAATGACCTGATCAATGTCAAAGTCACTATTTAATCTAGTCTAGTCTAGTTTCAGTCGGGTGCATCGATTTAGGGTGATTATTTATCTTTCCACAAAAGGCACAAACGTTGTGTCACACCTTTATCTGATCATATGCAAAATTTTAGCTCGATCGGTGAACCGCTAGCATTTGCGCATTTGCGATATTTGAGGCCGTGTTACGCGTCCAACGGCGTTAAAGTCACCACGGCGGCGCGCGCCGGCGGGAGAAACGTAACACAGGCATTGACGGGCGACGCATTGTGACAGCTACAGCTAGAGCAATATAAGTTTCCGATATTTTACTTTTATGAGCAATAACCATGAAATATCACCTACAGGAACAGGAACAGGTAGCCAATCGACAGACTGGCCGTGTCGGCTTAACCGCCGTCAAGCGAGCACGCGACTGTTACCGAGAAGAACTCTGAGTCAGTGATCAAACACAATGCAACGCCATCATGGCGCACCGTTGATGATCTGTCACGTTAGTGAGGCGCCTGCACGGGGAAAGCTAGGTATTTATCATGTGCCATGCTGGTTATTTGCTCAACAAATTACGATATATGACAGTGAGCGATTGCAATATTGCTCTATATTTCCTAAGTCATCGTAACTGTAACCGTAAATCCTAGAATCAAACCAGTTTAAGCAATCTATTCGAATTGGGTGTTACTTTAAGTCTATTACTGGTGAAGCGTTTACCATTATTGGCTTTAAACGACGCACCAACTGCCCACGTTATACGGCGTCACCAACTCTCACTCTGTTGGGGGAGGGGGATTTGGGGGATCAAATGAACTCATTCGTATAAAGTTCGTTCGGACCTGCTCCACGAAGTGTTGCTTGGGTCGGAGCTTTCGGTCTGTATTACAGAGCTGCGTCAGTGGGTTCGAAGAGGATCAAGTCGGCTGGTTACCAAGACTCGCGACTGAAAGAAAAGTTCGGCATATAGTGTCGTGACAGTGATCAATAGGAACTTCCTGGAACGGATTATAATTTTCCTATATAATAATATAGACAAGTTGAAAAAGGGAAAAAGACGTCTAAAGCAGGTTTACACTAGCAAATACTATATTTTAAGTTTCTGCAAGTATTGCTGCTGTTATGCTTTTCGAAACTTAAAAGCTAGTATTTTCTGGCGTAAACCTGCCTTAGACGCCTCTTGTCCCCTTTTCTTATTGCCTTCATCATTATATAGGGTATTTTAGTCCGTTCCCGGGAGTTACTATGCATTACAGTCGCATGATTATGCTGTGTATTACCATCGCATGATTATGCTGAACTGTACATTCTGTTGTGACTCTTGTTAATCAGCCGACTTGATCGTATTCGACCCCGCTGACGAAGCTCTGTAACACAGACTAAAAGCTCCGATCCTCAAAACACTGTGGAGTAAGCCCGAACGAATTTCATTCGAACATCTGAACTCCGCAACATGCCTTTTGAAGTAAGCTTATTCAGAGACTCTGCCGGGACTTGAACACAGGACGGATGATTTAGGAGAGAGGAACACTATCTACTAGGCCACCTGTAATAGCAGCGGTGCGGTGGCCGTACGTTTAGCGCACGAGGAAATACTATTTTTGCTGTGAAATGAAGTTATTGGATGTTGGGGGACGGGGAGTGAATTGGCTGGTGGAATGTGAGAAAGAATGATGGTGTAGGACAAAGTGTTGTAGTAACTTGTGGGAATCCGACGTCCGACTCAAATACGATTTTCCTTTTATACTCTATCTTTTTCGTATATTCTCAGCGACTTACAAGCTATTTCGGCAAAAAAGAATGGCCTCCCCGTCTTTTGATGTAAAGCTCATCCCAGAGTACGATGGCGCTGGCGATGTGGTAGATTGGCTGGAGAAAGTGGAAATGGTATGTGAACTGCAGTCTCCTGCAGCAGACCAGCTCATCGTCATACCTTTGAGGTTGAAGGGGGCGCATCAGCGGTGTATCGGCAGCTCTCGGTCGAAATCAGGAAGGACATAAGCCAGTTGAAATCTGCGTTGCGACGCGCTTTCGCTGCTGATAGGTTTATCGCCTATGAAGATTTCATTCACCGTAAGCTTCAAGATAATGAATCCGTAGATGTGTACCTTGCTCATTTGAAGCACACATCATCTCTTTTTGGTGGGCTCACAGAAGAAGGATTGGCATGCGCATTGGTCTCAGGCTTGCCAGATACGGTCAAACAGATTCTTCGAGCGGGGGCTCGGATGGAAACGCTCTCACTCTCTGAACTTGTAGACAGAGCCAGAGCCATTTTGCGTGAGGAAGGTGCCACGACCGTTGTGTCGGCAGCGTTAAGACACACTGGACTCACGAAGTGCGTTTCGTGCAAAAACGCCCGTCAGAAAACGGAGCAGCCGCTTAACAGAGGTGTTGGCGGTATACCATTTTCCAGGCATCCGAATAAGGAGGGGCAAACAATTCGCTGCTACTGCTGCAGTGGATGGGGTCACATCGCTGCACAGTGTCCCAGCAAGCGAGACTCGGGAAACGAGAGCCGAGAAGAGGGACATGCGCCGGCCTCTTCTCGGGACTAAGGTGGAATGGCGCGCTGCCTGTGAGGCGGTTAGAGGTACAGGGGTTTGAATCCGAAGTCTTGATAGACACAGGATGCACACGAAGTCTAGTTCACACTTCTTTGTGCACGGAGTGGAAAAGCTGTGCTATAAACATGGTGACAGTCAGTGGCCAGTATATGGACTGCGTAGGAACGGCAAGGGTGCAGCTGTCAATTCCCAGGGGTCAATCAGTGGTTTTGAACGCCGTTGTAGTGAGGGAGAAACCTTTGGGATTTTCAATGATTCTGGGTATGGATGGCCTGCAGGCTTTTGGAGGAGTCACGGTGCGCTCGCCCACCGATGTTTGCTTCTTCAGCGAAATAGACACATGTGCTGGCATGGGTGCCGGACAGGAAGATCAAACAAGCACAGAAACGGAAGCGAGACAAGAGCTCGCGGTAGAAAAAGAAGATTTCTGCGCTAAGTTTGATCAAGACCAGAATTGCTGGGTCGTTAGCTGGAAGTGGGCGGAAGGTTCAGCACCGGCTGCCCTGAAGAATAATGTACCGCAATATGCAGTGCCGGCCAATGTCAAGGCGGAATACCGGCGAGAAATTGATCTTTGGATTCAAAATGGATGGCTTCTACCATATGAAGAGGGGAAATATGGACCGCCGAAAGGGCTCATCCCGATGATGGCTGTCGTACAGCACAACAAGAATAAGGTGCGACCTGTGCTCGACTTTCGTGAGATGAGCCGTCACGTGGAAACTTTCACTGCAGATATGGACGTTTGCAGCGAAAAAGTTCGGGAGTGGCGGAAGATGGGGAGGCAAGTTGCACTGCTAGATCTTCATAAAGCCTATCTGCAGATACGCGTGGACGAGGCACTGTGGCCGTATCAAACAGTGATGCTTGACGGGAAAAGATATTGTTTGACAAGGTTAGGATTTGGTCTCAACGTGGCGCCTCGCATCATGAAAACCATCTTAGAGACGGCCATTAGACAAGACCCAGTAGTGGAGAATGCTGTGTCTTCCTATATCGACGATGTCTCGGTTGACGAGACAATCACGTCTGCAGAGGCTGTAGCTGCCCATCTCAAAAGCCTTGGCCTAGAATGTAAGCCTCCTGTTAGACTTACCGAGGGAGGAAGAGCTCTGGGCCTCAGGGTGTCAGGAGGGAAAGATTACCTGAGGTGGACCAGAGACAACAACATTGGCGAAGTCAAACAGCCGTTGACAAGACGAAACGTGTTTTCCTTCTGCGGTCGTCTTACAGGTCATCTTCCTGCTTGTGGTTGGTTACGGCCAGCAGCATCGTACATTAAAAGGCGTGCGAATGAAGCGTCTAGCGGCTGGGACGATCCTATCGAAGATCCGGAGGTCGGCAATATGGTTGCTGAAGTTCTTCAGAGAATCGATGCCGACGACCCAGCCAAAGGAAGATGGGACGTGGATTTGAAAGACAAGGAACTGACAGTGTGGACTGATGCCAGCTCATTAGCGCTGGGCGTTGCCATTGAAGTGGATGGAGATGTCATTGAGGATGGATGCTGGTTGCGACGTGATGAGAGTACGCACATCAACGTTGCAGAGCTTGACGCTGCCGTGAAGGGAGTGAACCTTGCTTTACTGTGGGGTGCAAGGAAGATTTGTCTCATGACTGACTCGCGCACCGTGTATCACTGGATTTCGGAATGTCTAACAGGCAAAGCAAGGCTGAAAACGAAGGCTGCCTCAGAAATGTTAATTCGCCGGCGGCTTTCTACGATTGAAATGTTGTCAATGGAATATGACCTGAACCTGAGCGTGCAGTGCGTACCCTCTGCTAAGAATCGGGCCGATGCGCTAACGAGGGTGCCTGAGCGATGGCTGCGAGCCGGGATGGAGACGGAGCAGCAGTGCTTTGCTGCCAGAGCGACCACGGACATTGTCGGACATGCCACTGACGACCCCACTGAAGATGCTCACGACCACCAGTCTCAGCAGGAAAAAGTCGTTCGTATTCATGAAGCGGCTGGTCATCCAGGAATCAGACGAACACACTTTCTCAAAGCGCGCTGACCCTTCAGTGACGAAGAGTCTGGCAAGGCGTGTCGTTCAGAGCTGTCAGATATGCCAGTCAATAGATCCCGCGCCAGTCAAATGGAAGCAGGGCCAGCTGAGTGTCGAGGGAATATGGCAGCGTCTGGGGATAGATATCACCCAATACAGAGGTCGGTCATTCTTGACACTCATTGACTGTGGGCCGAGCCGGTTTGCCATTTGGCGTCCGCTCAGGCTGAAAACCACTGCTTTCGTTGTTGAGCAGCTACATCAGATCTTTCTGGAGAGAGGCGCTCCACAGGAACTTTTGGTCGATAACGACCCCGCCTTTCGGAGCCGCCGGTTTGAAGTATTTGCTGCTGAGTGGGACCTGCAAGTGAGATTTCGGTGTGCCCACCTTCCATCGGGAAATGGAATCGTCGAGAGAAGTCATCGCACCATAAAGACAATCGCTGCAAGAAAAAACTGCTCTCTTGGAGAGGCAGTTTTTCTCTATAATAATGCTCCTCAGGACAACAAAAACGAGGAATCAACCCCAGCTAATCAACTATACAAGTACAGGCTGAGAGCACATCCATTGGAGAAAAATGCCGCAGGATCACAAGGATCACACAGATCGGACGCTCGGCCTCCCAGACTCGGTTCCTATGAGGTGGGTGATACTGTCTGGGTGCGGCCCCCGGAGCGAGGTGCCACACACAGTATGCCAGAGGAGTTGTCACTGGCCGCATCTCTGAACAAGCTGTGGAGGTGAACGGAATACCACGACATGTGCGCGAGCTGCGCCATCGAACTACCGCGGATGAAGAGGAGAGAAATGGTAGTGCAGAAGACGATGGCCCCCTTCTTGTTTCGCTGCAATCATCCGAGCCAATCATCAAGACCACGGACAGTGCTGCGGGCGGAGGTGCGACAACGCAGCTGAGGCGATCCGAAAGAATACGCAACCGCGTTCACCGGTGAGGTCCAAGCTTCCCTCTGCGACGGAATCTAAGGAGCGCAGCGGCATGAAGAGAAAACAGTGATATGAGGTGTCTCAAAAGACAGGGTGGGGTGTAATAGCAGCGGTGCGGTGGCCGTACGTTTAGCGCACGAGGAAATACTATTTTTGCTGTGAAATGAAGTTATTGGATGTTGGGGGACGGGGAGTGAATTGGCTGGTGGAATGTGAGAAAGAATGATGGTGTAGGACAAAGTGTTGTAGTAACTTGTGGGAATCCGACGTCCGACTCAAATACGATTTTCCTTTTATACTCTATCTTTTTCGTATATTCTCAGCGACTTACACCACCCACACTTCAAACGTGTACCGCCACTGATGTGCCCGAAGTATATAATAAGCGCTGTTGAGTCAAAAACACACTTGCAACATACCTACCTAACTGTAGGTGTTCATGACCTTGTTCAAACTATACAGCTACTACAAACTCTACTCCAGGTGAACCCCGGTTCACCCAGGGTGGAGGGGACGTTGTCAATGAGTTCAAACATCTTCGACCCCAAGAGGAGCACCCTCACCTCCACGAACTTCGACATGTCTGCGTTGTTGAAGGGCTACGCTCACCTGCTCGAGCTCGAGATCACAGAGGAGTAAGAAATCCTCGTCCAGAAGGAATTGTGAGTACTTAGAGCCAAGATAAGTTGCTTATGTGCGCTGAATGCCTTGTTTTTCAAGCTAAGCTCATTCCTACACGCTGTAGCGAACAGGGAGATCAGGAAGATGTGTTTGTGGTCGTCTGACAAAATGTCAGGGGGCCATATAGGAACGCCTTTTTCCCGAGATGCTAAATTGCTTTCGTGGTTTGCGTGGTATATTTGTTTTGTTTTTCTTGAAAGTATGTTGCACAGCTACTGTATGCATAGATAATGACTTCATATATGACAAATTGCAAAGTTTTTACCCCTTAACTAGATTTTTTTGCGTAGGCGGCTAAGCAAATTTTTTAATAAGATAAGTCAAAGATTATTTCGAGGCTGTGTTTAGACTAATTTGAATCAATTTCTGCTGCCGATTAAAATCATACAAATAATTATCATTAGCTCTATCGCTTTATCGAAGCCACTGATTATATCATTGAATTATCGATGTCGAGGCTGCTGTCTTCGAAAATGTTATTGAATGGTTATTATCGGAGCCGGGTCGATATTATCGAATAGCCACTTCTATTGATCAGTGGGGCATTAGACATGCTTGTGAGTTTTTTTTCTTCAGTGTAGTTTTTTAAGAGCAATTGACAGTCTACGTCATATAATGAAGGTCCTCCATGTAGGATTGTTTATCAGTTACGATTCTGTCACTAGTTGCTCACCTTTGCGTTTCTGTTACGTCCATCCTGCCTTTATTTTTGTGTTTCAAAGGGACAATATTATATCGGGCGTAAATTATTGGCCCGCTTTAACCCTCGCCCCGGTGGGGAGGTGTTTGAACACCCCCTCGGGTTTTTCCGGTGTCACGACAAAACGGCGGCGCGAAGCACCGCCGTACTTGGCACACCTTATCCTTGATCAATCTCTCAAATTTTCCCAAAATTTTATGATTGGGTCATCTCAGGTCAGGTCACCAGTGCAGGTCAAGTTAACTCACCTCCAATTTTTTAATGTGGCATAAGTAAGAAATGGGAGAATCTATCGGATTGAAACTTATATCACATAATGGGCCCACCGAATGCTACAAAATTTATTCCGAGATTTTTCATATCGATGACATAACGTCAAGTACGGACCATGACCTTTCCATTGGAAATACATGAAAAAAACAAATTTGGTTCCATTTGTGTAGATACAGCTGAGAATACCTTCATATTCTCCAAATCGTAGTATCCTTGGCCCCTTTCTTGGTGGATTTTGCATATTTTGAATTATGACCTCTTAGAGGTCATCTGGGGCTACTTAAGCAGTTTTCAGACCTATGCCAATAACTTTGCATGAGCTGATGATACAGCTTTTATTTTGGTATCATTGCGTTCGGATTGCTTTTGCGAGTCGATTGATATGCTTATTGACTATGCTGGGTTAAAAAGTGACCCTGACCTGACCTGAGGTCAGGTTGGTTTTGTGTTTTGACCTAGTATGGTCATATTATACATCATTCGATTTTCCGTGACGAAAGGAAGCGATTGGTGCTTAAAAATGATTCTAACTCAACTCTACCAGACGCTAGAGCACAAAAACTTTACTCAAAATTCCACTTTCGTTGACCTGTCATGACCTCAATGTTGACATGAGCCAAAAAGTGACTGATATAGTTTAATAATTAATTTGTATGAGCTATCCACCAGCTTCGCGTTTTTTTCGCTATCCTGCATAGGGCCCGAGTTCGAGGGGGTGGTCAAACACCCCCCACTAGGGCGAAGGTGGCTCGGAGGCCCACCGGGGCGCGGGTTAACATTCAGTCTGTGGAGGCGTGCCTCTGTGAACAGAAGGGGCTGCTTCGGTCAAATGTATTTGAATCTTCATTTTGTGTTGTGTTTTTCTGTGCTCTGTTTACAAGTCCCTGTATCTCTTGTGATTAGACGCCCGTTTCTTGGTAGCTGATTAGGCTAACACTTACGAAAACCTGGGTGTTCTAAATCAGATCAAATTTCTCACAAAGTCAATTGCCGGTTGTTCTAATCAAGTTTAAGGTAGCTCGCCGTGGAGGGAAAGTTGGCAATTAGATTACAATCGGGTTTGGCGGGGATAGAACAACAGAGGTGCCGGTCACAGACCTCTATTTGACAGTTGAAATAATGACTGCTGGATTTTACTGAACATTAAATCTAACGAGAGAGCCGTACATTTTTACTGAATCAAATACTTATCGGGTGTCTTATAAAACCGAAAGCTGTGGGTTTCGCGAAGTATTTTGAACGCCAGAAATACCAGTGCGCTGGGAGAATATAATGGGCTTTAATATGTTTACTAATACGTGGTTGCATCACATTTTCGATACCCATGGTATATTCAGATTGAGGTTTTGGCGTCCTCGACCCACACCCAGGCTCGCTTCTCGCGTGATATCACCTGAGGCGGGCCCCGGCGACTCGAAGCACCTCCTCTCATGCAGTCTGAAGTACGCCATAAAGTCGGGCAATCCCGGCGCACCGCTCTCCCGACGGCGTCATTCGTCAGACTTCACGAGCAAAAGTTTGGTGTTTAAATTCGACTTTGCCCACGAATGGTCGCTAGGGTGGGCAAGTTGGTTCAGTCACACCACCTTGATACCCGAGAGACTAAAGAGAAATTGGTTGGACACATGGCGACAGCGAAATCTATTTTGAATTTGTGATCAATGCTCACAATCGACTGTTATGAGCTGAAAAACTCAGGCAGCCGTGTCCGCAAGTAAAGCTGTTCAAACCCGTCAGGGATGAGCGGGCCTCACGGATAGATTTGTCCCAGAATATGAATCCCACTTCAGCGACCGAGATGCTGTTTGTGCGCAGGTAATTGGCGCCACCCGGCCGAATGATTAAAGTCATTTTCAAGCTGGGAATGAAATGAAAGGTTGCTAGTTAGACAACTGAAACTAAAATATATTTGGCCGCCCAAGCACACAGGTCGAGTCGGCAAGTGTGCGGGGGGAAGTTGGGTGAGTGATTAGGCACACTCGGAAGGTTTGATCAGATCACGTGATCTTAATAGTCACCGCAGCTCAGATAAAAGCAATAAAGAAATCAGAAACGTTTTAACTAAACGGTAACAGACACAATACATTGTTCATGACACATTATAATGCAACTCATTATGTCATGGTGGTCATTGCATGCTGGCTAAATATGTTATACCTACTGATGTAAATTATTACACCGAATGCAAGTATACTATAGGCAGAGATGGCCTACGCTACGTTCCAAAATTATTTTTCCGTAGCCGTAGCTCTGGAAATGAAACGTAGCGTAGCTGGGCGAATTCTGTAGCGTACTATACCAAAATTTAGCATATCGAAGCGTACCGCGAAAAAAGTTACGTCATATATGTGATCTCGATCGCAGTACTAAGGATTCTTGGCAACGATTTGCTTTAATTCGAAATTTGAAATAGAAGAGATAATTTTAATAATTTGAAAAAGTAACGACCAAACAATTACTTTAAAACTATAAACATAAAAATTCACAAAAAATGCATCAAATCGCTGTCGATTAACACCCGCACTGGAGGGGGGTCTGGCACTAACGCGCACTGGAGGGGGCCTGGTAGGCCCCCTAAGATCTCAGAAACTAAGAGGGTTAGAAAAACGCCACTTGGTAGGTGGGTGGGGACTATAGTGATCTACACGATGACAAATTTTTATTGACCTAGATTAATATCTTCAAGGTCAAACGAGGTCGTAAAGGTCAAATATTGGCCATGCTGGGATCGATTGGTAAATGCTGTGATTATGCAGGAAAATGGCGGGAATAAGCTAAAGGCGGACAAGGTTCATAGAGAAGAGGTCTCAAAGAGGCTTCCCCACAACTTTTGGGTTAAGTTCATTCAAGGTCATTGACCTTTAAGGTCACCATATGGTATACTACTTATTATTTACACTTTGGCTAACACTAGCCACTGTTTGGCGGGAAATGAGGATTGACCTTTCCCAATGACCTTTGACCTTAACCTTTGACCTTGACCTTTGTATTGGGGTACCCTATGGATGACGTCATAGCATAATATATGTCAGACGGGGTAACGTCATTTGGCCGGACGCACAGTGGTCAGTGACCTTGAAAGTGCAGATATGACCTTGACATGTGACCTTTGACCTTGACCTTGACTTTCATGTGAAGTGACCTTGACATATAGTCCCGCTTATATGACGTTATGACGTCACCACTCGGTCTTCAATGCAAGCTAACTGGTCCGACCGCGCGTTTACGGCGATCTCAAAATGCAGGTCTGACTTTGAAAGCCTATAAGTCAAAACATTTTCGGCCGATTTTGAAAAAAGTCTTCACCAATCGACGCGCTATTAAATTCTGTTAAATGTGGCCGCGTTTTGTTTTTCGGCTACAAGTGGTTCTCCGGCCACCTCGGAAAAACAGGTGGGGGCCTCCGAGGCTCCCCCAGTGCGCGTGTTAAGATCGGGACCTTTTGCTGGACAGTGTAAATTACGAACAAATTTTTGGGCCTGTAAAAATTAAAAGTCGGTTGATTTTGATTTATTATTTTTTCAATTGGTGACAAGAATTCCCGACCATTGATCACACACATCAGGTCATCAGGTCACATCAGGTCAGGTCAAGGTCACTATCTAATCTAGCATAGTCAATATGCACATCAATCGACTCGTGTTAGCAATCTCAACGTAATGGTATCAAAATAAAAGTTTTATTGTCATTCCCTGCAAACGTATTGACTTAAGTCTGAAAATCTGTTTAAGTAGCCCAGATGACCTCTCAGAGGTCACAGGTAAAACATTACAACAGGAACCTAGAAAGGAGCCCAGGATACTTTGATATGGGGAATATGAAGGTCTTTTCAGCTTTGTCTACACAAATACAGCCCAATTTCTGTTTTCCCCATGCATTCCCAACGCAGAGGTCATGCTCCGTACCTGACCTTAGGTCATCGATATGAAAAATCCCGGAATATATGTTGTAGTACTCGGTAGGCTCATTATGTGGTATCAGTTTCAATCCGATAGTTTCAGTCCGAACCCCTTTCTTACTCATGACACCTCACAAATTTTCGGAGGTGAAGTCACTTAACACGCGCATTGACGGAGGTCTGAGCCACCTTGGCTTTGACGGGGGGGGCGGGTACCCGCCACCCCCTAAGATCTCGAGAACCACGGTAGGTAGCGAAAAATGATAAAGGGCGTTGGGTAGCCCATTCACTTCTCCATCGAAAATATTGGAACCATTTTTCTGTCTGGTCACATTTAAGGTCACCAGAGGTCAAAACATGCCGCAACAGGGATAACATGTAATTTAAGTTTTTTGGTCATTACATCTGAACAAGTAAAGATAGAGCAAAACGACTTGAACTATATGAATCCTCGCAGCAAGCCGAATAAAATGATATATAATTTGACCTTGCGAGGTCAAATCAAGGATTTGACCTGACCTGAGGTCAGGTCAGGGCTAAATTATATAAAATGCATATCATTAGAACCGCAAAGCCAGGGCGAGTCTAATGCAGCTAAAATAAACGCTCTATCCGTATCCGTTACTGAGTTATACAGTAAAAACAATTTTCCCATGTATTTCCAATGGAGAGGTCATACATCGTACCTGACCTTAGGTCATCGATATAAAAATACCGAAACATGTTTTAGAGAACTCGGTGGGTCCAATGTGTGATATGAGTTTCAATCGGATAAGTTAACCCTGCTCCGACTTATGCTATCTTAAACTTTTTTGAGGTCAGGTCAGTTGAACTGTGCTGGTGACCTGACCTGAGATGACCTAACTTTAAAATTTTCACAAAAGTTGTAAAAATGATGAGGGAAAAGGTATGCCAAGTACGGCGGAGCTACGCGCCGCCGTTCTTCTACTGTTTTTGAAAAACCGAGGGGGGTGGGTACCCCCGTCAATGCGCGTGTTAACCTGCACTGGTGACCTGACCTGAGATGACCCAACCTTGAAATTTAGGAGGGGGGTGCCAAGTACGGCGACGCCTCGCGACGCCGTTTTTTCGTGCAGCCGGTAAAACCCGAGGGGGTGTTCAAACATCCCCCACCGGAGCGAGGGTTTAAAGTATGAATGTGTGAACAAAATTTTGATATCGTGGTATATTTTCATCATAGCCGTAGCTATAGTACTGTAATTCCGTAGTTGATGAGATATAACGTAGCGTAATTCCGTAGCGTAGTTTTGGCCAAAATCGAACCGTAACGTAGCGTAATTCGGTAACGTAACGTAGCGTAGGCCATCCCTGACTATAGGTCACCCGTTTCCGTCACTGTTGCTTCCATCATTGTTGATATCGAAGTTTCGACGGGCGATGTCATCTTCACGAGCGATAAACTAATCAGTTGGAGTTTCCCTCTCTGAGCCTCGCTAGCAAACAACAGCTCGTTGAGGACATTCATTGTTATTTGCCTCATTATTACCCTCCTCATCCGAACAGCAAAAATCCATCTGAATTTCAGCGGCCCTTCAATCCCAGAAGAGCCCCCGCCGAGTTTTAATTACATAAGTTTGATCGATAAAGGCAAAGTTCCACCAGTAATGGGCATCACGATAATGGAGAAGGCAACTGAATCGCCAGCGGGGACACGTCACTGAGTCGGACGCCGCCGTATTGGGACCAACCATGATGCTGAATCGAGAACCATATTTCTAAAAGGCCCTGTTGATGACTCATGATAAGTCCAATAAACATTTTTCTTATCGTTTATATATTAACTGTGCTGCGTACCTGTAGCCAACATGCAGTGACTGTGTATCCATGTTGAGATTCCTGAAAGGGAATGGCCCACTTTTATAATGGGTTTGGACTGATATAGCAGTTGTGTAGAGCGATTTGAGAAACCACTAATGACATGTTCAATTTCACCCAAAGCTCTCGGTAGGCAATTTCCGCCGGCTTTAAAGTTCAAAGTTAAGGAGCTTATCGCCTTATTGTAAACCCTGAAGAAATACATTCCATTTGCTTGCAGTAATATAATTGGTCGTAAGCCCTGAGCCTCACACACTCACTGAAAATACCATGCTAGCTAGTGAAATAGCATGCAACATGCCTGTTGACCGAAAACTTAGGGCGAGTAGCAGTCCATTGCAGCGCGTCAATGGGCGAAATGCACCCAATGGCCGCAACACACATCACATCCTCCCTCTCTCGTACTTGCCAAAAAAGTTTCAATATTTTTTCTTCAAAATCCTACTCTGAAATTGTTTATTTACATCAGGCATATGCATCATCTTTCCACCACTGAATAAACACGGCCACCGTAACGCCATCTGTCGTCCAGTTTTTACACCAGTACACAACGAGGCCTTTAGTGCACGGGTGGACTGAGAGTGCGATTGCCGTGGCAATTGAACAAATATGATGTTGATGATGAGAGCGGATGTCCTCAGCGGAAAATCGGTTGCGGGTCTTGCGATTATTTCACCATGTATTTAAAAAGCACCGGCATGCGATTTTTACTTTGCGGAAACGCTGTGAATGGGCCTTTATAGCGAGTCTATGATCGAAGTCTCGGATTTGACTGATTGTTATTGTTAAAACTGTTGTTTCGATTACGTTACATTGTTAAATAAGGGAAGGATATTTCTGTTTTTAGCATATGAAAGAGGGGAAAATGCTGTTTCCTGCTTTTCAGATCTCTTTTGTCCTCAAATTATTTCTTTTAGAATTCTGACAAAGTGGTCCATTCCCTATAAGTTGCGTCAACATTTTGTTGGGTAAATAAAATTCGGGTATGGAAAAAGGCATCAATAAATGCATATTAGCAGAAATTACGTAAGTGAAAGCTGCTGAAACATTCCCATCTCAGTGATCTCAAGACCATTAGAAGCGGAGAAAATTGTGTTGGTAATAATTTTTAAAAGTGTTTGCAAGTTTGTTAACTTGTTAGACTTGTTGAAAGTTATCCACTGGATCCAATATGGATTGGAACAGCTTGGGCTTGAGGTAAATAACTCTAAATGTGATGGGGTACTTCTGGGCACCAACAAACCGTGTACTCGTGTGGGCCCTCTGCTCGTGTGGCCCCTGCTCACGGAAGCCCCAACTTCAGGGGCCGACCACATCCAGGGGCCCACTGAAAAAAGAGGCCAACTTTCCCTAGATATTCCAGCTGCTGGGACCCCCTGCTCACGAGGGCTTAACGTCTGGAACCGACTGCATCTAGGGGGCCCACTGCCAATAGAAGTCCACTTTCCCTAGGGACCTCGGCTTTTGGGGGCCTCCTGTTCGTGGGGCCCCCTGCTCACGGGTCTCCAACGTCTGGGGGCGACTGCATCTAGGGGGCCCACTGCCAATGGGGTACATTTTCCCTAGGGACCGCAGCTCCTGGGCGCCCCATTTCATTTCAATCGATGAATCCCCAGCTCAAAGAAGGGCGCGTTTTGTACAGGCCTGAAGAGGTTGGTCAGTTGTTGCACAGTTCCACCGATTCACTATAGGCCGTCAAGGGGACCCACCCAAAAACCTGCTGGTACTCTAGCACCAGGAGCACCAACGAGAATTACGCCCCTGCACACACTCATCGCTGACATTTTTTACTCAATGGTGCATCAGTATATTTCTTGCAGCTTGTATATATGCGTAAATAACATGCAGGTTTTTAGATGAAATTGCTTAGGTATACAATGTGTGGTTAGATGGTCAAACTGTATTTTGTGCGAGACGGTTGGAAATGTAATCACGTGTGTTTGCATGCTGTTCGCCTGAAATCATTCTGTATGTAAAAATGGTTGCCATCAATTATTTTTTATTAAAAACTTTCTTTACGAAGACACGGCGTTGAAGATTATGATATACTCTTCGGCCCTTTTTATTACTTTGGATTATTATGAGCGATTATCGGTTAATTGTGTATACTTTGATCATGACTAGCATGCTCAGAACCACACTTCACGCCATTAAAAATGTGCATGCTGTCCTAAAAATACTGGGACACACAGATGGCCTTGTCCATTGCGTCATCAGCAGATCTTGCCGTGATGACTTACACTCCGGATCGGCTACTCGTGGTGACATTTCTGAGGGGGTGGCGGGTCTCCTGGCGGTGGTTTGGTCCCAGAAGTCCCAGTCCGTGTTTCCTCGCGTGCTTCGTGATGTGGTTGGTGCCCAGTGGGAGAATTCGGTGAGAAGCGCATGCACGATGCCAATGAATTCGTACTACTTGTACTTGAGTGGCTGCTGAAGAGCTGAATGTTGTCTCGCTCTTGGCACGAGCAGTGCAACATCTTGAAAGCGTGGATGATCATGCGGCTGCTAACTATACATGGCGTCAATTTTAAAGAGCTAATGATTCCATCATATCTAGAAATTTTCTATGGACAACACAAGTCTGTTCTGCTTTGCGCTGCCTACAGTTATAAATCTCCCACGTTTGGGAACTTCTCTCTACTATATCTACCACCGACCACAGATCCGGAGGAGTCTTCACAAAGTACTTGCGATTAATCACGATTTAAATGCATTAAACTACAACTTTTTTTACTTCGTATCCCTTATTTTCATCTCCCTGTGCATGCAAAAATGCAATAACAAAACAACATCGAACTATTTCATTTTTATTTTAAAACGCCGGAAAGCTCATTTACAAACAAAAACAATATACCGCAGGTGAGGTACCAATAGCTAAAACTAATGGCATTTGAAATCGTCGCTAACTCGCAATTTCGTTGCCGACACCCACAAAGCAAGTTCATGGTGCACATAGAAGCCATTGGGCTGAATAGAGCATCACGTTGGTAGCAATATTATGTTCTGGAGTCTGTACATTGTGGATTTGTATGCATGAACCTGTGTCTGGTGGTGGTCTGAGACACGCATTACGGCGCCTTAATGCGCCAGCGGCACCACCGCTGAGGCTTCGGAGCAGCATCAGTCTCGGCCTAGAGACAGCCAAGCGCCTAATCTTGCTCTGTGAACGCGCCGCTGGCAAACGGGACTTTGGCCACCGGCTTGTTATGTGGTTGCTACCAAGAATTGAAGCCATGACTAAAGCTGATGGTAACTAAATAATTTGATAATAATGTAGTAAAACTCGCTAAAAACTCTTTATTTAGCCGGAATTTTTTATGTATCCGTGTGCCTTTTATATGAGTCTGCTTACTTGGCACATGTACTGGATTTTTTGACGATTTTAAAAATTCGTTCAAGTGATCTTTGGGTGTGCTAATTTAAAAATTGATCACCTTTGTGGTCACCTAAAGGTGAGCACCTTCCATCATCTTGAATGAGGAAGTATCAAACATTCCCGGCCTTGACAATGGTGCAACAGCTCATCCTCTTGCTTATGTTTTACTTAAGACTTATGTTTTAATGCCTTTGCTTTAAAGTGTGGTTTCGTTATTGAATGCAGCCCGTAATACCCACTCGTTTAAAATGCTATTGGAATACTAGTGGTACAATTTACTAAGAATGGCTTGGAAAGACACTTTGAAGCGCCCAGTTGCGGCGTGAAAAATAATATCGTCCAGAAAACAGTGCGGAATCAGCGCGTGGTGGTTTCCATAGGTGTCAGTACGGAAATGATGTATTGCGTATCGAAACATGGTCCTGCTGTGCAGATAAAGCGATCGGGCAGAGGTGAATTGTTTGTGAATATTTCAGTACTGTCTCTTTGCTACGTCCTGGATCCAAGAGATTGACGCCTGCCCGAGTGGGCCTCCGAGCCACCTTTGCCCTGGTGGGGGAAGGGGGTGTTCAAACACCTTTCCCCCAAACGAACTCGGCTCCTATGAGGGATAGCGAAAAAAACGTGAAAGTTGGTGGACATTTCATGACAATTGGTGATAACTTCAATTAAAATTAATACTGATTGTTCAGATTAAATCAAGACGAAATGTATTCTTTTTGCTCTGTTTATGTCTTTCTGCTCAATCCTGGGTAACCTTCCAGAACATTTACGAAAAGAAACTAGAAACATCGGGAAGACCCCAAAAAAACTGATCAAAGTGAAAGCTGCTGTGTCATTCAGTCATATATATATATATATATATATATATATATATATATATATATATAAAAAAACTATGTATCTATTGAATTCGGTTGGTCTGGTGCGATTCCGTTGGATGTACGAACCATTTAGGGATACACAGACTTACGTGGATCAAACCGATCGAGTGGATTACTGTGTACATGATAATTATCATGATAAACATCATAATTGGTGTAGTCGGCGCGCCCTAAACCACTAATTATGATGATGACCACTGTTTACATGACCGTAATTGTATTTTACCTCCTCCCCAGTCTTCATTGGACCTGATCTCTGTAATTGCCTTTGCAAGGGATGAGCTTGGAGACGTCGCAATAAAGACATGAAGAATTAGATACAAATTAAATGCGTGCACCTTCTGCAATTAAATGTATACCCCCTAGGCTTGGCGTTTCCGGCCAATCAACAAATCATTGCTCTTTTGGTCGTATTTCAACCTACAACGTGTGTGTTTATTCACTGCTGACCCAAAACGCTTGGGTGCATAATGTTTTGACATATGTTTAAAAAAGATGCTAGCATGATGCAAGAGCAGCAGAAAAGGCGTTTCCTAACTGCTATCAGAACTATATGGTTGCCAGCATTTTCAGGCACACGATCGACGGCTTCGGGCGAAACAAACACACTGGAGATAGAATCGCGAGCGAGTAGGCAATAGCCCGCTGGCAATTGGCTGAAAACTGCCGAGCCTAGTGTGTACAGATTCAGTAGAAGGAAGCCTTGAGCCTGTGAGACTGTAACCGGTACCGTCGGTTCCTGGCACTGCACAGGTCTTTGGACCATGCTGACCCATAGCTGTATCGTAGTTTGCTTAGCAAACTGAATCAGTGCAACACCACAGCCTTTCACGAAGGCAACCTGTCGCTCTCACCTCGAACAATGTGGAAAGCCTGCGGATAGCTACCATTTTCATTAGTCGTTCGCGTTATTTGGTATGCGTATTACCTGGCCTCAGTAATTCGGCTGAGCGTACGTTTAAGAGTGACACATGGGATTCCGAGGTCTGAAGAGGCGACTGGCCGACCCTCTTCTTGCAGTTTTAGCGGAAACAAATATTGCTCATAGAAAGCAGCGATAACTGGGACGGTATACGTTCGGGTAATGGTATGTTCATTGAATCTCCAACCTTTCAAATATTATCTAATCCTCTTTCTCGCTTGTGTCCCTCACACTCATTTGGAAATAATCGGACACCCAAGCTGACGAACCCAGCGGGCGCCCGTCGGGGTTTCTGCACCGGAGGGCGGGCTTCAGGTTAACGTTAGCGTGCCCTGTCGACTTCAGCTGAGGCGGGCCGGGAGATACGACATTGATGGAGACGGCTTTGTGCTGCTCGTTTGCCAGCCAGTGCGTGGCCCGGCACTCCAGCCGCACGAGATCTCCAATGGGAGGGCTATCGATCAAACTAGCGGCGCGCCGGTCCTCTCACGATGCTGATTTTGGGCCGTCTACTGTGACTCGGCACGCTCCGACGCCGCGCTCCGTTGCTGCGGATCCGACGCCCTCACGGGCACGCTACTGGCGCGCTCCTAGCAGCCGGCTCCGGCACGGACCGGGCTGCTATCAAAGCTCGGACCTGTGCGCTGATTTTTTTGGAGGAGGGGGGGTGTTGCGCATTCTTGACTCACAGAATGGTGTGAAAGGAATGAATTGTATGGCGTGTGTTTCTAGCTAGTAGGGATGCGAGTTTGAGTAGGGATGCGAAACGACGCAGTCTTGAAACGGAATCAGGTCGTCGATGCCGAGCCATCCCAACGTTTTTAGGGCTTCTGAATTGAAGCGGATGGTAGCCTGCTTTAGTGTTTCTTTTCTGTCAATCCTCCAGCATTTCCTCTGAGCATCTCAATCGTTTTACTGTGCTGACGGGTAAAAGAAGTGGCCAGGGAGCAGAGGCGTAGCCAGGATTTTGCTCAGGGAGGGGCGGCGCCCCGAAAAGGGCCCCAGCGACAGCGCAAAAAGGGCCCTGATGGGTAAAAAGGGCCCTGCTTGTAACAGAATTGAGTGCTGAAGAGAGCTTAAGAGGGCCCTGTCTGGTATAAAATCCCAAATTTGGCCACAGAGCATAGTACGGACGAGCCGCGCTTCGCGCGGCTCGTCTCCTCAGGAAGGGCCCTTCGGGCCCTCAGCAGGCCATTTTTTAACATGTTAACTGGGGGCAAATTTCCCCCCCAGTCGGCCGAAATGCCCCCCAGTGCCGGGAAATTGCCCCCCTGTGAAATAGACAAGTATTACTTATAACTGAATAAGCGCAAACTCACCTAACGAAAATAAGACAGAACACTACCCCAAAATAATAATTTTGTTTTATTGCTCGTCCCAAATTGGCAATCCACAAGAACTGTGTTCAAAAACTACCATCAGTAGCTGTCCACTCATCGTGCAAAAGCGAAACAAAGCAAGTAGTTACGGGAAATCCCGGCTAAGTAACCTCAGGATAAATTTAACTAACCACAACGCTGGAGATAGCCTACAGCCAAACAAACATCGATTTCTATCCAACCAGAAGCCCTCGCCCCAGCCAGTACCGTGGCATTGCCTGTGTTTTGTTTTTGTACGCCCGTTTTTAGGCGCTCTCTTTTCGGGTGTTTCGGTAAGAATTTCCGTTTTTTTTTGGTCTTCCGGCCAACATTGGTCTGCTTCCATCGTCCGGTCTCTGGCAAAGGCCGAACGATTTGAGAGATGACCGGCCCCTGACCAGTCCCCGATGGGCCGGGCTGCTCAGCATCCAGATGGCCAGAACGACCCACGGACCTAACTACTGCATTAGTGCAGTAAATAACCAATTTTTGTACTTGTAATACTCTTAAATTTGATCCTAAGGAAAGTATGACAATTGCCCCCTTCGCACCACGCCACCTTAAAGAAAACATCCACATAACGATTTAATGCAAGAGGCACTCTACTATGCTCATTTTGTAGCTACTTTAGTCTTCTTTACAGCACATTCAAGCTGTTCAGGCTGTAACTTATAACATCCGCCAATAAGCTAAGCATCTTTCAAAATAAAAATAAAAAAAACACCGTAAAGAACACTTGCTAGCAAACTATGCCCAAATTACCAACCGCACCGAGTCAAATTAAAAAAAGGCATCAGTTGACTGCGCATTTCCGGTGTTACGGCTGATCCATCGGTTAATTTGGAATTATGGCCACTGTTACAATTGCTCCGTGTTACATCTGACCCCAGTCTAAGTTGTTACTTAGCTTTTCTCATCGATTCCTTGAATTTGAAAATTGGGAGAGATTATATATTCGGCAGAATCATCAAACTGGCTCCCAAGAAGCACTTCCAACAGGGAAAAAGTTGGCGACGCCACACGACCCTGACAGTTGGGGCGTCAATAAATCCCAAAAATAATTAAGTGGTTTTTGCACAACATTCACTAAATGATTTTGACAGCAACAGCCCCACAACATAGTAAGTATGTAAATAAAACTTGCCTCGATTTATATTATGAACCATCTGTGTTTGATACTTAAGGAATTTTCTTGCCTTGCGAAACTCATAAAGAAAAATAAGAAATAGTTCATTTATTTTACATACATTGCGGAAGCTTCAGGGCTGCCAGGCTGGCCATTTTCTGGCAAAATTTATCGAATTTAGCCTTCTTTGTCGTTTTTGGCCCGGTTATTTTTTCGGTTTGCCCTTTCTTGGAATCTGGCCTTTTGGCCCTTTTTCTGGGCCCTGGGACCCAAGCTATTTTTTGTTTGATCTTTGCATGAATATGGCTCCTTTTGGCCTTCTCCGCTCTTAAATAAGATGTTTTGACACCAAAAAAGTAGCAGAGCAGCAGAAAAACTGTTATGGCGGTGGGAGGGACGGTCCACAAGAGTGACGGCCACCGAAAACCGGACGGGAAGGATGCGATACTATAGACACCCTTTGGGTGAAAAGTTGATGCCAAAGTGCGCCCTCTGAGGCTACACCCTCCCCACACTTACTAAAATCACACATTTCCCACTGTTCAAGAGCAAGAAATTCACAGGTGAAAAAAAACAGAAAAAATTATCAAATGTTATCGGGGAGTGGTGCGGCCAAGATAATTGATGGTGCTGAATTAGTTCTAAACAGCGATACGAGTCGACTTTCTGTGGGTTTATGACTACTGTTAGGGGTTGTTTTAGCCTCAAATCTGGCTTTTTGACATATTTGAGTTACTTACTTGGTAATTTCTGTTAAAACAAATTTTGAACCCTTTTTGTTGCTGTTTCTAACTAGGATTTGGCTTTTTTAGCCGAAAAACTAGCAGCCCTGAGCAGAATCTATAATTTATGGAATTTGAAAAAAATTGGAAACCGATTTTTATTACTAAGGCGTCTATTAACACGCCCTACTCCTCCAAATGGGGTCTTGATTCCCTGAAAAGACTAATATGGCCAGCACAAGAAATGCCCCCCCCCACTGATATTTCCTTAAAAAATGCCCTGGCCCTCAGGGAGGGGCGGCTGTCCCTGCCACCCCTCCTTTGGCCACGCCCCTGCCGGGGAGTATACAATCTGGAGCGACCAGGCGGATGTTGATATTTTTGCTGGACGTTCTTTTCACGAAGACTTACTTTTTTAGGGTATGATCTGCTAATAAAGTATTTATGCTCCTCAGTTCAACCAGCTTTTGATTTCGTGCCGTTCCATGACATATTGTTGCCAATGATGAAAGAGCAGAAAATAAGAATGAGTGAAGACACAATGAAGACTCCCCAGCTCCTTCTGATGGCCGTTGGCCGATGGTCAGTACAGATGTGACCCTCACTGGCCTAAGTACCTTGGTAGTTTTAAGGTCGGAGGCCCGCTGAAAATATTTACAGAAGCCTGATGAAGGTTGTGGGTTTTGTTTTTATTTGTTTTATAAGATGTTTTAGCCCTTCATTATAGTTGCTGTATATCGTGTTGCTTTCAACCCGAGTTGGGCTGGTCCATGCCAAGTGGTCATTTATTTATACATTTATTTCCTGTTGACGGCTCTCATCTGGCACCCTTGTCTCAATATGGTGAGCATTGGCGTGGGTGTAAGAGAACCTCCCACCAGGTCAGGCTGGACGCTGACCTGGCGTTCAGGTGACAGGCGGCTTCCGTCAAAAGGTCTGCTTCGTGGTGATTGAACCAGTTTAATCCGTACTGTACCGATCTGGAGACTGACAGTCAAATCTCTATTACACCCGGTTCCTTTGAGTCGTACCAGTCTCTGACGAATGTAACATGTAAGGATGAATTATCTTTATCTAACCAGAACTGTTCAACCAGGGTCCTTCAGAAGAGAGCAGCAATACATCAGATGCTCCAAACCAAACTTCAAAGAACCTCGGGCCATCCCCGGAATTTTTGATCTACACTTCCCTACGTATAGAGTGCATCAGCTTGCCTTAGTTGAAATGCCTTTTATGACTATTTGATGGATCACAGAGAAGTTCGGCCGCCTGAAATTCAAATCAAAGCACATCAAACGAACACCACCTGCCTGCCATCTGTGCCGAGGTGATCGACTAATACAGCCATTTGTCCCCACTTTGTGGGGGTAACGGCCCCTTGGCACGGTTGGCACCAAGCACACCCCAACTCGGCTGGAGCCGGGTCAAAGACATGGCCATGTACTGCTTCACCTCTGCCGCTGTAGAGTATACTGCTCGGGAGGATGAGTGCTCGTTACGCAAGCTATCGGCTCGGAGAAGCCAGAGCTGCTATGTATGGAGTACGTGCAGGGCGGGGCCTAATCGCCAATCAGGTAGATCTCGAGCTTGGCGAGGGCGTGTTGAACACGAAACGAGCCCGCTCTTGGCCCTTACGTATGCCAACGTTGAGTTTGGCTGGAATACTATTTGGAAACAGACCGTAAGTGTAATGAATATGTTTTCTTATTGATTGTCTCATCGCATATGCCTATATAAGACCCGTATTGATAAATAATGTATATTAATTCTTCAGCACAAAAGGAATATAATTATTCACACACCGAATAGAAAGGTCACGGGGAAACTACAAATGCCGTTAACGTACAGCTTAGAATCCGCCCTTTCTCGCAGCACGTAAATGAGTTCTCCTCCTTCCCCGTTCGCTTTCTGCGAGCTCCGGGTGCAAATACAATCACACTACTGAAAGCTGGTGTGATGGCTTTCTCATCGTCTGTGTTTCCAGCCACCTCTGTTTATGAGTTGCCGCTCGTCTGAAGCGGCTCAAACTTGTCTCCGGCAGGAGGCGAGCCCGGCCCGCCCGGCGGCCGGCGTGTGTTTATACGCGCCCAAACTTAGTCTTCTGCTGTCCACTGCTGCCAGCGGACGCCTGAGTGCTTCTGCTTCTTAGTGACGTTTCAATTTAAGCCGGTTCCCAGCACAGGAGAGGGCGGCGGTTCCCGACTGTCGCGTCACAAAACACGGCGGAAGGATAACTGGGCGAGCAATAGGCAGATTCGCATAGGCAGAGCCAGAGGTTGGGCACGTGGGGCACTTCACCCAAGATCGACCCTCAGCGCCCCCTGAAATGGTCACGGCGTCCCCTGAAAAGTCAATAGCGTTCCCTTAAATATGGGGTTTCAATGTTGATGACGCTTTAACGCTCGAGTGATAAATCTGCTGTTATGTTTGCAGCGTTTGCATTGCATTAGTATGCGTACTTGTGCGGAACATATTCTTTTTATTCCGTCAACACCAGTGACTGGGTTGAGCAGACTTGCGTGCTAGTGTTTTCAGCCATACCAAATTAGGCATTCATATGACAAAATTACATCGATGTCAGACATGGAAAATGTCATACAAACACACACACAAATCTTCTACATCACACAGTCATCCCCACGTTTAAGCGAAATGTTTCTGCAACTTCACCGACACAACACTGTCATTTGCAGTGAATCGGCTCGCCCTGCCGTCACAACACTTATTCGCAGCATCAGCATTCCGGCGCCGCATGAACGCCAGCCCTGACGACTTCCGTCCGGAGCCGACTGGCCGGAATCAGTATTCAGGTGCCAGAGCACCGGTTTTCTGGCTGATCGGTGCAGCTCATTAGCGCGTTTCTTCTCCGCCAGCGGCCGGAGCCGCTACATGATCAAAGGCCGCTCCGCCCCGCACTTTTCTCTCCTTTTCTGCTGTCGTTGGTATCGACCCAGGCGGGACAGAGTTTGGAGCGGGGGTAGGGGGGAAGAGAGAAGCTGGTCCTGTCGGCAGAGCTCGGGGCCTGGCAGCGTAGGCTTTCAACGCGGAGCTTTCTGTACGAACTACACAAGCCGAATAGACAAACAAAGACATCGAATTGGCTCATAAGAGTCCAAATCGTGCTGCTGAGAGGAAAGCAAAAATAGAAACGGAGATGGGATAGAAAAAGTGAAGGAACCCGGCTAGGTCTGGATATTTGTTCGCTTCCAGAATACCTTCACAGACAGCTGAGCTATATGAGTAGGTTTGTAATGGCACAGTTCTATGATAGAAAATGGTTCCAGCGCGACCTGTTGGTTTTTTTCCTAAAAAATCCGATGTTTGTGATTCTACCCCTGAAGAGGATGCATAAGCGTCGCCACAGGAAAACATCGAGGGGCCCAGTCAATATTCAACCTCCTGCTGACTGTAAATGTCTCCCCTAGTAACAAAAGTTCAGCGTATTTGGGCTTCTTGCTAGATTCCTCGCATACTGGCAAGCAAACTTTCCAATTTTTTTCTTCAATTTTACTGAAATATTTGCTTTGCTGGAAAGGTTCGGGGGTCCCAGGCCCAGGTGAAGCCACTACTCCCTTTTTCGACGCGTAATGAGAGGATGGGTAGTGCGATGCGTTTTTTACTAGGACCATGACAGATACTTCAGGGTAGCATGCCCTATATAACACGAATTCTTGATGTGAAAAATAACACATTAAAGAATTGCATCCTATTGACTTTTCGTTCACTTCAACATTTCGGAATTCAGCTTCTCGCTACGAAAAGAGTTCAGCACGATCCTCTCCTTCTAAAAAGTATATTTTCCTTCATATCTCCCCTGAAGGTTTGCTGAACTGTTGTTGATCTTCATGCTCCCTTCCCATCGACCCGTAGCCTGCGACTTTTCGCCGAGCCGCGCGGCTGTGTGGACACGCTCGCCTCGAGGATGCTGTGGCGCATACCTAAATCTGCAAACAAGCTTTTGGTCATGACCACTGGTCATGACAAACAAAGCTGGTCATTGACCAGCTCCGACCTTTTAAACTAAACTTTTAACACGTTAAGAGCCGACGTCTTTAAGCAAGTTAAGAACCTGGGAATGCGGTCACACCATTTGGTACAGGCTGGAAGTGGAACGTTTTGCTTAGCTTTATTCGTGTAAAGCTCGTTTTACTCATGTGTATGTTGTTTGTAATTTTGATATATTTTTGACTCATGTGTTTAAATTTCGTCCAAGTTATTGAAAGATCGGTTTTGGGAGTCGGTTCCTCACTAAAGCCATCAAGGGGCCTGTCACGAAGACCCTGACCACACCATCCGAACAAGCAACTCTCGCCATGGAGGGTTAATTTAGAAGCCAAAGTCTGACATCCCACAAAGCGCAGGGTCGGCTGCCCCACTAGAGGTCACCCTCTTATCAGTCAGTTGCGAGCCGACCTACGTCCGGTAACTATTGAGCGCCGAAGCGTCGCAGGTTAATGAACCCCAGGCCCACACATGCACTGTCACTGCATGTTCCTGAACAGCGTACCGCAAACTAACGCTCTCCAGCTGAGCTACCGAGGAGCTGCCGGGGCGGCATGGTATAGACTGTTTGTGTGCTGAAGTGCTTGCTGATTTGTATTTTGGCAATTGAACTCACCTGTCGGTGAGCATTCATCTCCTGGTGCTGCGTTATTAACAAGCAATAATCCGTGGCCTGCACTGTGCTTTGCGGGTAGGGTATAGGGTACTTCTGTCGTTTCCCGCTCAGTAATTGGACGGCACTATTCAAGGTATTGCAACCCGGAGGGCGGATTGTATCTATCTTAGGGAAGCTAGCATCACCAAATCAAACTCAGTGGCTCTTCTGCCCCGCTGTCTAAATCCCGGTCCTTTTCTGAATCAAACGTCTGATTCCAGCAGAAGATGATCGAACGCGGCCTAACTCAGTGGCGGATCTAGCGGGTCGATTTGAGAGGGGCAAACCAAATTCGAAAAGCCAAAAAAGTAACGCAGTGAAAAATTACACTAGAACATGACTTGCCGGCAGAATTTTGGTTATTTCAGACGAAAAGCAAAAAAACGTCACGCAGTGAAAAATTGATCTACAATAGCACTTGCCGGTATAATTTTTGGGCATATGAGGCGAAAATGAAAAAAAAACGCCACGAGGTGAAAAATATGCGCTCAAGATACTTTTTTTCTCTCCAATATCACAGTTTGCACTGAACTTAACTGGTTCTGTTTGAATTTGGAGTTGAAGCACCAAAATATTGCTTATAAACTAAAAAGGAGTGGGGGAAAAGGGAGGTTGATGGCTTTGGGGGACAAAAACATAGTTTTTCCCCGTGCTTTTCCATTTGGGGAGCAACAGCCTTTTTTGCCCCCCCCTGGATCCGCCACTGACCTAACTTATTCTTCTCTTCAGCCACATCTCGTCCTACGTCGTCGGAAGCTCCGAACACCAAGTGATGGTGGGCTGGTGCAATACGCGGGGCTTTCTACCTCGCTGCTATGTAGAGATGCTGGCTTATTTAGGCCCCAGTTCTAATTTCAGTGCCCACAGTAGCATTACACATACGTCACCCGCTCACAGCCAACTTTGCCAACGAGTTCATGGACGGCGGAGCGGTGCGTCGCGGTCTGCGCTCGACGGTGGGCCTTATAAATACAGCGCTGCAGGCATCGCCTGACACATGTGTCTTTGGTGAAAACAAACACAGGCGTTATCACTGGAGTTGGTGGCTAAACACCAAAGTTTACTTTGATCGGACAGGCAATACATTTCAGATTCATTCTTGTGCAGCGTATGCGAGACACATGTGCTAGTTTAACAGCGACACGGTGGCCGTACTAACATACAGGAAATTCGGGCACGGACTATCCACTTTCAAAGCCTCGAATAGTATGTGCATATTGAAAGACCGTGGCTGCAATAAAAACCAAGGATTTGCAGGAAACATGCGGGTTTTGGTCTAAATGAACCGAGAAACTCTCAACTTGAATTAAAGCATTACACACACAAAACGTGGATCATCAACATCAAACAAGGCCAGACCCTTGGATAGGTGTCAACTCCATGGAAAGACACGGGAGGCATGTAACCGACATTACGAATGGCATCATTCGAATAAGCGTGGTGATTGGTCGGTTAATTGGAGAGTTAGTTCCTACCTTACCCGATTGTCAACTGCCCCATAGCTACCTGCTTCTATTGCGGCCCGGAGTTCGCCCCGGCTGCTGACATCTGAAGATCGTGTTTATTTTCGCTCTGACATACGTGACGCATTAGCGGTGATCGGGTCACCGGGCCATCATCAATAACGAATTAGTGTTTCTGTTCAGATTTGGCACACGGTGAGTCCTGAGCACGGGGAAGGATGAGAAAGACCAAGTTAGACCAAGATCGCGTGACTGAACTGGGACTGACCCTGATATCTAGCCACCTTACATACGCAGTACATACATGTAACACTCTGTGCCTGGAGTCGCTGTCGCATCTGGCAGGATTATGTAGGTACAATGACATTGCTAAAATATTTCCTTGCGGATATAGCTGAAATATTTCCTTGTGGATGTAATGTAATGGCACAAGCTGCCTGGTTCAGAATGGCGTTACTATGCGTGGACAGATCGGTTTATTTGAGGTAGATATGACCAGATTAGCAAGCAGACATCACTGAATCTGTGGTTCGTCTCACATCAATTCATGGGTGGATCCAGGATTTCCTGAAGGTGGAAGGAAGTGAAGTCTCGGAGTCCCCCGCTCGACCTCTCCACGGATGTTGTCATTTATCTAGCTTGAAATCTATGCAAAATGAATAAGTGAGGAACCTAATTTCAACATGCATTTATATTTTATCTATTTTCGAGGGGGCGAGACCAACTGGGGGACCCCCGATACCAGCTTTGGAGCCCCGAGACCCTCGGGTCTCCAAGACAACTCTTGGGGGCCTCCGAAACCAGCTCTTAGGACCCCGGAGACCAAAACTTAGGGGCACCCCGAGACCAGCACTTGAGATGCCCCGAGACCAACTATTTGAGAGCCCTCGAGATCAGTTCTTGGGGCCCCAGACCAACTCTGGGGCCTCGAGACCAATCTTGGGGGACCCCGGATACCAACATTTGAGTGTCGTTTGGGTTCCCCAAATCAACATTTGGAACTCCCATGAGACGTTATTGGGGATCCCCCTGGGGGCTCTTTCCAGTGCCTAAGTTCAGCCCACACTGAGAGAAAAATTGAGTCCTTTTGGATAAACTGAGTCGGTGCTGAAAGCGAGTCTGGATTCTGGTGCCAAACTCGGTTGGAATCAGGCAAAATCAGGCTCATTGTATTCCCGTTGCAGACTCAATATAATCTCTTGGACTAGATTGATTCTAGCAAGTAGTGTTTTCTGATGCTCATAGAGTGATCACCGTAAGCTCAGGAATAAGATTTATGATGACTGGTTTCAAATGATTCTTCGCTCGGTATAGAAAAACTCCACGGCATCAATGTATTCCATCAGCAAAATCGTCAGGAAATCATTATATTCCAGCTCTCCACGAGACATGGTTTAGAAAAATATACCCCTCCACTCAACACGGCAACTAAATTCGATGCAAGCCTCAAATGAAACCGCCTCTTTTGAGTCTGCATTTGGCATAAGATTAGTCTAGTAGCAAAACTGATGCTGGTATAATTGTAGTCTGTGTGGCATACTTTGAGTCGTGCCTGGAGTTTCATTGGGTTCACGAGATGTTTCTCGTTAGTCTTCGTGTTTTTCTTAAATTGAAACTTTCTGTTAAGATGTTACTTATCGTGCTGTTGTGGCCTTGCTATTACATTAACTTTGTTTAATGATAATGAGGGTAATCCAATTTTTTACCGCAGTCTACTTCATCCTCAAGAAAAGATAACATAATCATAACTTTGTATTAGGACACAAACATTAAATAACAATCACGTTCACCATTTTTTGGACGCACATGAAATGCCTTTAATGAACAGTCCTCTCCCATATCGCCCAGAAGCTTACACTTCAAGCACATGCCACTGTCGTCAGAGATAGCAGCCCTCGTTTACTTTGGATATATAGGTATAATTGTATACATGTTGCTTCAAAGTATTTCGTCATGGCTGAAAAATTCTCATTCTGTGCACGATGTACAGAATGAGACTTACCTCTGTCCAGCGATGGACGTGCGTTCAGAGGCTCCTGTGAAAATCCTTCCAATCTTTTTAAGCTCCCCTAATCTGTGCTCAAAGTGAGCTGAACACGATCTTTAGAACCCGTGGGTGACTGTATCCAAAAGTAACAGATGCTTCTCACTAATTCATCAACTTTGCATAGCAAGGGCTGTTCTGCGCGGCCAAACTTGGGGCTTCAGTGCATGTTGTCCTCTAGCTGACACACATGGACTGCTGGTTTTGGCCACCAGTGCAATGAACGCCTGAACCGTCGCAGCCCCAGTATGCTTCTTCACTCTCGCTAGCTCTCAGCAGTGCCTGTCGGTCATCAGACTCAGCTTAAGCTTCTCCTTTTGATCCGTTATCACCGCTAGGTCTGTCGATGTGGCTTCTCCCGTAAACCATGCCAAATGCAGAGTGGCTTGTTCAGGCCCCTCAGGTCAAAACCTGAGTTGGATTGATGTAGAAGCACGTGTCAACGTAAAGTGAAAAGGGTCAGCCATTCCTCTCAAATTTCGCTCGGATCACGACGCCAAAGCTTTGTGACCAGCTTTTGCGTGCAATGGTAGGAACACTGAAGATGGCGTGAAACGGCGAGTAAGTTTTCTCAATCACGGGTCGAGCACGCGCACGCAATCTCCGGATACGCTTTGACGCGGGATCAAAATACACGGGGGTTTCGAATGATTCTGCAGCTAAAGCTCCCATATTCCTGGTTATTTTTGGTGACAGAATATATTGATTCCTAGTATAAAATGAAACTTTGAAGTGGATATTAATAGCTGTTGAATTTCGCGGCTAGAATAGGTCGAGCACTTATGGTAAAATGATGCCTTGTGGTATAAAAAAGATCCCACTTGTAACACCATATTGGTATCACATTAAGCTTCTTCCCACCATGTTTAGAAGCCGGGAATCATTTTAAACTGTCAAGGCCTACAAAAACACTTCCTGTGCTGGAATTATGCTGGGAAGAGGATCTAATGAGAGCAAGCATGCTCAAATGTTCCTTTAATAAGGTTTCATGGCATCATTTTATGCTCGAACAGACCGCGATTCCGGATTAGATAGAGCACAAAGGAATAAAATTTTTCTCAGTGCAAGATGGTTGCCCCCTCCCTTGACCAAACGTTAATATCCTCCTCTTTTTCACTGATTGATAAAGCAAAATAACTATTTGACTTTATATAATTTCCGATGGTACACTTCAATCAACAATACACAACTGTTTCACGACGAGAATTTCACTTGGATACACTGCAATTATGTGCATATGAGATGATTAACACGCGCATTGACGGGGGTCTGAGCCACCTTCGGCTTGACGAGGGGGCGGGTACCCGCCCCCCTAAGATCTCAAGAACCACGGTAGGTAGCAAAAAACGGTAAACGGCGTTGGGTAGCCCATCCGCTTCTCCATCGAAAATATTTGAACCAATTTTTTGTCAGGTCACATTTAAGGTCACCAGAGGTCAAAAACATGCCGTCACATGCCGTCATAGGGATAACATGTAAATTAAGTTTTCTTCGGCCATTACATCTGAACAAGTAACGATAGAGCAAAACGACTTGAACCCTATGAATCCTCGCAGCAAGCCGAATCGAATGATATATGATATGACCTTGCTAGGTCAAATCAAAGATTTGACCTGACCTGAGGTCAGGTCAGGGTCAAATTATTTAAAATGTATATCATTAGAACTGCAAGGCCAAGGCGAGTCTAATGAAGCTAAAATAAACGCTCTATCACCATCTGTTACTGAGTTATTCAGTAAAAACCATATTTCCCATGTATTACCAATGGAGAGGTCATGCTTCGTACCTGACCTTAGGTCATCAATATCAAAAATACCGGAACATATTTTAGAGAACTTTGTGAGCCCATTATGTGATATAAGTTTCAATTGGATAAGTTCACCCTGCTCCGACTTATGCTATCTTAAACTTTTTTTGAGGTCGGTTCACTTGACCTTAACTGGTGACCTGACCTGAGATGACCTATCCTTAAAATTTTCACAGAAGTTGCAAAAATGATGAGGGAAAAGGTATACCAAGTACGGCGGCGCTGCGCACCGCCGTTTTTCTGCTGTCTCCGAAAATCCCGAGGGGGCGGGTACCCGCCCCCCGTCAATGCGCGTGTTTAAGTTTGGATTCGGTCTGGCTTAATGCCACCATGCCTTTATGTTCACTCTGCACCTCATTACGTCGGCCCATTACTAGCTATCGAATCTACCGGTGTGACGGCCGTGTGGTCGTAAACAAAGCGCAGCGTTGTCGGAGCCGACCCCAGCATTCTTTGTCCATTTAATGCATGATTAGTGCCGCTCGTTTTCGCCCTAATTCTGTCACAGTGGCAGTGCTCCCTCAGTACTGCGGCTGACGCCAGCACTGCCGATGCCGTAGCTCTGAGTGCCGTTTTTCTCTGTCATGTTCCAATTCTCCAGCTCGTTATTTCCCGGCGAAAAAAGCCATCTCTGTTTCTGTGCTGCTTACCCGAGCATCAAATAGGCACGCGGCAAGATAATGAGAAAATGAACAGAGTTGCCCCAGGCGGGCGGCTCAATTAGCGCAACTCAAACTGACTTCCGTACCCGCCTCCGGCGTAAGCTGCACTGCAAAAAGACAGTGCAATGATACTAGGTGGAACAGTAGCCCCGTGTGGATGAGTAGACAGCGTGCAATCATTTTAACATGATGTAACTGACACACGGACTGCCAGCTTAAGTGCAGGGTAAATAATAACTACCAGGTTTGCTGCGGAGCTGATTTTCAGGTGCGGTAACCCGAATGCCACAATTAACAAAATCAGCCGTTTTTAGTCTAAAACAAAGGAATGGGTGGAAAACCATATCTTTTTTCTGTGTTAATTTTTAGGTCTCTCCGTTATTCTTGAAAAAGTGGACACTTAACTTTGTTTGGCATCAAAATCTGTATATCTTTTCACTATCAAGTCTATAGTGTTCCCGAATACCTGCGCATTGACGCATCTGTTTTGGAATCTTCTGAAATAGCCACCAAATATAATCGAAAGCTTTGCTGTCTTGAAGTTTATTTCTTAACTTACGGTGCTCTGAGTAGCTGCACCGGTTTGGCCTCATCAGGGCCAGCTGGCGCGGATCTTGGAATATAATGGAGCAACTGGCACGCCTGAATTCGAGGCTCGCATATTATATCACCAAAATAGACTTTACTCAACACAAAACATTGTGAAATAAAAAATAGACCCATCTGCTCTCTCCCCATTGTCTCTTTGATCACACCATTGATAAATTTGATATTATATATTACAAATGTTCTTGTATGAATCACACTATCCTGACAAAATCCTTGTAGCTCACGCAGAGGCGCTTTGCTGCAGAACCAGTGTAGAAATATCTTCTCCAGCACGTAACTAGCGCAGAAGTGTGTTAAGATTTTATCGATTACAAAGTTTTCCTATTCAAGGTGTTCAGAACAAACTTCTGAACTCATCGCCTTAGTTGGCAGTGGAACGCCAATTTGCATAACACATATGCATGGAAATGAGAGGACTTTGGGTGGCAATGTGTGGGCGGAGGTGGTGCTGATGGGATGGTGCGCCAGGGTAATCTATTCTTGTTGTCCGTCTCGCTGTCTCAGACATGATGTCATGCTTCAACGACGTGCTGTTCTGCTGGCCAGGGGAGTAATGGCTCATGCCAACGCTGTTGATACATACTAAATCTTTCCAGCTGCTGCGCTGTAGGGGTGAAACGGACACTTTCTATGAATCTGGCAACGACACGACGGACATTTTTCGGTTTGTGTGGTTCCCCATGATTAGCATGCGCTGTGGAGAGGGTTCTGGCTTCAACGCGCAGTGGACGGGGGTCTTAACCCTATTTCCGTCAGGCTCCCGGCTACCCCCTATTTCCGGCAGGGGGGCAATATCGGCCCCCCCTAAGATCTCTTAATCTAACCGGCCGATTTTGAAAATTCAAAGTGCTATAGATTCCCCTCACGCTAAACTTTATTTTGAAAAAGAAAATTTCAAAATTTTGATTTTTAAGGAGAAAGTCGTGCAAAATATACAATTTTTGTGTATTTTTTAGATTTTCCATAACCCTTGTCTCTGTTGTACGATTTTCACAAAACTAGTTCAGATTTACAAATAATTGACCCAAAATTTTCATATACTCGAGTTACGCAAAAATTCGAAATTCAATGGCAGTTCCAGGACCAGGACTATGAGGGGAAATATATACAACCTAAAAGTTTTTGTTACGCGGATTAGAAGCCGTGATATACTGCTTGGCATCTTTGACACATAAATAAATGAAAAAAGTGAAAAACTCATCAGGGGCGGATGCAGTAAGGTAAAACAGTGGGGTAAAATACATCCGAACAATATGCGAGTGGTATGCATGAGTATATTAGTCCCTCGACTAGTTGAAATTTATTTCTGATAATTTTTACCCTCCCATGGCAGCTCTGGGAAAGGGGGTGACATAGGCGGATCAAGGACTCTCGTCGTGGGGGGGGGCGGGTGGGGGTGATTGGAAACACATTTTTAATATACAACGATATTGAGTCGCGGCGGTGATACTGGCTGGGAATATGCATTTTGAAAATGTGTAGTGACTGGACACTCCTCTGGTAATCTAGAATTTGGTTATAACTATTTTGAATTTTCATATACCCAATTGTATTCGCCCTGGCACGGCTGTAAGCAGTCTTCTCACTTACTAACGTTTAGTCCTTCTTGATAACATTCCCCCCATTTTGAACTGCTGTAACCGCCCCTGATGAATACAAATAGTGACAATTGTGAATGCACTATCATCTCACATAAAAATTATATAATAAAACCATATAACTGGTATCAGGATCAGCAGAGACGGCTTCCTTTTACAAAGAACCCATCGCATACGATAATACTTGGTTTGTGGATAGAACCTCCCCAAAAACCCAGCCATAGCTCCGCCCCTGGTAAATATATAATATTGACAATTTCAGAAAACCTGCCTGTACTAGTTTTAGGAAAAGTCAGGAAGTTTCAAAGTTCTATCGCAAGCCGTTTCGGAGATATTCTTGAAAAACCTTAGGGGGGGCAATATTAGCCCCCCCTGCCGGAAATAGGGTTAAAGTTCCCCCCAAGATCTTGGAAGCCATGAGGAAACGCCCGTTTATGAGTTTTTAGGGGTATTATGTATGTACAGACCAATTTTATTGATCTATCAATATCTTTGAGGTCAAACAAGACCGTAAATGTGAGATCTGGAGCGTGCTGGAGACCTAGTGGGAAACTCCGTCATTGCGCAGAGAAAACCGGGAATGAACTGAAAGTGAACTTAGGTCATAGAGGGAAGGTCCCACACAACGTCGTCTGCAATTTTGAGGTATTGGTCACTGACCTATGATGTGGCAAAGTGACATATTCTCAATAATGTACAATATAACTGGCACTATAGCAGCCTTTGGGCGGGAAATGAGGGGTTGACCTTGAGAAACGACCTTTGACAGTGTGAAATGTCGCCTTGAACGTGACATTAAGTACATAACCTTAACTGTGAAGTCATGGCATAACATAAGTGACGCTGTAATGCCATCTGATCGAAACACTGAGTTCAATAACATTGAAATACCTGTATGACCTTGATCTGTGACCTTTTGCCTTCACCTTGACCCCCATTTGAGGTGACCTCGGCACATAATCCATATTATATGGCGTTATTACGTCACCACTCGGTCTACAGTGCAGGTGAACTGGTGTGAACGCGCGATTGCGACCGTCTCAAAAGATAAGTCAGACTTGGGAAAGCCTATACCTCAGTAAAAAATACTGACCGATTCTCAAAAATTCTTTTGCCGATCAACGCGCTCATGAATCACCTCAAATGTAGCTAAGTAGCGTTTTACGGCTGTGAACGGTTCTCCGGCCACCTCAGAAAAATAGGTGGGGTGGCGCTTAAGGACCCCCTCCTTCCACTGCGCCTGTATGCAGCCGTTCCATGCGGACATTCTAACATACAATTTATATGACATGCATTGCATGGCAAAAGCAGGTTATTATAGCTGTGGTGTGAATTAGTTTTACTTATACCTAATAGTACGTACATTCGCTGTTTGAAATGTCTAGATTGAAGCATATAGTGAAGTACAGACTCGTCGGAGGGGGAAGCCATGCCTGTTTGTGTTTTTTTTCTTTTTATGGCTATGAGAAGTCACTCGAACTGTCACAGAACACTAGTGAGTGGGTGTCACCGGGTTAACGGCCATGTTCTGGTTCTGCGGCGCCCTGCTTATGAGCTATGAGAACGGGGTAGACGGACCCAAGGGCCGGAGCGAAGAGAGTGGTCGCCTCCCCCAGGTCTTTGGAGCGCCCCCTAGATCTATGGACGTCGGGAGCCCCTGTCTGTCACCGAAGGTACCCTGAACACCCACAAAATGCGAGCAGTATGTCGCACCTGCCTCCTTAAAATGGAATTTTGGAGGTGGCCGTGACAACGATGCCCTCTCTTCTGTCTCCTTCCATTGTTTTCCCGTTCGCTGCCAGCCACAAACCTCATTCAGACTATTTGGCGGCTCCTCTCCCGACCAGTGGCGGATCCAGGGGGGCAAAAAGGCAATTTCCCCCCCCAACGGAAAAGCTCGGGGCAAAACTATGTTTTTGCCCCCCCAAAGCGATCGACCTCCTTTTTCCCAGACTCCTTTTTATCTTGTAAGCAAGATTTTGGTGCTTCAACTCTCAACTTCAAACAGAATTAGTGAAGTTCAGTGTAAATATTGGGGCTTGGATAGGAAAAAAAGTATGTTGAGCCCATATTTTTCACCCCGTGGCGTTATTTTGCCTTTCGTCTCCAGTTCCCCAAAATCATACCGAAAAGGCATGTTGTAGCGCAATTTTTCACTGCGTGGCGTTTTTTTCTTTTTTTGCTTTTCGACTTTGGTTTGCCCCTCCCAAACCAACCGGCTAGATCCGCCACTGCTCCCGACAGTGGTGCCCCTTGGCCAAATTTGCTCGAAGTATACTGTTACAAAGTATACACTACTTTGCGTTAGGACCTTTGCAACACTCAGTCATTAAAATGCCAAAAATCGCAGCGGGATATCACCTATTGGAAAGCGTAAATGTGCCCTTGGGTGGAGTAAAAGACGTCCCTGGGTGGAATATGCCCATCTCGGATGCTCTTACTCCCGCTTGCCGAAATCCTAGATCCGTTACTATATTGGGGTACATTATTACAATTTCTTCCGTGGAGGCAGGCAGGGTGGAGAACGAGTTATGTTACGTGCAACATATTGGTTTAAATAAACGCAATAGGTAGTAATTTTGAATGTTATTTCCAACTTGTAACATTTCCTTGCATATTACGTTAGGGTATCTAACGACGCTTTCCATTTTTGGAACCCAACGTATTTTTCTGGATCTTAATGCGGGCTTTCCCACCCCCTCACCTGACAAGGCGAAGATGGCTTGGGACCGCGTCCATACGCTTGTGAATATATTGACTCGACAAAGGTCGCCTGGTGGCTGACAGGTGAGAGTGACCTGAGGCGGCAAGCCATCCCTGTGTGGTGGCAGAGAGAGAGAGAGAGAGAGAGAGAGAGAGAGAGAGAGAGAGAGAGAGAGAGAGAGAGAGAGAGAGAGAGAGAGAGAGAGAGAGAGAGAGAGAGAGAGAGAGAGAGAGAGAGAGAGAGAGAGAGAGAGAGAGAGAGAGAGAGAGAGAGAGAGAGAGAGAGAGAGAGAGAGAGAGAGAGAGAGAGAGAGAGAGAGAAGAAGAGAGAGAGAGAGAGAGAGAGAGAGAGAGAGAGAAGAGAGAGAAGACCTGAGCGGGCACGCCGTCCCTGTGTGTGTTGGGAGAGTGACCACTTGAGCAGAGTTGTGCGACTCGCGAGTCGGAGTCGGAGTTTAACTCAAATCCCGACTCGTTCGACTCTGAGTTGAGTTGAGTTGAGTCGAAAAAAATAGACAGGTGAGTTTAGTTAATTCGGTTCACACCACATCAATGAGTTGAGTTGAGTTGTGAAGACAGCGAGTCAAATGAGTTGACGACAAAAAGTTGACTCAGTATGTAAATATGTTGAATAGGTTTGAATTTGCCTACCTTTTGGAAACCTCCTTTGAAAACCTTTTTCTCCAGTGTTTCAATTGTTTCAATCAAAGTTTTAATTTGTTCCAATATAGCAAATTAATTATGCGGTTCAATTGCTTATTGTAAAGGCCCATTCGGTCTGAAGAAATCTCTATGCCCAAATAATACATGTACTCGAAAAATAAAACAGGCTCCTCTCTCTGGCCTTGTCTTAAACATTTTAAGAGGTGGAATGCACTGCGAAATGCGTTTCAAATATCTTAAAAACTCATCATCATCAATATCCAGTATTACTTCTTTTCAACCACCACTCACAGTTAGTAGATACACTCAAACGTTCCACCACCACTCCAATATAAAACAATAAGCACAGGCAATAGAATGCGCCATTGCTGTCTTTGAAGAACAAATTTAGTCAAGGTTAGGCTCAAGCTCAATTAGCCTCAGGGCAAAACATTGTAGAAGTCCCGTGATGATTGTTTCTTTTGTCTTAACACGCGCATTGACGGGGGTCTGAGCCACCTTCGCATTGACGGGGGGCGGGTACCCGCCCCCCTAAGATCTCGAGAACCACGGTAGGTAGCGAAAAACGGTAAACGGCTTTGGGCTGCCCATCCACTTCTCCATCGAAAACATTTGAACCATTTTTTTGTCAGGTCACATTTAAGGTCACGAGAGGTCAAAACATGCCCGTCATAGGGATAACATGTAAATTCAGTTTTTTCGGCCATTAAATCTGAACAAGTAAAGATAGAGCAAAACGACTTGATCTATATGAATCCTCGCAGCAAGCCAAATCGAATGATATATAATTTGACCTTGCTAGGTCAAATCAAATATTTGACCTGACCTGAGGTCAGGTCAGGGTAAAATTATATAAAATGCATATCATTAGAACCGCAAAGCCCAGGCGAGTCTAATGCAGCTAAAATAAATGCTCTATCACCATCCGTTACTGAGTTATTCCGTAAAAACTATTTTTCCCATGTATTTCCAATGGAGAGGTCATGCCTCGTACCTGACCTTAGGTCATCGATATCAAAAATACCGGAACATATTTTAGAGAACTCGGTGGGGCCATTATGTGATATGAGTTTCAATCGGATAAGTTCACTCTGCTCCGACTTATGCTATCTTAAACTTTTTTTGAGGTTGGGTCACTTGACCTGTAATGGTGACCTGACCTGAGATGACCTAACCTTAAAATTTTCACAGAAGTTGTAAAAATGATGGGGGAAAAGGTATACCAAGTACGGCGGCGCTACGCGCCGCCGTTTTTCTGCTGTCTCCGAAAAACCCGAGGGGGCGGGTACCCGCCCCCGTCAATGCGCGTGTTAAATGTGCCGTCTGCAGCTACTGCTTTAACCCTCGCCCCACCGGGGGCCATCGATGGCCCCCTAAGGTTTTTCCGGGATAGCAGAAAAACGACGAGGCGCAGCACCGCGGTTGAGGGCTCTACCTCTCACTGCATAATTTTCCCATCATCCCTGAAATTTTTACCCCGGGTCACCCAAGGTCAGGTCACCAGACGAGGTCAACCAAGGTCACCTCACTTCACCTTTAGAGCTCTGTAAGAGCTACATTTCAAAGTCGATTGATTTTAAACTTCCTACACTTCATGACCTCTCCAGGGTCTACAAGGTGTATATCCGGGATTTTTCGATTTCGTGCCCTGAGGTCAGGTCACGAGGCGACCTCTCCCATTGGAAAAGCATGGGGAAAAGCTATTTCATGATATAAAAGCCACAAAAATGATTGCAAATACTCAGACTGCTCAGAACAACGTTTTTGGACACCCTTTCACGGATCCCAGGGGTCATATTTGCCCTTTGACTTTTCCAAGGTCATCCAAGGTCACCAGAGGTCAAAAACAGTATTTTGACAATAACTTTTGACATAATTAAGCTAGAGCGGTGAAACAAACACCATCGTGTTTGTCTTGTCACTGGCTTTCATTTGATATACGGCAAGGTCACTTTTTGACCTTTCGTGACCTCAGGTCATATTAGGTCACGAGGTGACCTCTGGAGGCCAAACCACTGGCGGGAGGTCTTTATGTTCCACAGAGCGGAAAAAGTACTGGCAATTTGCTATCAAATGTACTTTACCAGGCCTTAATAGCTCTAATGACATAAGAGTTATGCCCAGTTTGCTTAATCATTGCATATTTGGGTAAAAATAGCCGATCTTGACCTAATTTGACCTCTGGAGGTCAAACCATTGACCTGAGCACTAAAACATGCGAAGTAATTTCTTACTGAATTCACGCGAGCTTTCTATTGCACTTTGGAGATTTGCACTAACGCCCATATTTTCGGAGTTAGAGGGGGGCCATCGATGCCCCCCGGTGGGGCGAAGGTGGCGCCGGACCCCCGGTGGGGCGCGGGTTAATTTTACCTATTAAAAGCAGTTCTTACTGTTAGCATAGAGAAGTTTGAACTTTGATTTGACAAAATATTGAAATATCATTATTGCGCGAATCAGACGAATTATTTCTTGCTACTGATTGTGTCTGATCGTCGTCCGTATTTTATTTGGAAAACCGTATACATTGGCAATTATCAAACTGCTCCCATTTTGAATTGTGATAGGTACGTGCTGTATTGAAGGTTTTCAAGCTGAAAATTGTATTGGGTTTAGAAATATGAATGTATTAAATGCAATACGATGATAAAATTTCCATTCCTATTGCCCTATGTCATATATTGATATGGTATACCATGGCTGGAGATCTCTTCTCGATCCAGGGGGGAAGGTCCTGGGTGGGTTAGCGCTGGCACGGAAATGCAAGCACTATGCAAAGCCTATGGGAGACCCAAAGTCCAGGGAGTCCTGACCCACCCAAACCCCCGGGATATCCACCCATGTGGTATACTATTTCCTAGGTTTTGCTGTAGTTCTTAGAATTTTCAATTGCAACTAGGTACTCTAGTAATGATAGCTTAGATTTTGGTTCAGCTCATGGCATAGGAATGTTTAATTTAGCAAAATTATCTAGCATCATTTTTAAACAGAAACAAAAAAAGATTATCCTTATCATTCCTGAAAATACAGTTTAGATCATGTTTTATTTTAGCTTGGACCTTTTTCTGATAGTATGGAGGTGCAATTATTTCCCTATTTTGTTGTAACCTTAACCCATTTAAGTTTCCTTTCCATTCCATGTACTTGGTTAAACATTCAAGGCTTCTTTCAGAAATCATTGGAACATGGTGTGGCAGCTTTATTTGGCAGTGACAGTCTGGAAGAATAAAAGATATATCCATGGCCCCTGGCTATAATTAATTTTTAATGTTTCAAATTAATTTATCTTCCATCTGTTAATCTTCATTTTCCTGTATGACATTCTGTTCAGCATGTCTTTTAGTGGTTTATTAATTTGTTTTTATGTATTTATATATTATTTATCATTTATTTATATATTTTGAAACTCAGTCAAAGTTTGAGTAGAGTTGAGTCGTGAGTTGAGTCGGAGTTGAGTCGGGAGGATTTAAAATTGAGTCGGAGTTGAGTCGGCTCACTGAACTCTTGGGAATGAGTTGAGTCAGAGTTGAGTTGACCACTCCCAGCACATGAGTTGAGTTAAGTCGACTCAAGAAAATTCTGAAACGCACAACTATGCACTTGAGCGGGTAGGTCGTCCTGTGTTCTTGGACGCTGACTTTCAATTGTACTCGTCATCGCGGGAATTCCTTGTTCGAAAGGTAGGGTTACACTCTTTGACACAAGTCAAGTGATAGCTTTCTCCAGACAATGTCTTGGACAAATTCAATATCAAATGAATATCCAGAAGCTCCTGTGATGTCTGAGAGCGGGCGCGACAGGCCTGCGTGGGCCGACGCATCTCAAAGTCCCAAAACGCACACACCTCGGCGGAAGTGAAGTGATTCAATCTGTGCGACCTCGTCTGGCGATGTCGAGCTCCGGTCTGACCTGGCTCTGACAGTAGCTTCATCGGCGCCGACGGTGGCTGCGTTACTGGCCTGATCTGTCACTCTATCGACCGGAGCGGCGGCTCCAATCAGACACGGCCACCGTCCGCGGCCCCACCTCAGCACGCGCAGAGAGCCCGCTCATGTCCAGCAGCGTCCGAGCAGGGCCCCATCATTACCCTCGCCGGTTTGTCGTAATTAATCGTCTTATCTTGTGTCTGAGCCTTCCTCCCCGGAGGCTGGTTGCGTTGTAACTTTCCCCTCCAATTTGGAAAGTTCTTCCCCGGAGATCAGGGAGTCGCCGAAATGCCGTAGCTCTCCTCTGGGTACCGAACACAAAAGATTGCTGCCAGCAGAACCAAATATATGACTAATTAATTTTTGGTGCGTCGATTATGTATTCTTGCTACTATGCCTGGTATATTAAGAAAATGTGTGACGCTCGAAATATGGGAAGCTAGCAGCCTTTTGTGTATTTGACTGGCAGACCCCACTTGTTGTTAGACTTCATATTGATTTCATCCATGTCCAGATGCTGTTGTGAGGTGCGGAAATCATAAGTATAGTCCACATATGAACAGCACACTGTTTTGACCAGGCGGGCAGAGTTCGACCGGGTTGTTGCAGTAAGTGAGCGGTTTTGAACAGGTCTGTCTGTTAGGGACCCATGCGTGTCTCCGCACGGCCGTAAGTCACCCAAAATGGCGCCCAGTGTCAGCCCGACTCTGTCCGCGTCCCATATTTTCCGCAAATCGGCCCTTCCCGCCCAGTGTTCTCATACATACATAGTGATCCCTGCCAAAGCGAATGCAAATGCAACCAACAGCGAATAAAGTGCGGTGAGAGCGAGGGAGGTGAATGCTTTCGCGCATCAAAGTGAAGAAGAGAATGAACCAAAAATAGAAAAATGAGCGCAAAGGAAGGCATCGTCGATCGAAATGGAGAATAAGATAATAGTAAAAAAACACAAAGAGGAATTTAAGCGAAAAGACCTATTAGACGGGAACAATATAAACGGCTATTTGACTGTGGAAACGTAATCAATGACGTTAAAGTCAACAATGGACTTTAGCATGCTAACCAGTGGGCCCACACAGAGACCAGCAGAGCCCTGCACGGCGGTCGAGGTGTGGCTGTGTTTGTTGACCGGACTACGGCGTAATCCGTGTGGAGGCCATAGGGTTCCACAGATACAGCACGCGGGGCGGCGGCGTCGTTACGGGGGACCCCGCCGGGCCGGCACGCTGCATGTCGGTACAATGTGCCAACTGTTGCCGCAAATGGACACTCCATCACGGCGACCTTTACAGACCGGTGCTTGACCAATGGCTTGTATTTGGTATGTCACTCGCACGGTGTTCACAGTGTTCAGACTGCATTGCGAGTGCAACCGGTTGAAGGTAAAGTCAAAGACTTTAGAGGCGGGCAAAGGTGACTTGCACAGAACGCCTTATAAAAAGCACTGAAGTAAGTACTAAAGGCAAATACCGTGCCTGAAGTTAGCTGATATAGATGAATAGAAAGCATGAAAAATGTTAGAGGCCAGATATGTCTATCTCCAAGCGTTATCTTTGGAGCAAATAGACACAAACAACGTGCTTATATAACGGGCGGTTGGTAGAATTTTTTCAGCTGACAGTGCGCTGCCTCTGTCCGTCGCTCCCTGGTTTGCTCACGTCGTACATTCTGGGACGTGTCTGATCACAACCATCTCCTCAGCGAATCCACCCTTATCACTCCCTCCATCTTGGACAAATCAATACCATGTCGCCGGTATTCTCCGCCGCAGGACCGTCCCCCGTCCATGGGCGCATTATTTCGGCGGCGCGGCGGTCGCGACGCAGTGCCATTCGCCGTCAGCCAGCCGCGATGATACGTTTACAGCGCGGCGCCGTCTAATCAGCACGGCCGCGCCTCGTCGTCCGCGACGGGAAGTGTCGGGCTCGTCATCCGTCGCACTGACGCGCTGTCCACGCGGCAGCTGCCCCGCGCGCGTGCGAGAGCGACGCGGACCCGAACAATAGGCGCCGCCGCCCTCGCCTGCGTCCGGCGAGGGGTAGCGTGGGCGACATGTGTTCGGGAAGGCCACGGTGGCAGAACTAACGGAGATTGGCCGCAAGCCATGTGAACAATATCGACCTGCTTTATCTCTAAGGCTCGATAGTTTTACGCTTCGTTTTACCTTGGCTGGAAGCATTGTAACATTTCTATACCAAAATAAGTTGCCGGAATGAGTTTTCTCACATTGCTTGGTAAATCACTCGTAAGAGAATAGGGCTGAACAAGACCTCAAACGGCTCAGTCCAGCTGTTTGATCTTTCGGATTCAGTGCTGGGGTGGATCCAGACATGGAAGCTTGGTAGGAAGCCGAAAAATGTGAAGAAAGAAAGATGGTCTCTCTTCAATCAAACCATCCGGATAGGGGGTACGAATGCATTTTTCGTCTGGATCGGCAAGTGATATAATGAAATATGCTCCAAGTTTTTCACTTTGAGTGTAGGTTTTGTCCTGGATCAATGGGGATTCACGAGTTGGAGGTGCGTGCCTTAGAAATGTGTGTTCTCCCTTTCTACTAAAGCTGCTAGTTGATGCAATTGATTTTATGGTATATTTGTGTGAGTCGGATTTTTTTGTAATAATTTTTATTTGTGATGTGTATTAATCAGCGGTACAGTACTAGAAACAGTTGGAAGCAAACGAAGGAATGTTTTTCTTCATATCATCCATTCCTGTTGTAGATGGCCCTCTCTATAGCTGTTTAGCTTAATATTATTTTTTCAGATCTGACACAGCGAACATAGTGCAAAGTCTCCAAAACACTACCATTTTGGCCAATGTTTTGCTAATTATGTCCATCATTTGCTAATTTTGCGTATGACACAACAGCCGTAATGATTGCGTGGTATGTTGGTAACGTGCTTGCCGCTTATGCTGGTGATACCTATTCAACAAATAAATAACCGTATTTTGATTTCAATCGTGCTCACCCATTTCGGACTGTATAAATAAACTAATAGCTGCATGCAGCTGCATTGGTTTCATGAAAAAATGGGCCGAGTCCACGGTTCCTAAAGATACGGTTCGGACATGACAGCCAGCTGACTGCTGGATTTGGCAGCACGTTGAGGATATAGTAGTATTTTGAAGGGTTTTGTTCAAGATAACTTTGGTTTTGCTAGCATAAGGTAGAATACAGCGTTCTGATTGGTTGATTGAAACGTTCGAAACAGAATTCGAAGGAATTAACATGAAGTTTATCGTGGATTTTCTTTGTTATAAAAGCGCTTTAGAGACTAAAAACTGCACCCAGAAGATAGCCTGATTAATTTTACATACCAAAAATAAAAATATATCCTTAAGCACCACTTAAATTTTCGCACTGGCCCGTTCCCAAACCCTGCAAACAGTCCCATTGGAATTACATGTTAAATTTTGCTGCAAAAAACTGTTAGAACCAGAAATGGAACCTTCAAAACCCCCAGAATTCTAGAGAGTATCTCATGCCACCCCTGGCCGAGTCAATTATTTTTTCTAGGGTTTATATATGTGTTGGGCAGGATAGCTAGCGGTAATGAACGCTTTTCTGGAGACGCAGCCTGATCCCACTAAAATTGCGCATTGCATGTATGAGGGAACCGTTTCTTTACTATGCTGCTTATTCTTCACATTAATGGGGAAAACAAAGTAACTACGTGTAGCCATTCATATATCAAAATAATATCAGATACTAAGCTCAGTTTACCCTTTAAATGAAACCAAGTAAAAACCGGTTGGCCGGTGAATGCCATCGTTGATGGTGGTTCCATCTATTCTGCACGGGACCGCGCACTTACGGCCCATTCATAAGGCTGGCATTGGACTGGCATAAGGCTGGCATTGGACTGGCATAAGGCTGGCATTGGACGCCAGCTCGCTATTCACGGTGGCGTCTGCGTGCGCTGGCCCCCGTCTTTCTCGGCTTCCGCCGGACCAGCGTCAGCGACAAGTCTAATTTACACTAGCGCAGTGCGCTGCCGCCACCATAACCGCCTGGCCTTCAAACATACACCCGTCAAACCACAGGGATTACTGGATCAGTGGCTCAGGGACTGCCTTGGTTGCATGGCCCATATACTGGCGCGTCCGCAGCGCGCACACGCGCACACCTGTGTACAGAGCGGTGAGCGTCGGGAAAGGGTGCCGACCCGCCCTCTATAGAGTGCATGGTGGATCGGAGATTCTGTGGATATTCGACGGATTGGATGGAATTGGATTTGCCAGAGAAATAGAATGGTTACATATCTGGATTTGGACTTGAAGTTTTCGTTTTTGTCGATTCAGTCGTATTTCTAAGGTACGTCTTGGATTTGAACAGATAATCATGATGCGTAAGCGGATTGGCCTGGATTTATCAAGGATATTTTGGACATGCCCTGGATTGGGTAAAAATTATCCTCGTCATGCCGCACTTTGGCCTGCACTATTGGCATCCTCATTGGCAGCTGTTCAAACAACATCGACCGTCGTGCTCCAGTTCGGTCGTGGTGGGCAAATACGGGCACGTTTTACTTTTTGTGGAATGCTAGAGGAATGTCCAGAATGGGAAGTCCAGTTCGCAATTGTAAAGTGTTATTGAGCAGCGCACAAACTAGACGGATGAGACTAAAAATTTAGCCTTGCTGATTGCAATTTCATGAAGAATTGAGCTACGGAAACCCAAACTGAGTCGGTATTCTCCACAAAGATTAGCGATGGACGTTACAAACTGGGTCATCAAGTCCAATGAAATACTTTCTTCGGCGGAACCAGTGGCTCCTGGCATTCGCGCTCCTCCGTCCGTGCGCACCCGGCGCGGCTCACCTTGCCGCACTGAACGTCCCACTGAATCGCCTGTTTACTTTCCATCCTGTTCTAGCATTTCCACATCCGATCACGACCGCCGCCTACCAAGGCGAAAACGAATGCGAAACTCGTATGCAGGTATTAGGATCTCTTACCTTCTTTAGTCGTGTGGTTTGAGTTATCCCCGATACGAAGTAAACATTTAATGTTATTTCCACTCCGTGAGACTGTTCCTTCAACCACCGAATTACGCTCTAACCTAGTGCTGCAGCTAACGGAAACTCCCCTTCAGATAAGAGTGCAGACAATAAGCTGACGAATTAGCCGCGACGTGGGCTGTTCGCAACAGGCGTCGGGGGAGGGAAGAGCGGTACTGGACGCCGCCGTGCCCTGGGGCGCTGTGAAACGGTCAACAATGACGCAGCGGCAATGTTCGCCACCCTGCGCGCAGATTACACCGACAGACAAAAACGTCGCCCCAGGGCTGAGCGGGGATGCGACGGGCTCAGCTTTGCCGGCGCTGATTAAGGAGAGGGGGGATGAGGATTATCGTCCTTTGTTCGTCCGCTTTGTCACCGTGGATGCACACTATGGTGTACGTGATCAGAAAGGCAAACAGGCCATCGTCAGCCCGAAAATTGCCCAGTTTTGTCTGAGACAGAGGGAGTGGGGTTAACGGATAGCGATAGAATCGTGATGGAGTCAGAATTGTTCTAGCCGTGGTCTTGATGCGATGGACTTCTCGATGACAAAGTACCTACCACAGTGATTCCTGCCAGGTTGAGATAATTGCATTAAAACCTAAGGGGGAGTGGGGAATCAATGCAACCATTGTCTTAGGCGTAAGACTGCGGTTTTTTCCACAAAAAAGGAAATCGATGATACGGTATGAGCGGGATTCTATAGTCTTGGTTTAGACTGCCTTTGCTTGCTTGGCTTGAAACCTGATCGTGCCCGTGCGTCAGGCACTGATAGGACTCCGCTGGAACCATTACTACATTCCATTGTCATAATTTGACACATAGAAAATCCCCGTTCAATCTTGGTCACAAACCCTAGCTCACGAGCACTTGTATAGGCCCCTTAGCCTAAGCTTTCGGAATCCTCAGGTGCATGAACCATGCTCATGACGGCATAACTGGATACCACGTCCTCACCATTGTCAACCGCTCGGCCCTCTATCCTTTGGATCATCATCATCGAACCTCTGCAGAAGTCAACTCACGTTGAACTCTACCCACATTAAATCCTAGACTGCGCCACGCGTGAGCCTCTTCCGACAAAGTGACAGGCGGCGACGCTATCTGGCTGCCGTCGTCGTTGCGTCGTAAACCCCGACGACAACCTCCAAAGACGAGTAATCGCCGGAGGCGGGACGCCACCCGTCTGCGCTGGGCAGGCGGCGGGGTCTCGACCCCGCCCCAGGCCGCCCTCTTCCTGGGAGGAGGGGGAGGGGTCAGACCGAACCAGACAGGCGGCCATGGTCATTGGTCAGCGGCGCCGTCACGCCAGGCCAGCCTGCAATAAATGTCAGCACCCGAGCGAGCATATGTCGCTCGTCCGCACTGAACGGCCGCAGCGCGTCCCAACTGGATGTGATCGCTACACCCCGAACTTTAACCGGAGCTTAACCCGAAAAACGGGCCGGACAAGCGATGCCTCAATTCTTGATGAATCCGTGTTATCAGGTTAAGCCTGAAATCAGCCCTATGGTAATGGGATATGTGTACGAGTTTTTAAGGCGGTAAACTTGCAGCATTATGAGGCGGATGCTGAGTCAGAATGCCTACTTGAGAGGCGTTTGCCCAATAAAAACCAGGAACATCCCACTCAGAAAGAGTGGTCTGTTGGTAATGAAAAGGTGATGATGATGATTACCCAGCGACCTGTCTGAAGCAGCCCTGGCCTGAGAGACAACTCTGGCAGTGCTTGCCAGCACCTGTTGCCCTCTGTTCTCAGCTCTTGTCGTTTTCAACGAGCCTATTTGTTATCACTCGACGCGAGAAGTCATGTTTTGACTTGAAGATGTCTCAGAATGTTGGATGGCCGAGATAAAGCTCAACCGTCTGCGGTTTTGGCGTAATCGCGGACATTTTCAGACGTGCGAGCCGCGGATTTCAGTGAGTCATCGCACTAGACCGGATCCGCGCCTGGCCCCGGTCACTCCGGCAAATTCCCGTCACGTGACTGTACACTGGAGTGTGGAGGGCAAGTCAATGGTTGACAATGGTCGGGGTCCCCTGTTATAAATTGTATGAATCCTAGCTCTATTCCGGTTATTGGGCAGCTGCATACACCGATGAATACTTTATACTTTAAATACATGCCCTGGAAAATCACGAGAAAGCATCATGGACTCTTTGAGCCAGTCGTCCAGTGGTGGATCTAGTCGGTAGGTTTGGGGGGCAAGTCAAAGCCGAAAAGGTAAAAAATTGGTTACGTGGTGAACAATTTTGGCATAATCTAACTGGACGGAAGGTTTTCAGGGTGAACCCAAAACCTGAGAAGTAAAAGGCCATGGGGTGAAAGATGTAGCCACAAGATACTCGTTTTTGCTCTCCAAGGTTCAATGTTTACACTGAAGTTGACTGCTTCTGTTTGAAGTTGAAAGTTAAAGCACCAAAACTTTGCCTTTAAACTAAACATGCGTTGAGGCGAAAAGGAGCTCTACAGCCTGGGGGGGGCAAAACATAGTTTTGCCCCGAGCTTTTCCGTTTGAGGGGACAAACGTCTTTTGCCCTCCCCTGGATCCGCCACTGCAGTCGTATAACAATTTTTGTTCAACACTACCCATGGTATGTATATGGTAAATCTTTCGTAATTTTATCCCTGACATTTTTTTCGAGTTCACACGTAGGGTGCAGAACAAAACACTGATCCTCTCCCGATTATAGTATGACACGCCTCATTAATATTAGGGCTAATTGGATGGGTTCCAGTTGACTTCAAATGACACAGTCAGTGTCTCTGTATGGCTGTACCAAGCATGACACTGTTGTATGTTGTAGGAATGCTTTGGCATGTCTGCAGGTAGTAGCAGCCTAATTGGCATCATTTGTATTCATTGCGGACAGCGGCTGACCAAAGTGACAGTTTTGTAGCATCAATAAATAACCTGCCGAGGGGTGTGAGCGGCCCTCCCCGCCCGCTCCGATGAATACAGCATGCGGACGGGGTGTGTTCACGCGCACGTGCCAGTGATGCATGCGCACCTTTCATTTAGCCCAGATACATGAGTAGCCTCAGGGCGGTACCGACCACGAGAACGGCCCAATCGACTCATGTATGCGGGTGCCTGGTACCGTTCTGCCACTAGGTTCTCGTCCTTCAATCGTAGAAGGACCATGGGGGCGGTTCTGGACAAGCTTTTGATTCAAAAATACAATCGCTTTCATTGGATATGAGTAATTTGGCTATCAATTGTTGTTTATAATTGAAAGAAAATAAGTTTTATGAGCTTAAATGAATGTTTGATTGAAGTAAAATGCATTTGTTTCTCACAACGGTACATTCCGCGTCGCCAGATTCGTCTGAGTCACGCCATGTTTCGTCGGGGCGTAGTGGCGCGTACCAAGCACCTGTGTACCGAGGCTGCTCATGTATCTGGGGTGAGTGACTGGGACACAGGCAGCTCAGCGTACTGGAGCCGGACCTGTATCAGCGATGATCGTGGCTCCTGGCGGTGTGCTTCACCAGATAATGTCACGGAACTGGCTAACTGCCCCTGTCGTCGGACGAAACTGGCCCGTTTTTAGCGTAAGGTCAATGATTGGATTTCGTAGGACAAAAAAAACATTGAATTGATGGAGGTGCAGGACTCAGAATCCAATTCATGGCATCTGATAAGCTCAATGCTGCCAGGAGTTAGAAGGCGGGTCGGCTCCATCTCCGGTAAACCAGTGCTGCTGCAGCCTTCTGCCAGTCACAAGCTGGAGAGAAGGCATCTAGTTCCCAGGTCAACTCCACAGGGCTAATTGCTGACTGGCAATACTTGTCTTGACGCACTGAATGTTATCTGAATGTTTGAGCCGTGAGATTCATCGGCCCCAGCCTTTTGCTGGAGCGATGCGGAGAGGGATCCACCCATACTATCACTCGTCCATACAGAGTGCTGGGGAGCGCCATGTGGCGGCAAGTTAAATGAATGTGCGTGCTATTCACCTTCAGGGTCAGATGAAGACTCAGTGGACAGCTGGACTAATCAGACCCACATGCAGTTGAAGAGCAGATCCCAGAGCGGCTTGAGGTGCTCCGTCATTTCTGCCATTGACCGATCACTGAGACTCGAACCGGCGGCGTGGTCACGAATCAGCTCCGTTTATTTGACCAACACAGCAGGCTCTCCACAAACAGGGCGAGCCGGCCCGGCTGCCCGAGGTCACGCGGCGCCGTCGGCTCTTGCTGGGCAGGGGAGGGGGAAGGCGCCCGCGGCATGTAACAACACACACAGCAGACGGCAGCACGCACGCGCGGCTCAAGGAGCTGCGGCGCAGAGAAAAACGCGAAGGACTTGTCCGACTTGAAAGGCTGCGGTTAAAGCCGGCCCTCGACTCAAATGCTGAAAGAAACCTGAGGAAATGACAAAAATTATGGCGTAGTTGGCGGTTGGATAACGAAAGAGTCTTGTTATGTGGCATTGCGTGTGGGTTTATAGCTACCCTGAAGTGGCTCTTAAACCCAGTCCGCTTTGAAGGTAGCTTTGTTTTCCTGGAAGTAGACCAAGCACTGCGTCGTTGAGTGGGAGCTGTATATAATTGAAAACTATAGAAGTCTTGTTTTGTTTAAGTTCTCAGTTCATTCTTGTCCTACACCTATACCTAGGTATGTCATTTTGGAATGGAAATATTATACAAAATCTTCTACGATGTTTAATGTTTGGGACAATTCTACCGAGGTCAAATTTTGAATCAAATACATTTAACAAGCGCATTGGAGGGGGAGGCTCGATGACTCCCCTTCTCACCTATTTTCCGAGGTGGCTGGAGAAACGCTCGGAGCCGAATAAACATACTTTGCCCTATTTGTGAACATTGAATGGCGCGTCGCTTGGCGAAATAGTTTTGATAATCGGTTCATAGTTTTTTACCTACAGGCTTTCAAAGTCAAATCTGCATTTTGAGATCGCCACAATGCACAGTGTTATAAGGGGCCGCGAAAACGAACATAATTGAATATCTCGGGAACTAAGTGACGGAGCCTCATGAAACAAAAACGATGCGTACTTTAACACTACCACACCTTTGACACCAAATTGACACCCGCGCCCGGTGGGCCTCCGACCCACCTTCGCCCTGGTGGGGTTGTTTGAAAATCCCCCTCGAACTCGGCTCCTAGCGAGATAGCGAAAAATGGAAGGCGGTGGATAGCTCATACAAATTATGACGAAACTATAAACTTAACCGCACCATTGCAATGGTGCGGTTATCACCCGCCGGGGCATCGATTGCCCCTAAGGTTTTTCGAGATAGCAGAAAAATGACGAAACGCAACACCGCGGTTGAGAGCTCTATCTCTCCCTTCATCATTTTCCCACCATCCTGAAAATTTTTACCCGGGTCACCCAAGGTCAGGTCACCAGGCGAGGTCAACCAAGGTGACCTCACTTCAACTTTGAAGCTCTATAAGAGCTACATTTCTTAGTCAATCGATTTGAAACCTCTATAATTCATGACCCTTCCAGGGTCTAGAACGTGTATATCCGGGATTTTCGATTTCGTGAATGAGGTCAGTTCACGAGGCGACCTCTCCCATTGGAAAAGCATGGGGAAAGCTGTCTCATGATCTAAAAGCCAAAAAAATGATTGCAGATACTCAGATGCTCAGAACAGCGTTTTTGGACACCCTTTCACGGATACCAGGGTCATATTTGCCCTTTGACTTTTCAAAGGTCATCCAAAGTCACAGGGTCAAAAACAGTATTTTGACAATAGCTTTTGACGTAATTAAGCTAGAGCGTTGAAACAAACACCATCGTGTTTGTCTTGTCACTGGCTTTCATTTGATATACGGCAAGGTTACTTTCTGACCTTTCATGATCTCAGGTCATATGAGGTCACGAGGTGACCTCTGGAGGTCAAACCACTGGCGAGAGATCTTTACGTTCCACATAGCGGAAAAAGGTCAGGCAATTTCCTATCAAATGTACTAAACCAGATCTCAATAGCGCTAATGGCATAGGAGTTATGCCCAGTTTTCTTAAGCATTGCATATTTGAGGGAAAATAGCCTATCGTGACCTTTCTTGACCTCTGGAGGTCAAACAATTGACCTGAGCGCTTAAACATGCTAAGTAATTTCGTACTGAATTCACGCGAGCTTTCTAATGCACTTTGCAGATTTGCGCTAACCCCCATATTTTCGGAGTAGGAGGGGGCCATCGATGGCCCCCGGTGGGGCGAAGGTGGCGCCGGACCCCGGTGGGGCGCGGGTTAAGACCAGTTTGCTTGCATTGGAGACCGAGTGGTGACGTCGTAACGCCATATAACCGGGATGATATGTCAAGGTCACCTATGAAGGTCAAGGTCAAGTTCAAAAGTCACAGTTCAAGTTGATACCAGCACTTTCAATAACATTGACCCCAGTGCTTCCGGTCAAATAGCGTTACCCAGTCTGACGTACATTATGCTCTAACGTCATAGTAAATGTAACTCAATGCAACGGTAAAGGCAAAAAAGGCCAAGGACTTTGGCTTATTCTCGTTTTTCTGCACAATCGCGGCATTTCCCAATACGTCGTCAGCACGGCTAACATTTGGCCTTTGTGACCTCGTTTTACCGAAGATATTGACCTAAGTCAATGAAAATTGGTTATGATGTAGATTTGGATAGCCCCACCCACTCCACAATCGGTATTTCTCTAGGCCTCTTAGTTTCTGAGGTCTCAGTGGGGCCCATCACGCCCCCAGTCAGTGCGGTAGTGTCAGACCCCTCTCCAGTGCCGGTGTTAACGATTTCGTACTCTTGCAGGTAGGTACTTACCCATGGATATCGAAAGCGGGGAGGGGAAAAGTGCAAAGACGTCCCCCCCCAGACTCGTGAGTCAGGGGAACACGCCTCCTAAAAATTGGCATTCGACCCATGTGTTTCGCATTCTGTCTCCATTTCCTGTGTGGACAAAGACAACAGACAGCTACCTCCGTGTAAATGTGTGCTGAAGTGTACGGTTGTTGGTGTTTTCGAAGACAGCCAATGTGATGAAAAACTCTCTTCCAACGCCCCCTCCCCTCCCCGCGGTCATCACCGGGGTCCGTCCCACCCCAGAGTAAAAATTCAGTGGTGACACCCCTGTACCTACCTACCTATTTATAACACGATCTGACATGGCCTTTCGAATCACGTGCAAGCTAGATGTGCACAATAAATCTCATCAAATATTTTAAGAAAGAGTGAGTCAAAACAAACCCGCCAGCAATGTTTCAGACGGGGATGAGCAGCGACCACGTTATCGACACGGCCGGGCCTGTATGGTTGGGGGCGCTGCGTCTGGGGGGGCACCCCTGGGTGTATTAGCGCGGCCGTCGGAAGCGGATCAGACCTGATGAATGGTCCCATGCCGGGCTCTCGCTCCTATCACGCCACACAATGAGGTCGCACGCCGTCGCCAGTGCGTCGCGCTGGAGCTGCGTTCTCCCGGCAGCCGACGCTGGAGCTGCGTTCTCCCGGCAGCCGACGCTGGAGGTGCGTCACAGGCCAGCATAGCACCAGCGGCGTAGACACCGCATAGCACCAGCTCAGATGCCGCTGTTCTTTTTGAAGGTGAACTCGGCTGCATGGTTAGCTGGGTGAGGTCCTTTTGCTGTACAAATAGTAACATTTGTGGAGCTCACGGATTCGGTTGCGCAGAAAGACAACTAGAGATATCAATTTATTCTTCATTTTATGAGGCAATTTTGTGCATTTGAAGCTCTGTCCCGATGGCGCCCTCAGTGCTGAAGTAAGGCACACCCTGTTACAGTTAGCTGCAAGTCACAACGCCCTCTCTGCTTTTGCCATGTCATCCATGTCCTCATTCTTAACCATTCTCGTCTTACGTCGTCTCCACCCATAGCCTTTTTTACTGCAATTTCCATTGCGACGCCATTGAAAGAGCCACTCACAGTTACTAATTATGCGAAAACGTTGGATAAATATAAATACAGATATCCCGAGACAAACCGCTAGTTTTTTTCTAGGCGGCACCCATATAAATCTGGAGGGCATTATAACCACGCTTGCAAGCGCCAACTCGTATTAATGATGTACGATTTATAGCGTTATCAAATAGCGACTAAATACGAAAGCAATTGCAATGATAGAATGCCAGCTTGAAGCTCCGTTGGAGCCGGTCCGAACCCTCTAATCATCACTGCCGAGTGGGAGGTGGGGCTGCTGCCGGGAGGTGGGCTGCTGCCGGGAGCAGCGGGTTCGGCTGCTCTGACGCCGCGTTTTTTGCCCGCGGCGCCGGATTCCGCCGCCGGCTGCGCCGATGGGGCCGGTGGTGTCAAGACCACGAATTCGGAGGACCAGACAACGGCCGACCACCTCCGAGTCTCAATTTTTGCCTCCATTGATACTAATCGGTTTTGTTGTAGGCACTCACGTTAAGATTATTTAGAGTTCATTGTGTGTTCCCTTCCGCATAATCCGCCGTCTGCCCGGTTCGCGATCAGGCGGGCTGACACCCCGGTCGGCGGTGATGGCTGGGTGCCGGCAGCGATGATAGATAGTGGTGGCGCTCCCTCTATCGGCCGATGATATCTACGTCCGGCTCGACAATGCACGGTGCCACAACTCCATTTGCGACGATCACGGCGCCTCCACGCCGACGCGTCGACAAAGCCGACGCAGGCCATTAGCCGAGTGCTCCACACGCCCAAGCTTTGCAGGACAGGCACCACTCCGCGCGCGCACACCCCTCTCCCGGCCCTCGTGGTTTTCGTGGAAGCTTTTAGCGGTCCTTTATCGGGCCTGCAGCGGAGGGACTCATCTTGGCATTGTCCGGCGTCCAACGGGAGGATGCGGACGGCGATAGATACATTGATGGAACATTCTGGATGCCGCCAGGAGTGTGCGACTGCTGAAATAACACTGCAAGGCCGGCGGCAGAAAGAGGAAAATCATTCAAGAATATGCAATTATCATACAGAGCCTGAACACGGCCCAAACATTTGACATCATTGAAAAATATAAAGGGGGAATCGACAGTTCAATGTTAATGAACGATAGCTACGTTCTCAGCGCGCGTACTACAAAACTCGATATCATACTGCCAGAGCGCCGGCCGGAAACACAACAAACATTCGGCATCTGAATTCTGCTTTTAGTCATATGCAGGGGTTTGATCCTCCAATTTCATGCTGGCTGCGTATGTGCCCCAAAACGGCGCCGTTTTCCAACGCTCTGTGTCAGCATTTTCGCCAACGTGTCGACAATCTCCAGACCAATTGCGTTCCCAACAGTTAATCCAAATAAACGTCTCATTTTTGCCAACCCGGTGTGGTGTTTTCTTGCATTTCTTCGCTGTGGAGTGTGATAGATCGGTAGTGTTTGACCTATTTTCAAGCCCATTTTAATGTGTTTTGTTGTTCTGGGCTTAAGAACATTGCCCGTGGAAATATATCATACATTAAACTTTCCAGAACGTTGCAACTTGTTTGCACTAGTAGCCATTATTCCATTATGACATATATCCTTTCTGATCCATCACGTTGATTGTAACTACTAGGCTACATAAATTCTGCGATGTGAGCTCATGTCGAGTTTACCGCCTTCATTCATGTTTCTCTCTTTCTTTCTGAATTGTTTTTCCCAGGTCTGGAAAAGTGTGAATTCGGCGGAGGTAAATGTATGGAAAATGCCGTCGAAATCATATACTTTTGAATGCATCCCATGTATTTAACCTTGTGGTGTTCTTTTGTTTCTGCGACTCCTGGAATAAAATGTGTCACCGTTCTGCTGAAAATACAATCTCCTTGAACATGTATCCTCTAAGATTGACATTACCGGGGCAGTGGCAGTGTGCTGTTTCGGTGCCTTCGGCCGGTCTCTGTGTCTCTAGCCAGTCGGCAGCTGTGGGCGGCTGTGATTCACAGCGCAATTAAAAAGTGGCAAGTAGAATAAGATGCAATACTCATATGGCAGAGTTAGAGTCACACAGGTAAGAGGGCGGCCCCGCCTCTGGTCATAAGCCGGCTAAAGCTAAACAGACCCAGCGGGTCACCCTTAACGGACTTGATGGCGATTGCCTTTATATTATGTTAATGAAAGACCGGACACAGCAAGTCTTCGTCCAAGATTTGCAACTACCTGATCCGAAATGCTTGACGAAGCCTCTGGTACGCTTAAAAGCAGCTACAAATATTGTATTGTTCTGTTGACGAAAATCTATCCCTTTGAAAGTCTGGCTTCTTATTTGGAAACCATTTTCACAATTGCCGATCTCTCGTTAGTGAACATCATTATGGTGGAATAAGCACTTGCTTATCTCGTCCTTTAGCTATAAACAGAATGGTATCAATGCTATATTATTTCATCCCCAGGTCTGTGATTCTTGTGTATGACTTTGTTTTTTCCATCGCTATAACATATTCCTGGATGGCAGCCATGCATATACTTGATTCAGGGCCTACTGACTCAATCTAGCAATTTATTCAACCGAATAATTTTACTGCTCTTGTACACGTATGTGGGAATAGTGTGTAATGTTTCCTCTCTTTGTGTATTTTTTATGCGTCTCGAAATCTAACTGGGTGGAGGTCGTAGTGGCTTATAGGGCTTTGTTAATCAGGTTTCCTGTATTAGAGTGAAAACCGGGGAAAGTATTACAAAAAGTCCGTAGCAAGACCCAGATTTTACCTTTATGACCTCATTTGACCTTAAAGATATTGATCTGGGTCAATAAAATCCGTTGTGATGTAGATCACTATAGCCCCCACAAATCCCCCAACGAGCGTTTTTCTAAACCTTTTAGGTTCTAAGATCTCAGGGGAAGGGTACTTTAAGAGCTTTCTCCACTGCGCTTTGACACCAGACCCCTCTCCACTGCGCGTGTTCAACCCCACCAATGATGAGGATGCTTCTAATTAGGGGCATGGTATGTTTTATGATCGAATTTTCCGGTGTTTGGCAGAACTAGGGGTATCTCACAAGCCGTTTAATTGGCTACATATTCACTAGTACGCGGTTCTGTTCGAATTAAAGGGAATGTGACACCTTCATAAGTGTTTTAACTGAGATAGCCAAGTCGTAAAGCAAGTCGGAAAACCCGGTACTCAATATATCATTCGTCTTGGAACTCGAGATTTCCATAGAAAAAAGCTAAAACCTACTTGCAATGTGCCTCCTCATGTACCCTTAGCAGCAGGCCACAGTTGTCATGGCTGTTGGTGTGACACAACACATCACGATGAGCATCAGCCAATCGAAGCCCTGAAGCGTTTCGAGTATGGTAGTGGTTGCCAGATCATGACATCATCCACAGACATATATTTCCTTCTTTCCCTAGAGGAGTATATTTAAAAATAAAAATATTGAGCTTATTGTACATTTTTTCAGAGAAATCATAAGTGGTTTCATTATTTTCGGCTAAAAGTACGCCTAATTACACTAAATTCCAGGATTCGACCAATCTGCCACATTCCCTTTAAGGAACGCTGTAATGCCGACAAAATATATTTTGTGCAATGACTTAGTTTGGTTTGCATTAAACCTCCAGCCAGAGCCCACGTTAATGCTAGACCAAATAAACCCAGTGGAGGGTCGTGCGGGTAAATGTCACCTTCTATAAACTTTATTGATATTTTCGAGGTATGCCAGCCAAGCTGAATCACGCTCTGTCCCTGGCACCCCAAATTACTACATAAATGACGATTTCGTGACAGAAAATCTGTTCTGTCTTTGTGAGCTTCCATTTCACTGTTATCGTGGCAGTAAAATGGCATGTGATAGGATCCTTTTACTGTACTGTTGCGTGGCGCAAGCTTATTATCCACAGGCTGCGTGGAGTTTGGCCTATGTTGCGCTTTAAATCTGCTTTATCCCTTTGTGACACCTGCCGAAGAGACAGAGTTAATGTCAGCTACCTTCAAATGATTTATGGTTCAGAGCAATATGATTCAAGTCTAAATTCATGGAAATTCTTAGCGACTCACTGTATAATCACACCAATTTAACAAAGTGTCCGATTTTGAACGCTCTGAGCAGATACGTTCATCACTGATTGTTAGAGCTGACTTTGAAGGATTTAAAGTGTGTGAAGTCATCCTTGGAAGCTTCTATCCAATCGGAATCGTCAACACTGTATTTCTTATGATGTTTTTACTTCTGGAACATTTTCCTGTAAAATGGTAGAGACTTTCAGCCTTAGTTTCAAACTTGTCAGAGATATGGACAGGATATCTGAATATAGGGCACCTATGAGGCATAATTTCTTATATGACCATAAACGCACCAAGTAGAAATATCGTCAATATGAGCAAGCGCTTTCCTTTTTCAAGTTCAAAATGGCTATGAGGTGAATAGGTTAAATTTGGTTAAAATTAAATTAAATTTTTAACCAATTGAAAGGTTAAAATGAAAAATAAATTTACTTCTTTCTTCGAGCCGAATGACTTACCGCGTTGAATAGGTGCAAGCACACAAAATTCGTTGGTTCCAGTTGGAGATGTTATGACCGACCAGATGCGCGATTTGAGGCCTGGCAAGCCCCACATTCTGATATGCCTGGTTGTTGGACAATTTTGGCCTGGCACGACCATTCTCATACACAAAGTTTTGTCGGATCCAAATTTCTGAGAGCTTTGCATGACACTGCCAGGGGTGTAACTTTGTGAAAAATTTTAGGGGTGCTTTTTCTAGCCGACCCATACAATTTTACTGGCAGCGTTAGGGATGAACACCGTAAAAAGGTGAAAAACCTCACAATTTTGTCGAAACATCTCTAATGACTTTATCTTCTTTCTAGCTTTATTTGCACTCCACACTGTTCTCCCTTGCGCCAAAAAAGTTGGCCCCCTGGTTTGAGTGTTTGGGGGAGCATGGCCCTAATGCTCCCCCATGGATCCACAAGCGACTAGACATACTTTAAGACATACGTCCAAAAAATTGGTAGCGGCTGCAACCCTAAGCAGTGCCCACTATTTTCCAGGCGTTCCCGTACCTTGTTTTCAGCAACAAATTAAGCAATAAGCTGAGTCGCCTTTGGCCCCACCCACGTCGACGACCCTTTCCCACAACTTCAAAATGGTTCCTGCGCCAATGCTTTCAGCTTCCTGCTCATCAAAAGTTACAGCTCAAAAAGCTGCAAACGTAGTGAAACCAGGAGTTTTTTTAACTAACGCTTAGACAAACGGCTACCTATTAAGTGTTATTGCTTGCATTTTACTGACACTAAAAGCTTATCTATGGTGTTCCATTGTCACTGGAATAGCAAATCTTTGTACACTTATTTAATAAGGGGAGTTTCAAGTGCCGACGTGATTAAAGAAAGACAAGACATTTTCTCTTAAGAGCCTAACGTTGTATGATAGGTGAGATGTAAAGTTAAAACTTTTTTTGGTCACTTTAAAGTCATGTAGGGGTTCACATAAAGCTCTTGTTGGTAGGGTTGAGAACGCGTGGCTGGATGTGCCCCCCCCACTTTTGAAAATGTTCCGACGCGCCTGGTTTAAGGAGAATGTTCCTTAATAGCCTGTTTTTGACTGTTTTTAATAGCCAAACCGAGGTCGAAAACTGTGTTAACACGCGCACCGCTGGGGGTGGGGTGAAATTCGCCCCCCTGGTTTTCCCCAGATAGCGCAAAAACGAATAGACGCAGAACAACAAAACTTACAGTACCTTATTCTTGATAAATTTTACGTATCTGAACAAAAACTTTTTAGTTCAGGTCATGTCAGGTCAAGGAGCTATTCAAGGTCAAGCGACCCAACCTCAAAAGCTATAATAATGAGTTTGAAGCTGCGCCTAAGAAACATCAGCCAACCGATCAGTTTAAAACCTTCACAACATGATGAAGTTATTAGGGTTTACAAATCTGTTTTCTCGGAATTTTGATATTTTTTACCTAAGGTGGGGTATATTCTTTGGTTACCTCTTTAAGTCTATGATTAAACATAGAAAGAGCTCGTTTGTTAGTAAATACGAGATAGATAAAGCTGAAAATCCTCAAACCGTGTATTCTTAACACAATCTTGAACATCAAGTTAAGTTTTTGACGATCTGACCTCTCGAAGGTCATGTCAGGTCACAGGAGCATGCAGTGATTGTTTGGCCAATAACTTCTCACTGAATGGAGATAAAGTTCCCATTTTGCTTGCATTATGCTTATAGTGTCATGGGGAGTCGATTGATATGCAACATGAGTATACCAGGTCACCCTGTGACCCTGACCTAGTTCGATGTCAGGTCATTCTTACAATTTGACCTAGTAACGTCATATTATACATCGTTTGATTTGCCACGATAAGAGAAATCCAATGATGCATAAATATTTGCTCTAGCTCCGGAGTAAAAATAGTAACACCGTCCGTAATTTTTATTTAGCTTTCCTGGGAAAAGAGATACGGAGGGGGGCAAAATATTCCTCTCTAGCGGGGAGCGTCATGCCAAGGACCCCTGCGGGAGCACGTTTCCTGCGAAACCATGTCTGAAAAAGGCTTAAATATTCCAAACTGACCTTACAGAGATCACAGATCAAACAGGTAAAGTTGGACCTTGGGAATGGCCCAATATACTTATATTACGAGAACAGGAATTTATTTTAGCCGTTGCCCTACTGGAGGTATTTTACTCCCTCGCCCTACCGGTGGATTGATTCGACCCCCCAACCGTTTGAACACTAATAGATGTGGAAAGACGTGGTAAAGCGCAGCATGCTGCCCGATACCTGAACTTTCCGACGGTGTACAATTATTTTTACCCTAGGTTAATTAGTGACCTTGTTAAGTTACAAAATAATGAAATTTTGCACATTTAAAAAATCCCTTATAATTCGGGAATCAAAGACCTAGAATAAAGCCCGAGGTGTCAATGTGTTTGTCTTGAGGCAAGGAGTTCCACAATATGTGGCATGATCTTGTAATGTCACGCGTGACCTTGACCTTAGGTCAAGGTCTAACCCAACCTAAGGTTAGGTTTGACCACCTAACATAGCCTTAGGTCTAGGTCAAAGTCAGGTCGCATATCATTCGAAACCTTGGGTGTACCAAATTAATTGCTGCATCCTGTCCCGTTCATGAGAATAGCTAACAGCAGCTTCTAAAGCGGTAACCTTTGCTGAAATTTGGGGACCCCTGGTGCCTTTGTTATAGATTTGACCTCAAAATGGATGACATATGCCAGATTGCCTTTTCAGGAGCTTTCAAATGCTGTTTAGAAACTTGATCTTGCTCTTCTAGAAGCCGAATAATATCCGGTTTTTCAGACTTATTTTCAGTACAAAAATTGCGTTACATGGGCTTAGAAATGACGTCATAAATCGGTAACCCGACATCAAATTGACTAGAAATTTGGTCAAGATGTGCCAAATTAATTTTGTATTTAATTTTGACGCAGCATTGGGCTAAACCAAACTGTTTTTGCGTCATCGCGAAAAATAACGAGGGGCATCGAATCGGCCCCCCCCCGAGAGACGAGGGTTAAGCAATATGAACCAAAATATAACCATTTTATAGTTTTTACCATGTATTTCCATTGAAGAGGTGGCCCGTAAATGAAACTATGTCACCAATTTCCTAAAACCCGGAATTTATGTTGCAGCACCCGATAGGCCCATTATTAATATTTTTTAATTCCCCTACCCATAATCAGGTAGGTAGGAGTGCCCTTCCCTTTCCCGTGTGCCCAATTGTAGGTTGGCCTCTCGCCGAAAAAGAAACTAGGAATCGTTAGCAAGAATGGTTGGCTGAAGAATTTTCTGGGTCACACCACTCCCCGCTATATTTTTCTGTTGTTTTCTTAACCATGATACGCTTATGAACAAAGCACATCCTCCTACCTTCAGCATTAAATTAGGTATCTCCTTGGACACCACGCAAGACCATAAGCAAGCTTGTAACGTTTGCATGGTGTCCAAGGATACTTACTTACTTACTTACTAAGGATACTTGGGCAAAAATGGGACAATTTTGTTACTGAAGCAAATTGACGTGGCTACGCAAGAACAGCATACAGAAATTTCAGTTTTCTAGGCATTTTTGCGTACACACGGAAAATTGAGACGGTCAAAAAATAAGCAAAGACAGACACACATGCATACATGCACGTTTTTAATTACAATGGCCGAGACAATGAAACAAACAGAGTGACCATCAACCAATAGACGGCTGGTGGAAAGCACGAGAGTCAGACACGAGACAATAGGCAAGACAAAAGGAAAGAAGAGAGAAAAGAAAACAGACGACAGTTTCACATTGGACGTGGATGCCCATAATGGTGTATAAGTTTCGGATTGCTAGGTTAAATGTGTTCTTATTTATAAGTAACTCAACTTTACTTTACTTTACTTCTTGCATAAATGCAATTCTAATTTTTTTCACAGGAAGTCACTTGCCATGGCCTGATGACCTGACCCAACATGACCAAACTTAATTTTCTCAAGAAAGAGGTACGCAAAATACAGCAGTGCAGCGCCGCCGTTTATCCGCTATCCTTAAAAAGCCTTATGGAGACCATCGATGCTCCTCTCAGACTGGCGAGGGTTAAGCACAAGCTACGTCTCCCAGATATTGGCCCTGATTTCCCTCCCCTTCTTAACAAGTTTCAATAGATGCACAGCTACCACATGTTGCCTTTTTGACCCTGCTTTGGTACGTATATCAGCTATGGACAGGTCTGATCTACATACAGCCTAAACAAATTCAGGAAGAAATTGCAGCATGCACCATAGAATTTTGGAAGAAGTCCAGCAGTAAACTTTGTTTTTTTTCTTTCTGGAAGATATCATCAAGGAAATGACGAGTGTAGCTGTACTCGATAGTGCTGATTCTGAGACAAGGGCGACACGGTAATTAAAATTTTGGAAAACACGCTCATTTGACTTTCTATAGTTACTCCCGCCGTCTAAACATGACCTCATGCCGTTATATGAAACCTCCAAATCACTTAAGCAATCTTTTGGGCTCAAAATATCTCCCCAGGGGAATAGTTACAAGGGAGCTCCGAATCTCTGACACTTTCTATTCAATTAGGTCCTATTATAATGTCGTAGGATAGTTTTAGGGGTGCTTTGGGAAGTTTAGGGGTGCTTTCAAAAGTTTTAGGGGTGCTCGCGCACCCCTAAAAGTATACAGTTACACTCCTGGACACTGCAAGTGTAGACTTACTAGTCTGAGCTTTCTTGCTTTGAAGTATGGTACATACATGGATGTGTTAATTGTTTTACAGGATCAACACTCGAATTGTCATTTCTCGGTGAGACTTGAATGCAGATGTGAAGGCTACAAGCCTGGCCCGCGGAAACGTGAACATCGCTTAGACCAGTCCACATCAGCTCATCAATGCGCTTGCAGCTGAGAGCCCTCCAATAATGTGACATGTGAGGGACATGCCTTTATTCATGCCACGCAGTAGGGATGTGGACTTTCAAAAACAAATTTAGGATGCCAAAATTTTGAACAGTGATAATAACCACCATATTAAGAGGAATCGTATGATTTGTAGTGTATTAAAGCATATCTGCATGCCTATTGAACAGCATAAACAAATTCTAAGTACTTTAAATGGAAAACACGAAAATTTAACTCATATGTTGACAACTTCCATGCTTCATCCGGGGTGCCCGGGCACCCCAAAAAGACATAGATCCACACCTCGCGCTCCTACTGTACAGCGTAATGCCACAAGTGAGTAGCAATGCTCTGTCTTACACTAGTGGTGCGCTACCTTGGACACGACGACGCCGTTCCCAGGTATGGGTTACACGGCGAGTGCTACACACGTTGGCCATTAGACCACGGGTAAAAAGTTGCCCTCACCACAAAGGTGCGCATTGGCCCGTCTCCTAGAGGGATGGCGTTAATGGAACGTACCCATTTGCATTCGGCGAAATCACTCCGGAGTTGGAGTGACCACTTCGTAGAGACGCTTTCAAAGCCTACCAGCAATGTATCTTCAGTGTTGTAAGTGCTTTCCAGAGCGAGTTTCAACCCGTATTTTCCCTCTGAGGAAACAGTTCCGCAATGCTTTTTGGCCGTGGAATAAACACTCTTTTGAGATTCTGCTGCGTAAAGCTAACTTCACCATTTTTCTACTAAAAGCCCAACATGGTGCAATGAAAGGATCATAATCAAGCAGCCGAAGATTGCTTGAAACTTATGATGTCAACTCTTGTCAGTGGCGTCTCTAGATATGTTAGGGTCAACGCAGATTCCCTGGAAGGATTGTAAACAGAAAATAAATGGCTGCTCAGTCATCTCAATAGCTTAGGACAGGGGATGAAGTCAAGCCGAATGTGTTCTATGTCATCTCTATTTTTTCTTTTCCAGCCTAATTCACTAAAAATAGCCTGACAGTATCGAACGTGGAAAGGAAGGAGTCCCTAAACTAGTCAGCTGAGATATCTCCTCCTCCACTGGGGTCCCTGGCGTGTAGCGCCCCACTGGAGGGGGAGGGGGGCGTGTTTCGCTTCCTTGTATATCTCGTATCCTGGAATAACTAAAGCAAAGTTACGGGCGATGTTTGAAAGCCCTTGACGAGATGAAGAGAAATGATAGAGCTATTTTCAGGTGAGGTCAGCAATAAGGTTATCAGAGATCAAAGAAGGCTGCGTATGGTTACAACAAGGTACTGCATATTTTCTCCTATATCTTTTTTACTAAGTGGCGTCTGAGTTGAATTTGTTCAAATTTGTTCTCAGTTAAATTTGAGTTCTTACGAGATGGCAAGTTTTATGATTATAAATACATGCTGGGTCAAATAGTGAGAATAGCCTGACCTCAGGTAGGTCCGGTTTGCATGTTGACCTGGTTTCGCCACATCGCACATCCGTCGATTCCCAGTGACAAGGCGCCAGATGACAGAATATGAAAGCCTATCTCCATTAAAGGCGAAGCTATTAAGAAAAGGCCAACAGGTCAGGTGACCTCAGATGACCTCTTAGAGGTCAGATGGTAAAACAATTAATTTGATGGCCAGGAACGTACCAAAATACATGTTATGAGTGCTTCTAACTTGGTAAATGCCGTATTTTGTGCAAATGAGCCATTTATTCATTTCCCCACGGACAATGGGATGATAAAAAGTACCCTACCTTAGGTCAAAAACGCAAAAATTCTGAGAAAGCAAATTTGTAAACTCCAATGGTCCAACCATATTATGAGAGTTTGGAACTGGTCGATTGGAAGATGTTCCTGTGGCGCCATTTCGAGCTAATGCTGATTGCGGGTTTTGATTTTGGGTTACATGGTCTTGAACAGCTCCATGACCTGAAATGACCTGACCTTAATATATTGGTCAGATACGTGATATAGATCAGGGACAATATATTTTAAGTTCTGTTGTTTTGTGTTTCTTCATTTTTGTCTCACTCATGGAAAAACAAGAGGTGGGCGGGGAAGTTGAGGGGGGGAGAATAGCACCCCTGTCTGCTGGGTGCGTAGTCAGAAAAACTAAAAAACAATTTGTTCCTGCAGTATTTTCCATAACATACACTGAGCCAGCTGCCACTGGCTCTCCGCTTCCGTTTCAGCTCAAGCAGTTTTCATCACGTAATTTTGCACGGCTGGATGAACTACTGTCTTGGCCCAACAAGTTTTAGAGTTCGGACCAAAGGTGGACTCAGGGGGAGGGAAGTGATGGCACTTGCCCCCTCCCAATCGACCCTTAACCCCCCCGTTTTGCCAGGGTGCAAGTATCGTCGCCCCCTCAAAATATGATTTTTTCGCCCACCTGATAATTATTCCGCCAAAAAGTGGCGCCCACTGGTTCGGATTCCCCCTCCACCGACCATCTACCCTTCCCCTTCTCGATCGGAAATCCTGTATCCGCCCATGGTTCTGACGGATCAATTTTGGGAAAAAACTGTTCATAATATTGATATTTGAATATATTTACTATTCCCTTTGTTTTGCATGGTTTGATGTCTGTCCAGATATTTCATTTTATTTCTGCCACAAACCATTTCCGGTTAGATTTCCAGAGTTGCCCAGACTAACTTTGTTCCCAGAATGCAATTTCGACTTCGGAGAGACTTTTGTGGCAGGAGCGAACAAAACGAGCATGGACGACGCAGTCCACTACTGGGAGCTGTTAGTCAAAGTGCCGAAAATGGCCATAAAATTTGAAGGAAAGTGGTTCTCAGGGTACAATAAATCGGTTTTAAAGCTGGTGCTCTTAAAGCATTGGTCGTAGTTGATGGCCTGGATAGGTTCGTCCTTTAAGGATATCAGTAGAAGTCCAGAGGCGTCTACAGTGTCATGTTTGAACGATACTGGGTTGTGCGGAACACGGTTTGATTGTTCCTGTGCTGGATTTCTTTTACACAAACTAGCATGTGTGGTTGTGCTTTATTATTCCTAAGCCCGTGGTTTCTTAAGCAAACTCCATTCTTGAGTTAATTAACGTCCACGCTTTGTGCTTTAGGCATAAGCGATGCCACCGGGAGAGCAGAGTGGGCGAGCTGCCCCTCGCACGACGAGAAAGTTAACTACAACCATATAGCGGTGACCGAGCAAGGTTGTAAAAGTCCATGTTTCCCTGTGTCCAAATCTGGGCATTGCAAACCTGGTGCTTTATGGTTGGGACAGCACATTTTCATCAATGTCATGAACGTGTGTCTGGGGATTATAGGAGTGAAGTGAACCATGAAGCATGAAAAAATCTGTACAATCCTACGAAGCTATTAAAGCAGATATTGGGCACTATAGCCTGCAGTATGAAATGGCTTCTAAATATTTCCCTCGCACTTGCAAGAGCTAACTGCATGCTTGTATGCGGCCTAGAGGTGACATATTACAGTGACGAGAGTTGGCAGAAAAAACCAAGTCGACTGGGTCCCAGCATCACGAGCGAGGGGCACCCGAACCTCAAACACAATCCAGACAAACGATGCTGATTGAGAGGACATAAACCACGAACCATAAACCACTTATTGTCCGTTTTTACCATGGGTAATACGGGGATGTTGATATGTTGGTGCTGGGTGATTGTGACCACTCTCTCCTACGTTGTGGACACTCTTGACTGATTGTGAGAATGTACGGATGTTCTGGATGTGCTCGTTGCCTTTTTTAGCGTGTGACTGTGAGTCATCAGCTTTGCCCCGGAGGTGAAAGGTTTTTAAACTCTGTGAATCTAGCTATGGCTGATCTGAATTCAACTTACTTCCTGAATTGTTTAACGCAGGTCATTTGTGTACTTAGTAAATTATTATCAAATAGTTTACTATTAATAGCTATAGTATACAGGTGGTATAGTATGAAATAAACACCAAAATAAGATCAAAACACTTACTCAATCTAGACTATTGATAATCACTTGCAAACTAATAATATGATATATTTATAAGATGTGGGTGTATATACCTGTATTGAAAACTTAGATAAGTAATTGGACATGAGGCGAGGAAAAATATAGTGTCATCTTTAGAATTAACTTCACCAGGCATCAGCTTCACCAGTATTTGACGCGTAATCAGCTTCTTTGACCAGCCTGTTTTGAAATATGCCTGTGAAGCGAAAGGGCTACGCCGCTTTGTCCCGTGTATATATTTTCCAGGAGAGATCCCGGTATGGAAGGATGCAAAAAGCCGCTACGCGCTGAATAATGAATAATTCACCGAGCTATCTCCACCTCTGCTTCGGCGGCTGAAAATCGGCCAGGGTGGAAAACATCGCTTTATAGCCGATTCTTGTGCAAAAATAAAGACGGCATCCAGGGCTCTTCACCCACACACGTCTTTTGTCTGTTTAAAAGGCTTTTGTATTCTGAACGGCATTTTGACACAGGCATCAGCTGGGATTTCTGCGGATATCAATTTCCAAATGTACGATGCCACACTAGGTTCTATGTATTTCCATCGTGACTAACACCGCCGCCAAGCACGACACTCATCAGTCCAAGCATTACCGAATGGTTCTGCGGCTGAGCGGCGTGTAATCACATCACTGATCGGCTTAAAATCAAATTGCTGTCGACGCACACGCATGCATTAACGATCCGACGCAGTTCTGCCACTGCACCGAGAGCCGTCGAATGACGGAGAGGGCGTGGGGAAGCACCCTCTGATTTGAATAAGCAGCTGTGATCGATTTCGGCGGCGTACGCGGCATTCGGCTGTGTCAGGCCCCTATTGTCTTCTGCGGCGGCACCGATCCAGCGCGCATTGAAGCCAGTGGACATATTCGGACACATTCGGATACATTCGTCACGCTCAGCGGACGAATGAATGTTAATCTAATGCACGCGCGTGCGACACGCGTCTGGGCGGTCGCGACGCGAGCCCTGTCGCCGCTCGGCGGCCCATCTGCGACACGCGTCATCGCACTTGTACTTTTGTCATCAGCCGGAGTTGGCGGCGCCCTCTAGTTCCCTCACACACGCTGGGGTAGCCTGCCTTCACACCACTCACGTGTGTAGCTGTTATCGGTTGGTGTATCTAAATGTGGGTATTTTCGGGATTTAATATTTGTTTCATTAACAAATGGACATTTGGCGATGATAAGCATGCTTTTGCTCATACACGTGCCTGTAACTCTGTGTAAGTGCCATTATAACACGAGTTTTACTATAACAGAAGTTTTGTCTTGAGATATCTTGCTAACAACTTCGTTTGTAAACCATATGACAGTTGTCTGTGCGACCTAAAAACTTAGTATGACGATAACTGTTTTTTCTTCAAATTCAGATATACAGCTTTGAATGAAGTTTATATTTGCCTATAGTTAAGGAACCTGGAGGCGTAAAATCTGATAAAGGTTAGACCACTAATAGCCACATCAAATAATACCAGACATTTTGGACGGCCGCTCCTTACTGATCTCTAGGTACGATCCTAGTCGCCCTCGACGGTCAGTCGTCGTCGGCTGCGTCGAACCCGACGAGGCCCGGCGCTGAGGCCGCCCCCGCGGCCGGTCCCCGTCCGCAGTAACGTGGCCGCCAGACAATTTGCTATGCAAATAGGTGCCCCGATAGAGATAAAAGGTCGGCCTGCCGGCAATCATCGACCGCTGATGGCGGGTGCTGTCAGAAGGAGGTGATGACTTCTGCTGGGGAACGAGATATCCCCCAGCCGAGTTGACTCCTGCTGATGGTTCCTATTCCGGGAATCACTACCATCACGTTGCTTAGAGTTTTTCGGAACACATTATCTGACAGATAGTGTGTCAAAGGTTTTGATTTACTTGTCTGTTTTCTGTTGGATAGGTTTCCCATGAAGTTTTCCGTGGAAATATGCGCGGTTGTGCTTTTCCAGAATTACACCCATTTGGGAGGATCTTATGACTAAGAAAGCTTAGCTCCGATGAACTGAGATCAAACTAGTTTCAAAGCTCTCGTGAAGGCCAGCAACGTTTTTAAACTTACGAAAAGAATCAAATTTAAATATGTTTTCAGTAAACATTTACAAAAATCAGAAAACAGAAGAAGAAAAGTGCCACTAACGACAACGCATTGTCGACTTGTCAGGGACAGCGCTTACCTTGAGCCTTGATCAGCAATGAACGACGACATTTCGCCAGCCTGGTCTGGTCTTTTAAAACAATAAAACTGTTTCGTTCTTTGAGCGACAGCTGAAAAAATGGTATTTTCTTACTGTCTTGTTAAAAATAGTTACATAAACACGGAGTGGAGGCTTCAGTTATCTTAAAAAAACTGGATAGGAAAGTGAGTTATTTAAGTGAATGGTTTCTTTGGAGGCCGCATTTCAAAAGTCCAGCTTCTCTAGCGACGGAGACTTGGAAGGGCTGACAGTTCACTTTCCAGTATATTATGATATCGTATGGTTTACGATGACCGAAAGCGTCGGTGTTGCAAGAGTAGCTCGTTACGGAATACTTTGGCTCAGCAGAGGCGATTCTGCGTTCATGCTTATGCCTTCGGAATCGCAGGCTATTGCAGGCATGAAGGGTAGGGCGTGGTTGTGCGAACGCTCAGGTAAAGTGGATATTTTGCGCAATGGTAATTTCTACTAGTACCTTCTGCCGAAATTTAGCAGTGCTAAGACCTGACCGTATGCCTCCTGTTGGGATCATGCTTGGAAAATCAGTAGAAGCCATGGACGGAGACAGGAGGGGACAAAGAGGGCACTATCCCCCTCATCGATCTTCGACGCCTCCTGAAATTGATACGGCGCTCCCTGAAAGGTCGATGGTGCCACCCACCCTGAAACTTGATTTCCAATCACTCCACCCCTCGCTCCCTCCGGGATGCGAGTATCGGCACCCCCGCGATAGGATTTGGTGCTCATCTGATACATTTTGCCGCCCAAATATGGTGTTTCCCTGGTTCAGAGGGCGCCCCTAACCATGTGCCTCCCTCCCAATCGAAACTTTTGGATTCGCATATAGCGGAAGCCACATTCACGTTACAGAGAAGAGGCAATCTTTCGTATAGTCATAAGCATAGTGGTCCTAATAAAAGGTGCATTTTTGTTTCGTGTAAGAAATACTGTTTATATCCGGGAGCGTTTCAGTAAAATCGCTGCATGTGGTGTTGGAATGAGCTGCTAGTAACTGGGCATTCGGACAAAACGACCAAAAATATTTCATTTACACACCATGTCTAGAAAAATCTGAAACTTCTCGGGGTAGTTTTGGGCAGAAACACGCCTGTGAGAATCTAGCCCCCCGACCAACGGTGACCGAGTTATAGCCCGAGGCATTTCGGGAGGTCACGTTGTAGACTCATCTTGATGCTCATAACTCAAAAACGCATCACCTGATTAACAAGTTTTATATCATGAACTCTTCTTGAATTATAGTTTATTTTGAAAAAGAAAATGTCAAAATTGAAAACTTTGACTTTAATTTGTTTGACCTTTCTTTTTACCTAGATTGACCTTTTCGCAGTTGAAATTGCCCTTTAGACACCTCAAAAATTTTCGTCATAATATATCTTCGATAGCAAAAATTAAAAATGCGTTCTGGCTATAAGTTTCAAATATTTAGCACCTAAGGTAGGTATGTAGACGGTTTGACCACTGCGGTAGTACGCCTTATGTTTAACGCCGCAAACATAGCGATTCTTTGTAATCGGTTGCTGGAAATCATACTGCTTGTCTTTACGAAATTTTCATCGTGCAAGTGTCAGAATTTATGACAATTAACGCGCGCCCACCCGAGGGGGTGGGCAACCGGCCTCCTCAGGTCTCTACGGGTAGTAACAAAACACCTTCGCGCAGCGCCACCGTACTCCATCTACCTCTAACACAACATTTTGCAGCTTCGGAAAAATAATTAGGTCAACTGGGAGGTGGTAGGTACCGTAAATGTTGAAGGTCATGGCAACTGACTGGTAGGGTGACCTGAGGTAGACGGTCTTCGTTATGCCTTGTGGGACTTTCAACTTGTTTCCTTGATTAACACTTTATCGTGGGAGTTGCTCGTTTGGGTGGTGGGGTCGGGGTCTCCGCAAAAGTCCCTTGATGACTCTAGTGAGACACCTACTCCTAAAACCGCCCCTTCCCGCCCCGGTAGCTCAGTTGGCGAGCGTTGGGCCCGGCCCGCGGCTCAGAAGCATGCAGTGGCAGTGCATGTCCAGGCTTGGGATCGGTTCCCCGAGATGATCCGGCGCCAATAGTCTACCCGACGTATGTACAGGTCGGCTGGCAACTGACTGGTGAGAGGGGACCTGAACGAGGCGGCCGTCCCCGTCTTTGTGGGACGTTAAACGTTGGCTCTAAAATCAACCCTTCATTGTGGGAGTTGCTCGTTCGGGTGGTGGGGTCGGGGTCTCCGTGACAAGTTCATTGATGACTTAGTGAGACTCCGGCCCAACAATCGAACTAGAGCAACTGACAAAATTTAAAAAACGAACGGCAATAACTGTCAATATTTATGAAAATAAAAATTGCAGCCATTAAAAGTGATAAAAGGATTCATTATTTCGAGGGAGACGAGGCAAATGAACTTATTAATAATGGACCTTTCAGCCTTAAACGAAAATTTACAAAGTTGTCGCGACTTTATTAATAATTGAAACAAGTAACCTTATCCTATGAGCACCACTAACTCACACAATACATCCTTCCCGGAGATGGAAAATAGTATCGATGCAAGGTGACCCAGTGCAGCAAGCATACGCTGAGAGGATTCATGCAATGTAAACAAACGTGTCTGAAAGGCTTCATTCCCAAAAAGTAGTTTGAATCGCTCATATTCGAAAAATGTCCTGAAATGTAACGCATTCGACTTGGTCACTGAACAGGTTGCCTCATTATATTTTTACAATGTGATCATTTCATAGCTGACACGGATCCGAGAATCCCAGATGAATAATGACACAGTGCACTGGGAGTGATGCCCAAATAGCCAGTTTTAATCACTACCGAATATGTTACATAAAATCGTTTGGTCGGCACCTTGAGGCTGCTCGGGGTCACAGTATTTCTTACAGGAACTAAGTGGAAACCTAAATTTTGTGGCATAATAGGTGACAGAGGAGAGCCGTAGAAAGAAATTTCAGCACCGTTGGAACACTTTGAGCCCAAACGGACTATGTATCTTATAATATTGCCTAGTCAAATGTCAAAATTAACCTGCTTGACCTAGAGCCAGGCTTAGGTCTGTATGGTAAAAAGAATATTAGTCAAACTGCAGTGGCAAGTGAGACACGACAACGTAAAAATAAAACCTCCATCGCAATTCTCGACAATTCCAATTCCGCAAGTTATCAAAATTTACCAATCGCCCCATGCATTTCTAATGGAAAGACAGACCTTGCCTTGCTCCCGGTTATTGATATAGAAATCCTCTACGAAAAATATCTTGCTAGACGATCTACCTATGTAATGTGATTCTAACCACGATAGGCTAAATTTGATATTATTGATGCACCTCCCAAAGTTTTTTCGAGGTTAGGTCTCTGACCGGGTTGGCGGTCTGACCTGGTATGACCCAGACCTAAAATTTTGCCAGAAGCTGCAAAAATTTCGAGTTAGAGGTACATGAAGTACGGAGGCGCTGCGCGAAGATGTTTTTACTACCTGTGGAAACCTGAAGAGGCCGATTGCCCACCCCTTGTGTGGGCGCGTGTTAATTCTCATATATTTTGACACTGCACGATGACAATTTCGTAAAGACAATGCCATATGATTGCAAGCAACCGATTACAAAAGCAATTGCTTTGTTTGCAGCGTTAAACATAAGACTGTACTACCGCGATGGTCAAACACCGTCTGCATACCTACCTTAGGTGCTAAATATTTGGAACTATAGCAAGAACGCATTTTTTATTTTGCTATCGAAAGATATTTTAGAAGAAACATTTTGAGGTGTCTAAAAGGGCAATTTCAACTGCGAAAAGGTCAAGCTAGGTCAAAAAGAAAAGGTCAAACAAATTAAAAGTCAAAAATTTTCAAATTTTGACATTTTCTTTCTCAAAATAAACTATAATTCAAGACGAGTTCAATGATATACAAAACTGTTAACCAGGTGATGCGTTCTTGAGTTATGAAGCATCAAAGATGAGTCTACAACGTGACCTCCAAAATGCCTCGGGCTATAACTCGGTCACCGTTGGTCGGAAGGGCTGAGATTCTAACAGGCGTGTTTCTGGCCCAAAATAACCCCGGAGACAAAGTTTCAGATTTTTCTAGATATGGTGGTGTCAAGCCTTGGTCGATCTGTCTTGGAATGCCCCAACTAGCAGATTTAGGCTAGAATGAAAGGTGTCAGCTTAACACGCGCATTGCCGGGGGTTTGAGCCACCTTTGCTTTGACGGGAGGAAGTACCCGACCCCCTAAGATCCCAACAACCACGCTAGATAAAGAAAAACGGTAAACGGAGTAGGATGGCCCATCTAAATCGGTATCAAAAACACTTGAATAATTCTTTATCAGGTCACATTTAAGGTCAGTAGAGGTCAAGGCATTCTACCATGGGATAACATGTAAATAAAGGTTTTCAGGCAGTACATCTGAACTAATAAGGATAGAGCACAACAATCTAAACCATTGGAATCCTCGCAGCAGGCCAAATCGAATGATATATATGACCTTGATATGTGAAATCAGGGAAAGTATAGGATTTGACCTGGCCTGAGGTTAGGTCGAGGTTAAATTATGCCAAAATCCATACCATTTGAATTGCAAGGACAAGAGGAACATACAACTGTTAAAATAAACGCTCTACGACCATCCATTACTAAGTTATTTAGTTCTAGTTCTTCTACCGTGTATTGACCACAATCATCAAGTTGATTATTTTGTCAATGCGAGTGTCCGTGGTTTATACATCTCAAAAAGAAGAATAAAAATTTACATATGAGGTTACAATGCATGGATGGCAGATGATTAATGTTTACACAAAAGAGTCACAAATGAGTCGAGTGAAGCAGCTTCCACAGTTGCATGGGGCAAGTTGTTCCAATCTCGGATGGTTTTCGGGAGAAAAGCGTGAAGGTGATAGTCCGCTCTGCATCGTGGTGCCAGAAACTGCTGATTGTGTCCCCGTCGTGATCTTGGCGGGAGCAGTATAAGTTTACTCTTTATGCCTTCTGCATCCATCATGCCGTGTTTTATCTTATAAAGCATCGTAAGCCGAGCTTTTTTCCGTCACTCTTCAAGAGATGGCCATTTGAGCTCTTTTAGCATTGATTTTAAGCTGGTCGTTCTCCGATAGTCTCTCATAACGAACCTTGCCGCCCTACGTTGAATATTTTCTATTCTATTGATGCTCTGTTGATGGTGAGGGTCCCAGACGGCACTTGCATATTCTAAAATGGGACGTACATATACCTTGTACGCAGCTTCTTTGATCTTCCGGGAGATGATTTTCAAATTCCTCTTCAAGAAACCAAGAGATTTGTTGGCTTTGGAACAAGTCTTCTCGTTGTGCTCATTCTAGCTGCAGTCTTTGCTGAGGGTGACTCCTAAGTATTTCGCATTCCGGACGGTCTCCAACGTGTGACTGTGCAGAACATATTGGTATGGTAGGAGTTCTTTGCCTCGGGTTGCCTGAAGTGAGGAACACTTCTGTGGATGAAACTTCATTTCCCACTTGGTCTCCCAGAGTGCAAGCTCGTTGAGGTCTCGTTGGAGGCTTTGTTGATCTGCGACACTCGTTACAACATTGTAGACTGCAGTGTCGTCAGCGCATAAACGTGCACGTGCCCTTATAAAGTTGTCCGGAAGGTCATTTATATAGACCAAGAAAAGGCACGGGCCGAGAACACTTCCCTGTGGGACTCCAGACTTGACATGAATGAATTCAGACCTGACACCGTTGACAACCACTGCTTGCCTCCTATCGCGAAGGAAGTCGGAAATCCATGTGCTGAATTTTCCCCCACGCCATAGTGTTGGCTGTTAGTAATAGGCGGATTCACCTGTCAAATGCCTGGCAAAATCCATTATTAGAATGTCTGTTTGGAGCCCTTTGGCAGTGTTTTTAGTAAGCTCCTCGGTGAATTCAAGAAGCTGTGACTCGCACGATCGTCTCTTCCTGAATCCATGTTGATAGCTGCACATGATATTATTATCTTCCATATGGGTCTTAATAGCACTGGCAAGTATATGCTCTAGTAACTTGCAGCATACACTCGTAAGTGAAACCGGGCGATAGTTTGCTGGATCTTGTTGCTGTCCTTTTTTGAACACTGGTGTTACGAGTGCATCCTTTCAGTCAACAGGAACCAGGCTGGTGTCCACCGAGGACTGAAAAATGATCGTGAGAATAGGTACTACCTCATTCGCAAGTTCCTTCAAGACGCGTGTGCTCAAGTTGTCGGGTCCCGTAGCTCTACTCGGGTTTAGGTTTGATAGGACCTTCCGAACGCCTTGCGCCGTTATAGTGACATCTCCGATGACAGGATAGTTGTCCCAAGGCATGTCACATTTACGCCTGAATTCCTTTTTCGTGTAGCTCTTCCCTTCAATGAAAACAGAATGAAACTGTCGGTTGAGCACTTCCGCCTGTTGTTTAGGGTCTGATACCAGACGACCACCTTCTTTCAGAGGCGCCACTTCAACATTTGAGGACTTGAGGTGTTTTATATAAGTCCAAAAACGTTTATCATTGGTTTCTTGTTCCGAGTCCGTACCTTCAAAGATGGAGTTCAGGTACTCCCAGTAAGCACGTCTTAGCTGTCGTTGGACTTCTAGTTTAACCCCCACGGGCATCGAGGCCCCAAGGTCCGGGATAGCAGAAAAAACAGGCGCAGCACCGCGGTGAGGGCTCTACCTCCACGCATCATTTTCCCATCATCCCTGAAATTTTTACCCCGGGTCACCCAAGGTCAGGTCACCAGACGAGGTCAACCAAGGTCACCTCACTTCAACTTAGAGCCGTAAGAGCACATTTCAAAGTCGATCGATTTGAAACTCCACACTCATGAACCCTCCAGGGTCTACAAGGTGTATATCCGGGATTTTCGATTTCGTGCCCTGAGGTTAGGTCACGAGGCGACCTCCCCATTGGAAAAGCATGGAAAACCGTTTCATGATATAAAACCACAAAAATGATTGCAAATACTCAGACTGCTCAGAACAGTGTTTTGGACACCCTTCACAGATCCCAGGGGTCATATTTACGCTTGACTTTCCAAGGTCATCCAAGGTCACCAGAGGTCAAAAACAGTATTTTGACAATAACTTTGACCTAATTAAGCTAGGCGCTGAAACAAACACCATCGTATTTGCCTTGTCACTGGCTTTCATTGATATATGGCAAGGTCACTTGGACCTTCTGACCTCAGGTCATATTAGGTCACGAGGACCTCTGGAGGTCAAACCACTGGCGGGAGGTCTTTACGTTCCACATAGCGGAAAAGTACGGCAATTTCCTATCAAATGATTTTTACCAGGCCTCAATAACTCTAATGACATAAGAGTTATGACCAGTTTGCTTAATCATTGCATATTTGAGTAAAATAGCCGATTTGACCTAATTGACATCTGGAGGTCAAACCATTGACCCGACACAAAATATGCGAAGTAATTTCACTGAATTCACCCGAGCTTTCAATGCACTTGCAGATTTGCGCTAACGCCCATATTTCGGAGTTAGAGGGGGCCATCCATCGATGGCCCCCGGTGGAAAGGTGGCGCCGGACCCCGGTGGGGCGCGGGTTAAACCATTCTCCCATGTTTTCCAATGGAAAGGTCATGGCTCGTTTCTGACCTTATTACATTGATTTGAAAAATGCTGGAATATATTTTGAACAACTCAGTGGGCCCATTATGTGATATGAGTTTCAATCAGGGGTGTGGATTGTTTAAAACCATTGGGGGTGACCAAATCTGAAAGCTGTCAACTGCGACAGCGCTAAGATAGTCTTTTGCATTATTAAGCCTCCTTCAAAATCACCACAACCCTCTAAAAGGAAGCCAGGTAGCAATATAAAAATCAAAATAGCAGAAATATTGTGTGTCCACCCACTGTGCAGCCCCATAAGATAGAGAAGATAGAAAATCCTCACATCAGTCCTCAATGTAATTTTTAAGGTCTGTGCGATGTGTCATAATGAGCCAGGTAAGTATCTACCTGGAAAAAATTTCCCTGCATATAAAACGGTAAAATAATTGAGAATAAGTTTCAATTGAGCAATGGTACACTCAGTAGTCAGTTAGAGCTCTCAGTCCAGTAGCAAGATTCACCTGGTGTTATAGGCACCTAATGGACCAAAAATTAGCCACATCTTAACACGCGCATTGACGGGGGCGGGTACCCGCCCCCCTCGGGTTTTTCAGAGATAGCAGAAATACGGCGGCACGTAGCGCCGCCGTACTTGTCATGCCTTTTTCCTTATCATTTTTACAAATTCTGTGAAAATTTTAAGGTTAGGTTATCTCAGGTCAGGTCACCAGCACAGGTCAAGTGACCCGACCTAAAAAAAGTTTAAGATAGCATAAGTCGGAGCAGGGTGAACTTATCCGATTGAAACTCATATCACATAATGGCCCCACCGAGTTTTCTAAAATATGTTCAGGTGTTTTTGATATCGATGACCTAAGGTCAGGTACGAGGCATGACCTCTCCATTGGAAATACATGGGAAAAATTGTTCTTACGGAATAACTCAGTAACGGATGGTGATAGAGCATTCATTTTAGCTGCATTAGACTCGCCCGGGCTTTGCGGTTCTAATGATATGCATTTTATATAATTTGACCCTGACCTGACCTCAGGTCAGGTCAAATCGTTGATTTTACCTAGCAAGGTCAAATTATATATCATTTGATTGGGCTTGCTGAGAGGATTCATACAGTTTCAGTCGTTTTTCTCTATCTTTACTTGTTCAGATGCAATGGCCGAAGAACTTAATTTACATGTTATCCCTATTACAGCATGTTTTGACCTCTCGTGACCTTAAATGTGACCTGAGAAAAAAATGGTTCAAATGTTTTCGATGGAGAAGGGGATGGGCTACCCAACGCCGTTTACCGTTTTTCGCTACCTACTGTGGTTCTTGAGATCTTAGGGGGCGGGTACCCGCCCCCCGTCAAAGCGAAGGTGGCTCAGACCCCCGTCAATGCGCGTGTTAAATCACCATCATAATGATGATACCTCTGCCAAGGGTCTGTACCCACCTGATACCAGCGCCAAAGCCTTTTAGGCCAACTGTGATCCGGAACATTTCGGCTTTTCACGAAATTAATTTATTACATCGCGATTTTCGTTGAAAATCGTGCAAATGAACTTGGGTTTAACTTTTCCATCATCCCTCATCATCTAATCCAGGTAATGTGATACAACAGATACAGTGTCATTTTCAACTCATTTTTTTCAACTCAAGTTTTTGCGGAATTCAAATAAATCATAAAGGATTGTTATTTTAAAAAAAATCGGTTCCTCTAAGGATTTCTTTTCATTCTCGATTATTGTTCGAGGGTCATTTCCTACGCATTATCTTCATTCCATTTGGCCTTTTTATTTTGTGTCCGTGCAGGCAGCCGACGATTACAGAGGGAAGGGACAAGGGAATTTCCTGGAACATTAGGGGAGCAGACGATAAGGCTTGCTGGAAAGTAGAGCAGGTTCTGAATCATGGAGGTGAAATTGAGTTATGCAAAGACTTCAAAGGAAGGGTGTCGGGAGGGTTATTAGTTCCTTTTCAGGCGCAGCTAGGTTAGTATTGAGCTATAATGAGCCAGCGTTTTATGCTTGCAATGATGCCGTCATGGGTTCTGAATTTTTCCTTGCTGAGTGGTGCAATGTATATATATATATATATATATATATATATATATATATATATATATATATAATATATATATATATATTCATGCAACAAACATCTCCATTTTATATTTTTGGTAATTTACTGCCTCCAAATACACGAGAAGGCCCTCAGGCTGGGTGATTTCATGTTATGGTTTTAAACAGCAACTATGAAACAGAAAAGGCGCTGCTTAGCAGTGTGAGACATAATCACAGAATAAGGTCCCCATGATGCCGGAGTGTTTTATTGGTTTCAAATATGTGTGATGGGCTCAACTTCTTTGTGAGAAAAAAATCCACTTTGTACAGCTCCTGCGTATATCCTATGATTTGTTATCTGCTATGGACTTCCTATAGATCTCTGCTTAAATTTTGAATCCTCAAAAAGTGTTTGTACAGGTACATTGTTAATTGTCTATGATATCTAGGTATTTCCTTGCAAGCTAAGGATAAAGCTGTAAGTCGGGCAGAGAATATTACTACCTATAACTGGTCAAAAATGTATTTGTTTATATTTTCATCCTCTTCAAGCACTTTTTGGCAATTACTTGAAGTTTTAGTTGGAGGTGCCCAAATCACCATTGGGAGTACCCAGCAGATCAATGGGGGGTATCGGGCACCCCCAAAGAGATATAAATTCACGCCTCTGCTTTCAATTGGATGGGTTCGCCCTATTTTGACGTATACTATCTTATTTTTTTGACGTTTGGTCACTTTGATCTGCACTGGTGACCTGACCTGATATGACTCAACCTTAAAATTAGCATTACATTGTAAAAATGATAGGGGAAAAGGCATGCCAAGTACGGCAGCGCTACGCACGACCGTTTTTATTCTATCTCCAAAAAAGCCGAGGGGGTTGGGTACCCCCGTCAGTGCGCGGAGTGCGCGTGTTGATATGAGCGGGTGCGGGGGAAGGGTTGCTGTGAAATATACATAGCAAAGAAGTTAAATACATAGGAAGAAGTGAAATATACATAGCAAGGCTGTACAAAAGAAAGGCTTCTCCGAAAAAAACAAGCGATTGCATTATTCGCTTTGTATGCAATTAGTTGTATTTGATATACAAGCACATGCAAAGGCCCGAAAAGTGGAGCAAGCTGCAATAAACAGACATACTAGGTCATGCGGAGTTGGCACAAAGATGCTCAGAAATTCATTCTATAGCGGGGTTTTACCGCCGGGGTGCATACAGTAGACTCATTCTCTCCGCTTTACCCCATATGGGGATAAGAACACAAGATGACGCTTAATCAATCTTTTTCCACAGTGATAAGCACCGGCAATATCTTGCAAAATTTTGAATGTTTTTACGAGGAAAATGTTGCATTCATGAAAACTAAGGGCAGTCTTGACACACAAATGATAATGATAACTTAGTTGTTTAACTTTAATGATAATTACGGCCTGAAGAGGATAACATTCGCGAGAAAAATTCCTGGTCTCCACCAGGGATGGGGATTTTCACAAAATATTTTGGGTATTAAAATTTGAAATAATGACAATCTCTACCACAATAGAAGTGATAACATGATATAAAGTGTGTTTGAGCCTTCTCACGTGTTTTTTTAACCCGTTAACGCCCAGCGGGTCATTATTGTCCTCTGACTTTGACAGGCTGCAGAATCGGTACCAGTGAAGTGATCTTAATGTTTATGATATGGATGTGTGTTTCAGAGCGTGGACAAGCTGGAAAAATGCATTTGAAAATTCTAGGTTTTTATGGGAAGATTTTGGTGGAACTTATTTTGGCGAGGTTTTGGTCAGCGTGAGATAGCTCTGCAAATTTTGTTTCTCGCAATAACATATGGAAAGCTGAAAAGGGTTTGCATGATTGGCATTAAGCCAAGACCACTAGGAGTCAGATGCTGAAGAAAGAGTAAGATTTTCTTGAACGGCTTTGCCATGAGACATCGTCAAATATGAAGCGGACAAAAATGACCCGCTGGGCGTTGCGGACATCTGCGGGCCGCTGAAAATGACTAAAAGGATGTGTCCCGTCCTCCCGTCTGGTGCGTTAGGTGCACAATGTTACCTAGAGGAAGGGAGGCATTGTGGGTCCTGCGAATGCAGGGTTGCCAGTTTATATATTTTTCATCAAATCTGAAGATTTTTAGTGCAATGTCGATACGTTTGGAAACTTTGAAGTTCATGAAATGCTTCCTACCGTTTTCGGGGTCTGTCTTATTTTGGGAATGATTATCACATAATTTTAACGGAAACATGCAAGATGGTTCCAGTATTTTGTAAAGGCGTTATTAAATACAACTTTCAGGAGTTTTGAAAACTTATCGAAATTTTAGCACTGACTAAAACCTAGCAGAGCCTTGTCTTTTCCCCTTGATGGATTGTGTGTAGTGGATAGAGAGGATAGGGAACAGTAGCGGATTGAGGTCTTCATTGGGTGGTGGGGGGGGTTAGGGGTCTCGAGCCTCCCCCGCCATGGCCTCGGAACAGCCCTCAGTAATGCATTTAGGTACTATAGGCACACTGACCTCGGTAGGGGGGCTTGAGCCTTCAGCCCCCTTGTGTCCACTAATGATTGAAAGCCAATGACCAGCTGACAAAAATGAGTTGGAAATTATCGCGGCCGCCGCGATGGTTTGTTTTCACGAGATGGTGCAGTGTCAAACGTCTGGAGCAGTATAAAATGGGTGAAAGCTTGGGAAGTTCTAGAACTTCGTCTAAAACGCAACTAGCACTATTTTTGCTTGGTTCTAGTCAAGTGAAACTACCATGAGTGAACATCCCGGGGGTTAGGAGGAGGGGTCAAGACCTGCCTGTATTTTTGTCTCCCACAGACTTTGTCTAGGGCTTGGATTGCAGTGCCAGCGTTAAACCATCCAGAACCCCTCCCGGATCGAGAAGAAATCTCCAGCCATGGAGACATAAAAATATCGAAAACATAGTTGTTAGCAATGCCACAGATCAAATGTTTTGCAGGAAAAGAAGCAAAATAAGTTGTTTTAAGTGCGCAAGATAGCGGAGCGGATCAGGTGCATATCATAATCATACCATCACAAAATATATTAGTCATGAGGATGAGAAAGATGATGAGCTGACCAGCGTTACAATGACCAGTGGCGTGCCTGGAAATGTGGAGGTTCACATTTATGCAACTATGAAGCGCCTACTTGTTCCAAAAAAAGTTGGAAAGATGGAAATGGACCCGTTTGGAGATTTTGAGATTAATCAAGCTAATGTGCACCGCGTGGGGAGCTAACGGATTGAGTTTTCAAAACTTTTCATCTGTATGCTGAATATTACGATTTCTCGTTGAAAGCTCAGTGAACATCAGTCACAAAGTCTGGGAGGCGGAGAAGGAAGGAGGTAGAGACAAAAGAAACGTTTCCAAAACCTTTGATATTCAAAATATTCTTAAAATACTATGATGTTCACAATTTTAGTCTATCCCCGCAAATCATCAGTCTAGGTTAACCACTATTGTATACTATTTGCAAATATGCTGTTGGTGCTGTCTTTAATTAAACCTTAAGATCATATAACTGTCTAAATATTTTACTATGGCCAATATAAAAGAGGAAATAAAAACACTTCACAGAACTGCAGCAAAAGCGATGCGCATTGGGCCGCTGAGTGCGGTGACAGCGCCGCCCGGGAGCCGGCCGCGCTGTGCGAGCCGATGTCCCAAACGCCCAGCGGGTCATTTTTGTCCGGTGTCATATCTCAGAATCTAAAAGTGGTATCGATTTAAAACTTTCGGAACATCTTATTGGGCATATTCTAAGCATAGGAAAACATTTGTTTCGCCAATTTGAAAGCTGGGAGTAGGTGCGGGCGTTAATGGGTTAACATCGCCAAAACAATTCAAAATCCTTGAAAGGAAAATCAGCAGCATTTAAAGGATATTTTAACACTAGTCCAAAGTTTCGTGGGTGGTGCTCGGGCACCCCTAAAAGAGATAGAAATCCGCACCCCTGGTCTCCACACTACTCCACATTCTTCTACATACTTACCTTGCCTTTTCATTGATTCCAATGTATGTACCTTATCGCGCAAAGAAGTGGAGTGTGAGGCATGCTAGCGAAATGAGAATAGTAGCGAAGCAGGATGTTAAGTACACGGCGCGATATGGCATTTAGATCACGTGACTTGAAAATCCCTTCCAAGGCTAAATTTGCAACAAGTCTTCCTAATCGTACTTCCAGTCGAATTGGAATTTTCCAATTACCTTTTAAGGCCGGATATCAAGCTAGTAGATATGCGTTTTTTCCATACCGGTTTGAAACAATCACAGTGCGAAACCGGCAGATGATCGCTGTTTCTTTGACGCGCGTGCCGATTTCGCGCCATCAGCGTCGCGCCAAAATGCCGATTACCGATGACGGACTACTTCGGAGCGTCACTGATGTGGGAAGAGGGGGTGATGGGGGAGGGAGGCACGCAGCGTCGCCGACTGCTCTGCCGATCAAGTGTCACGCGCTCGCGCTGCGTAACGATGTGTCGCTAATCACCTCAGTCGCCCAATATAGCCCTCAGCCGACACCACTGATGAAGTCTGGTATTACTACATCACGGGGCCAGATACAGCGCGCATGCGGCCACCATTTCCGCACTGAAATTGGCTGTTATCCTCCGCAGGCATGGTTGAATTAACGAGGTATGTGTTGTTAGTGTGCTGGTTGCCTGCAAATGATCGTGTCCAGTCTTGTTAGAGGGCGTATCCTATCGGAGCAGGAAGGTTCTGTCTGTGGTTCGAAAGTGGGGAATGTATTCACAGAGCGTTATTTCAAAGGCTGTTATCTAACCACAAGTCTGTTTGCGAGCTCGGGGATAGGGTCGTTCTCTAAGTAAACGCCTGCCCACTCGTATTCATGTAATGGCTTATAGATTGTATCTGTCTCTTCTTTGTATTAAACAAAACACATACAACACGCCCAAGCTATAACATAGCGAAGTGCACTGGGACTTGACCATGAAATGTCAGAGTATTGAGTCCATAACTATTTTCCAATGAAGCCAACTGACCAAGCCTTTTGGCACTTCAGTTTTCCAAGAACTGAAATGCAAACAGGATTCATCATTTTCTCTCAAGTCGACCCGGGAATGCCAGTGTAAAAAACGGTCATTTGTCTGCCCGTGAAGAGATGAGTAGTTATATTCAGTGACCTGAGGCTCCTTTGTTATATCGCCGTGGCGGTATGACCCAAAATTTACTTTTTGTGTCGTAAATACACATCAGGTCTTTGAAATGGCTGTTTCGGTGTAAATGGCAGCTACCAGGCGCGGATGCAGGATTTCGGACCGGGGACCTTCTGTCAAGGGGAGGGGAGGGGGGAGGGATCGCCTACCGACCGCGTGCTGACACTTTCAGCCGGGCGCACCCGGCTGGCCCAGGAGAGAGCGTGCGCCCCCTGGATACGCGCCTGGCTAGAAATCTAATGAATCGTAGACCTATGTATGAAATTTGATTAACATGGCAGGTGAGTGTAATAGATCAACTAATGCATAGCCTAGCAATTTGGACTAAAAATCAGCATCTCTCATGAAAATTTTCCCTCAGGAGAAACCGTAGATAAAACCCACAAAAAATACGGTAAAGCACACACGTCACCTGCAGGAAGAAAGCACACACCTTCAGTAACACACACACACACACACACACACACACACACACACACACACACACACACACACACACACACACACACACACACACATATACACACACACACACACACACACACACACACACACACACACAAAAAACACAAAAAAAAACAACAAAATTGCTGACGGAGGTCACTAGCTTTTTTGCCCAAGAATACATTTTCTAAAGTTATCCTAAAAGTTATATTCTCTGCGGGGTCCCTGTTTTAGCACATCTTGGGATGCACTGGCGCAGTGGTGGCTTGTTAACACGCGCATTTACGGGGGAGCGGGTACCCGCCCCCTCGGGTTTTTCGGAGACAGCAGAAAAACGGCGGTGCTACGCGCCGCCGTACATGGCATACCTTTTTCCTCATCATTTTTACAACTTCTGTGAAAATTTTAAGGTTAGGTCATCTCAGATCAGGTCACCAGTACAGGTCAAGTGACCCGACCTCAAAAAAAGTTTAAGATAGCATAAGTCGGAGCAGTGTGAACTTATCCGATTGAAACTCATATCACATAATGGCCCTACCGAGTTTTCTAAAATATGCTCCGGTATTTTTTATATCGATGACCTAAGGTCAGGTACGAGCCATGACCTCTCCATTGGAAATACATATGAAAATGGTTTTTACGGAATAACTCAGTAACGTATGGTGATAGAGCATTTATTTTAGCTCCATTAGACTCGCCATGGCTTTGCGGTTCTAATGATATGCATTTTATACAATTTGACCCTGGTGTGACCTCAGGTCAGGTCAAATAGTTGATTTAGACCTACCAAGGTCAAATTAAATATCATTCGATTCGGCTTGCTGAGATGATTCATATAGTTCAAGTCGTTTTGCTCTATCTTTACTTGTTCAGATGTAATGGCCGAAAAACTTAATTTACATGTTATCCCTATTACGGCATGTTTTGACCTCTCGTGATCTTAAATGTGACCTGACAAAAAAATGGTACAAATGTTTTCGATGAAGAAGTGGATGGGCAACCCAGCGCTGTTTACTGTTTTTCGCTACCTACTGTGGTTCTTGAGATCTTAGGGGGCGGGTACCCGCCCCCCGTCAAAGCGAAGGTGGCTCAGACCCCCGTCAATGCGCGTGTTAGGCTTCCACGTTGGTGACCCGCGGTTGAACTCCGTGCGGGAATGCTGAATGACTACTTGATCCCCAATATACCCTTCCAACAGGATGAGAGCTGGCGACGCCATAAGACCTCAGCAGTTAATGCGCGGTAAAGCCCGAAGGCTTCCTTCTTTTCAGCCGATCAGTCCCGATGCTGGAGGCGTCGCCGGCTGGCCTCTCGCACCCTTCGATATTGCATGCAAAAAGTTGACTAGGTTATACCTACGAAGTTTAGGTCGGTCATTGTTGACTGGGTAATACCTACCGAGTTCAGGTCGGTCATTCTGGCCATTTCCATCGTCCTTTAAGATCAATGCACCACCGGCGGAAGCCGTGGTAATTCGGAACAATGAATAAGAATGTGTTCAACCAGCAACAACCGCAAACAACGAACGACTCCAACTATCCTTTCTTTTTGGGAACAATCGAAGCCCATTTAAGTCAATCTGGTGAAGAAATGCAGTGCTAAGGGTTTAACAATAGTCACAGTAAACAGAACCGTTTCCCATAAAGATTTTGGTAAAAACTTTCCGAAATTATTATCTGTTCTATATTTTACTGATGTGTAGCGTGAACAGAGATTGGACACTTGGCTGGCTTCTGCCGATAACGATAATTGAAGCTGTTATTGACGATAATGTTTCCCAAGTTTGCGATTGCCATTTGTCGTTATCGAATTTAATTTATCGATTTTTCGTTTTTGCCCATCTATAACGATTACTTCTTTTGAGAACTTTGTTAATTGTCATTGTCTCATTTCATTTGAGAATCCTCTCCCCATAGCGTGAAATTTTTGATTTTCTTCACAAACACGCATTGTTTGAGAATCAGATGGGCTTCAAGAGGTTGCTGACATAGCTGATCTTCAGTAAACAGCGCCCTCCCTCAGTTGTCATCTAAAAATCCTAAGAGGGCTTCAAAATTGTACTGCACTCGCTGATGTCAATCTGCATTCGCTAGGTGGGAGAAGATGGTATTAAACTTTTATCCTACAGGATTGATTCCATTAAAAGTGTTGCAACGCATTATGCTACTATTGAAAATGCTATTTTGATGAATAATCCAGACAACTTTCTTCACGTTACCGAACCAGAAACAAAGGGAGCCCATTTCGTGTTAAAAGTTTTAACGAGCAAACCACTGGAATTGGCGTAGTACTGTTAGGTGCACTCTGGTGGTTTGTCCATGACGTGTTCGCTTATTGAGGGTCTGACGGCTTTGCAAACATTTCAAGGCCATGAATAGCCAACACAGCGCGGTGCGGTGAAAGCTACCGCCAGTACAAGTGAGAAATGTCACACGCTGCCTGGCCTCACCATTCACCCCGCCCACTCTCTCCTTTCCAAGCAGCTCTAATATTTTTCATCGGTTGGATCTCACACAGAAGTTTCTTCCGATGAAATCAATTTCACAAGTTGTAAAAAAGTTGACGTTGCTGTCATCACGTTATCGAAGATATCAGCATGTTTATTGGGTTATCGAATTCACCGTCCCGACGAAGATAATCCAATGATCTTTATCGAAGTTGGGATGAAACTTGAGTACGACTACCATTAGCTTATGGTAATTGCCCGTCCCGGAGTACATGCCTTTGTATCTATGTATATAATACCATTCCATCATATTATCGTGCTGCTTGCGTATACTCTGGGAAGGTTTTTTTTACAGTCCCTACCGGTACCTGTTGGCGAGTTAGCTTCCACATCAATCCACGCCGTTCTGACCTATAACTAAAAGAAGAGTGCACCTACGTTCTATGGTCCCAAACAGTTCGCGAAACATGTCCGCCCCGTGCCTGAGTTCTTTGTGTCAGTTTTTTATCCAAGCTTATATTTGTTGCGCTGGTTTGAAACTACTGGCCAAGACATCACCACGGATTTTTTTCGAGCGGGAAGGAGGGGGATGGGGGGGGTGGTGCGGGGAGGGAGGAGTCTGGTGCGGGGAGCCTAATGGGACCCCGCTTCAGAAGTCTAGTGTCCACCTGTCGCAGTTTGATCGGTGAAATAGCGAAGTGCAACATTTTTGTCGTCTTAAATAAGCACCGGTACAGTCTCATGGGAATAGCAAAAAGCACATTTTGGTTCAAAAGTTGAAATGTTGAGTAATACTCCCGGACAAAACTGAGGGAGGGGCGGTGCCCATGGCTCAAGAGTTGGGGGGGGTGGCCCCCTCCCAGGCTCCCGCGATGACGGCGCTCCTGCCTGCTAACAAGACTTAAACGTTTTTTTTAATTCCTAAGATCTGAGAAAGCCTGACAGAGTTCCATTTTATGCATATTTTAAGGCTATAAGATTACTGAGGATGTGGGGGAAATGCTGATGACGAGTTTTACGAAAAACAATCAATCATCGCCTGCGTTGGATACAGCTGCCAACGTTATCTAGCAGTGACTCAGCGTCTCCCTGCCGCGCTCCCGACCCAATTAGACTATTCAATTTGATGTCACCCCATCCGCAAGCCTGAAATCGCGCATTCGGGGAGATTGCAAACGCAGGGCTGCGATGGTTGCTGCGCGGCGTGGAATGAGCCGATTTGCAGCGGTCCACTAATGAGAAACGTCTCTCAACTGAAATGGAATCGCTCTCCAGACAATTATACTTCACTTCTCAAAACGGCCGCCATATCTTGGCTTTCGTTCTGCAGGAATTTCGGTGAGGCGGCCGCGCGCCGTGAGAGCGCGGCCTGCTCTTCACCTGGGGAGCAGGGGGCCGGCATGGTGGGGGGTCCCGGCCGGCCGGTGACAGTTGGCGGAGACCGATCACTCACTCCGGAGCGCGGCGGCTGTCCGATTTGTCCTCAGCTCCCTCCCAGCGAGAGCTCCCTTCCGGCGCGGCCGGCTCCGCGGCCTATTTTGTCGCTGGCGGCGCGCGTTTGCCGCTGGCTGAGAATCGGCCGGACGGCAACCCTTTTATTGTGCGGCTAGAGACAGCATTGTGTTGTGCTGATGAATCGGCCGGTATCTGTCGGGCCAGCGTTTTTGCAGCCCTCCTGCCAGGCCCATCCGTCTCGCCGCGGATCCAGCGGCGACAAAAGTTAATTCCCCGCTGAGTGGCGCCCAGATAAGAGCATTATACTCCAGCGGCCTCTCAGCGCTAGCGGCGGCGTCATTTCACGCTCGGGCCGCGCGCAATTCTCCCGGGCCCCGCCGGTGTTGGTGTGCAGTGCAGCGCCGCAGTCCCGCTCTCGGACGGTGGTAGACTGCGCCGCACGCCAGTGCGCGCGGTATCGAGCGGCCGCCAGCTGACGACGGTGGCGGTGGCAGTGACGGCGGGCTGGCCGTCGTCAGTTCAGTGCTGGCGGCGCCTGAGGCGGCGTCGGTTGTGCTGTAGTGCCGCGCGAGCGCTGGCAGTTTCGTGGACGTTATTGGGACCGAGACAGGCGCTTGTGGTTTTACGGGACTGACAATCAGCGGACTCAAGCCATTTGACTGCGGCTCGCAGAACGCCATCCACTGCAGTTTTCATTTGTAAAAAGGCAGGAGAAGCACAGAAGCCCAGCTGACAGTAGTGCCTGGGCATCACTGGAATGGAGCGGTCCTGTGGGACGTTTCATGGATAATGACTCATAATGCATCCGAAGAATTCTCCCTGATGTGGTCGGAGAACACTGAAGATAACGGTGAGTCGCCGATTTAACCTGTTTGTGTTCCTGCTGGCCCTTTGATCGTGACAACACGTTGTCGGCGCTCGGTTACCGCTGTGGAATTCACCTGAAGGTCACAAACGCAGCGTTGGTGGCGGGTGCTCGGCCAGGGGCATCCCTGCGGCTGCAGTGGTCCCTAAGGGTCGCTTTCACATTTAATTAATATGCAGCTCGCTGCCGCATGAGGAGTCCAAATGTATTTGCCGAATAGATATGTTGAGGGCTATTCGTGGGAAAGTGTTTGTGTCCAGGGGTGTAGCCAGGATTTCGCTCAGGGAGGGGTGGCACCCCGAAAAGGGCCCTTGCGACAGCACCAAAAAGGCCCTGATGAGTAAAGAGGGCCTTCCTTGTTACAGAACAGAGTGCTGAAGAGGGCTTAAGAGGGCCCTGTCTGGTATAAAATGCCAAATTTGGCCACAGAGCATAGTGCGGGCGAGCCGCGCTTCGCGCGGCTCGTGTCCTGGGGGCCCTTCGGACCCTCAGGGAGGGGTGGCTGTCCCTGCCGCTCCCCCCTTGGCTACGCCCCTGTTTGTGTCCCTGATAAATTGCATTGCCCGTTGTTTAATGTTGTGTTGCATATTTTGGTCACGTTTTTATTCTTGCCGATTTTTCGCTTAGAGCTTATCAGGTTATCAGAAGTCAGAAGTCAGAAGTCAGAATGTATTTAGAAGCGTCCACACAAATTACTAAAACAAGTAGGTGGTTTTCCACGGCTGCACGTCATATGACAGAACAGGGTAGGTAAGCCTAAAGGTAAAAACTAAGGATAAAACATACCGTAAAAGTAAGATAAGATCACACACACCGCACGCAACATAAAATCATTATCATTACATCACTGCAACTTTGCTAGAAAATTAAAAGCTCGAATTCTGAGGCTCATTTTCTTTTTCTTAAGTTGAGTATTTCCGGTGCAACAATGACCCCATGTTGTATGTAAAATGTCCGAAATGGAGGATTCCACCACGTGTGCATCTACTCTTCTCAGCATGAGACTGCATCTACTAGAGACCTGTTTTTTGTGAATCAGTTCAGGACATATTGAACGCTAAAATGTCAAGACAACACATTAATTGAACAATAAAAATCGATCAGAAAGGTTAATTAAGCAATACACATTAATTGAACTATAGAAATCGATGCGAAAAATATCAATGTGCGGCAGTAAGAAGTTTGTAGAATCAGGACTTAACACGTTCAGGACGCGCAAACTGAGGGTGCCACCGATCAGCTACGCTTGTTAAGATTGACCACTATCGCTTGTGCATAGTGACGGCGGAACATCCGAATTTAATGGAACACCATGGACTTTGACTTTTCAACCCATTTCTTTCCAGTCAACGCCATAGAGTTAGTGTTGAAATTTCTTATTTCAGGGGGGCATCATGCCCTGGTGCCCCCCCCAGTTTGGCCGCCTGTGCTTGTGCATACCTGCTCTTCAGCTGGTATATCCATTGGCATGATACTACAGGCTTGGCACACCGCAACATTAAACTCTGAACCATTCTGTTGTTCTCTGGCTCATGGACTTTGTGTGTCTTCAGTGTAAATACTCCGCTCAGTAAACGCTTGTGGATATCGAATATGTTACGCCTTACATTGTGAACACAACGGTGTATCTTACGATGGGGTTCAAAGCTTGTGACGTGTTACCATGATACAAGTGCTAGCTCAGCTGGACAATAGATAATGCATGCAGGTGCGTACATACATGCACTTGGGTCATGTTCTGCAGTCTCTTATGGGCGGCGCCACCAGGGGACAGGTGGGGGGGGGGCGAACTACCTCCCCTCCCTGAAATGACACATTATAATACTAACCTTATGGCGGTGACAGGAAACAATCCGATTAAAAGTTCACGCTTCGTTCCATTTCAGGCACCCTATCTCATCTAATACCATAGGTGTTTAAGGGTAAAATTACTGGAGTTATTATCAATCTCAGGAAGACCATGTAAGCTTTGAATGAAGAAAACTGTTAACTGCCCATAGTATCGGACGTTTCAAGGTATTTTGATAACCGAGCAAAAAGATAGCGCCTCTGAATTAATGCTAGCGTTTTGTATTAGTCGTAAAGTTAACTGACAAACATACGTCTGAAAGGTAACCATGCTTTTATTTCGTGAACCAAGCACCTATAAATCAAAGCGCCCTCAAAACGCAGAGCTCTCTAATGAGGCAAGTCCCATTCTAATTAAAAACAAACGTTATCAAGGTATTTAAGTGAGCCTCAACTACCAAAACGGTATAGTTTAGCAGAGGATAGTCTGCCAAAACGCACCCATTCGGGGCCAAATGGTGGGCATAGTATCATTTATTATTTACTTGTTTGTGCGTAGTTTCAGTCGCCATAACTGTTCTGCAGTCCTCGTCAGAGTTTGAAGGAATAAATGGTATTTCTAGACCTTTTGTTGTCTGAACTCAATGTGTGCAAATGATCGAAATATTTTAATGAGCCTAAGTCGCCTGGCATTTCTAGGGATGTGGTGGTGTTGATTGAAGCGAAATTTATACCTTGTTACATGAAGATTAGAGGGAGCCACGGTGCTGGAGCAGTGATAGCGCCCGCTCCTGCTTCAAATAAACCAGGTCGTCAGTCCGTGAACGTTCTTCCAGCAGGGGTGGGCCGGGCAGTGCCAGATGACTTCAGCAATGCACGAGTTGTAAACTCCGAATCACACAGACTATGGAATAAACCAGCAATCACACGGATGGAGGAGCCATGAAAAGTCTTTGGCTCTGACACTTTAAATACTCAGTAGAAGATAATTAATATTTTTCTTAGACTGCTGAAAAAACAATCAATTTTTCTTGCTTGTGGGCATATTTGAACCTCGCCTTAATCCAGGCGCCCCGCCAACAGATCGACCAATCCGGGTCTACCCTATCTAAAACCCAAGGATCATCGGATTTGAGTACTTTTTTATCTTTTGCTCATGATGGCTGCAGAACTTTCAGTTGTTTTGACAATGCGATTTAAGTCAGGAATTTTCTTGTGAAAAAATGGGCGACCAGGATTCCACTATCCCCACTCCCCACCCCACACCGACACTTTTGTCTCACTCCACTGTTAATACAATCCTGACTCGATGGGTGACACCCAAACTCTTGGCCTGACTTTCAAGTACAATGTAGACGACCCTGGAGTGTACACAGGAGTTGGTTTGGTACAGAGATGTCTGTCTCACATTTTCCAAAGCTAACATCCACGACACCTCTCTGTCCCCTCACTTATTCCACGCGACCGCTGCCATGTGGGACGTTCCTTTCACGGCTTGCAGTACGGCGACAGCCGTAAAAAGCCTGGCCGGCGTGGGTGTCAGTATTCCCGGCGGAACCCTACACTGGGACAGTGCTGACGTCACTATACCCTTCGGACCGTCAACGGTGTAACGGCGCCCCGTCCACTCTCTTCGTGACGTAACATCGTCCACGGGCCACTGACACAGTTTCGTTGTGTATAGTGTATGCCGTCCTCATGTGGCTCGTGAACCCCGCCCTCCCCCTGTCGGATGGTGCGTGGTTTATGTCCTACACTGTGTGAGTGTGATGCATGTCCTGCTCTGCCCCGTGAGATACCATTGCGTTCTCTATGCTAATGAACAGAAGCAGTGGTATGAATTCCACATATATATTGGCGAAGTTCGAGCTTGTGGAGCTCATTAGCTTGTGTTTCATATATCACCTTCTCTAAACTGTAGGCCCGGTCTGCCCTCCTTTTGATATCTAACGGTGGTACATCAAATTTCGAATGCTGTATGTCTTACATTTAAGCATGAACAAAGGATCTAACCTAGATAAGAGCCATGATTCTCAGTAACTATTGAAATGTGATTTTTATATAATAGCCATTTCAATTGAAATGTTGCTAGCAGAAAATCCACTAATGGCTTAATAAACATGTAAAACAAAGCCGCCGCGTTGGCTGTGGACGCATCGAGAGAATTCGTATGATATTTGGCCCTGACAGAATGCCTTTTTAGGTTTTTTCCGACTCCCTAGGCAATATTCGTCTACACAATATTGGCAACCAAAGATGAAGGACTCATATATGTTCATTGGTGATATAAATGACCGCCTAGCCCAAGCCCAGGATCGGAGTCATTTTTCGTTGTTTCTGATATCGATTCCGGGAAAAAATATATCCTTGGATGCTCTCCGAGTTAAAAAAATTGAACGAGCTGGGCTTTGCCTTTCAATATCAAATGATCCTTTTGAGCTCCAAGTTAATTTCCAAAGTAATAGCCAGCACCATTATTCCATTTTTTTGCTTTTCCACCGTTCACTGATAAAAAATCTCTGAAAAAGTCATGTCAGACGAATCGAATATGCTGAAATAAAAATTCCCAAGTTGGTAAAAAACACACGTGAGTGGTATCACGTCCCATTGATTTAAGGGATGGTTTGAGCCCCATTTCTATTGGGATATTTGGGCGGACAAAATCCTTTGCCAGAGGCAGATCTTAGTTAGAGAAAAATAGGCGATCCCTCCACAGACCACTGCGTTTTTCTGCGGCATCATGCTCAACGAATCAAGAATATGAGCTGAATGAAATTTCTCAGAATTTACCATTGTAACACACAAGCTAAGCAGACTTCTACTATTTTCCAAAAAAAAACCTGACATGCTGATAAGTTTCCTTGCCATCTTTTAAATCTGCGTGACATCAAAGCAGGGTGCATGCTTTGAAGGCTGCGGGGCGTCGGTGCCGTGACGTTCCCACCCACGCCGGCAGCGAGGGCTGGGGTTGACACAGCCTTCATTAGTAGCGCCGCCCGTGACCACCGCCTCGGAAGTGCTCCAGCGCCGCCACTCGCTATAACCGCCTCACGGAGCACGCTGCCGCCAGCCGCATTATTCATCATGCACTGTAGACTGGTGAGGTCAGGCCGGTCGCTAAAGCCGCCCAAACGGCGCTTCTTTACTGGAAAACAAATCAGTTCAAACTGGGAGTGTGTTCCAGGCGGGATGCGTCACAGCTCTGATTTTGTGTCGGATTGCGTTCATAACATCCATCCGACAGATATGAATGGGGAATGTTAGTGGGGGTTGGTTGTGTCATGACACCATGATGCGGTTCGGGAGAAGCCAAGAGACATCAGCCCACAAGGTTAGACCACTGCGTTCGTTACCATCCTGGTCCGTACAGAAACGCTGCCGTATTGACGCAAAGTCACCGGAATGGCGGCCCTACGCCAGGTTAGAATGCAATGTAAAATGACTCAATGGAGCAGTGCCACAGGGAGCTCGGCAAACTTGATCAGCTGGCGCCACTATTTGATTATCTTGTACACGGCTCCGTTGTACTCGCGACTTCTGACGCTTTGATCCTGTTTCCGCCCCCCCACCCCCTCGCCGGATGTGGGAGTGACTTATAGCGCAGTGTATGTATATACCTTCTCCAAGCCGGTTGCTGGGCGCTGACCTACAGCTTGGCGGCAGGAGCGGATTCTCTGTGCAAATAATGCCATATGTCAGAGCGCAGTGCGGTGTTGAACGTGCAGTGACTATCCTCTGAAAACAGATAAAAGGGAATTGGCATTGAAGTCGGCTTTGCAACGGCTCATGAGGAATGTACACTCATAAGTGTTTAAAATGGGAGAATATATGTGTGCTGACAGTGACGCTTAAGCGCTTGTAATTAAGAGAGTGACCTTAAACAAACCCTAGCATCAAAGCTGGCACGGAATATTAACCGTCAAAGATGTAACAATCCAACTGTAATCCTCTGTCTTGTTTTCTTGGAGGCATGTTGCAATTTAAGGACGCTTGCCTTTTGCGCTACCATTACCTTCTTTCGCCACTGGAATAGCTTTAACATCTGTTTTTTAGCTTCAGCTGGAAAAGCTCGGAAACTATTTTTGCCACAGAGTCAGCTTCCATCTCCTATTCGTGTCACCCTCCAACTCGACTGTATTCACGCGTGAAAAGCTGGGGCCGACAGCTCAGCCGGGCGACAAGACCTGAACAATTGAACAGTTACCGACATGACTGTGCCGGGTGGTGGCACCGACGTGTCTGTCCCAGTGTCGGGTGATGGTACCGACGTCTCTGTCCTAGTGTCGAGTGGTGGTACCGACGTGTCTGTCCTAGTGTCGAGTGGTGGTACCGACGTGTCTGTCCCAGCATTGGGTGATGGTACTGACGTGTCTGTCCCTGTGTCGGGTGGTGGTACCGACGTGTCTGTCCCAGTGTCGAGTGGTGGTACCGACGTGTCTGTCCTAGTGTCGAGTGGTGGTACCGACGTGTCTGTCCCAGTGTCGAGTGGTGGTACCGACGTGTCTGTCCCAGCATTGGGTGATGGTACTGACGTGTCTGTCCCAGTGTCGGGTGGTGGTACCGACGTGTCTGTCCCAGTGTCGATTGGTGGTACCGACGTGTCTGTCCCAGTGTCGAGTGGTGGTACCGACGTGTCTGTCCCAGTGTCGAGTGGTGGTACCGACGTGTCTGTCCCAGCATTGGGTGATGGTACCGAAGTTTCTTTCCCAGTGTCGGGCTGTGGTACCGACGTTTCTTTCCCAGTGTCGAGTGGTGGTACCTATGTGTCTGTCCCAGTGTCGAGTGGTGGTACCGACGTGTTTGTCCCAGTGCCGATTGGTGGTACTGACGTCTCTGTCCCAGTGTCGGAAGTTGGTACCGACGTGTCTGTCCCAGTGTCGGGTGATGGTACCAACGTCTCTGTCCCAGTGTCGGGAGTTGGTACCGACGTTTCTTTCCCAGTGTCGAGTGGTGGTACCTATGTGTCTGTCCCAGTGTCGAGTGGTGGTACCGACGTGTCTGTCCCAGTGTCGGGAGGTGGTACTGACGTGTCTGTCGCAGTGTCGGATGGTGGTACCTATGTGTCTGTCCCAGTGTCGGATGGTGGTACCGACGTGTCTGTCCCAGTGTCGATTGGTGGTACTGACGTCTCTGTCCCAGTGTCGGAAGTTGGTACCGACGTGTCTGTCCCAGTGTCGGGTGGTAGTACCAACGTCTCTGTCCCAGTGTCGGGAGTTGGTACCGACGTTTCTTTCCCAGTGTCGAGTGGTGGTACCTATGTGTCTGTCCCAGTGTCGAGTGGTGGTACCGACGTGTCTGTCCCAGTGTCGGGAGGTGGTACTGACGTGTCTGTCGCAGTGTCGGGTGGTGGTACCGACGTGTCTGTCCCAGTGTCGAGTGGTGGTACCTATGTGTCTGTCCCAGTGTCGAGTGGTGGTACCGACGTGTCTGTCCCAGTGTCGGGAGGTGGTACCGACGTTTCTTTCCCAGTGTCGAGTGGTGGTACCTATGTGTCTAGCCCAGCGTTGGGTGGTAGTACTGACGTGCCTGTCCCAGTGTGGGGTGGTGGTACTGATGTATCTGTCCCAGTGTCAGGAGGTGGTACCTATGTGTCTGTCCCAGCGTTGGGTATTGGTGCCGACGTAGCTGTCCCAGTATCGGGGTAAGGATCTGGCTACACTTTGCGCTCTCGCAGACGTTGATGATTTATGCGGCGAAGTGCAGCCGGAGATGGGGTGGAGGGATTTGCGCTAGGGACAATGGATGAAATGCAGCGAGTTGATGGGCACGAGAGACAGAACAATTGCTGAGGATACGGCAGAGACAGCCGTGGACATGTCAACTTGTTCTTGCTGATGATGGGCGGCGACAGATACCTCAGAGACTTTGTTAATGAAGGCGGGAGACATGATTTAAAGACAGTTAGATATTGTTCTCTACTAGTGCTTGAAAGGTAGTCTACAGTTGGTGATATGCCCCTCCCCCTGCATGCTAGTTCAGCTCTCGTTTTTCGCGTTTGACGCCTTCCCTGCATCTACGCAAACTTGCTGTATATGGAGTCCATGCTATTGGGACAGCCCTCGCTGTTCGTCATGACGTGGATAATTACTGTATTAGTTAGTTTTTCACGTGTTGGATCTCAAGGGCAAATTTTGCAGTTCTGGTTCCTTTTGTCAAATTCTGATATTATATAAAAAAGGCTGAAATTTCAGCATGATACTAGATGATTGTTATTTCGCCTGCCATACTGACACCATTTCGTTGATAATGATTTTTTTTAAATATGGTAGCCTCCTAGCCCGGGGTGTACAACGTTTACATTTTTAGGGTTGATTTTTTAGCAAATGAAACTTTGGCTGAGCGTGGGGTGGTGAAATGGAACAAGAGTGCTCTCTCTCTCTCCGCGGGTGTGCTGGTGGTGACGACCGGAGCTCCCTGGTGTGCCCCTCTAATGGTGCGGACTGTCAGAGCCTCCTGATGTGCCCTCTTGGCGACTGAGACTAGCCTCGGGGCCTGCCTGGAAGTGCCCCTCTAAAGTTCGTAGTCGGCTGGAGGCTCGGGTGTTCCCTCTGAGGCCAGAGGCCGTCTGAATGTTCCAGCTGTACCCTCTGAGGGGCGGGGCCGGTGGCGGTGGGCTCCGGATGTGCCCCTCTGAGGGGCGGGGCCGGTGGTGGGCGCACCTGTTCTCGTCCAACTGACGGCCGGCTCGCGTGCTCGTCAACTCTAACTAACGGCGCGCGTGCGCTAACGACAACGGCTTTCTGTTGCCGGCCCTAATGCTGCTCATCAATCAGGCCCGCTGCCGGGACTGCCGAGCAGCCGCGCCCAGCGGAAGACACGTGTATCACTGCAGTGTCCGAGCCAGAGTCCGGACAGCAGGACAGCATCAGACTCACAGTCCGGACAACAGGACAGCATCAGACTCACAGTCCGGACAACAGGACAGCATCAGACTCACAGTCCGGACAACAGGACAGCAACAGACTCACAGTCCGGACAACAGGACAGCATCAGACTCACAGTCCGGACAGCAGAACAGCATCAGACATACATTCTGGATAGCAGGAAAGCATCAAACCCACATTCTAGACAACAGGAAACTATCAGACCAGCAGCGCGAACTGCAGAACAATATTGTTACTATTTGGGCGTAGAGCGTTCCGACCAGTAGCTTTGGCCATGTAGTGAGTGTTCTCCCAAGACGGGATATGTTAGTTTAATATCTCAGACGTGACGACAAAATCTGACCGTTGCCGGGTAGGCTGTCAGATCATACTCACATATTTTAAGTTAATTATAATGTTGGGGTTTATCGACGCACCAACTGCCAGGGTCATATGACGTCGCCAACTCTTTCCCTGTTGGAAGGGTTTCTGAGGAGTCAGCCTGCTCCTTGTTCAGGGAAGCCGCCGGGTCTTAAACCCGGGTTGGCTCGCGGAAGCCAGCTACGCTGACCACTCCACTACCGCCCCCCCTCTTTTACGTTTGTGCGGCAGCTGATATTGCACACTAACGCTTAGAATGTGTTTTGAAACTTTGCAGCGTACGCCTTTCCACAAGCATGACAAATAGCTTCAGCGCCTGGCTAGCAGAGACTATCGGCTATGCTACAGGACGTGGCCACCCATTCTCAGCACGCAGGGCACGGCGCGGGTGCCGTGAGAGCTGCACAGTAGGGCGGGTTGCTGGCCGGAAGCGGCCATCTTGACCTTGCCTGCAGCGACGGTACGCGATCCTGCGTCCGGACAGGATACGGGAGCTGGGACAGTACGTCGGTGGGTAACGACGCAGAAGGATAGCCGAGAGGCGTGTAGCGTGGCTGGGGAGCCAGCACCAGCGACCGCAAGAGGGCGCAGATAGTACCTGTGCAAGGTGGCTGAAGGCCGTTTGAGCTATCCATGTTCTGTAGGCGGGTGGAAAAGCAATGACTGCTCAACGATCTTAAACCTACTCCAAATGAGTCATGCACGTAAGAGTCGTGCACGGACAGTCTTACAAAATTAGTCATAAAAACTCCTGATTCCGAGCTTATGAAAAATTGTTTTCTATAAACAGCCTCACGAACCATATCGTCAAAGCCCACACACCTCGCCCGCTGCGAGGACGCCCTCTGCGATGTTGTGCCGGCGGTGGTGTAGCCCCTCCCCGCCGTCGGGAGCGACGCGTCGGCACGGAGGTGGCCCGCCGCCAGCTGGGTGTTACGGACGCCGCGCGACGTGACCGGAGACCGCCTGTGATGTCAGACTCCAGGCACACCGGCCCGAGCACCGCTCCCCCACCAGGGGATGCGGAACAACCATCAGATGGAATAGCTCGGCAAAACGGGGGAAGTCCACCAGCTTCTCACACCTTGAAAGCCGCTCATGCTAGCCTGTGGGAGGATCTCAGTTGAAAATGTATGGTGTCCGACTTCACCAAGTTGCGCCTATGTCGCGCTGTCTATGAAACGGCCCGCCGGCTCTCTGGGCGCGCCCGGAGTGGAAGGGAGGGGACGGGCCCTGTCTGAAGGAGACAGTTATAATGTGCGGCATGTGTTGCATTTTCCCGTCCCTCTCACTGGATGTCGAGCCGCTTCCACGCTCCGAGGTGGGCAGTTCAGTCTAGCTTAAAATACCTGTTTGCTTCTGCGGCTCAAAGTTAATCGCCATGTGCTTGTCATGGCAGTAAGTTGCTCTGTCTGACCCAAAACATACACATGAACGTAACCGCTCAGGTTATATCCAAAAGACACACTTAAAGTTGTACACGGACATTATTCATGATATTTGTGGTAAAGAAAACAAAACAAATCCACTCATAAAAGTTTCAAGTCTTTGATACCAGTCCCCAGAACAGGCAACAACAGCAGCAACAACAACTACGGCCGACAGAGAACGAAAAGCTGTCAGAACAGAAGCCTTTATACTAACTTCGTCATCAACGGCTTCTGACAATTCCTTGGGCGAGGAAGCTTCCCCTCCCCTCTGGATATTTAAAACATGTGTGTGCGGGTATTGGCCGGAGCAGGTTCAGAGGGTGGGGCGGCGGCGGGATAGGGGAGGGGTGGCTAGCACAGTTGCTCTCCCTCAGTGGTTAGTGATAGAAACGATGGTGCTGCCTGCGCCGGGGGTGCAATGTTAATTGTACATGTATCTAACCGGAGGCGCTGGGCTTTATCTTGAGTAACGGACACACTTAGTGGACAAATGAACAAGCAGGCTATTATCGGTAAACATGCATTTATTAAATGTGGTGTGGGACGGATTTTTAGCCAAATATAAGCCTGAAACATACAGAAATAGACTTTGAAAGTTAACTGGCGTCCGTTTGAACAAAAGAATCCCTGCTTGACAGAAAGAACGCCCCTTGACGGCAGCTCCCCGTCCTCTATGAAAATCCTGGATCCACCCTTGTCAAGGGAATGTGTTGCTTGCTGGCGCAGAGGCGCAGAATCTAGCTAACCATTTGCAGCTTCAGGCACAGCTTTTGTCATCCGAAAAGGAGGGGTGTCCAAAATTCTGGAAGCGTCCACTGGAGGACGCTTCCAGCGATTGTCTTGCTTTTTCTGTTGCCCATGTTTTGTTTCAAGCCCCTGACACTAAAAGAAACTTCATTTTAAGCCGATGAGCGGTTATGCTCCAGGTCAAAACTTATAAACGGCCATCTCGGCGTACTTTCAAAAACGTTTTCAAAAATGTTGACTGCCGGCAGTATGATATTTCCTAGCTTAGTCTAATTTTACTCATTAGGCTGCCCCGGTCATAAGGCCTTTGAACATTCATTTTGGATCATTTTCAGGCTTTCAATATAAGTGTTCATAAATTCGATCAAATATCAACCGTAGCTACTCTGGAGTTTTTGCCAGATCTCACTGTTTTTAGCTTTGACTACAGGCTGTTTTAGCGTGAAAACCATTCCATTTGTCGCTTGATTCCAAGCCTTCTATCTGCACCAATCCCTCTGGGAATCAGTTTTTCAACAACCCCAGATTCCAACAGCAGTTCCTGGGAACGAAACGGCACCTTTGCCCCGTGGGGCGGCGCGTGGCACCAAGATGGCAGCAATGGGGAGCCTTTCAGGCTGTCAATTCTCATTTTTATATGAGAATGGATGGCGGTGCCGGTGACGGCTGGGCGATCTATCGCCGCCCGATTCCTGGCACTGTGAGCAATCGACGTTGTAGCGGCTCGGCGCCGAAATGACTCGGTCCCCGGCACTGCCATGGAGCCTCGTCCGCCGTGTCCTCGCCCCGTCCAGAAAAGATAAAAGACGATGGATTGGCAGCCGGCGGAAACGAGTTTCCCATTTCCAGTTTAAAGCAGCATTATTTTCGAACAGATGGAAAAGGCCGTCGTAGATTTCAGCTGGATGAGCTTCATCTTTTCCCGTAAAGTTTTCGCGGAGGTATTTGCCGGCAGTCTATAGACTCGGGCCGAACAAACAACGGGCGAAGTCGGACGGAGCTGTTGTATATTGCTGAAAAAGAACCGGGACTTACGCCATTTTGACGGTCTTAGTAGCGGTACTCAATTTGTCTGATGGTATGCCTGTAAGTTATATTCGGTGTGGGGAGCACGGCGGCTGGTGATTATGAAGCGCACAGGTACGGAATCACTGACTTCTAGTTTCAGACCTGCATCACGTGATTAACAAATATAATCGCTAATGAGGCTGCTCCTGGATTGGTGTTTTGAACAATTGACTGTCTGTCTTGTCATCTTTCAATGGGTTTCTAAAAGGAAGTGATTCAGGTTAGGAAACCATCCCTGAAAACGTTGGAATAAAATAGAACGCTTAAAAAGTATCTTATAATCCGAATGCTAAAATATTAGATTCAGGTTTTTATCATGGCTAAGGAAAATGCAAGATGGAAAACGATATCTCTAGACTATTTTTCTTCAAATGCTTTTTTTCAAGCAACTAATTGCGGATGCCACTCGATGTCTCTAGAATCAAATTTTGATTTCAAAATTATCTAAGTGTCTTGGCCAATAGTTAAATTATCTACCGTTTCAACTCTACCACGCCGAAACCGTAAATGCCAGCCCATTCGAACAACACAGTTGCTCGGGCAGCCCGTAGACCTTGCCTTGCTCTGGCCCTCCCTGCAGCGCACGTTTGCGTGTCTATCTAAAGTGTCGTGTACACTGGAGAGTTTCTTTGTTCTGCTTTGACAGGAGGCAGTGTAATCCTTGCGCGGCGGTACCTCACGCGCCCGGGCCGGGTAATGTGTCAGAGATTTACTGCTGCTTCACTCACGTGCACCGGGCAGGCCCGTGGAGGTGAATAAATCACCGAGTTACTGCCGGCCTGGACGGCAGCTCGGTGGCGCTGCTCCCACTGTGGACACCCTGCGCTTAGTCCGTATTTAAAACATACAATAACTGTGTGACGGTGCCTGTCCGCGCGTGGTGGCGTTTCTCTTGTCAGCGCGACATGCTGGCAGGCGGTAGGAGCGCCCTCCCACGCAGCATCGCCCCCCTCCCCTTCCCCAGCGCCGGCGTCTTCTGTCAGAGAGTAAAAACCACTGATCCGCCAGAACGCTGCAGCAGATGTGGACGCTGGGCGCTCTCCTGTTGACTAACATATTTATTGCAATGCTTAATCCGAGGACAATTTACGACTGTGTGGACTCCGAAGAGTCAGTTCAGCTGTATCTGAGATGGGTGGGCACAATGAAGATGAATTGGTGGGCTTGCGAGCTGTACGTAAGTTGCAGCAACGTCTGAAGTCCCCTGGGAGCTCCTACAGACTACACAATTTTCTAAACAAGCTCCGCCTCTTGTGAGCAGAGGTTGAGTTCCAGCGAATTCAGTGGTACTGTCTTCTCAGTACACAAAATTACGATCCAAAGAAATTTAAAATAGGTCGAGTGGCTAAGCTAGGAACATCATGGTACAGTCATGATGTTCCCAATGCATCCAGCGCTGAGTTTTTTCTCTCTTATAGGCATACAGCTCCCAGCCGTGCATCCTTGCTCTCTAAAATCGGGAAGGACCACACTCGCTCTGATTTTCTGTTTTGTTTAGTGGAGTTAGTTAATTTACGCAAAACTTGTAACTCATAACGTTTTGAATGTTTAATTTTTCTCATCAATATAAGAGGGCTTTCCCGAGGTCCCGATGCTTCAGATATTCTATCGATTCAAAGTTCATCTGATGCAGTCCTACGCAAAACCATCGATCAACAACGGGGTGCATGTATGTACATGAAATCATTACGAGTGCAACAGAAGAAGGATTCCGCGGCCATATTTTTTGTCTTTCATTGCGTCAAATTCTGGCGGTGATATAGTCGATGAGGGACGCGATGAATAGAGATACGAATATCCTATAAGATCGACATGGTCTAGTTCGGTAATAAAATTGCACCGTGAGCAGCCCTCGTGCCGCATGGTGCCGTTTTATTAGGTACTTCTGCCGTGAAAAACTTATCTATGGTATATAACAATAAATAGTCCTGCACATCACCAGGTTACGCTTGCTTCCTCAATGACTTCAGAATGTTTGCATCAGCAACACATTGGTAACGGAAGCCGCCGCAAAGGCTGTTTCAACCAACACCCCAATGTCTTGAAACTCATCATTTTACATGGAACCTCACACCTGAAGCTCAAGGGTTTTGGCATTATTAACAATGAATTAGGGCATCCAGTATAATAATTATGTGAGATAACGTAGGGTCGATGTCTTTAGCTTAAAATTTTACACTATTTGAATGCCTTTTATTGATATTAGAAACTGACTCATACAGCTCTTTCTGCACTTATGGCTGGCGCATATTCAGATGAAGAGTTTTAAGCTTTCGACATGTTTTATTAATTTATGAATAATAGATGCCATTGTATAACAGTGGTTAACTGGTATTATCACTTCAACCAACACAGCAGAAACCAACATCTGCTGTGTTGGTTGAAGTGATAATAAATGCCATGACAGTGCTTCTGGCACGCATGAAGGCACATACTTGTAAAGTGGTCGTCTGTAAAAAATGTGTTATGGTATGCAAAACAACAAACATGCGTATTTTTCCCTGCTTTTGACTGAACTTTGACCTCAGTTTTCCTTGAATATTTACCTTACACTTTCTGTAAACTGAAGCTTTATGACACCGTGACACTGCTCCTCCTGAAAAGCTCAGACAGAGCCCCACGTGGAAATAGGCTGACATTCAGACTGTCATTTACTGCTCATTTTTCCATCTTCATCCCGTCAGCCTAGAGTAAACTATCCAGCCCCGGGTCAGGCCGGGGCTGCGCATCCTCCCCGCCTCCCTGCTAATTTCCTGGCTTGTATTTACGAAGGAACCAGTCCCGGATCAGACCGGCTCCGCGCACCCTCTCCACCTCCCAGTTACATTCCTGGCTGGCTGCCTCCTGGAGCGATACCTGGAGAGATCCAGCCAGCTACTATTCTGCTGCTGCCAGCAAGCCGATGAGCTTGCTCATTGATTAGCATCCCTACATTGTTTTTTTAGTTCATCACGCTCGGGGACATTAGATGATTACATTGATAGCTCAAAGCAAAAAATAAGCCCAATCGGAAGACTTTTTATTCTAGAATATTTCCTTTCTTGTTAAAGTGGAGCAATTAAATGACCCACAGTTCGTCAGGCCATTCTCCCATTCACTTTCTACCTAGCGACTCCTCCTACCATTCACTCATTCACGTTTTACCGAGCGACGACTCCTACAATTCACTTATTCACTTTTTACCCAGCGAGAACTCCTACAATTCACTCATTCACTTTTTACCCTGCGACTCTTCCTACCACTCACTCATTCACGTTTTACCGAGCGACGACTCCTGCCATTCCTTTTTTACCCATTGATGTCTCCTACCATTCACTTTTTACTCAGCGACGAATCCCGATTTCCTTACCCATAACGACCCACATCCACTTTACCCATCGATGAGTCCTACCATTCACTTTTACTCAGCGACGACTCCTACCATTCACTCACTCACTTTTACTCAGCGACGACTCCTATTACTCCCTTTTACCCAGCGACGACTCCTACGGCTACGAGTCCCCAGCAAACATTGCTATCCATCTTAGCACGGTGGTCTGTGGGGAATTGGGGGGCCTCATTTCCGCGCGGCTGGCAGTGGGACATCCTCCGGCTGTGCTACCGTCAGGTTGGCTTCTGCAGCCGTCGGCAATCTCACCCGCTTCCGTCCCGCCGGGCCCGCTCTTCCGGACGAAATCTGTCCGCTTCCACCTCGATACTGGCGCTCGAGGTCAACCAGGCACAACGGCCAGGGTAACACGCGCGTGTGGGCGTTAATGGCATGGGGCTAATGGATTGAAACGCAGGAGTGATGCGTGCTCGAATGGTACTGCACATGATGAGGTCAGCGATAAGAGAACAAGGTTTTGAAATAGGCAGCACACTTCATGAGTGAAAATCCGGTAGCGCAAGCAAATTCGTACGCGAAAAATTGTGTTAGCATACATTTAAAGAATTCGGCTGTGGAACAGACGCCCCTGGGCTCGCTTCTGTCACATGCTCCGCCTCTGCGATCGACCACGCGGTCGATGACAATCGACGGCCTGTAGAGGCTTCAGAGCCAGGTCACCTCCGTAATTCGTCCCGTCGGCCGCCCATCGTGGCAGGTGCCTGTCAAATTCGGTCCCAATTACGGCCGCGCCCGGCTCGGTCGCCGCTGACGACGAGCCGTTCGCGTGCACGTCGACGTCATGAGTCGCGTGAGCCCGGCCCGGTCACCAGCAGCCAAACCCAGCCCTCCCCGCGCCCGTCTCGTTACCGAGCGCGCTCTGACTTAACCCTCCCCTGGTGGGGAGGGGGCGTTTGAACACCTCCCCCTCGGGTTTTTCCCGGCAGCACGAAAAAAACGGCAACGGAAAAGGCCGCCGTTCTTGGCACACCTTATTTTTTATCCTTTCCAAAACTTTCCTCACAATTTTAAGGCTGGGTCATCCCAGGTCAGGTCACTAGTGCAGGTCAAGTGACCTTACCTCCAAAAAATGTTTAAGGTGTCATAAGTAAAACATTGGTGAATTTATCGAATCAAAACTTATACCATATAATGGGCCCACCGGGCACTACAACATATATTCCGGGATTTTTCATATCCATGACCTAAAGTCAAGTACGGACCATGACCTCTCCATTGGAAATACATGGGGCAAAACAGGAATTGGGCTGTATTTGTGTAGATACAGCTGAGAATGTCATAATATTCTCCAAAATGTAGTATCCTGGGCTTCTTTCCAGGTTCATTTTGCAATTTTTGACCTATGACCTCTGAGATGTCATCTGGGGCTACTTAAACAGTTTTTAGACTAAGGTCAATAACTTTGCATAGAATGATAATGCAGCTTTTATTTTGATATCATCGTGTTCGGATTGCTATTGCGAGTCCAGTGATATTTTTATTGACTATGCTAGGTTAAAAGTGACATTGACCTGACCTGAGGTCAGGTCATTTTTGTGTTTTTTCCTCGTATGGTCATACATCATTCAATTTTCCGTGACGAGAGGAAGCGAATGGTGTCTAAAATATGATACTAACTGAACTCTGTCAGACGCTAGAGCCCAAAAACTCTACTCAAAATGTCACTTTCGTTGCCCTGCCATGACCTCAATTTTGACTTGAGCCAAAAAGTGACTGATATAGCTTCTTCATGAATTTGTATGAGCTATCCATCAGCTTCGTGTTTTTTTGCGCTATCCCGCATAGGGGCCGAGCTCGAGGGGGGGTTTCAAACATCCCCCACAAGGGCGAAGGTGGCTTAGATGCCCACCAGGGCGCGGATTAACACCGTCCGGAGTGGAGGCTGTCTTTTTGCTGGTTTCGGTAGTTTTTTTTGCTATTTCGCGGTGTATGTTGTTGAGTTGTTGGTGTTAGCCGTGTGCTTTGACTCTTTCGGTAATTTCTTGGCCAAGTTAAGGCTTCCAGTGTCAAAGAAGAACCTGAACTCTGTCACCCATAAAAGAGGATGCGCCAAACACATGCCGCTTCGTGTACGGTCGAATTTGCTGGTACAATTTTTCAAGAAAAAAAGTTGTAAACAATAACCGAACATTATCGCAGACCAGGTAAGGCGATGCAAAATCCTACCCTTCTGGCGGCGACCTCGGGAAGTTTGAATGACCTGGGCTGGTTTCGGCTGGGCCACGCAGTTCCAGGGAAGCGTGTGTTTTGGTTCCAGGCTGCTGGACGAGCGGCGTCCGGGCGCCGTGCGGGGTTAGGGTGGGTAACTGGAACACCGCGCCAGTGCACATGGAACTGCTGTGAATGTTGAAATATCGAGCCCATGCGCACTGACGGGTGGTTATATCACGCACGAACAACTGACTAGGGCCATAAGAGGGACCAGCTTTCGGTTCACGTGAAAGGTAAATATGAGGATTTACATGCTGCTTCCGCCTCGGAAACTGTCACTCATGAATCATCGTTTCTATTGCTAGATGCCATCAGTTTGTGTTTTAAACATTCATCAGATTTTATATTTGTGCAAGATGATAAGATAACTACAGATCCAGCACAGTAACAGCCCCCGGTCCCTTGCAGCAAAACGACCCGATACATTTGTATTCCCGTTGCTCTATCTAACCTGGAATCATGGCCTGTTCTAGCATAAAATCATGCTATGAAAACTTATTCCGGGAACATTTAAGCATGCTTTGCTAAAGCTAGATTTCCCCAGCTTAAGTTCAGTTAATGCAATGTTTATACATGAATTAACAATGTAAACCATTGTCGGTTTCTAAACATAACGATAAGAAGCGTAATGTGATATCAATGTGTTATTGCATACATGATTTTTATTTCTACCGTAACTTCTTGATTTATTTGAGATGCAAAATTTAAAGAGTTATTGATATAATCTCCAAAGTAACATACTATACTAGGAGTCACAATATTATTTCACCGTAAGCAAACATGGCCATGGATGTTTCAGCTACAGCATTATTCGAAGCCCCAGTGCATTTTGGTCCCAGTCAAAGGGTATATCCGGAGATTGCACGCGCTCCGACCCGCGCTTGAGAAGTCTTGCTCGCCGTTTCGCGCCATCTTCAGTGATCCCGCCATTGTACACAAAGCTGGCCACGAAGCTCCAGGGTCGTGATCCCAGCGAAATTCAAGAGGAGTCACGAACGTTTTCCACATTACGTCGGCACCTGCTCCTGGATCAATTCAACTCACTCACCTGCTCATGATCGATGGATCAATTCAACTCAGGTGTTGGACTGAGGAGCCTGACAGGGCTACAAGCCTTTGCCCGGCATGGCCATGCATGGGGCGCAGAGGAAGCCACATGGACAGACCTCGCCGTGATAACCTATCAAAAGGAAAAGCTTATTCTGAGGTTGGTGACTGGCAGACTTCGCTAAGAGCTTTTAAAGCTAAAGAAGTAATTTGCGGCTGCCACGCTTCAAGCTTTAATTATACTGTTTGGAGAATATGACCTGTAATGCTCTGAACCAGGGGTCCATATGTGTCAGCCAACAGAAAACAGGAAGCTCCCAGGCCCCAAGCTATCGCGGGGCAGTCCTCACAGTGCAAAGTTCATGAAAGTAGTGGGAAACCTCTGCTGCTGTTGGATGCAGCGGCCCATGCCGTTTACACACCGATATTTGTTCAGCCAAGAGGGAATACTTTGAAGTATGCACATCTACAATTATCTCTATATATCCAAAATAGGCGAGGACTGTTATCTCAGGAGGCTGCGGCAACTGCTTAAATTTTAAGCCTTGACAGCTCTTGGGCGAGATCGGTGATGACTGTTCCTGAAAGGCATTTCTGGTATGTAAAAAAAACAGTAAACGTGATTATTGTTTGATGTTTGTGTCCTAATACAAAGCGACGATTGTGTTTCATTTTTCTTGAGGCTAAAGTAGAATGCAGTGAACAGAGTGGATCACCCTCAGTCTCATTTCAGAGAGACGATGTAATAACATTGCCACGCTATTAATGAAGGTAAAATGTTTTACAAAAAAACATATTAAGAAAGAACGCAGAAAGTAAGGAGAAACATTCAGCGAACTAAATGAAGCTCTAGGCACGACTAAAAGCATGCCACATAGAGTATGATTATACCAGCATCAGTTTTGCCACTAGACTACCTACTTCTATGCCAAATGCAGACTCAAGAGAGGCGGTTTCGTGAAGGCGTGAATCGAAAGTGAAAGGACATATTTGTATGATCCATGCTTCGTGAAAATTTGGAATATATTCATTTCATGACGGTTTCGATGGCTTTTGCATCAATACCATAGAGTTTTCCTGAACCGAGGGAAGAATTGCTTGTAACCTGTCATCAGATATTTTATTTCCGAGCGAATGGAGATAATTCTATCAGCTTTAAAAGATACTGTGCACTAAATTCAAGTTAAAAGGAAGCAAAACATGCACGCAACGATCAATTACACTAGATAATCCGCAATAAAGTTCAGGGCACATCCGGTGGCGTACATAAAATCGACTTCAAGTTTGATTTAGAATGATCAGTGCCACATATCGAAGTCAGGCAATTCAACAGGTGGACGGCACGCGGAGGCGGCACCGGACCGCCTCCGTCCGGACCTGTGGGCAAAGGTCGAAAACTCTGCCCACTCGCCAACAATGTTGGTGACAAGAATAGATCAAGTCATTGACAAAATAGGCAAGATTGTCTTCGCCTAGGCGCGAGGAGTTGACACCAAGTCTTTCAATACGTTATTTAAGATTTAGAAGGACTCAAAGCTTCTGGAAAATGGTAATATTTTGGTGACAAACCTTAACATTTTTAGTCCTAAAAGTTTGACTTGGAATTCTGTTGGTGACGCTTGGGCACTTTTTGTCTGACTATTGCCCGCGGCAGCGTCCTCCGTCCGACACGGCGTGTGTAGCGGCCGCGAACATTGTGCCGGCCACCTCCGCCCGTACCTGCGGTAACGTCCTCCGTCCGACACGGCGTGTGTAGCGGCCGCGAACATTGTGCCGGCCCGCATCCGTCCGTACCTGCGGGAACGTCCTCCGTCCGACACGGCGTGTGTAGCGGCTGCGAACATTGTGCCGGCCCGCATCCGTCCGTACCTGCGGCAGCGTCCTGCGTCCGACACGGCGTGTGTAGCGGCCGCGAACATTGTGCCAGCCCGCATCCGTCCGTACCTGCGGCAGCGTCTTCCGTCCAACACGGCGTGTGTAGCGGCCGCGAACATTGTGCCGGCCGCCTCCGTCCGTACCTGCGGGAACGTCCTGCGTCCGACACGGCGTGTGTAGCGGCCGCGAACATTGTGCCGGCCCGCATCCGTCCGTACCTGCGGGAACGTCTTCCGTCCGACACGGCGTGTGTAGCGGCCGCGAACATTGTGCCGGCCGCCTCCGTCCGTACCTGCGGGAACGTCTTCCGTCCGACACGGCGTGTGTAGCGGCCGCGAACATTGTGCCGGCAGCCTCCGTCCGTACCTGCGGGAACGTCTTCCGTCCGACACGGCGTGTGTAGCGGCCGCGAACATTATGCCCTGTTCCAGCTGTCGGCACGTTCTCCGTCCGACACCAATCAGCGGGCCGCGAAATTGCCGCCTCCGTCCACACGGATTGTAGCCTCTCTCCGGGAACTAGTTCTAGAGGTTTTACGGGCTGATGGCCTGCTGTTTGCGCTGCGAAAATCGTACGTGCACGAGTGGCAGCCTAATCTTTTTTAATGGTATAACGGTAATTTCCCTTTGCTTAGCACGAACAAGGCAATTGTGCCGGCCTGCCTCCGTTCTCTGTACCTGTGGTTAGGGTCCTCCGTCCGACACGGCGTGTGCTGACAGCTGCGAACATATTGTAAGCTGGCATGCCAATGTCACAGCCAAGCCCGCCGGCTAACCAGAAACAACAGCAGCTCTATGGCTCAAACGGTGTGGAAGATGATCAGTTGTCGGACCGAGAGTCGGCGCCGTCGCTCCATGACGTCCGATGTGTGATTATAGCCGCGTCGTACCGTCACCATAATTAAGGGCTCCGAAATTCAATTTTTTGGTGCGGTACACCTGCGTCACGTGCACAGGAGCCATACGCAGATATGTAAAAACGTGATATAGATTTTACCAATGATTTAAGTATTAGTTTTAGGGCTGAGGGAAGGGTCACGTGCCGTACGTGATTTAGAGCCATAAGAATACCAGTGCATTTTTTCGTGATGAAATAAACATGTGCATGCATATGTAAGGTGACAGAACCAGTTGAAGGCAGAGAGGAGGGCATTGTGCAGACGCAAAATCACCAAATGCAAATCTCGTTTTTGCTGCAGATCATGACAGAACATCGCCACTCCTCAAATTCAGAAGCTTAGGCCATTGGTGAACATAGAGGGGGTAATAATTGTAGGTGCTTAACGACACACCAACTGCCGGAGTTATACGGCGTCGCCAACTCTAATCCTGTCAGGAGGGATTGGGGGATCAAATCAACCTATTCAGAGGCTCTGCCGGGACATGAACCCGGGGCCTGTGGCTCAGGAGACAGGCGCTCTACAGCTGAGCCACGCATTCCCCGAACATAAGACGTGCATGCAATATGTCGGGACTGGGCACAATGTCATAAAGACCTATGCGAGCATTTCAAAATTGAACAACTAAGGGGAATGCCATTTTTTATGGGGAAACACCTTAGCTAATGCACATTGAACATCCACACATTGGTGCATACCACTTATATACTAATTGAAAAGCTCCAGATTATATATATATATATATATATATATATATATATATATATATATATATATATATATATATATATATATATAATAAATTGTACAGACAAAAATTTGGCACAATCATAATGTGAACAAGAGAGCAGTCTGAACACCCGGGCCAGAGAAAGCAAAAATTAAAAAAATTATCAAATTCATGACAATTCTATGACATTCATTTGCCATTACAGATTATTGAATAATGCGTATTTTGTAACTATTTATGCATGTGTTATTTTAGTGAAACTGGAATGCGAATATCTGTTATCAAAAATGAATATGAACACCAAAAATACGTTCATGTGCCTTTTTATAGTGAAACCAGGGGCTGAATATTTCTTTGTTTAACAAATGTTGTCCAAATTGCTGCAAGTTTGGTTTTTGGTGTCAAAGCCTCACTTAAGTCATCAATGGACTTGTCACGGAGACCCCGACCCCACCACCCAAACGAGCAGCTCCCACAATGAAGGGTTAATTTAGAAACCAAAGTGTAACGTCCCACAAAGCACAGGGGCACCCGCCCCGCTCAGGTCACCCTCTCACCAGTCAGTTGCCAGCTGACCTACGTCAGGTAAACATAGAGCACCGGAGCGTCTCAGGGGAACTGATCCCAATCCTGGACATGCACTGCCACTCTATTTTTATGTGCAGCGGACCGGAGCCCAGCGCTCTACCAACTGAGCTACCGGGGCGGCAAAGATTACTTATGTTCCAGAAGCTCATACTTTTTGCCGATTAGTGCACTCAACTCTACCCAGTACAGCGATATGCATGTACGGCACCAGAGACGCCATTTGTCTGAGTGTGTTTTTTTTTTATAAATTTTGTCCAACTTGTTCCCAGTCCGGCTGCCGGAGTCGGAGTCTCACTGAAGTCCTCAAGGGACTTGTCACGGAGACCCCGACCCCACCACCCGAACGAGCAACTCCCACAATGAAGGGATAATTTAGAAGCCAAAGTTTAACGTCCCACAAAGCACAGGGACGAGAAGAGGGTTCAGGGGATGCAGTGGCACTGGGGCAGCGCGTGGGTTTTCCATGCCACTGACTGGGTTCAAATCCCCGGCGGGAATGCTAAATAAACACGTATTGGTCCAAAATAAAGCATTCCATCAGGTTGGCAGTCGGAGAAGTCATATGACCTCAACAATTGGTGTGTGGTTATGTCCTTGGGCTGAACGGGATTCAGATTTATATGCAAACACATTTTACTAAATTGCTTGCCATATCCAAAGCCCTATCTCCATACAGCGTATAAAAATGCCGTTTAGTGTTTCACATTATTCTGAGAGCTTCATGTTAGAATAGCGCTGCGTGGACTGATTAAATGCTGGCATTAAATACAAGGCCACGGATTTTCTGGTGCACTCGCACCGCTGCGGAAAGTCCATTGCAGAACAACGTTGGTATATTGCATTATCATCCTGCCCGTGGGAGAGATAAGAAGCAGCTCCACAATTATCTCCCCGCCGGAAGCAATCAATGACTATATTCTGGGCAGGACTTATCCTGCTTACTCTCTGTTTTGTATATGGAAAATCACGGAATTGGCTGTTTTTTTGTATCTTGACTTGGACGAGGCACTTAGACGTAATTTAATCTTCATCTTGCGCTTTTGGCCCACAGGCTGTGATGTCCCATTTACAAATGCACGACAGTCTCATTTTTGGGAAATGGCTTTCAGAAACTTTAAATTGAGGGGAGAGCAGCATAACTATTTTCAGTGAATAATTTTCAAAATACGAAGTTGCAAGCTTCTTGGGCATGCTATAAAAGCTACTGGCAAACACGCATATGATATGAGTTGAATTTTGACCAAGTGAGCACTAGTTTTCCAGTAATGAGACAGATACCACCAATCTTGTGAATGTGGTGCCTATTTTGTCCCAGGGTAGTGTAGGTAGCAGGTTATTGTAAATTGTTGTGGTTGTGTTTGAATCGAAGATAAAAACATAGATTGCATGGATATCAGGGCAATCCAAAATATACTTATACTACCTGCATGGAAATGAGAGATCAATGCAAACATTTTTCTGAATCCAATGCTGCAAGTTTTTGCTCTCAAACCAAAACGCATTCATTGCATAGGGACATGCCAACCGGTCTAATTATTTTACTTGCCATTGTCAAAATCTCAGTTGCCTCGCAGCATACGGGAATCATTCAATTTTTCCGTGTGATGCGATGCGAGGCGTATTCATTGCATTTTTCAACCGGGAAAAATTCAATTTTTCTCGTGTTGCTTAAAAACAAAATTCAATCTGATCGGGGCATGATGAAAAGCTCTTCGTTGCCGTGAATTTCCGCGGTGATCCATCAACAGCAGAGCAGCTCCCGCTCGGACTCCTTCCTCTACTGGGAATTCAGCCTTGCTAGCCTGCATTCAGAAATGCAATTACGCTATGGATCCTTGAAAATTGCAGCCATTGCGCGTTGCTTGTTGACATGCTATTACTGGCTCTGATTTCAGCCGAGTTAGGTCGGCTGGGATATGCCTGACTGGAATACTTTAGACAGCAGACCAGTCATTCGTGTTTCTGACTCCTGATTTCAATTGCTTCTCATTCATTAGCACAATCCTGCCCTACGCAGCAGTAAGACCTGTTACTTATTACGGCATCCAACGAAACCATACAAAGTTGAATAGCCCAAGCTGTTGCCCTGCTTTGGACATTAAAAACTCATGTATTTTACCTTCAGGTGTCAAATGTAGATCTGAAACGACAGGAAATTTACTGATTAATACATTTGTGATTTGCATGAGAAAAAACTCAGGTCGCAAATTTCGCAATTACTTCATATTTTAGCTGGGCAGGGTGTGGTTTAGGCGGCCAATCACTAGGGAATTCAGGAGAGTGTGACTTCTAAGACCACCCGTTTGTGATCACTTGTAGCACCATATATGTGCAGTTTCGGTCGTCTTCCCAGACCAGAGAGATCTGTAACCTCTAGCGTGCCCGCCACACCAGCTGGAGCGGCTTTGTGCTGTGATGTAGGTAGAGCAGTTGAAGCGCTGTCGGATCAGCTGTTTAGAATAGTTACAACAGCGGTTGCTACTGCGCCGTTGATATGGACTCTGCGCCGTGCTAGATGACCTGCGTGCCGGTAGGTGGGGCTGGACTTAGGTGGCCATGTGCAGTTTAGATGCCCGCTCTACAGTGCAGCTGGCCAAAATGCGGCTTACTTAACCTGTGTACCATGAGATCACCAATGTGGGGCTCTGACGGTCGCGTACCGGTGCGCCAGTCTGTGTGACTTCCGCGCCGGTTTGGTTTGCGGCCCAGCCGCGTGTGTCTGGGCTGCGTCTGCCGCGTCAGCAGCGGCTGCCCCTCTGCTGTCTCTCCTGTTTGCTCAGTCAAGCCGCTGCGACGAACGACCGGAAATGCAGGGCTGTGGAGGAAAAAACGCTGGGGCAACGCACGGTCGTGATTTCGTGGAAGCGTGATCAATGTATTCGCTCGAATTGATCATACAGCGAAATTTTACCGCACAAGGTGTCACGTTTTGCGTCGCAGTGAAGTCTGCATGCAGCTATTTTTCCAGCACCGGCAGCAATTCCGTCCACCATCACCGGCAGTGTTCTTGCTCCGTGGTTGTGTAACACTCGCACCCACGGAGACCAGCCATAATGGCCGCTGCTAATTCCGTCCACCATCACCGGCAGCAGAGGCCTCCAAGCCGCTGAGCGTCTTATTCTGGCCAGGCTCCGAGTGGGCGCCGCAGCGCCGAATGAAGTCGCGAAGGCTGTTGGGAGAGTCTGAACGAGCCATCGTCAGCCGCTGACGACCGTGCCAGGACACGGCTCATCTCCGGACCGTCATAAATGCACCCCACCCCCACCCCACCCCTTCCCTCCCCGTCACTCGCCATACCCCCGCCACGGGCTGGGGCCATGACCGGCGACCGATTCAAGCGCCACGCCTATTTGGGCTCATTTATTCTGCCAGCGTCGGTTTAGGCCGTTTCGTCGGTCTCAGATGAGGAAATTGTGCTGTGGGTTCATCTCGGGTAATGGGGACTTATGCTTACTTGTTTCAGCTTAGTAACGGTCGTAAGAATCCCCACGAGCCACTGGTCTTTCGCTCTGGGAGAAAACTCGAGCACAATCGTCGTGTGTTTAGTTTTTATGTATAACGTGTGTCCACGAGCGTAACTTGTAACCTTACATAAAGTGATTTGGTGAGTAGGCTGCTCACCTCACCGTAGCCAGCGTGGTTTAGGTAAATTAGAGGTCAACTTTGGGAATGAATATTGCCTGGAATGAGAACAAAAAACAAATCTATCGTGTAAAGGAAAACAAGGTAACTTCAATGTATTAGCAATGAGAGTTCCCTTTTTGCCTTTGCACGGGAGAAAAAGAATCGGCACCGGGATGCTTCCAGGTTTCTTTATTTTCAAATTGCGTCAAATTGCGCGAATCAACGAACAAATGCCTTTGAGATCTGATGTAAGAGAAGACGAGTTCTGATGCAGCTCTTCGTTTCCAGGCTCCTCTTTCCCTGCCACCCCTCTCTTCCTCCCCTCTTTCTCTCTCTTACTCAGTGATGCGTCTCGGACACCGCAGCTTCCGCCGGACCTCGGCCCGGTGAGCTGGCCCTCGAGGTTATCTCATGACACGGAACAAACTGCGGTCGATGGCTCCCGATCAGCATCCTACCGGTGCTGCTCATTCCCTGGACTTTCCGAATGGCCGGTGACTCATCTGCGGACACCGTCAGCGCTGTAACATGGAGCCGTCATCAGCGCTAGCTGGACTTTGGTCCGCTGTTTTATCGTTGCGTTGAGGAGTTTTCGTACTTGTTTTACTGTTATTGGGACGCATCGGCGGCATGTGTCTTCAGAAATGTATGAATTAGTTCAGTAATTTTGGTCACACATTTTGGTGCTGGTGAACTTTGTGCTCATCATCTTAAGAGGGCCCACGCTCAGCTCACATGCTTCTGCTGAACCTTAATTGGAGACAATTTCAAAAAAAAAGATATCAGCTCTGACTCTTGCTACAGCCACTGCCACATCCGAATTTCGGCCATGTTTCCACATCTTGCCGAGATTTTTCGTAATTGGTGACGTCACCAGCGGTGGTGTAGCGTCGTTCGTGTCTCCTGCGAACTCGGACCGCCCGCCGGAGCGGTGCCGCCGCCCGCGCTCCTCCGTAAATATTTACCGCCGCGAGGAGGTCGGCGTGTCAGTGAGGACTGGCCCCGCTGGCCGGCGGCGTGCGGTAGGCACCAGTGACACAGAGGCCGCCCTGCTGAGTCGACTCCGACACGGACACGGCTCTGTGCTGATCCTGCTCCGCTATTGACCGAGGCCGATTCGCTGCAGCAAAAACGAGGGCTCGCGTCTACCAGAGACCTGCTAACTCAGAGATGACGCAGAAGAACGGTCCGAGTATTGCATTGAATTCGCTTAACTTTGGTAACTTTTCCGACCGCCGTCTTTTGGTAAGACATTTGAGCGGCCCCTGGCGTGGCGCGGCTCTCCTCTCCCGCCTCGGGCGTGTAGCCTCCTCTCGAGCCCCCTTCCCGCGACGCCGCCGACGACGCTGCGGGCGCTGTAGCGGCGGCGGCAAACGAAAACAAACGCCGGTACCCTGAGAACGGCGGCACCGCAAAAACCGGTCGGCCTCACCTGTTCGCCTGCTCTCTGCCTTCCGACGTGCTCCACCCGCGACGTGTTGCACGTCATATTTCAGACGACTTTTTGCGGCGTCGCCGCTGGGGCCGCAGTTGCGCGGCGCGCGGGGGTGCGCGGGGAGGGTGGCGGGCAGCGCCCTCTGACGACCGGCTGTGACGCGGCGCATTTGTGACGCTAGAGAGACAGACACGGCGCAGATGACAAATGCAGCTGTGTCATGCCGGCGCGCGGGAAAACAGGGCTAGCCGAGAGAAGGTTTTGCCGGTCACAAAGCCACGGGCGGCCTGGGACTGGCGTGACACAGCAACGAAACCAAATATACCCGGAAATGTCCTTGGGTTTTTTCATCCAATTCCAGCCGTTCGGTTAGAAGGCTTTAGTGAATGTTGTCTGTTTGTTGCAGCTTGTATGAATGCGCTCATTGACTGCTTTGTGCTCTTCATTTTGGTTCTCAGTCCGCATCTGGGTCAGACGTTGATAGAATTTAGCGCTAACGGTGAAGAGGGCACAGAGCTCTGAGCGGGTTAAAGGTAGCCAAATCTACAACATCCGCTTTAAAGACTGCACTCCAGAAGCAAGTGGGGACTGGCCTTAAAATACCATGAGCACGCTCGAACTGACAGATCTCGACATGCGTGCTTGAGAGTGACTGAAAATGTGACGAGTGAGGGTGGCACGTGGGTGCTAAATGCAGCACCACCGAGGTGAGCTTTACTGAAGCCAACCCAAGTACCTATATCGAAAAATCCCGGGTGGAATCTCAGCTCTAAACTCCGTCTGTCAAAGCCCAGAACGGTGTGGCTCCATAGGCCCTGCACGTCGGGTGTAATGTCACGTCAGACTCAGCACTCGAACGGAGTGCAGACTTGTGATGTGAAGGAAAGTGAGGGCTCCTCGGTGATGAATGGGCCTCACCCACAGCTTCTCCGGCTCAAAGCAAGGTCAATGGAACACGCTTCCCCGGATTTACAGAGGAGGGGATGCCCAAAATATCACAAAGCAGGTGTAGAAAAAATAAGATACGTGTGGGTATATCATCCAACCCAGCTATGTTATCGTGAAAACGCTATCTATTTCAGATGAGGACCAAAGGGTAAAATGTGTCAAATATAATACGGTGCACATCATCATCATATTTACGGTATTAGGGCGCGCTGACCAGGTCATTTGGCGCCCATTGTAGATACAATGCACAGTGGAGAGTGGGTTTATACATCTTTGTGGGTTCCGGAGCACCTCAGTGAAACTCTGAACAAGTGTTCAGACTTCATTTTAACTTCCATTTTGAAGACTTTATATTCTTTTGCCAGGTTCAACAGGTCCTTAGGGAAGCTAGCTAAAACATGGTTCCAATTGTATTATCCCTATTAATATGCTTGATACTGACTTTTTCAAATGTGGACACTCTAAATCATTAGGAAAAGACATAGCCCTGAATGCCAATGTACATGAAATCTGGCCTTGCTGGCATTAGCGAGTTGAACTTCCTTTCCTTCGTGCATTATGTCCGCCGGATTGTCAGGATCACATTGCGCTGTATTGCCTCCAATGTTCAGCTGCCACACCATTTGAAGCTACCATGATTCAAAAGTCACTCATTGTTAAAGCTCTCAGTCAGACCAGGAATGTTTTACGTGCGCCGGCAATCGCTGATCTCTCTGTTTCGGCTCTTTGTTGAGGACACCCAGCAACACCACCAGAAAAAGGGTGCATTCTAATTGACACCCGGCACAATGCCACCTTTCCGAAGTCACATAGCCGCCTTTATGAGCGGCGGCCGCCCCGTACCGGCCACATAAACGGCAACAATTTGTTGTTACGCACGGGCAGACGGGTGCCGCACCACGGAGCTCATGAATAAATTTGCCGGCTAGTGGTCGCCAGAATGGGTGCGCTCCGCTCGAGCGCGCTCGCGCCTGATGCTATTACGGCGCGCGTGCGGCGATGGAGTGTCGCGAGCGGCGAGGTGGGACGCCGCCGCCATATTGGACAGCAGAAGTCAGCATCGTCAGCGCGGCGGCGGTGCGGCGCTGACGATGCTATCAGGGGACAGAAAATCACCGCTGATTGGACCAGACAGAGTCATTATAGCCTGTCCTCGGCAGTGCCGTGCCAGGAAGCTGGCATGTTTTCGGCTGAGATAAACGAAAAGATCGCCAGGCTTGTCTCGTGGAAAATTTGCCGGCGCTGCGGCGCAGAAGTAACATAGAGTGCGTGCACTCAGAAAATCCCAAATTATCTGCCAATAATCCTTCACTGAAGTCAGATAAGCGGACACGTTGACCCAGTTGTGAGCTGTGCTGGCTGCTGGAACAGGGGCTTTGGAGATGGTCTGACAGAGGCCAGTGACTTCCACCGGATGTGCGTTGAGATGCCACTGCAGAGTGCTGCAGCCGCCAAAATCTGAATACCTCCATTTGCATTTCAAAAGCCTCTGAACCGACAGCCGGAAGACATCCGCCGTCCAAATTCCCCAAAACGCATTTGTGAAACCGCATTTGCTCGAATCATGTTTTCTGCCGTGCGCCACGCCAGGAGAACAAAACATCCATCTCGGCAGGAAGTCCCACTGCGCTGATTCGACGTCGAGACGTCCGCTTCGCCGGCGAGGAGCCAGAGCTCCGTCGACAAACTGTGGTCATCCGCAGCGGAGGCGATGCTGCCGACTCGCCGCTGCGGTGAAAACGCTGCGGGATCACCGCTGCGGCAGTTTGCGGACGTGGGGTAGATACAGAACCGACGCGCTGCGTTCCTGCGGTGACAGACGACGGCGCCGTGTGACAGGTGTGGAGACGGCGGCACAGCGGTGTGACAGGAGAGCAGGAATGCCGCTCGGCTCCCCGCAGCGGCGCCGCCACACATACGCCGGGCCGCCACGGGGCGGCGGCCGGCGTCGGGCGGCTCCCGCGCCGCCCAGAACCGCCCCCACCGCGGCCGGGGAGGCGACGACCTGATGACAGACGAGCCGCGCTCGCGGCCCGACGCCGCCGCTCCCAAAACGCCATCGATCTCGCAGCCGTCACCGCAGTCCCTCCCCTCCCCCCGCCCCTCCCAGCGGCGGCGGCGGCGGCGGCGGCGCGCCTGTCTGTCTGCCGGGCCGCCCTCTCCCCAGCCTTCTCTCACGGATAGCTTCCACCCGTCTCCCGCCACCCTACTCTGTCGCCCCAAACACCGGCTGAAGCTGAGCGCAGATCGAGAAGTCAGCAGCGGCGGAGCGGAGGGGCTGGCTGACATCGCTCCAGGCCGAGAACGCTGCATGTGACGCCCCGAATGAGGTTAACCGCAGCCAACCACGTCCGTCAGCGGGTGATTTGTTCGTCTGCCAGAAGCTGGCCAGCCTGATCTACAGACTACCGATAGCCGTTAACTTACTTTAGCCGCCGGCCGAAGGTGAATCACGTGATCGGCTCGGAGCTGGACCGCCGAGTGAGATGTTTTCACAGCTGCGTGGCGTCACTCGAACGGGAGATAAATCTGACCGGATTCCAATACGATTTAGATTATTGTAAGCCAAACGATCGACGTTGGTGACGTGAGTTGGATGCGCGGTCGTCGACCGTCTGTGCAGCACCGTTCGTCTGTCGCTGGCTGCTGCTCGCACAATGTTGTCCGACGCAGAGAAATTGTGCCAACGCTGCACGGCGAATCCGAGCGACGGCTGTGGACACAGTCGTCCCGCCGAACAGCTCCACTTGTTTTTCTCGGAGTCAGCGGAAAAATTAGCCATCAGAGTCTGTTTACATTCACCTCGCCGGCGGCGTTTGCATACTTGGCCAGCCGATGCGGCGGCGGGTTCGGCAGTAGAATGGCAGGCACGTCCCAGCCCGACCGGTGGCCGGTTGCGGCGCACAGTCGCCACATCAGGTGCCTCCACTCAGCAGAACTGCGCCGCCACTGATTGGGCCAGTGAAATCGTCGGCGATGCTGACCGCCCGACCAAACGCTCACTGGAATGAAAGCATATGTACATACAAAGGGATACGGGAGGACGGGATGATATCAGCTACCCTGCTTCAACGACAATTGGACTGATCACAAGTTTATGTGTGATGCAGAGGTGGAAATTCTGCTTCGTAGTCGCTGAGAACGACCTTTGAGTGTCTTATTACGAAACACAGGAGCTTCACCTGCACCGCCGCACCTACAGAGGCACTGCGGTCGTAAAAACACCAAACTGCCAAACGCCACCCAAAGTCTCTGCGCCGAGGTGCTTTTATCTAATCAAGCAGCGCTTCGTTGCACCCAGTGGGTGGCTTCCCCACTCCTCCTAATGCACATTACTCAGCATTACGTTTCATTGAGGCTCGCATGATTCTGCACTTCTGCAATGGAGGGCGCACCGCGGCAGGGTCCTCCCCTGGCGCCATTATTTCCCATTCGTCAGAAGTAATCAACACAGAGCCGCGCTAAATTACAACTTGCGCAGAGTTTAGTAACTGGCAAGACAGGATATGCCAGATAAGGTGCTGCCTACGTAGTACCCTTGCTGAGGCTGGCGTGAGGCGTACCTATGAATTATAAACAAAAGCCTATGTGCTGTTTCTTTTTCTTACAAAGTGAAGTGCTGCATGCGCTTGACATGCGGGTAAAATGCGAGCAGAACTTTTAACAAACGACTCTGGTGTGGTTTTTCGTGTCCAGAGAAACTTATCACGAGCAGCTGATAAATGAAATTATCCCACTTTGGCCCATCAAATGGTGAAAGAGAAATTTCGGAAACCGGTGATAGAAATCCTATTTTTGATTGTATATTATTCTTAGCAGCTTTTCATATTTCCTCCCATCCTATAAGACGCACAAACATTTATGTTTCTATAATATGTTCGGTGCTCCGTGATATTTTCGGTCAGTAAAGTGCTGGCGGGCTGCATGGATCGCTGGGCTACCAACAAAATTTATGCCCAAATATTAATTACGCGATTTATCTGTTACCAGCTCGCTTCTCAGTGGCGAAAATATTGACCCATCTGTAACTGCAGTGCACTCAAAGCTCCCCGCGTGTCCTCACACTGCATCTGCAACACCACTATGCAACTTAGAATACCTACTGACCCATCACTATTTTTGGCAGATATGTACGAGTACCAGGAGCCAACCCCGCACCTCTACGGTCGGCCCCTGCACGGGCCAGCGCAAGATGAGGATGACATGGAGACATACGTGGCGCGCACACCCTCCGGGTCCGTCTACATTCCCTCAGGTCAGCCTCTCCGGCAATTGTGACTCCTAGCGTGTCAACGTTTTCTTAAGATATTTAAGTCGGGGGCGCGGTAGTGGAGTGGTTGGCCCAGCTGGCTTCCACACAGCCGATCCCGGGTTCAAGGCCGGGCGGCTTCCCTGAACAAGGAGCAAGCTGGCTCCCGAGAAACCCTTCCAACAGGGAAATAGTTGGCGATGGTATATGACCCTGGCAGTTGTTTCGTTGATAAGCCCCAACAAAAATTTATTGAAGTCTTATATATATATATATATATATATATATATATGTATATATATACATTTGTATGTATATGGCGGTGTTACATACCGGCGGAATTCCGAAACATGAGGGACTCAGGCGTACCTGCGAATACTAACTCTTGCATCTTTTAAAGGGAAAGTGGCACCTTCATAACGTGATTTTAACTGAGATAGCCAAGTTGTAAAGCAAGTCGGAAAACCCGGTGCTGAATACATCATTTGTCTGGGAACTCGATATTTCCGTAGAATGAAGCTAAAACCTACCTGAAATTTACCCCTCCTGTACCCTTAGCAACAGGCCACAGTTGTTATGGCTGTTGGTGTAGTCACAGTGAGTATCAGCCAATCGAAGCCCTTGAAGTGTATTGAATGTGGTAGTTTGGTTTCCAGATGATGACATCATCCATAGGCAGATATTCGTTTCTTTCTCCAGAGGAGCATTTTAGAAATCAAGATATTGAGCTTATTGTACATTTTTCAGAGAAATTATGGACACTGCCATGATTTTCGGCTAAAAGTTTCCCTAATTACACTAAATTTCAGGATTCAACCAAGGTGCCACATTCCCTTTATGGGGAAATCGTAGCCAAAATTAAAAAGTGGAAACTTTCAGCTTTTCAAGATCACGCCCCCAGCATAGCCTTCAACTTAACTGCCGAGGCAGCGTGCACCCCAATCTCCCACAGGCCTCAGTCATTACTGCACGCTTCCCAAGTTGATTTATTATGAAAAAGTTTCCATTAGCCTCCACTTTTGATGAGCAGACGATAACCGTAAAACGTCATCACGATCACAATTGACCGTGGCAGGCAGAGCACTGGATCGCGGGTGACTGCCGAGGCAGCCGGTACCGGCCTTGGGCAGGAAACAAACTGGTAAACTGAAAGCATGACCAGTTCGGTTTTCATAGCCCTTTTAGACTTGGATGCGCCTTTGCCCGGAGTCTTAATACTGAAGTGAAAAAGATACTCTTTAGAAGAAAATGAGGGACAAGAAAATACTACGTGCATGAGGTTGACGGCTGTACGTACATATGTCAAGGGCGACGTCAGAACAAAATAACTAGATTTGTATTTTCTATGTAATGCAGTTTTTATATTTGTTATATATATATATATATATATTATATATATATATATATATATATATATATATATATATATATATATATATGTATGTGTGTGTGTGTGTGTGTGTGTGTGTGTGTGTGTGTGTGTGTGTGTGTGTGTGTGTGTGCGTGTGCGTGTGTGGTAGGATAACGCATTACGGCAAACGATAGGTTTTCAAGGATGAAATGACCTTGCGGATCAATCGTATGATATTTCGATTATGTCTCGGGTGCAATGCGCGTGTATTTGTATGTAACTTTTAGTTTACCGAACACGACATTATCCTTAAAACGCCTCATTACTACCAGAATTTATTTTGATTGTTCTTTGTATGGAGGACGCAGCTTTTGCGGTCCACGCGTTTCAAACAAAATTATGACTCGTTGTAGCCTGCTATATGCTCACTTACCGATGAAGCTTTAATAAAAGCGAAAGCTCTAACTGGCTTATTTTAATTTAATATATATATATATATATATAAAAAAATATAATATATATATTTCTTTACTGCACCTTACGAAGTTCAATGATTTTCAACTTTCAGAACTTTGCAGCCGGGTTTGTTTGATTTCCTAAGGAATTGTTCCATTCTTACTCGAAACCTTCACTTATGAAGGGTTGAAGGTTTTGCAAGTTTGCAGTTGAACACGCGTAGCTACACTTACAGTTCAGCCCGGTTGGATACGAGCAATTAGCCACGTCCAGATGTCCAACGCATGCCAAGAATATGTTGAGGAGAACATTTCAAAGCTACTCACTGACGACAGTCTGACCGCTGGTATTCTTCAAATTGATGTTCGACGATAGCTTCGAGTTAATGACGTGAAATCATTAATACGTTAAATCTTTCTGGACCATAGCCTAATCCTATGTATAGATTTGGTTGTTTCTGAATTGTCCGGTTCTTCAAAGTGATACATGCTCTCTGCAAAATTCCACTGGTGATTTGACAAATGCTGATGAATGATAATAAGAAAACACAGCCAGAGCTAGCAAATCACTAGCCCTTTTTATGTATAGGTTTGGGAGAGCTAATGGTCGAATTTATTATTATGCATCCTTTCACCAGTTGTGATGGATATTGGTTATTTGAATCAGGTTGTACTGATTCAAGGAACCCACCGGCCCTCGAACCTGTGGCTCAGGAGACAGACGCTCCACCGCTGAATCACACTTCCACACCTGATGCGTTTGTCATGCTCACTCAGCTATTTTTGCCGTTCGGCTCCCTAAGCTATTTTGCTCTTGGAGACGCTTTGTATTTCGTGGACTTATCCATGAACCACTGAGGTTAATATTCGTATGATCTCTACATTTTTATTTTTAGGCTTTTTGTGTACATATTTTAGGTATATTTTCACTTCTCGCCGATGATTCAGTTGGAACATCCATTGATCCGTAAAACCGTTTAGTTCGCAATGGGTGACCACGCCCTGCAGTGGACCGCCATACCTCTCGACCTTCGGCGGTGTATCCCGATCCCCGGACCGGCATCCAGATCTCTGGCTTCTTGTTTACACAGCGGATGGTCTTGTTCCCATTTCCGGGCGCGTCTGTTTTCTGGGTGCGGCGGGCTGAACCTCTCAGAGCAGTAGTGCGCCGGAGGCGGCGCACTTCGCGCCTTGACTGCAGCGAGCCGCTCAGGTCTGTTTCGCGGGGTGCAAATCAGCAGCAGCCCAAACACTGGCAACTTTGGATTAATTTGATACAAAGCGATGAATGGGTTGGCGCTGGGCTAAGATACGAGTTTGCTGTGTGCCGGAGCGAACCGGCAGCTGGCGGCTATAAATCGCCGGTCGCCGATGCTATCTCTGGCTTTTCAGCTGCCACAGGACCTAGCCCGGGACCAGTCCGGCCACTGCTAAATGTTCGCTTTGTTTCAGTGCTGTTCAACTGCTAGATCCCGATAATTACGAACATATTATCTACGATAATTATTAGGTTTCTTACCAAGGAAGGATTACAGTTTTTCGAGGAACAGGATATTTCAGTTTTTGATAACCCTGCCCTAAATAATAATGTTAGCTTCAGCCTCTCCGGGAGGTGGTTGTTTCGCCGGCTCTGCAAGGGTTATTTTGACATCGCCAGTCTGTGTGGCGGAGACCGTATGCCAGCAGAGATAGGCCGGCTTTATGGGACAGGCACCGGACCGGCGGCAACGACTTAAAGATTCTCGTAAGAGGGAGGCCAAATGCCGCCGTCACTCCGATACCGACAGATATGTCGCCGGTTCAAACGCTTCCTCAGCGCTTACTGGGCGATTTCTCCGTGCTGTCAGCGGATAAATTTGCTTTTAGTAGCGAGAATAGTTATAATCAAATATATGCGCAGTGTATTAAGACTAGAATACCATGTGGAAGTCGCTAAATATGCACTTTTTACGTAGATTAAACTTTTTGCTTGCCACGGTGTTGAAAGCAAGGGCCTAAACTATGGAAAATGCATGTTTTTCATCGGTGGGCTTAACATCGTTAGTTAGTTCTTTAGGCTTAGGGGTGCACCAGCCTGGCAAGGCCATATAGCGCCCAGAACAGTACAATCGCTAAAAGTGCTCCATCTGGAACAAGAAGAACGCGTGATTTAGAGATTCATTACCAGTTTCGATGTCTATACCTCGCTGTGCGGGTGAATGGCAAAGCAAACAGAGGGGTGCACACACACTACTAACATCAGCCCTTCCTGTCCTGAAAACAAAACCTAGACCCTACAAGATCCACCAGGCAACGCCGCGCAGAGAGCGCCCGGCACGAGGCGTCGGGGCGTCAGTTCTGACGCCCACTCCGTACCCCGGACCCAGGGGGCCCGGGAGTACGGGTAAGTCCCTGAGTCCGCCTGGGCGCCCAGCAAACAGCTGGGCACCTAGGCGGACTCCCCCTGCATTGCCCCCCCCACGGAAGATAGGCGCAAGTCACATTTTCATGTGACCCACGCCCGCTCTCCGCCGGACGGCAGTGTAGTCTCAGCACGGGGCGTGAGACTCCGCAGGGGGAGTCAGGCGCTCCGCGCCAGGCAGCCCTCCGCGCAGCGTCACCCGGAGGACTCACGGTATGTGTACTAAGGCATTAGGCTGAAGTATGTCAAACAGTGTTCAGCTTAGGTCCTCACGGAGCATGTTGCGCTTAAACAGGGTCATAGATGATTCTAAAATTGATGGCCTTCACGAAAGTCAGCACTTGTTCTATCAAACGGGAGTCGCGGCCAACCATCTCTGACATAGCAAAAGGCTCCTGTCTCTCGCCAAAGGGCTTAACATCGCAATGCATTCCGGGTAAACATTCGAAAAGGGTATCGAACCCAAAAGTTTTGATGTCGTGAGAGGTGGGCGGGATTTGCGTTACAAAATCTGGTCCTTGACCAGTGTAATTCATTGACGCCAATCTCCACCAAAGTTTGCAGCAGGGGAAGCTGATGACCAGCGGTGCGAACTGAGCTGGGGCAAATGCCAAATACTTGTCGCCAGAAGTGTCAAAATACTTGTCACCAGAATTGTCAATTTCAATAACGATTGCTTTTAAAGCACTGGCGGATCCAGGATGAGTGAGGGACAAGGGGCCATGGTCTCGTAAAGTGCTGAAAAGGGGTCATTTTCCTTATCCAAACTGTTCGCTCATAAATTGAATGTAAGCCAAAAGCTGCAACTTTGAGTCTCTTCACAGCTATTTCCAAGAAACTCTTGTGCAGCTGCCACTAAAGCACGTCTTTTAGCACCTGGGTGCGCCAGAAGTGTCAAACTATTTCTCGAGTGTAAACATCTCCCTGCCCTGCTCCCAGATAATTTGCTAGGGTAAAGTCTAAATGATCTTAGTCTAATGATCTAAATGATCTCTAAGAACACTTCCGTAACTGAATTCCACATCCTATATTTGCAAAATTCATTTACGCTTCCCACAGCACCTGTCCTCCACTCTCAAAATATATTTTCTTAGCATGGGTGCTTGTATGCTAACATGTTTACATATATATATATATATATATATATATAATATATAAAATAAAATGATAAAGGTGAACACATAGAAAGTTATTTAAGTTATATTAATTTTTTTACAGACGTTTCACTGTTGTACAGTTTCATCAGTGTAGGTACATAATGACAAAAATACCAAATCAAATAAAACATATAAAAAACAATATCACTCAAGTTAGGCGTCTTGGGGGGGCAAAGCTAGCTACAAAAGAAAAAAACATAAAACATTAAGCACGAGAACTTGAGAAGAAAAGAAATGAAAATCAAAATCATGTCCTGTCGAATCAGGTTGAAATATTGTATCCTGCTGTGAACTGAACTTTGTAATTTTGTATTGATATTTTTTTGTAATTATGTACCTACACTGATGAAGCTGTACAACAGTGAAACGTCTGTAAAAAACTAAGTGTAACTTAAATAACGTCCTCTGTGTTCACCTATATCACATCATGTCTGTGATAACCCCATATACATATATATATATATATATATATATATATATATATATATATATATATATTAGTCCTGTCTTTATTGACACCTAACAATCGATCATTTCGTGCCACTGGGCGTGGGCTCGATCCTCGAAATCATGTCTCTCTGTAGCGGTCGCGTCACAAAGCGACCGGACCGAGCACTCGAGCCACCTGCGGTGACAACGTGCCGCGCCAGCGTTAACCGCAGTGCCTTGAATACCACCACCCTCAAAGCCTCAGTAACCAGCGGTGAGGCCGCAACGAGAGCGGGCGCTTTCCGGACCATGTGATGGGATCTGGCGACGGGGTCGCCTCCGGGCTCTGGCCCAGAGCCCTCCAAACGCCACGACTCTGCCGAGCCGGCGTCGGCAATTGTTGTTGTCTAACGTGTCGGAACAGTCACTAAGAGTGATTACACGTGCTCATCTGGCAGGCAGAGTCCGCACACCAAACACAGCGCAAAAACAGACGCCGGCGGCTGCAGCGGCGCACAAAGAGAGAGAGAGAGAGAGAGAGAGAGAGAGAGAGAGAGAGAGAGAGAGAGAGAGAGAGAGAGAGAGAGAGAGAGAGAGAGAGAGAGAGAGAGAGAGAGGGAGAGAGAGGAAGAAAGTCTCCAAATCAGTATGCAATTCATGACCTCATTTGCGTGGATTCTGCGTCAAGACAAGTATTTGGTTATTTACTGCTACTTTCTGTTGTTTTGGATATCCAAATAACCTCAAGAATAGATATGTGCCTAGGTGATGAAACCACTGACGTTTATTCTACACTTGTCACCCGGGGGTTAAAATCGCAGACAAGCAGGTACTAAAAGATAGAAGATGACTTACATTTAGTTGCCTGAATGAATAAGTGTACCTAGCAACCAACGATTCATGTTTTTCGTGACTACAAAACGGTCAAAGGATGTTGGCTCTGGCCTGGAGCTAGGGTTGCATTACGTGCTGACATAATGATCGATATCAGACGTTCACCCGTCTGGAGCGCCGCTGTTCTCTCCAGAAGCTCTGAGCCGTTCAGAGCGGCAGGTGATCCGAGCGTGTTGACCTCCGGTGCCCCCGGCACCTGCCCACGCAGTCACGCCAGCGCTGTAAAGCAGCGCCGTCTGGTGCATTAGTGAGGAGCGCCGGCGCCGCCGCCGGCCGGCCAATGGACGCCGGACCAGGTGCTCCAGAGCCGTCCGTCTCGGTCGCCCCGCCGCCGGCCGGCCGTAAACTCGCAATTAGAGCACCTGTCGATGGACGGCGCAGCGTGCAGCGCTGGAAGGGCAGCGGCACAGGGCTGCTGAGGTAGCAGTGCACCCTGGCAGGGCTGCAGGGGTAGCAGTGTACCCGGGCAGGACTGCAGGGGTAGCAGTGTACCCGGTCAGGACTGCTGGGGTAGCAGTGCACACTTGCAGGACTGCTGGGGTAGCAGTGTACCCCGGGCAGGACTGCAGGGGTAGCAGTGCACACTTGCAGGACTGCTGGGGTAGTAGTGTACCCGGGCAGGACTGCAGGGGTAGCAGTGTACCCGGTCAGGACTGCTGGGGTAGCAGTGCACACTTACAGGACTGCTGGGGTAGCAGTGTACCCGGGCAGGACTGCAGGGGTAGCAGTGTACCCGGGAAGGGCTGCAGGGGCTGCTGATGTAGCAGTGTAACCAGTAGGGCTGCGGGGGTAGCAGTGCACCCTTGCAGGACTGCTGGGGTAGTAGTGCACCCTGGCAGGGGCTGCAGGGGCAGCGTCGCCCCACACGGCAGGGCTGCACTCCCTGCAGGGCTACAGGGCAGCAGCGCACACGTCAGGGCTGTAGGGGTAGCAGTGCACCAGACAGGGTTGCAGGGGTAGCAGTGCACCAGGTCAGGGCTGCAGGGGTAGCAGTGCAACATGTCAGGACTGCTGGGGTAGTAGTGCAACACGTCAGGACTGCAGGGAGCTGTAGGGCTAACGGTGCACTCCAGCAGGGCTGCAAGGTCTGCTGCATGGTAGAGCTTATCGATATTTGAAAAGACCGGAGCATCCTGAAATAATGCGAGCCATAGGTACCGAGCCTCGTGCCACATGGTTTTTAATTAGGGAAGCAACGGGTGAACTTGGGTCAGAAAATAGCCGGACATCTACAGACCGGGTGTGACAGCAAGTGATCAAAGCCGCGTTACGGGTGAAACACTCATCCTACGGGGATCACCGTAATACTGCCCGTCACTGTTACTCGGCACTGATGGAACCAGGGCCTGAGTTTGGGGGGGACTGGGGTGGGATTTTAGCAAGGGGAATGGGTGGAATGTGATATTACTTTGCTGGAAACTATGGCGTATCAGAGGAGGCGAGGGAAGGGCGTAAAATCTCCGGAACTGGGTGATGTAAGATATCATCTCCTAGGTGGTTAATTTCGCTTTTTCTTTTTCTGCTTTTTGGAGATATTCTGTTCCATGCCTTACACATTTTGCAATTTTTGACCTCTAAGAGATGGTTAAAATACGTTCCTATAGTTTTTGCCAGTAAGTGTGTGTATTTACCTACCCATTGGGTACTTACTGCTGTTGTGGAGCTACATTTCTTTAGGTGAATATTCTAATCAGTGATTAACCAATCATGCCCAACTATATTGAACAATAGATAGCTAATAGAGCTTGAATTAGTGGAAAAGGTATGGTGTAAATCGATGGCTCTAGACTTGTCACTTTGGGAATATAATCACCAGGTTAGCGAAAGCCGGAGAGTTATTGTTACGACCTTAAATTTTTTAGAGTGCATTCGGAAATGTGTCTGTAAAGAATTCAATTTGAAGGTCGGAAATCATGTTATAAATTTGATGATATTGTATGGAACCAATTATCAAGATGCTGAACGAAAGTTTGGCCTAAATATACGATTAATGACTTTAGTAAATCCCCTATCTCGGCAGAGGTCAAGAACATCTCAGGTTGGCTACCCACATATCCTTGATGCGACCAACGTGGCTACCTGAAGTGAAATAAACTTTTGCGTGAACTGAGGCTTTAAATTGCTCCCAGAAGATATGTCTTAGTGAGTAAAAATTTACCTGCAAAGAGTTGAAGTATGAAAGGAATTAAATTTACTGAGATTTAGAGACTAATGAATTACATATAGTATATTCTTACTATAAAACAGCGAAAGGTTAAGCGTATAGTGCAGTGATTAAAAGTTTTATGTGCTGCAATACAAGCATGTGTCCATTAGCTGCGCATATTAATCAGTCAAAAATGTTATCAAGGTACCTAATACAAAAAGGCATGAAAAAATAATATGTGTTGTCAGAGTCTAGTACCCTTACTGCAACTGCTTGCTATGATCCATAATTGCTTAGATTAGCATTGCTAAGATAGCAGACAACCACCATTTGACTGTAGCAGTCACCACGCTGAGACTTAAGCTACTTGAAGGATACATTTAGGATTCACATTTTGTTAAAAGAATACATATAATTTCCATATATCCAATGCCTGCAACCAAATATAGGTACTCAGCCAGAGGACAAGTACCTCCTAATACCACAAACATCATCCAGCAAATCCTAGAAAGATTGAAGCAGATCAATGAGCATCACCACATTCACCTGCTCCATGGAAACTTTGGTGGAATCATCACAATTTTGTTAAGCTTGATTTGATAAAATTGACCTAGGTAGGCACCAAAGAAACCTACCTGCAGTTTACCTGACTTCATGGGCACCAAACAGCATATAATTTTCTAGGTGCAAAGCCAGAACTTGCAACTCTCATCTTGATCTCCACAGGTCTACAGTTTGGATATCTCGCATGCACTTGATTAAGATGTGTGCTCTAATTGACACCCTCAAATGACACTACTCTCCTGGGCTTTTGAGATCTGGCAAACTTCACTTTGTCCTACGTTTCTCTGGCTGCGGGATAATATATAGGATTTGGTAGTGGGTTTACCACTGACAACAAAACCTCCTATTTTGATTTAGCTCAACTACAGCCTCTTAGTAAGTAAGATACCCACACAGCAGTTTCAACACGTATTTCTGACTGTTTTCTTCTCGCTACTCCGGTGCCAGAAACGCAAAACTTTGTGGTTACCCAAGTGGCTACCTGTGGTCCCTAATCGTAATTTTCGTTGCCAGTCTGGCTACCAGACCATCTGTAATTCCGTAAAACGAGTCCTCAAGTACAACGTAAGCAGTGGAGTTACTATCTTATGCGGAGTAATTTCACTATGAATCCTGATACAGACTTTAAATTTTTATCTTCTTTTCCAAAATAAATGGTCGATTTCATATAAGAGAATGAATATAACCGTTCTCATGTCATCACAAATTAGAGTACCTTTATCTCATGGCTTTATATGGGTCGATTTCGTTGCCGATATGGTTACCTACCCATCTCTAACTTAGCTGCGAAATAACGCGAGTGAGTAAGGATAAATTATTTGCCACTAATTTGTATCGTCTGTCACTAAAGTTATAATGGTACCTAAAATCAGTCAAGGTAGCATTGCATGTTATGGATCGTTCTTTTCACGTGGCGGTAAGATCGTGGAAATACTTGGTTTGTGCTGGTAAGTGCAATTCTTGATGTCTGTCCATTCTCCCTGATTGGCTACCTAAGTTCTGGTCCTTGAACCTCATTTGGCTACCCACGAGCGTGGGCGAGTTGGTGAGATTCTTGACCTCTGCATCTCGGATTCCAGGAGAAGGGCCATGCCATCTTATCGTCCTATAGTATGCTCCTCTTTTCAGCACTTTGAAACCTATCAACCTTATTGACTTCCATTTTGATTTATAGGTCAACGTTTGCAGGAAGGTTAAATGACAGGAAATGGGCATACAACTATCCTGTTTTTGTGGGCGGGGGGGGCATCACCCTCATGCACCCTTTATTCTCAAGTTTTCATGTGTTGCCTTATTGTGTACTTATGGATGATTAGCTTTGTCCAATGCTGCTCAGCATGCATTTTCTCCCACCCCTAGCAATCAGACTGGAGGTAATTGCGTCACTGGCTATTATCCCGACTGGCCCCGGCGCTGTGCCCCGTTACCGATGTTTCTGTTCTTTTCCGGTCGGCGCCCGCATCTTGCATCTAGCGCCAGGTGGCCAAGCCAGCCCTTTAATTGGTAATTGGCGTGCGCGAGCCGGCGTCGCCGTCCCAGCTAACGCAATAACCGGCGGCCGGCTGTGGCGGGGAGCGGCTGGCGTGCCCCACCGCTAACGAGCAGGCCCGCCCCGGCAGACATGGCGCACAACACGTTGACGCAGTACAAGTCGCACCGCAGCCTCGGCAGCCCCTGCAAGTCGGACGCCGCCAAGGCCGACAGGTGAGTCCCGCGCCACTTGAGCCAGAGTCGTGAGTAAGCTGAGTCAGTGTCGTGAGTCAGCCAAGTCAGAGTCAGAGTCAGATCGGACAAGTCAGAGTCTTGGATTATATCAATCAGAGTCTTGGGTTAGGCAAGTCAGAGCCTTGAGTTAGACAAGTCAGAGCCAAGTGTCAAATGAGTCAGATTCCAACCTCGGCTGGGTCAGAGTCCCAGGTCAGCTGATTCAGAGTTTCCAGTCAGCGGAGTCAGCTGAGTTGGAGTCCTGGTTCATTTTTGTCAGCTGAGTCTGTGTCACAGCTCACCCGGGAGAGAGCGCCTGAGGTTAGTTGAGCCAGAATTACTTGTGCCACTCGCGACGGGGATCTCTCTGTGACTAAGCTGGTATTGCCGCTCTTCGGATGGGCGAAGGGGGAAATACCACTGAGGACCTCTGGGTGATTGAGCTCGGCTTCAATGTTGAACCGGGACTTTCCGGAGACCAGGGATGCTGCCAATTGATGCGATATGGTTTTACATCTGAGCTACACTTCATTTGTGCTCAGGCTGTCGTACGTCCCAAATTTGCTATCAAGCTTTTTCAGGGCTTTTTATAAAGGTGGCGAAAAACGGCCAGGTCGCCAACTGATGACGAGAGAATATCCTTATTGAGCTTAGAAGTCTACGGGAGAGAGAGAGAGAGAGAGAGAGAGAGAGAGAGAGAGAAAGAGAGAGAGATTAAGAGAGAGAGAGAGAGAGACCGGGAAGGGAGGGCCCCTCTCTTCCACCCTTATAGAAGAGAAGAAGCTAACTGTAGGACTAATCAGATTATGTTTTATACTTGTTTTGCTTCGGTGCTCAGTGGTCTCTACCTCCGTGAACATTTTTTTCTGAGCAGGTCTTTTGAATGCCTTGCTGCCCCTGGCTGTGTCCCTGATATCGGCCGCATGTGACCCTGAAGCGCTTGCATTCCGGGATGGCTACAAGGGTCTGGCTTCCAGAAAAATCGCCGCTGAAGCCCAGTTATGTGAAGAGCAGCAGTGTGTCGGCCCTGTTTTTTCTCGATCGAACAGAAGCTGTAGGGCTTTGGCTGTGAAGGGCAACACGCGCGCCGGCGGCCATGCTGAGTGCGCTGTAATTAACCGGGAAATCGTGACTAGCGGCCGCCACCTCTAACGTGTTTGCTCTGAAGGCTGCTGGAGTCGCCCGTGTCATTTGTTGACGCGAAAGGGTTAACGATGGGACACGAGTCAGTGTAAGGAGGCTGCATGATCAAATTTTAAGCAAGTGTGTATTTCGCTTGGATTGAAATTATTCACTCATTCATGCAATCGTGCCATTAGTGATGTTTCTCATATTTTGTACCTCAATATCAGGACTTGACGGGATTTAATCCGAACCCGAACCCTTCAAGCTTTTTGAGACCAATAGTTAATTTTTTGTTGGCTTTTAGAATTTAAACTTTACAGGATACAGACGGAGATGATGAGATAAACTTGAAGCAACACGTGACTTATACATGAGCGCACCCACTTATATCTGGAAAAAGCTGATGTAATTTTTTTCAGCTGCGCTGGACAAAACTTATTGCAGATGACTACCTAGAAATGGACGACACAAACTATCCTACAATGATATTTAAACGTTCGATGGTTGGCGGCTAAACACGCGCAGTGAAGAGGTCCTAAAGTGCCCCCCCTGAAATCTCAGAAACCAAGAGGGTTAGAAAAAAACTCCCATTGGGGGGTGCTTGGCGGTGATAATGAACTACATTATGACCACGTTTTATTGACCTAGTTCAATATTTTCAAGGTCAAACGAGGTCGTGAATGTCAAATCTGGGCTGTGTTGGAGACCCATTGAAAATGCCGTGATTATGCAAAAAGAAGCGGGAAATGTATCAAAATCGGTCTGAGGTCATATAGGGAAAGGTATCACACGATGTTCTCTGAAATTTTGAGGTAAAGGTCATTGAAGTTCAATGACCTATGAAGTAATAATGTGACATGTTCACAATAATGTACATATTTACTGGCACTATAAAAGCCTTTGGGCAGGAATTGAGGGTTTGACCTTGTAAAAGGCCTTTGACATTGACTTTTGACCTTAAATTTGACCTTGAGTAGCCTTAACTATTAAGTCATAGTATAACATACTTCATACTGAAAAATGTCATCTTACCGAAATACTGGAGTCAATGACCTTGACCTTTATGTGGGTTGACCTTGACGTATAACCTGATTACCTATATGACGTTTGGACGTCACCACTTGGTCTACAGTGCGGGCGAATTAGTGCGAACCTGCGATGGCAACGGTTTCAAAGTATTGGTCTGACTTTGAAAGCCTACAAATAAATAGAAAATATTGACTAATGTTCAAAATATTTTCACCGTCTGACACGCTCATATATTTTCTCAAATGTGGCTAAGTAGCGTTTTCCGGCGGCGAACGGTTCTCCGGTAATCTTGGAAAAATAGGTGGAGGGGGGCACTTAAGAACCTTCCTCCACTGCGCGTGTTAATGTTCTCGAGAAAGTGCATACCATGTGACAAGTGGAACTGGGCTGGGCCACAGTGACGATACTGTTTATTCCGGGGGCTACTCGCGTCGCCGGGCGTTTATTTTTACAGAGCCCTGCGGGGCACTCAGGTTATACCCTGCTGCAGCAGAACGCCCACGTTCATACATACCGCCCAGCATCGACACGAGCCAGAAAATGACGATTTATGTCTCGGCTTCTGCAAGGTCACTGCAAACAAACCAGCATGGGGTCTTCAGTTTGCACGCGGGGTCATCCTAAGGTTACAGCAAGGAGAACGTTTTATAAATGAATGTGAATATGTGCAAGGAGAAGCGCTAGTCACTCCATTCTTCAGACGAAAAGTTTGTTTGTTGCTACATGTTTAACTGAGAATGTCTTTTGATTATTCAATTTTTGCACAGTTTGGACTGCGGCTGAAAGTCTCACATTTCCCCGGTTTCTTATGGTCTCTCTAAACTTTCTCATTGCACTCCAATGAGAATTAGGATAGGGAACGTCCAACATTTCTAAATGTCATTATAACTCAATTTTTAGCCATACATAGATGTTATCAAAAACAAAAACTAATTTTTGTATACGATCAGTAAACTGATGAGTTGCGTATGCTCAACTTAGCAGTTAATTATATACAAAGCAGCATGGCTGCCTGCCAGTCCATGAGCTTCGTTCTATAACACCTGCTGTTATTGTTGTTCTTCCCCTTGCCCGCCACAACGGCCCTGTATTGGTAACGCGTTAGAGGTGTGCATGGGAACGGGATGGGAAGCATGAAATAAAATGCAATGGCGCAGAGTGCGACGTAGCTTTCAAAGTTCATTAAGAACAAGACAGGACGGTACAAAACATTTCTGAAATGGTCACAGGAAAATAGAATGAAACGGAATGGGACTTTTTTAAATAACTGTTTGTAGACAGAAGGAGAAGTGATGGATTTGGGTGTGATGGAGTAAGATGGATGCTACAACGTTGTCCCGTGATGACCTCTACTGTGTAGGGTCCTGGTGCTGTTCATTAGTGGTCTGTGTGGTCGGGCCCTGTCTCTGGAGGACTGCCGCTTCGGCACTGCCCACGCGGAACGTTATTGCTCGCCTCTGCGGCTCTGCGATACCCCACCGCCTTCCAGGGTCACCTCTTGCTCGGAACCGTACAAGTATGGTCTAGCAGATCAGGGCACTTAACGTGGTCCATTGGTTCATAGGTAGCTCTACAGGTGGGCAGATCATTCGTATTAATTCGACCTTGAAACTATTCAAAACGAAGCTCGTCTTCAATGTAAGTATGATGTTTTTATCATGTCTGGATTCCCCATTAAATAATGTTTTCGACTTGTATTCCAGAAGGCAAACATTTTTCACCTATTACGATGCTGCATTTGACGAAATTGTTTTGCTGTTCAAGTTCGTGTGAAAGCTAGTTACTTTGGGTGTATTAAGTGTTGCAGACCACATTGCCGGTGGCCTTAAGTTAGTCCTTGTAAAATAAAAATATATTACTGTTAATACTCTCCTTCATGTATATATATATATACTATATACTTACCTATTTTACTAAATTACACTATATTATACTATTTATATACTATAGTATACTATTTGACTACGCATAGACGTCAGGAAAAACAATTTGGTTAAAAGAGAATCAAACTCAGCCAGCATTTTTACGCAGGCTCAACACACCGATGCCTGCATTATATGAAAGGTCCATGGCCCCAGCACTGAGCGGATGCGTCGGTGCGTGAAGGCGGACAACAACCACTGGGGCGTTGTGATGAGTACAGCAGGCGACGTCTCCCTCAGGAGACGCCGCTGTAATATGATGTGGCTGTCTGATCGATCCCCCGCCTCCACCGCTGACCGGCAGCTCCTACTTCACAGAGCAGAATTCCGCGCTGGCATTACCCTGGCGTTTACTGTGTTCCTCGAACGAGAGGTCCCCGGGGGCCCGCCCTGGGAGTAGCTTTGATGTGCCGCTGTGTCGGCCAGCCGTGTCAGCGGCGGTGCACCTTTCTGATCGGCGATGAAATTGTTTGATTGGCTGAGAAGATGTCTTCCAGGCGGGTGACCTCACCGCGGCTTGCAAAGGTCGTCTTCGGCACGCCATGCACTCCCAGGAGTGCACTGACCCATGACTGCCGCGGATCGGAGCATCCCGACCGATGGAAAGTCCCAGCGACCTAGAAACTAAAGCTTATCTGCACGGGTGTCAGATACTCGTCTCAGAGGAATTATGCGAGTCGGTCAAGCTGGTTCTATCCTAAATTAGCACATAATTAACAATAATCCTAGTAATTGATACAGTTCCCGAAGAAACTGTGTTAAAGTTGGTTTCCGCTTTTGTTGAAGAACTTGATTTTGTGACCACTTACAAATGCAGACCTTATCTTTTTATACATAGTAAGTTACAACTGACATGTCATTAAGGACAATGAAAGAGTTCAACATCGTCAGTTGTGGTCGCACGAATCTCCTTCACAATTCTTTAAGATATGTATTCACAGGTTCCTATTATAACACAGCAAGACTGGCTTGTCAGCTGCCAGTTACTGTGGAGAATATTGCAATTTGCTAGTGTTTTTTGTTTGTACATTGTTGATGGTGAGATAATGCGACCAGAGATGGCAAATGAGACTTAATTGTGACGACGGGCTCTCAGGTCTTGTTTTTGATTTCTTACGATTAAGCCGGTGCACATGCAAATATTTATGCTGTAGCTGGCAATATATTTTGGACGAAGAAAGTTACAAGTAAACAAAGATCGAATGAGTTTGCACATCTGTACTGGATGTGACGTAAATGAACAAACCGAAAGCTATTAAAGTCACGTGGTTCTTTGCACTGCAATATGGCCGAAGAAAGATGCACACTTGAGAGATGGTGGTTCACTTCATTTGAGTATGACCAAGGTGAAATATGTGGTTTTGAGACATTCTGACTCCAGGCACCTACTCAAGACAAGGCTATGCTTTTGGCACTCAAGTTTGAGCTAATACTTCCTGACTTGAGGTACAGTTTATGCGTACACACATTGAAGAGCACAAATATTATATGTACTTCTGAATATATATGACAGCATGGCACTAAGCTTATGTCATATGAGCTAACCTTACAGTGTGATCCGCTCCTCACCCCTGGGTCGATGCCGCGGGCGCTGTTCAAAGCACTCCTCGGCTGCGTGGCTGCACGTGCCGGTGAGTCGTGCTGAGACAAGATTGAACAGGGGTGAGGGAGGATTTGTATCTGAACCCAATCAAGCAGCCCCCGCCTCATAGCGGATTTAAAGCTCTGGGGCCAGATGTGTCCTGAATTATTCAGCGCAGTTAGCGAGGTTTTTGCGCACGGGTCCGTATGATTCTGGGGACAGATTAGGCTGTTAATAGATTCTGGCAGACAGTTTTCAACCTGATTTGGGGAGATAACTGCTAAAGACTCTTATCAGGAAAACTCAGAGGACAAAAAGTGCCATTGGGCGTTACAAACCCTGTGATGGATGCCCACCAGCCCCACATTATCTCTGATCTTTGTTGGCTCAGATTTACATTTGCTTTATGGGTTGGGTTTAATATATGAGTGTTATAAAACATGACGCCTTTGTCCGCCATAGTCAGGAGCAGACTTGTTGAGTCGCGACTCAGAGTCAGAGTCGACTCTAAGTCGGCTCAAGTTTTCCTTGAGTCAGAGTTGAGTCGACACACTTTCAGATTTGGGTTGAGTCTGGAGTCGACTAAAGTGCTCGACCAGTGGAGTCGAGTCAGAATCAGAGTCAGCCTCTAAGCTGTGAGTCGGAAGTTGAGTCGACTCAGCACTTTGTTTTCTTAACATATGTGATCACATGGCTGACACTTTATAAATTTTCATGACTAATTTTGAAAGAGTTATTATTGAAATTTGCTAATAGTAGGTACTTTTTTATTTTCATACCCTTATTTTATCTACACTCATCCTGAGATCATTCATTAACACAAATAAGTTGTGTAAAATATACAGTCTCAAAGCCACACACACAATTGCTAGTTATTTTCCATTTAATCTTAGCAATAGCATGGAAAATCATACAGAAAAATGATTTGGCACACACTCAGACTTTTTTACTTTGAGGGTGGACACCAGACAAAGTCCTAAGCTGATAATCATGCAATAATTCACTCTTAGGAAGCCACATCTTTATTTTCTATTTTCTTGCTTCGGTTGACTGAAAGCAACAAAAAACTAAGTAATATAAGCGCCAGATAGAGGATACCAAAAATATTGTTTTGCACATAAACCTTGAAATGGGTCAAAACGGAAAATGAAAGCCTCAATTAGCAGTTTATTCAAAGTACTTTCTTGATTGGTCATGGTTTGAGGACATCACCTGGTAGATAATATCAACACTGACGGCACACTGTCCTCTGTATACGGAAAGTTGAATTTAGTCCTATCCCTGGTATTCCCTACACATCAAGTCTCTCACAAATCAACACTCTTTAAATTATTTTGATTATTATTTACCTGTTTACCGCCCGCCCGCCCACTGCACAACATACCACTGCAGCAACCTCTGCACCCCACGCGCGCCACGCCAGTCACCTTTAAGGCCTTGCCAGTCACAAAGCCATCATTGTGCGCCATAATATGTAAGCTTTTCTTTATTTTGTAGCCTGACTGTAACCTGAGGGCAAGATCACTTCTTAGGCCTGCAGAATTTCTTAGTTTTTGTAAGTCACGTGACTTTTGAAGTGTTATTTATTGTCATCTTTTGTGTCATCGAAGGTAAGGTTCGCGTAATGTCTTTAGTGCGCCATCTGCAGTATTCACTACAGCTTTTTCGGGAGGATGAGGCGATCGTTCATTGTTTGTTTTGTTTTTGATTGAGGTGGTGCACAGGGTCGGCTCGACTCGGCTTAATATGTATTTCGAATCTTAATTTGTCTCAGGATTGTTGAATATGCGCTGGGGCAGGAAGTGCCACTCACAATATCAAATTTTCAAACATTGAGTCCTGTTCTTTGTGTTTGAAACCTCGTTTATTGCCTCAATTATAACTAGTCATGAAGGACATACCTTCAAAATGAAAAGCCCTCAGGCCCTTAATCTCACTCACATGTTCGCATTTAGCACCTTTCTTCATTCGTATGCGGGCATAATTTATGTCATGAAATAATGCATTGCAATTGACATTTTATAGAAAGAAATAAGCGGTTATTAAATAGTTAATTCCTTGAATAAATGTACTGGAATGTGTGTACTATTAAAGATAATGTACATTTGTTGTGTAAAAACTTGTCCACCATTCTGAGTCGGAGTCAACTCTGACTCAATGCTTATTTGAGTCAGAGTTGAGTCGACTCACTTCTGAATTTGGGTTAAGTCGAGTCGGCTCTCCATTTTCAACACAGCGAGTCGAGTCAGAATCAAAGTAAGCCTTTAAGTCGTGAGTCAGAGTTGAGTCGACTAAAACAACTGAGTTGTCAACAGGTCTGGTCAGGAGCAATCTGACTCATTTCTCCACTTGGTATGGTATAATTCTTCCAAAGACCGTTTGCCACAAATCTAAAATCACGTGGTTCAAATTAGGGGCCCAGTATATTAGAGCATGAATTTGTTTGTAAAATTAGAGTCAATATTTAACACTTGTTCACAATTTTTTGTAAGTCTTGGCCTAAGATGAAAGACTTGGCCCATCTTTCATACTTTTAGACAGTGCTGCTCATCGCAGAATTTTTTATCCGCGATTCCACGATACCGCAATTACAAGCAACCCAAAATCGATGGCAGAATTTGTATTTAATCTTTTGAAGTTCCGCGATCCTGATTGCAACTGCAGAATATTTTTTACCTTCAATTCCGCGATTTTTTGTCCGCAATCGAACAGTCTGACTAAACAAATGACATACAAATTCAAGTGACAACTGACAGTCAATTTTGAGAAGTACTTGGGCTGTAAATGATTATATGTTCGGAACACTTTGCATAATGTAAGTTGTCAAATGCTGTGAGTCTTTTTAGTTCAGTTATCCACTTCGTAGGTTAATGACTGCTGCTAATGCACTGGAGATTTAAAACATCGGCGTCAGGCTAAAGTGGTGTCTTTCCATTTAACACCGAAGGGTTAATGGTCAAATTGGAGGCCTTCCCACCTGGCTCCTGTGCCTAGACCTATGGGGATATTTACATTATTGGAATTACCGTAATGGCTGTTTTTTAAAGTGGTGTCTAAAAAATCACTCTCGTATGATTTTTAAGAGATTATGCTCGAAAAAGCAAAATCCCTAGAGGCCGAGTTTGAGAGGAGAGGATTCAAATGCCCCCTCCCCTCCACACCTTCTCAGACTCCGTCCCCCCCATATTTCTCAGAGCCCCAGCCAGAGGCATGTTGACTAGTTCACGGACTAATGCTTTACTGATTGGATGCAAAAATTCCCCTGTGAATTACCGATCGCGGAATGGCGATCGCGAATCGCTAGATTTTGGATAGCGGAATAGCAATAGCGGACCACCTATTTTTCGATCGCGTGAACAGCACTGCTTTTAGAAAATAAAGAAACTGCCGTTCATTCTACGTTATGTATCACAGCTGGATGGCAGTTGACAGCGATCTGAATAAACGTTTCCACTAGGTATGCTTCTGCTCCAGAAATTCAGGGCACGAATAGCTCTTTTATAGCCAGATCGAAAGTAAGCGAAATAAGCGTCATACTTTCTTCTTTAGTAGAAATTCTGTGTGCAGTGACAGAGCAGTCTACTACAATAGTCACTATCCGACTCTAGATTAGATTGCATTCTTGAATCTTCACTTTGACTGTTGATCTCTGAGGTCTGACAGTTTAGGGCCACTCCACTGCGCGTTAATGCCGGACTTCTCTCCCCTGTGCATTTGAAGGGTATCTAAATGTTTCCAAAGACTTTCTGGGAAGAGGCAGAGCACCTTTGAGCAAATGATCGCCACTGCCTGGAGAGAGGTGGCCAAATAGTCGAATGCATGCACTAGCTGCCGGTGGACAGGTGGCAAACGATGCAAGATGCAAGAAAACAGGGTGTCTTTGCCAGGTCACCTTCGAAAATGAATTTTAAGGCGCGTGGTGAAGGGGAAACCCAATTCGGTGAGCAAAATAAATATTTGCGTGATGGAGAGGGCGATCGGCAGGCGTGGAATTAATTTTTCATTTTAAAAATTGTTCATGCGAACGAATAAAAACGGTTGATTTTCTTACTGCCGAAAACGTCCTCCCCAATTGGCCAAGTATGAAACAGCAGTTTGCTGGGGCGGGGGGAGGCGAAAGGGGATTTGGATCCCTCTTTTTTATCTAACGGTATTAGCCGTAACCGTCTAAAACCGTATTCCCGCCGAGTCAAAGTATGCCTTATATACCTGTGCAAAGGACACCACAGTTATCCTAAAAATTGAACAGCTATGTCACGCTTCTCTGATCTCCTCAGTGACGAGGTCGGAGTGTGGTAACCGTCTGGAGTCCGTACCGGCGACTATCTGGTCAGGAGCTGTGGCGGCGGGGTCGTCCACTGGGCTCGCCTTCAGGGCAGCACCCTGCCGTGTGCGGTGCCGGTGGCATTGATTGCACCGTACCTGTCGCAGCCCGTCTCCGCCTCCCCTCCCCTGCCCTGAGGCGGTCCCCGTCCCGTGCCGCCGCCGCTGAACAGTTCCCGACCTCACGCACGGCGACCCGACCTCATCAAACTCTGACAACTCCTCTGCCATTGACACACCGCACGCACACTGAAAACACGTCCAATTTGTTTCACGTTTTCTTTCATTTGTCGGTGGCAGGCTTCTGCTTTGAGCGCCGCCGCCAGCTAGCGGTTTATCATCAGAGGCGCCAATTTCTGTCGCAGCTGGACGCGCCGTTTCAGGGGAACGCCGCCATGCTTTCCTGCCATTGATGTTCCCACGACCTGCAGATGACACAGACGATGCTGAAGACGCCGCAGTCGGTCCCAGGGATGAAACACGAACCTACTTTACAACATGTCCACACTCAATTTAGACACACGAAATCTTCGTTGTCTTGACAGCAGGAACGAACCGTACGTAGTCAAGTTATGATCATACATGTATACCCTCTGTTTGCCAACCGGATAACACTGATGGATACTGATATTGATACTCAGCTGGGCTCAAGCCCTTTGTTTAGTGACAAACAAAACCCCGCGAAGTAAGAGTTCAAACATCAGGTAACTGTGTTTGCGTAGCAATTATGTTTCGGCGCATGAAACAGCCTGTAGGTATCGTCAGAAAGCCCCATACCGTCCGATACGGGGACAGAGGCATGACGGACCTGTTTGCTCTGCGTGCCACCCAGCGCGCCGCGTCACGCCCTCCCGTAACGCCCGAGTCTAACGTGACGACGGCGCACACTGCTCCGGAGCCAGCGTCACGCCCTCAGCGTGCCGCCGTGACAGTCACGTCACGCCGATGCCGCCGAGACTCGAGAGTGACGCCAATTAGAGGGCCACACGTGTGCCGTGCATAATCGCGGTTTTACGGCACTCTTCCAAACGAATTTAAGACACATGGTCAACGCCCAGGGTATGTTCAGCTTGAAACACGCCCTTCGTCTTGAATAGATCATGCAAGCATGTAACAGAATTCATTGGAAACCTCCCCGCGCTTGCATAAACAGGCCATCAATCTCTCCGGCGTGGAAGACAGCACGTCCGATGGGGCGTGTCGCTTAGGCCCGGTATGCGAAGGAGGACCGCGGCGCGCGCGCAGCACGCCCGCACGCGCGACGACCCCGCGCCGCTGTGCGGTCCCCGTTGTCATAGCGACGCTCCTCATGCTGCTTTACCTCTAAACAGAAGCGAAGTGGAACACCTCTGCTCCGGCCTCTCCATCCGAGGCTGGTTTATATCTGTCGCGCGATTTCGCGCGGCGCTTCGTCGCCCTGCGGAGGTACCGACTAGGCGACTGTCATCAGCGGTGTATGGCCGGTGCTGCGTCTCTGTCAGCCACTGTCATCTCTATGTCATCTGACACCTGATTGGCTGCCGCCGCGGCCCGAGGTGACATACAGGCTAGTGTCGTCGATATTGCTGGGTGGTGACGGGATGGGACCGCAGAGAGACGCCGCTGTCGTCACCGCCCCACCGCGACTCACGTGCAGAGGTGGGACATTTGGTCCCGCGATCCAGACGCCGGGACGTGATATGGTCCCAGAGGGATTCAGGCCACGAATGGTGGCTGAAGGGTCTGAGCTTGCCTCGACCAGTGATGATCAAATGTGATTCACGTAAAATGGGTGGTCTCAAATGCACATCTGCTTCCCCAGTTGTTTTAAATCCAATTCGGGCAGTAATACAAACAGATAAAAATTTACACCCCACGGAACACTTTGCTCGTGCCAAAAATCAGTATTCTCTGGATACTTAATTCAGTATACTATGAACGCTTTTCGGACATTTTTAGTACTCGTCAGATAGCATGAGTACTTTTAACTACGCCTCTTTTGTTACAGCTGGTTGTACTTCCCGTAGTACCCTTTTGCAGTTACACCAAAATGGGTACTTCTGCAATTAGTACCCCCGTTTGGTTCCGTGCCAAAAATGAGGCCTCCTAGGGTACTTCCATTTTAGGTACTAACGCTAATACCCTGCGAAGGTGTCTGAAGGGCACTGAAAGTAGTGCTTAAAATGTACTCAATCAATACAATCCAATACCTACTCTCCTTCGTGAAACAAAGAGGTACTTGAAGAAGTAAATTTAAGGTGATTCGATAATTCGATCAAGGTAACACTGCACAGCATTAATCATATACAGCACAATACAAAAAAGCAGCCACGGCTCACTGCAATAGCTTGTCGTTTCAAGGGACAACATATACATGACACTGAAATTTGAAATTGAGAGTAAGCCGGTTCTAAAACTATGAGCTTCATAATCGTTTCTGCTGGTCTTTTCTAGACATTTTTAATCTTGCAAATTACAAAAATACACCCCAGTTTAGCTGAGCTGACCTCGCAGCCTGCATATTGTCAATGGATATTAAAAGAGAGTTAATTCTGTCCAGAACCAATCAGCTGTCCTTAAATCTTCCCGCTTCCTCAGGATTCTGTGTGAGCATCCTTCAAATGATTCGACGTCCGGGCCCTGCGCGCAAGGCAAGCAGTCGGCTATTTGCTGCTAGAGATTAGCCTTTGCACCGGCACTTGTCACCACGTGGCACTATAACCGTTCCTTATAGTGGCGCAAAATAAGACTAACTTAGCACCACGGCGTACTAGTGACCGAGCAACATCATGCATGTAGAGAAAGAATTTGTGGTTTAAGACAATACAAATAAATATAACGTATGACGTGACTTTACGTGACTTATATTGGCTGTTTTACCTATTTTTGCTTTGTTTCAAGGTCTATTTAGCTAAAAAAACATGTGTTATCCCTTTATTATTTTCCTTGTGACACGGGAACCATGTCTGGGCTGCCTTCGAGATAAGCACTTTGCCCCCTCTCGAAACCAATTCGGGGGCCTCCTGAGAAGAATTGTTTGGCCCCTCGAGGAAAAATCTTGCCCCACGCCCGAGAAAAACTTTTGGACCCCGAGATCAAGCCTAGGGGCCCTCGAGACCAACTCTGAGGACTCCGAGGCCGAATCTGGGGACTCCCAAAACAAACTTTGGCCCTCCGAAATAAACTCTGCCCCCTCCGGGACAAGCTCTTAAAGGCTCCCCAGACCAGTTCTGGCGGCCACCAATAACTTTTTAGAGCATCCTTAGACAAACTCTTGGGGCCTTACGAAAAATTCAAGACCAGCTCTGCCCCCCCATAACACAAACCCCGATTATCACCAGGGCGAAGGTGATTCGAGGCCCACCGGGGCGTGGGTTAATAATTGGGGGTGTCCAAATTTAAAACAATACCAAGAGCCACAAAGATAACAGCGGCATTTCCTAGTTTACCTATAGTCGTAAGAGTAGAGAAACCCAAAGGGCCATGCCCCCAATATTAACTATTTTTAATTATTATATAAATAGCGTTGACTGAAAATAAATATCTCTAAGATAAATTTAATCCCCAATGTTTTAGACGTATGTATCTACGCTTATGAGTCTAGCTACAAGCAAGGGTAGGGATTTGTTATTCGGTGGTGCTCGAATTAGAAAAACGGGTACTCTGACAGTTTAACTTAATTGTATTGTATTATTAACTGTTTTCTAAATAAACACACCCTTCTTAGAATCAGGAAGCCAAATAGAAGCATGTGATCTTAAAACAACAAATGCTGGGTGATTGTAGAATGCCCCTACAGAAATAGAATCCTCATCTCTGCCCCGTAGGAAGTTTTAAATATTGTTGGAGTTTCAACATTATTTATAGTTACCGAGCACCTACCTAGAAATGGTTTCTCCATGAAGACCTTTAAAAACTCATTAATGGAAGTTACGTGGGCTTCAGATTTTGCATTCAATCCAGAAGCAGGCAAATTAGTGAAATGTATTACCTAACCATAATCTTCGAAGCATTACCATGTTTTCAGTTTAGGTTTCATGGACGTGCTTGTATACACAATTACACCGTTTATAATTTGGCTGGTCTAATGATGAAGATGCCATACATAAAGGATACCTAATGCACCTAACCCTGTTCAATCACAAAACAGATGCCAACTCTCACCTTTTGCCAAATGTTCCACGGGCTTAGCTTCCGTCTGCCACTCACTGCAGGAAAATGGCGCTGGAAGATGCAAAAAGTCGCTTGGCTCAAAGAAAGAACTCAATAGAAGGTAACCTACCACCTTTATTGCACTAAAGTTGGCGCCATTTTTTGTCTTCACACCGAAGTATTCCAAAGGGGATTGAACATATCGAATGAATGCTCCATGCAGTACCACCTGGTGTTAGAAAACTCTCCTTTTCCAAAATAGGTACTAGATTAAGTACCCAAAATTTTGATCAGGGGTTACTTACACCAGCTTGGATGTTAGATGTAGTACCACCTGGTGTTAGGAAATTCTCATTTTTTCAATTAGGTACTGGATGAAGAGCCACCAGGGTGCTGATCTAAGATAACGGTTATCTTACCTCTTGTTTGCATGTTGTTAGTACTCTAATCTAATATAGCCATGGAGTCCATGCAGTATCGATTGGAGAGTGAAAAACATGACAAATACATTGACACTGTAAAATGTACTTTGGTGAATCACTTTATTTTGTGTGTCCAATTTCACTCCCGGATTTAGACTTAGCTTAGCAGCCCCAGGCTGCTGAGTTATAAAAAGAGTTCAAGTAGTACAGAGGGTACTAACAAATGATCTGTGTGTATATCGAAATGGATAGAGCTCACTGTTTATTTTGGCAAAAATATGGATTTTCAAGAAATTGTTCTTTTTATTGAAAGAAGAAAAGGAAGAAAACCTCTAAGCTCGTGCTTATATATAAGATCATAACAAAAGCACTGTACGTTCCTTTATGTTCCCGGAGATGAAGTTAAAGTCGTATATAATGAAAGCTACCTAAGTCATACGCCAACTTAAGGAATAACTGTTTGGAAACAAATCTTTTATTTGTTATTTCTGCTGCATTTTGACTGTTAATCACTACAAAATCAATTGATATTACCGATAGAGGTAGTAGGGGGCAAGCTATGTATGGAATGGGTCAAAACATTGACGAATAACTAACAAGAGTTGCTAAGATGTTCCTGGCCTCTCCCTCGAATCTGGACATGTAAAAGCACTGAAGATTATATAATCACATGAAGATTATACAGCCCTTCATCAGAATCGTGGAGTAAATATCAATAATTCTCAGTCCTAGTATAGTCCGACCTCGAATCTGGCTGGCTATACTAGAACTGAGAATTATTGATATTTACTCCACGATTCTGATGAAGGGCTGTGCCAAATATACAATCTTCAGTGTTTTTTACATGTCTGGATTCGACGGAGAGGCCAGGGAACATCTTAGCAACTCATCATCATGCTCCTCGCCGCAGCACTTCAAAACTTATCAACGTTTGAATAACTGACAAGCCTTAACTGTTTTTGTTACCGTATTCGTAACAGATGTAGAACAGCCCTAGCTACAGATATAACCTGCATACGAAAAAGTGAGCACCTTATCTCCTGCCATTGACTAAAAATTTTGCAGTGCTGGTAAAACTGACTCATATTTTTTATATCCTTCACGCACCTCATCTCACAAATGATATTAATATTTATGTTCCCCCCACCACCAACCCCACGTTTGTTGAATGAAATATTGACCCAAGTAGCTTTGCTTTTAGTACTTTAAGGGTATTTAGCGGATTTAGTTGAGTATCTTAGATAG